>OU342741.1:295805678-296536414 GCA_910589775.1 Avena eriantha | reverse complement strand
TGTCATTGGATGGATAGTGTTCCTTCTTCTCATGAACCACAACCCAAGTGTCATTGGATGTGTGGTTCTTCTTACAAAACCACACATGGATTCCACCAGTGTCTTGCATGTGTTTTCTTTTCATGAAACACAGCTAGAGTCAAGCGCATGTTTTTTTCTTCTCTCACAAACCACACAATGGATCCACCAGTGTCATTGGATGTGTGTTCTTTTCATGAACCACACATAGTTTCATTGGATGTCTGTTCTTCTCACAAACCACATAAGGATCCGACCAGTGTCCATTGGATGTTGTTCTTCTCATTAACCACACCTAGTGTACATTGGATGTGTGTTTCTTCTCACAAACCACACATGGATCCACCAGTGTCATTGCATGTGTGTTCTTTCATGAACCAGAGGTAGCGTATCGCATGTCTGTTCTTCTCACAAAAACACATATGGATCCACCAGTGTCATGGCAATGTTTGTTCTTCTCATGAAACGAAAGCTAGAGTCATATCGCATGTCCCGGTCTTCTCACAACAACCACAGAAAGGAATCCACCAGTGTCATTGTATGTGTGTTATTTTCATGAACCACACCCAAGGTGTCATTGGATGTGTGTTTCTTCTCAAAACCACACATGGATCCACAAGTGTCATTGCATGTCTATTCTTTTCATGGAACACACATGGATCTACCTAGTGTGATGGCAGTGTCAGTTCTTTTCACAAACCACATAAGGATCCACCAGTGTCATTGCATGTCTATTTCTTTTCATGAACCTCACCCAGTGTCATTGCATGTATGTTCCTCTAAATAAACCACACATGTATCCACCAGTTTCATTGGATGTGTGTTCTTTTCAAGAACCACATACAGTGTCATTGGATGTCTGTTCTTCTCACAAACCACATAAGGATCCACCAATGTCATTGGATGTGTGTTCTTCTCATGAACCACACTGAGTGTCATTGGATGTGTGTTCTTCTGACAAACCACACATGGATCCACCAGTGTTATTGTATGTGTGTTCTTTTCATGAACCACACCTAGAGTCATCACATGTCTGTTCTTCTCACAAACCACATATGGATCCACCAGTGTCATTGGATGTGTGTTCTTTTCATGAAACACACATAGTGTCATTGGATGTATGTTCTTCTCAAAAACTACATAAGGATCCACCGGTGTCATTGGATGTGTGTTCTTTTCATGAACCACATCCAGTGTCATTAGATGTGTGTTCTTCACACAAACCACACATGGATCCACCAGTGTCATTGCATGTCTATTCTTTTCATGAACCACACATAGATCCACCCAGTCTGATTGCATATCAGTTCTTCTAACAAACCGCATAAGGATCCACCAGTGTCATTGCATTTCTGTTCTTTTCATGAACCACACCCAGTGTCATTGCATGTGTGTTCTTCTAAACAAACCACACATGGATCCACCAGTATCATTGCATGCCTGTTCTTTTCATGAACCACACCTAGTGTCATTGCATGTTTGTTCTTCTCACAAACCACATCGGGATACACCAGTGTTATTGCATGTCTGTTCTTCTCATGAAACACATCCAGAGTCATCACATGTCTATTCTTCTCACAAGCCACATAAGGATACACAAGTGTCATTGCATGTCTATTCTTCTCATGAACCACATCTAGAGTCATTGCATGTCTGTTCTTCTCACAAACCACATAAGGATCCACCAGTGCCATTGGATGTGTGTTCTTTTCATGAACCACACACAGTGTCATTGAATGTCTATTCTTTTCATAAACCACATAAGGATCCACTAGTGTCATTTGACGTGTGTTCTTTTCATGAACCACACCAAGTGTCATTGCATGTGTGTTCTTCTCACAAACCACACATGGATCCACCAGTATCATTGGATGTGTGTTATTTTCATGAACCACACATGGATCCACCCAGTGTGATTGCATGTCAGTTCTTCTCACAAACCACATAAGGATCCACCATTATCATTGCATGTCTTTTTTTCATGAACCACACCCAGTGTCATTGCATGTGTGTTACTCTAAACAAACCACATAAGGATACACTAGTGTCATTGCATGTCTGTTCTTACACACAAACAACACATGGATCCACCAGTGTCATTGGATCTGTGTTCTTTTCATGAACCACACACAGTATTGCATGTATGTTCTTCTCGCAAACCACAGAAGGATACACCAGTGTCATTGGATGTGTGTTCTTTTCATGAACCACACCCAGTGTCATTGGATGTGTGTTCTTCTCACAAACCACACATGGATCCACCAGTGTCATTGCATGTGTGTTATTTTCATGAACCACAGCTAGAGTCATCGCATGTATGTTCTTCTCACAAACCACATATGGATCCACCAGTATCATTGCATGCCTGTTCTTCTCATGAACCACAGCTAGAGGCATCGCATGTCTGTTCTTCTCACAAACCACATAAGGATCTACCGGTGTCATTGGATGTCTTTTCTTCTCATGAACCACATCCAGAGTCATCGCATGTCTGTTCTTCTCACAAGCCACATAAGGATACACCAGTGTCATTGCATGTCTGTTCTTCTCATGAACCACATCTAGAGTCATTGCATGTCTGTTCTTCTCACAAACCACATAAGGATCCACCAGTGCCATTGGATGTGTGTTCTTTTCATGAATCACACACAGTGTCATTGAATGTCTATTCTTTTCATAAACCACATAAGGATCCACTAGTGTCGTTTGATGTGTGTTATTTTCATGAACCACACCAAGTGTCATTGCATGTGTGTTCTTCTCACAAACCACACATGGATCCACCAGTATCATTGGACATGTGTTATTTTCATGAACCACACATGGATCCACCCAGTGTGATTGCATGTCAGTTCTTCTCACAAACCACATAAGGATCCACCAGTATCATTGCATGTCTTTTTTTCATGAACCACACCCAGTGTCATTGCATGTGTGTTACTCTAAACAAACCACATAAGGATACACTAGTGTCATTGCATGTCTGTTCTTACACACAAACAACACATGGATCCACCAGTGTCATTGGATGTGTGTTCTTTTCATGAACCACACACAGTATTGCATGTATGTTCTTCTCACAAACCACAGAAGGATACACCAGTGTCATTGGATGTGTGTTCTTTTCATGAACCACACCCAGTGTCATTGGATGTGTGTTCTTCTCACAAACCACACATGGATCCACCAGTGTCATTGCATGTGTGTTCTTTTCATGAACCACAGCTAGAATCATCGCATGTATGTTCTTCTCACAAACCACATATGGATCTAGTAGTGTCATTGCATGTGTGTTCTTCTCATGGACCACAGCTAGAGGCATCGCATGTCTGTTCTTCTCACAGACCACATAAGGATCCACCGGTGTCATTGTATGTGTGTTCTTTTCAAGAACCACACCCAGTGCCATTGGATGTGTGTTCTTCTCAAAAACCACACATGGATCCACCAATGTCATTACATGTCTGTTATTTTCATGAACCACACATGGATCCACCTAGTGTGATTGCATGTCAGTTCTTCTCACAAACCACATAAGGATCCACCAGTGTCATTGGATGTGTGTTCTTTTCATGAACCACACACAGTGTCATTGGATATCTGTTCTTCTCACAAACCACATAAGGATCCACCAGTGTCATTGGATGTGTGTTCTTCTCATGAACCACACCTAGTGTCACTGGATGTGTGTTATTCTCACAAACCACACATGGATCCACCAGTGTCATTGCATGTGTGTTCTTTTCAAGAACCACAAGTAGAGTCATCGCATGTCTGTTCTTCTCACAAACCACATATGGATCCACCAGTGTCATTGCATGTGTGTTCTTCTCATGAACTACTGCTAGAGTAATTGCATGTCTATTCTTCTCACAAACCACATAAGGATCCACCAGTGTCATTGGATGTGTGTTCTTTTCATGAACCACACATGGATCCACTAGTGTCATTGCATGTCTATTCTTTTCATGAACCACACATGGATCCACCCAGTGTGATTGCATGTTAGTTCTTCTCACAAACCACATAAGGATCCACCAGTGTCATTGCATGTCTATTTCTTTTCATGAACCACACCTAGTGTCATTGCATGTCTGTTCCTATAAACAAACCACACATGGATCCTCCAGTGTCATTGGATGTGTGTTCTTTTCATGAACCACACATAGTGTCATTGGATGTCTGTTCTTCTCACAAACCTCATAAGGATCCACCAGTGTCATTGGATGTGTCCTCTTCTTAGGAACCACAACCAGTGTCATTGGATGTGTGTTCTTCTTACAAACCACACATGGATCCACCAGTGTCATTGCATGTGTGTTCTTTTCATGAACCACAGCTACGGTCATCGCATGTCTGTTCTTCTCACAAACCACACATGGATCCACCAGTGTCACTGGATGTGTGTTCTTTTCACGAACCACACATATGTCATTGGATGTCTGTTCTTCTCACAAGCCACATAAGGATCCACCAGTGTCATTGGATGTGTGTTCTTTTCATGAACGACACGTAGTGTCATTGGATGTGTGTTCTTCTCACAAACCACACATGGATCCACCAGTGTCATTGCATGTGTGTTCTTTTCATGAACCACAGCTAGAGTCATCGCATGTCTGTTCTTCTCACAAACCACATATGGATCCACCAGTGTCATTGCATGTGTGTTCTTCTCATGAACGACATCTAGAGTCATCGCATGTCTGTTCTTCTCACAAACCACATAAGGATCCACCGGTCTCATTGGATGTGTGTTATTTTCATGAACCACACCCAGTGTCATTGGATGTGTGTTCTTCTCACAAACCACATATGGATCCACCAGTGTCATTGTATGTATGTTCTTTTCATGAACCACACATGGATCCACCCAGTGTTATTGCATGTCAGTAATTCTCACAAACCACATAAGGATCTACCAGTTTCATGAGAGCGATCCGCGAGTAGGCTGTTCTGTGGCATGATTGGCCACGCTTGCTCTGGACAGACTGGCAACACCGGGTGCCCCCTGTTGCGAGTGTCACGACTCACGAGTTCAGTGGGCCATATCCCAGTGTTATGTCCCCATTACTTCTCTTCCTCCCCGTACTTCTCTTCCTTCCCCTCGAAGCCACTTTGCCCTCTTCACTCCCATCCTGCCGTAGCCGCAAGCCACCGGCGCGTCTATCCCAATCCCCTCTCTGGCAGCCACCCCCTCCCCTCTCGCCATGGGTTCAAGGGGAGACGGCGAGGAAACGCGTCGTGACGAGAGGGACGGTGATTTCGATGTGAGTCGTCTCATCTCTATCTCTATCATCTATGCCCAGTTATCTATTTTTTGAGGTAGATCTACTCTATTTACTCATGCGTGTATGATGTGTTAGGCCAACCAGACGATGTATGACTCCGACTATCATGCTTTAGTGGATGAAGACAGTCCTCTGCTATGTAAACATGGATATGTGGCTGCTAAATTTGTAGCGTTCGAAGGACGAAACGCAGGCAGGAGGTTTCTACGGTGTCAAGGACATCGTTTAATGATGCAAGGCGGAAGTTGCGGTGTTGTCTAATGGGTAGATCCAGAGTGGCCCAAATCGATGCAGAAAACGCTGGACAAACTATAGGATATGACTGTTGAGTTGAAAGAATCCGTAGTCAGCTCACTTCTTGACAGTGTTGAGATGAAGCTATGGGACCCAGTTGACACGACCAAGCTTAAGAGAGATCTCAGGAGGGTGCAAGACAAGGTTAGCAAAGTCGAGAAGGAGAGGGATGCGGCATTGGCCCTGAAGGCTAAATCAGAGCAAGAACTAACTCAAGCAAGGAATGATCTTCACCAGGCCAAAGTCCTGCAGTTCACAACTACGAGTATTGACAAGTGCATGAGGAAAAATGCAGAGAAACAATTGAAGCTGTGGAAGGAAGATGCTAAAAGGAAGGAGCAGACAATTCAATCCTTGCTCTCATAGGAAGATGCGCATCGGGCTAAGATTAGGAAGATCAAGGAGATGTGTGATAACTAGTTCTATTTATCTTGAGCTCCGTGCCTTTTTAAGTTGTAATAGTTGTACTTGTTGACCTAGCGGTCTGAACTAGTGGTCCCATAGTCCTAGGAGGAAAAAAATTGGTCGCCCATTAATCTGTCTTAACCCTGCATTACTTCCTTTTGTCTGATCATGGTGGTATTCCGACATTGGTGGTTTGTTTAAACGTAATATACATGTATTGTGCCACATGCAAATGGCACAACCACAATTTATAAAGTGGAAGCACGTACACGAGGTTAATGGAGATCCGGGAGCTTCGTCAGACGCAGGGGATGCAGGAGCAGGGAGGCGATGAGATAGACGGGCTCAAGCATCTGGGCATTATCGGTTGCCATTGTTGTTTATGTTGCCATGTTGGTGTGCAGCATCTGAAATAAGTTTTTGCTTCATGCAGTGTGGCAGCTTAAATAATTTATTTTCGTGCCACTTGCATTCCATTGAATTTGGAGACATCCTACCCCTCAGCAATCATGGAATCGTTGTTGCGTGTTTTCAGATAGCAGTGGCACAATCACAATTTCGGATTCAACTACTGACTTGGGCGTTTCCAAACCCTAAGTCGTGGTACATTTTACTCAGAGAACGTGGGTAGATTGTTTCGTCTAGCAAAGTACCGCACAGAGCTCCAGAATTTAACCGGATTACATATATAGGTTCAAGTTCAACACATTACTATGCATCTTCATTGCTAGCAGCCTTCTTCTGCAGCCTGGGTACCAAGCCTTCACGTCCACTGGCTTCTTCATTTACTGCCTTCTTCCTCTTCCTCAGTGCCAATTTTCTTTGCTTCACGTGCTCTGCATCGCTAGGACAATGGGCACCAGAATCGTCTCCAGCATCATCTTTCCACTTGTTTTTAATTTCTTCGGGCAGCAAAATGACTAACCCGGCAGTCGTGTTTCTAACCTTGCGGTGCTTCCTGTCAAAGAATCAAGACTGTAGCATAACTACCCAATATCTACAGAGTAAATAAAACAAAGATTACAATTCAGCACAAACATGCAAACCCCAATAGACTTTTGCTTACCAGGAGCTGATTGGGTTTGAGCAACCACCCTGTCCAAGAATAGAAGGGTGACTCCTAGTTGCAGTAGCTTCCACATCTAGTACATCACAATTCAGCACAAACATGCAAGCCGAAGCATACCTTTTCATCAACCCAATTAGCTGACTGTCACACGTTAGAGGAACCATGATGCCACATTCAGCCATGAAGCTGAACTTTGTAGTCTGCTTCGGCCATAATTCATCATGATTACGCAGAGCAGCAACCATACCAGATATAGTGCAGATCTACGTAGGCGCTTCTTCCATCGTGATACAATGTTGTCCATACCACTTGCCCTTAGAGTCGTACCTAAAGAGGACTACCATAACCAGGTAAGGGTGGTCCACGGAGATCCCACTTGACAGAAAACTATGGACAAAATATGTTTGTCAGTGTTGGGCTAACAAAAAATTAGGTTCAGTAGCCAGCTAGTAGTTATAATTAATGCGAATAGCAAAGAGAAGGGTAGCTCACCCGCTTGTAGCCAGAACTTCTTCTTCCTTGGTAGTAGGATCTGCCATCCTCCGAGCTGCTCGGCTCGTCAACGGCGGAGGCGGGTTAGAGCCTCGCAACGGTGGCTACGACATGCGCCATTGGAGCTCGGGATCAGTGACTTGGCGCGCCAACTGGGCGCAGCAACTTGGCGCCGGAATTCAAATGTCCGAAGGGATCGTCCTGCCTGGAGGGTGGATTCCGATGCCTCCAGTGCTAGGGGAAAGGTGGAAATGGATTTGTGAAATTGGTCAACGCATCCAATCCACTTAGTTCCTCGGTTTTCTTAAGAGGTTGTCGCGTTGGCGCTTGTTTCACGGACAGATGACCGACATGGGGGTCCCGACCATCTACTTGACGGGGCAGTTTCATGGAATATTTGAATTTGGCAGGGGTGAGATGAGTTTGCATCGAAATGGCCCCTCTCGGTAGTTGGCGGCCCAACATTTCGAAACGCGGCAATTTCAGGCAACTTAGGTACCGCCATGCGCTCGCTCGGGAACTTTGGTACCGTAGATGAACATGCCCCTCCTCGCTGCAGTGATGCAGCGGAAGCAGCAACTCCTTCTAGACGAAATGCCACCGGGAACATGTATCTCACTAATCTGAGACCATGGGGGAATAATTCTAGAGGGGGAGAGAGATCCTTCACGAGGAGGTGTTAGGAAGAAGGGTGAGAGGGGTGGCCTTTTATAGGAGGAGGGGGTACCCCTCCCCATGGCCAGCGCCCCACGGGGGATGACCCCTCACCTCCCCCATTCATGTGGTGGTAACCCCCTCCACATAAAAGTGTCCCTTAACATTCCTCTTTAAAGTCTTTACTTTAAATGCATTAAATTTCTCCAAATTTAATGCTCTCTCATTTAAGAAAACTCTTTTATTAATATTATTCAGAATTTTTTGAATTACTTTAATTAAAAAACATTCACATAAAACCCCTGCAACATTTCAATATTACATGCAGAACCAGTTTCAGCAATTTCACCCGAAAGAGTTTCAGTGTCTATTGAAATAATTTCAGCGCTTTGCAATTCATTCGTATGAAACACATTTGCTCCAAATGGTGTTGGTGTCCCTTATGTGTGTCACCCTATGGTTCGTGAATAATGAAGACAAGATCGAGACCCCTCTTAGATCAATAATCAGAAGCGGGACCTAGAGATCCATACTGACTCCTACACATTCTACGATGACTTCTGTGATCGTCAGAACCTTTAACATTATTAACTAAATCCCTTTGTATCGCGATATATTACATGTACGAATTTGATCATCGGTATCTCCATACCTAGTTTGATCCCATTACCGACATGTACTCTTTTCTCGTTCACGTGATATAACATTCTACTGATCTTATCACTTGCTTGCAAGCTAACCAATGTGATATCACCGAGAGGGCCCAGCGTATATATATCCATCATCGGGATGGAAAAATCCCACTCTTGATCCATGAGCTTCTACATAAAACTTTCGTAGCACTGAACCCACCTTTATAATCACCCTTTCACGGTGTGACGTTTGATGTTATCAAGATACTCTTCCAGTGTTAGTGATTAACATGATCTCATGGTCTAAGGACTAGGATTACTTTGTTAGATGTTATAGCAATATAAACACAATGACTTTGATCGTAATGTTATACTTTAGATGAATGTTCATCACATCATTCCACTAATGATCTGATCTCGTTATTAACAACATCCAATGTCCATGATCAGGAAACCTTGATCATCTTGTTAATCAACGAGCTAGTTTATAAGAGAGGCATAACTAGGAAACTTTCCTTTTGTTTATTAAACACAGATGTATTAACATTTACAAATTAATACAATTATAGCATGCAAAATAAACATCTATCATATACTTGGAATATGTATAATAACAACTTTATTATTGCCTCTCAGGGCATATTCCCTTTAGTCTCCCAGTCGCACTAGAGACAATATTATAGTTACATGGTGATAAATCCAACACCCATGGAGTTCTGGTGTTGATCATGTTTTGCTCTAGGGAGATTTTTAGTCAACGGATCTGCTACATTAAGATCCGTATGTACTTTACAAATCTTTATATCTCCATCCTTGACATGCTCACGGATGGAGTGAAACCGGCGCTTAATATGTTTGGAATTCTTGTGAGACCTTGGTTCCTTTGCGTTGGCTATGGCTCCATTGTTGTCACAATAGATCACCATTGGATCCGACGCATGAGGAACCACACCCAGTTCGGTAATGAACTCCTTCATCCAAACTTCTTTCTGTGCTACTTCTAACGCAACAATATATTCCACCTCTGTTGTTGACATTGTTACCACGGGTTGTTTGGAGCTCCTCCAACTAACTGTTGCTCCGTTCATGAGAAATACGTATCCGGATTGAGACTTAGAGTCATCTGGATCAGTGTCAAAGCTAGCGTCGACATAACAATTAGCGACCAACTCTTCTTCACCTCTGTATACAAGAATCATTTCCTTAGTTCTTCTCAAGTACTTAAGGATATTATTAATCGCTATGCAGTGTTCCAAACCTAGATCAGATTGGTACCTACTAGTCAAACTAATAGAATGTGACACATCCGGTCTTGTACATAGCATAGCGTACATTATAGAGCCTATGGCTGAAGCATAGGGGATCTTATGCATTATCTCTCTTTCTTCCGCCGTAGCCAGACTTTGAGTCTTACTCAATATCTTGCCTTGCAACATAGGTAAGAACCCCTTCTTACTTTCGTCCATTTTAAACTTCTTTAAAATCTTATCAAGGTATGTACTTTGCGATTGCCCTATTAGGCATCTTGATCTATCTCTATAGATCTTTATGCCTAATATATATGACGCTTCACCAAGGTCTTTCATAGAAAATTTGCTGTTTAGATAACTTTTAACACTGTTTAAAGAGCTATATCATTTCCAATCAATAATATGTCATCCACATATAATTCAGAAATGCCACATTGCTCCCACTCACTTTCTTGTAAATACAAGCCTCTCCATAAGTTTGGACAAATCCAAACTCTTTGATCACCTCATCAAAGCGGAGATTCCAACTCCGTGATGCTTGCTTCAGTCCATAGATGGATCGCTGAAGCTTGCACACATTGTTAGCATCCTTAGGATTGACAAAACCCTTTGGTTGTATCATATAGAACTCTTCTTCAATGTTACCATTGAGGAACGTAGTTTTGACATCCATCTGCCATATTTCATAATCGAAATATGCAGCAATTGCTAACATAATCCTAACTGATTTTAGCATCGCTACGGGAGAGAATGTCTCATCATAGTCAACTCCTTGAATTTGTCGAAACCCTTTTGTGATAAGTCGAGCTTTATAAACGGTTACATTTCCATCAGCATCAGTTTTTGTTTTGAAAATCTATTTATTCTCAACGGCCTTTCAGTCATGAGGTAAGTCCACCAATGTCCAAACCACGTTTTCGTACATGGATTTCATGGCTTCTAGCCATTTGTTGGAATCCGGGCTCATCATCGCTTCTTCATACGTAGCAGGGTCATCTATTTCATCAACCGTGAAATTTCCAACAGGATTCCCGTATAGTTCAGGAGCTACATGTGTCCTGCTTGACCTGCGAGGGTCAATTGTGTCCTCTTTCAGAGTTTCATGATCATTATCATTAGTTCCTTCTTCATTTGGTGAAGTCAACTCCAGAACGACTTCCCGTGCTGCGCCACTCGCCATTTCATGAAGAGAAGGTTCAATAACCTCTTCGAGTTCTACCTTTCGACTACTCACACCTTTCGCGAGAAACTATTTCCCTAGAAAGGATCCATTCTTGGCAACAAAAACCTTGCCCTCGGATCTGTGATAGAAGGAATACCCAATTGTTTCTTTATGGTATCCTATGAAGACGCATTTTCCGCTTTGGTTTCGAGTTTATCCTGTTGAAGTTTCTTCACATAAACATCGCATCCCCAAATTTTAAGAAATGACAGCTTAGGGTTGTTTCCAAACCATAATTCATACGGTGTCGTTTCAACGGATTTAGACGTTGCCCGATTTAAAGTGAATGCAGCGGTGTCCAGTACATAACACCAAAATGATAGTGGCAAGTTAGTTAGAGACATCATAGATCGAACCATATCCAATAGAGTACGATGATGACATTCCAACACACCATTACGTTGTGGTGTTCCGGCAGGCGTGAGTTGTGAAACTATTCCACACTCTTTCATGTGTGTGCTAAACTCGTAACTTAGATACTCAACTCAACGGTCGGACCGCAGAAATTTGATCTTTCTATTACGATGATTTTACACTTCATTATGAAATTCCTTGAACTTTTCAAACGTTTTAGACTTATGTTTCATCAAACAGATATACCCGTATCTACTCAAATCATCCGTGAAGGTAACAAAATAACGATATCCACCTCGTTGCGACACACTCATTGGACCGCATACATTAGTATGTATGATTTCCAATAAATCCGTCGCCCGTTCCATTGAACCGGAAAACAGCGTTCTAGCCATCTTGCCCATAAGGCATGGCTCACATGTATCAAATGATTCCAAAAGTCCATCGGAATGGAGTTTCTTCACGTGTTTAATGCCAATATGACCTAGACGGCAGTGCCACATATATGCATATATATCATTATTAAGTTTAATTCTTTTAGCATCGACATTATGGATGTGCGTATGAGTACTATCGAGATTCAACAGAAATAAACCATTCATCACGGGTGCATGACCATAATAGATATTATCCATATAAATCAAACAACCATTGTTTTCGGATTTAAACGAATAACCACATCACATCAAACAAGATCCAGATATAATGTTCATGCTCAGTGCAAGCACCAAATAACAATTATTTAGGTTTACTAGCAAAATGCCCGCGCGTTGCGGCGGGAAAAGTTAGTAGTTATTGTACCGGCAGTAAGTTTTCTAAAATTAGTGGCACGTCGCAGCATAGACACTCTTTTTACTTGCTTGGTGCCATCAGCTCCTCGATTAATTGATTATTATAATTCACGAACTTTCTTGGCATGCTTCCCTTTCGTCTCCTCGTGGTCTGCTTTAATGAAGAAGCCATGATACTTAATTTCCAAAAAGGAATAGATCCCGCCAATTTCTATAAATCCCTCGACACGCTGCCACCTGCACGTCCCCTCCCGGCCCCCACCCCGCGGCCTACAACACCGTCCGCACGCCACGCCACCATCCCGCCTCGCTCGCGTCCGACCCCGCTTCCCTCTCCCGCAACACCCCGGCCCCACCCCGTCTCTCTCCGTCACACGGCCGCTTCTTCCTCTCCATACCCTGCTTCCCCTCCCGCATAGAACCGCCGCCACTATCCCTTCCTCCCCAACCACCTCCCATTCAACATAGCAGGCTACATCAAGCAATAGCTTACCTAAGCTCATGTCCATTAGTCTTCACTTTTTAGAATTTTTGAACTCATTAATTATAACACAACATAACACTCTTTTTTATACATCCAAAGCTGATACCTTATACTTTCTTCGTTCCATAATATCTTATATTTTGAACCAGAGATAGTAGATCATAGTACTCCCTCCGACCTAAATTAGTTGACTTGGTTTTTTCTAGATTTGGATGTATCTAACACTAAAACAAGTATAGATATATACGAATTTAAACAAGTCTGAGTCAATTAATTTAGATCGGAGGGAGTAGATGAAACTACACAAGAGTTTTAATTTTACCTTATTGTGCATAGCTTTTCTTCTATACTGTTAGAGTCATTTCTAATCCTTTTTCTGAACCACCTCGTCTTGTATATCATATTATACTAAACTAGGAGTAACACCACTTGACAATGTGCTAGTCAAATCTACAAACAAAGAAAAAAAAGAAAAAAACATTCCAATATGGTGGTGCGTAGTGATTTACCCTAACTATAGTATAAATATATACATTTGAGGGAATATAGGAACAATCTCAGTGATTCAAGCTTCAAGGCGAGATGGAAGTCTGGAGGAGCCATCGCTGTGACTGCCACATAATCCAACCTGATCACCATACGTTGATTTCTGAGTATTGAATTCACACAAGACGATTATGGAACGATCAATTATTGGACAGGCTTGGCAAGTCCTACTGAAATACTCGTCGGGCACCATGGATACTTGTGTGTTGCTTGCTCTCCCAACCGTGAAAAACTCGACCCCCATCAAATTGTTGATTGATTCCTCTCCAGGCCAGTCTCCAGTTGTTCCTCTCCTTCTCCCTCCGATTTAGGGCTCAAATATGTAGGATCGAGTCGTTGATTTGGGAGATCAGACACCGGATGCCTTGACGGATAGACTTGCGGGGATATCCGATTATATTCCTATAGGCAGTAGGCCAATGCGTAGGCGCACCGGACTTGATGAAGAGCGCCACATCTTCTCACAGAGCGGCGACAACGCCCTAGGTCTAGATGCACGGCGCCGTCTCCTCTTTCAATTGGAGCAACTCCCGTTTGATTTGGCAGCAGGATTGGCGTGTCGGAGCAGTAGGCCGGAGGGCGCGTGCGATCTACTCAACGATAGGGCCTAGTTTCGGTGGCTCGTGCCAGGGAGGTAGGTGGTACAGGCGGCGGCAAGATTGGATCGAGAGGAGCGGGGATGGGGATGCAGTACCAATGCCAATGCCCATTGCACCTGCTCTGTCGCCACACATCCATGGCTAGCACCGTTCCCTTGTCTGCCGCCAACTGGTCGTCACCCATCTATGATTTATCACCACCCACCCATGGTTAGCACCGTTCCCCTGCTTGCCGCCAACCGGACGTCTCCCATCTATACAAAGTCAACGTCGCCACCTGATTCCTGCTGTTCGAGATCGATCTGGGTAGAAAAGTAGTAGATCAGATCGAACAAGATGCACATAGCCGTTGTTGTTGTATATTTGTACAACACAGGAACATACCGATATACAATTACAAACAGGAAACGATGTGACTCAGTTGGTCCCAAAACTCTGATTGTTCTAGTCATACTGGTTGCAGGCCACACTTCGATTCGATTGGCAGGGCGCCACCCATCCATGGCCAGCGTCGTTCCCCTGCCTGCCGCCAACCAGAGGTCTCCCATCTATACAAAGTCGACGTCGCCACCTAATTCCTGCTGTTCAAGATCGATTTGGGCAGCAAAGTAGTAGATCAGATCGAACGAGATGCACGTAGCCGGTGTTGTTGTATAGTTGTACAACACAGGAACGTACTGATATACAATTACAAACCGGAAACTAGCTATGACTCAGTTGGTCCCAAAACTCTGATTGTTCTAGTCATACTGGTTGCAGGCCACACTTCGATTCGATTGGCAGGGCCAACCAAAGCGTAGGAACATATGGTAAGAAGAGTTTTTTTATTTACTTACCGGTGGTATTAGTACTTAATATGTGATTTGGTGGGAGGAAAAAAAGGGACAAAAAAGTGTTGGACAGGGAGAAACAATCCATCCTTTATTATTAGGTATATATAACTAATCCCGATGGTAGGTGGAGAGGCAGCGTTCTGACGGTGATCACATCAACTCTTGATCCATTGCCGACACGCATCTTGACCTCACCCCTTGCTAGCGGTCGCTTGTTCCACATCCCCTGATTCGAGTTATATATGTTAGCAACCGATCCGGTATCAAATACCCAGGTGCTACTACGAGTACTAGTCAAGTACACATCAATAACATGTATATCATATATACCTTTGTTTGCCTTGCCGTCTTTCTTGTCCACCAAAAACTTGGGGCAGTTGCGCTTCCAATGGCCAGTCCCCCTACAACAGTAGCACTCGGTATCAGACTTATGGCCAGACTGGGATTTCTTTTCAGGCGCATCAACAGATTTGCCGCCCTTCTTTCCCTTCTGTTTACCCTTCTTGTCATTCTTGAAACTGGTGGTCCTATTGACCATCAACACTTGATGTTCTTTCCTAATCTCCACTTCTGCAGTCTTAAGCATTGACAGAAGCTCGGGGAGAGTCTTCTTCATGCCCTGCATGTTATAGTTCATCATGAAGCTCTTGTAGCTAGGTGGTAGAGAATGGAAAACACGATGTATGCCTAAATCAATGGGAATTGTTATTCCCAAGGATACAAGCTTATCGGCGTACCCAGACATTTTGAGTACATCCTCACTTACGGAGCTGTTCTCTTCCATCATGCAGCTAAAGAACTTTTCTGAAGCATTATAACTTGCTACGGCAGCATGGGTATCGAAAATCATTTTCAGTTCACCCATGGTATCAAAGGCATTGCCATTTTAGAAACGCTTTCAAAGTTCTGGCTCTAGCCCATACAGTATGCCGCAATGAACTAAGTTGTGGTCCTCCTTACGAGTCACATAGACATTCTTTTTCTTGTTAGGGGCATTAGGAGCTGGTGGGGGGCCTATCACATATTGCTTTTGTGCAACAGAGAGGAGAATCCTCAAATTCATAGCCCAATTGGTGAAGTTTCTACCATTCACAGCAAGTTTCTCTTTCTCCATGAATACATTGAAATTAAAAGCAGGTGGTGCCATCTACAACAGAATTTGTAAAGTTTATTTAGACTAAGTTTATGATAGATTGAGTTCAACTAAACTCCCACTCAAAAACAACATCCCTCGTGTCTTTTTGGTGATTACATGAACCAAATCCACTACACCAAGTCTGATCATCACGTGAGTCGGTGTAGCTTCAAAGGCGAGCATAATATGGGCATCATATCAACTATATGACTCATGATTAACCTTTCGGTCCGTGTTCCGAGGCCATGTCTATATATCATAGGATCTCCAAGTAAGAACCTTAGTACTCGCGTGTGTAAAACTGTCTTTCACCCGAAATATGATCGTGGATTCAAGTACACCCGATCATCACGTGATGTCTTGAAGCGGCGAAACATAAACGGTGCGTAATTAAGGAAGAACACATTTTTATCTTGATATTTAAATGAGGGATCATCTTATAACGCTACTAAAATGCCAAACTAGCAATATAAGATGCGAACATTATATGTGTAAAGTTAAATGATATGGTTCTTGCATTTGATCACTATAATATGCATCCTGGTATGATCTCTATCATTCCTTTGTGTGTAAGGCCAAGGTCTATGGAACTTACACGTTAAGTGTGTTGTAAGTGCACCAACTATACGTCAACTCACAAAATTACCATATCATGACACAAGCCTAGCAACGATCTAAACTAGACGCCTCTAATTTATCAATTGCAAGTTTTACGTGGCTTAGGACTTTTGAAGATAGAACCGTTCTTACCTATGAACATGGAACGACAACGATGATAACCAAATTATTAGCAAATCGTTGTAAATCAGTTATTGACTATAGTAAGAGAGATAGACACCCGCAAGCACTTATGCAAAACTAGTTGCATGTCAGTCGTGGAACCGGTCTCATGTGCGATGACATGTAAGGTTGGTCCAAGCCGCTTCATCCCACTATGCCATCAATATCCAAAGTACATATAAGAAGCAATAACATGATCATCACCGCCCACATACTCTTATGTGCTCTACCCGTGCAAAGCACCTACGCATAGATCAGGCTATGATACCACTAAAGGGTTCGCAGCATAGAAAACAAAAAATTTCCTACGATGAGAACTATACGCCCAGATCTATCTACTGGATACAAGAAACGGGTGGATATACATTCATGGAGAACTTACCCTCAAAGACAACAAAGTTTTGCTAACGAGTAGGAACTCGTGGATGATGTAGTCGTATGCTTGTCGATCTCAAGATCGTGTGGAAGTCCTAGCACCACAAACCAGGAGCGCATCCGCACTCACACACACATTCAGACCACCGAAAAACCTCTGCCTCCTCGCTCCAGTGATGCAGCGAAAGTAGTAACTCCTTCCAAACGAAATGCCACCGAGAACATGTACCTCGCTAATCCGAGACCATCGGGGAATAATTCTAGAGGGGGAGAGAGATCCTTCACGAGGAGGTGTTAGGAAGAAGGGTGAGAGGGGTGGCATTTTATAGGAGGAGGGGGGGTACCGCTCCCCATGGCCGGTGCCCCATGGGGGGTGACCCATCACCTCCCCCATTCATGTGGTGGTAACCCCCTCCACATAAAAGCGTCCCTTAACATTCCTCTTTAAAGTCTTTACTTTAAATGCATTAAATTTCTCCAAATTTAATGCTCTCTCAATTAATAAAACTCTTTTATTAAATTTATTCAGAATTTTGTTAATTAATTTAATTAAAAAACATTCACATAAAACCCCTACAACATTTCAATATTACATGCAGAACCAGTTTCAGCAATTTCACCCGAAATAGTTTCGGTGTCTATTGAAATAATTCCAGCGCTTTGAAATTCATTCGTCTGAAATACATTTGCTCCAAGTGGTGTTGGTGTCCCTTAAGTGTGTCACCCTACGGTTCGTGAATAATGCAGACATGATCGAGACCCCTCTCAGATCAATAATCAGAAGCGGAACCTGGATATCCATAATGACTCCTACACATTCTACGACGACTTCTGTGATCGTGAGAACCTTTAACATTAGTAACTAAATCCCTTTGTCTCGCGATATATTACATGTCCGAGATTCGATCATCGGTATCTCCATACCTAGTTTGATCTCGTTACCGACATGTACTCTTTTGTTGCTCCCGTGATATAACATTCTAGTGATCTTATCACTTGCTTGCAAGCTAACCAATGTGATATCACCGAGAGGGCCCACAGTATATATATCCACCATCAGGATGGAAAAATCCCACACTTGATCCATGAGCTTCTACATAACACTTTCGTAGCACTGAACCCACCTTTATAATCACCCTTTCACGGTGTGACGTTTGATGTTATCAAGATACTCTTCCAGTGTTAGTGATTAACATGATCTCATGGTCTAAGGACAAGGATTACTTTGTTAGATGTTATAGGAATATAAACACAATGACTTTGATCATAATGCTATACTTCGGACGAATGTTCATCACATCGTTCCACTAATGATATGACCTCGTTATTAACAACATCCAATGTCCATGATCAGGAAACCTTGATCATCTTGTTAATCAACGAGCTAGTTTATAAGAGAGGCATAACTAGGAACTTTCCTTTTGTTTATTAAACACACATGTATTAACATTTCCAAATTAATACAATTATAGCATGCAAAATAAACATCTATCATATACTTGGAATATGTATAACATCAACTTTATTATTGCTTCTCAGGGCATATTCCCTTCAGCTCGCTATATGCAACCACACGTGGGGCTTTGTAGTGCAGTCCTGTGGGTAGCACCGCTTCGGCATCGTGTACCATGATGAACAGAGTGTAGCCCGTGGCGCTGTTTGGAGTTGTGAGTAGGCTCCAAAGTACAGATTGCAGCTTGTCTGGCCAGCACCCAGCGGATTGTTCGAGTGGCCAAAGGAGTCGTTTCTTGATTCCGCCGCACACCAGTCCGTTAGCCTTTTCGACTTGACCGTTGGTCTGAGGGTGGGCCACCGAGGCGTAGCTAATGTTGATTCCCAGGTTTTTTGCAGAATTCTTGGAACTCCTTGGAGGTGAGTTTGTCCCATTGTTTGTGATGATGCTATGTGGCACTCCAAAACGGTAGATGATGGACTCGAAGAACTTGACTGTAACACCCCAAAACATCTAATCAAGATTATCAAGTTCTAATCACCCAAGTTTAGGGTTAACAAAAACTTTTATTACAAATTTGAATATGAATGCATGTGTGTTTTGCATTAGTGTAGAATTGATTGAATTGCCATGCTTGATTTCTACCAATGATAAGAAATTGTTTAAAGGTGAATACTACATCATCTAGGCCATTTACAAACTAAATCAAAAGAAAAAGAAATCAAATAGGAGTTAAATAACCAAATGGTCATTTTGGCCAAAGTTAACCACTAGGTCACTTTAGGTGTTCCTAGAAGAGAAATTTTAATAGAAATAATTCTAATTCTTTTCACCCCTTTCTAGAACAAGTAAAAGTGTATCCAGACCCACTTTACAAACTTACATAAATATTTCCCAAATCAGTTTAATGGATAGTTGAAAATTGAATCTAGTTCATATGGTAAGATCACACTTTTTCAAAAACCCATCAAATCAATTCCCCTTGGCAAACCCAAGCAACCAGAGACTATCAAGCATAAGTATAGATCACTCACCAAATTTGATTCAAAAATTTCAAATTAAATTTCTTGCGGCCATTTCATCAAACACCTTGCAGACAGAAAACCACTACTGCCTAACTTCAGTATTTAAGCAATAATCCCTTGACCATTTGGTCTCCCCTTAACTCCCTTGTCTCCTCTAGTGTCGAGCAGCACCTAGACAAGCCTCCCCCTAGCCGTTGTGCACAGTAGAGTGCCGCCGGAATGTGGTCTTCGCCGGCCGATAGTGGACAGCACGCTAGAAGCATCACTGCCCTAGCCCACGATGCGCACCCGACACGCCGCAGTCCACCGCCACCCCTTGTCCAAGCCATGACCCCATCCTGGCCCTGGACCACCCTAGTTATGCCGTGCCCACCGTCTCTGCGCCATGCCCAGAGCGCGCCAGCTCGCCGCACCCGACCGCCTCACACAGACCGCGCCTCGCCTTCTCCGCACACGCACCCACTCGTGATGATCACCGCAACCTCCCAGACACCCCCATTCGCTGCCGCATGACCCGTAGCTCCCGCACACTGTCGCAAACACCGTCGCTCCTTCTTAGAGAATCGCACGCTCTCGACCAATACACACGGCCCTGTGCTTCGCCATTACTTCCATGATGACCGCTAGGAAACCACGCACCATCCCCTAGCCTCAGCCGCACCGCTAGCCGCCTGTAGCACCATCACCAACGAGCCCGCGCCCACAATGTTCGGTCCCCTCGCCGCAGTATAAGTAGAGGCCTCCCCCGCCTCCATTCTCCACACCAAAACCCTCACCACTCCTCACTGACCCTCTGTCGTTGTATTGGGAACGGCAATACCTAAGGAGGTTAGATAGAGGTGTGGGGACTAGCAGGGAAGCTATCGACGTCGTCCGCAGGCGGGATTGGATACAAGCAAGCGTAGCTGGACACAGGAAGTACCCAGGTTCGGAGCCCTCGTGATAAGGTAAAACTCCTACTCCTGCCGGATCTGACTATGGGGAAATACGAACTACAAGTGCTGCTTGAGCTGTATTCTCTAGCTACTGCCTTAAATGCAATGAGACCAACACCTACTACCGAGGCCTTGCCTCTCCTTATATAGGAAGAGAGGCAACGGTCTTACTGGCCAATCCGATAGGCGGGCCCCATAGGCGGGTCCCAGCCGACTGGTCATCTATAGTGTCTGGTACGGTGTGTCCCGTCGGAGTATGAGCGGTATGGCTGTGTAGGCACAGCGGATGCCGTGCGAGCCTATCGTCAGCATCGGGCCACTGCTCCTGTGTCATCCCCGCAAAAAGTCTTTGGTATGGGCGAGTAGTTTCCGGTCTTGTCATCGTACGGGGCGTACCGTGCACTGATATGCACGTCATCTTGTCTCACTGATTCATTCCGGCTACGTCGCTGTAGCCGGCTTCTTCTTGCAGATCTGGCTACCATGCGATAGCCGGCCTGTCTTGCCTTGTCCGGCTGCGTCTGGTCAGCCGGACGCGATCCGACTGCACAGTTTCTTGTCCGGCTGGGGTATCTAGGGATCATCCCCCCGACACTAGCCCCTGAGTGCGTGTGGATTCCGCCCTTAGGCGAAATGTGCACTTGCTCCCTCCTGGTTTTGAATTTGTGTCCGGCTACGCCTGGCGGTTGCTCTACCCGTGACGTCAGTGCTGACATCGTCCACGCGCGCACGCGCCATCATTGCACTGTGGCGGGCAGCGTAATGTCCCGTCACACGTCGCCTTGGGAAACTGCTGCCCGGCGCTTTTGGTTCTCGCTCCAGGATCTTCTGCGCATCCCGCGTCGGCACACGGGATCTGGGCGACGGTTGGGGTGAAGGTCGCCTGGATGCACGCCACGTGACGCCGTGGATGGTTGCACTTCCGGTCCTTTAAAGGGACGCCGTGGGGGGAGCAGTTCCCTTCCTTCGACCCCCCGCTCCAGTTTCTTCTTCCCTTCCGTGCTCCTGCCCTCTGCGCCCTTCCTCTACTGCCGTTATAGCCCGCTGCGCCGCTCGTTCTTCGTCGTCGGTGGTACGGGCCACCGCCACTCCTCCGCCGCCGCACCTCCTTATCAACCGGTGATGGCAGCCGAATGCGGAGGCTAGTGTGGCTCCTCCGTCACAGAGGACCACATCCAGAAGTACCGCGCTACCCGTGTCCTTCCGCCGGAGGAGGAAATAGCGGTGCGGCCGGCGCCGGCGGGAGAGGTGTCGCTGCACCTGGCGGATGGAGAGCGGGTCATCTTCCTCTCGCATATGGCGCGCGGGTTCGCGTTGCCGGTGCACCCCTTCTTCCTCACATTCTTGGCCTTCTTCGATTTCCGTCTCCACCATCTCGGTGCCAACGCGATCGGAACGCTGGCGCACTTTATGGCCTTCTATGAGAGCTATCTCAGGATCCAGCCGGATCTCGGGCTCTTCTGCCGGCTCTTCCGAGTCCGGCCGCAGGTGCAGTACACGAAGGGGTCGCTAGTCGTCTGCGGTGGCGCATCCATCTACTCCCGCGCGCAGTCCAGCTACCCGAAGTTCTTGCTGCACGACACAGTACGACTGTGGCAGCAGTCGTACTTCTACGTCAACAACGTCACCAACATCGACCGGATCAACCTTCCGGCTTTCTAGGATGTCGAGTCCAGCCGGCAACACTGGGAGCTGAAGATTTACAGCGACAAGGCGGAGTCGGACGCGATGCTGCAGCGCATGCGCTCCCTCATCACCTGCCGGCTAACCGTCCTGGACATTACCCTCAGCTGGATGTCCCGGCAGATGATGCCGTTGCAGCAGCGAGCGCACAAAGTGTGCTTCTACTCCGGCCGATTGGACCCGACCCGGCTGTCGTGCCACGATCCCTGCTACCACAACCTGAAGGAGTGGGTGTGGACGATCATGAAGGAGCGGCTGCCGGAGGGCTGGACCTTCAGCCTGGCGCCCTACAATCGGGACAACCGCGCGCCTCACGTAGGTATTTTAGCCGGAGCTTTCTTTCGTATTTCTTGCCTTTCTTTCTTGTTTTGTCTGACTAACTTCTTATATTTGGCAGATCTTCCCTTGCATCCTTCGTGAGGAGGGTGAGGCCCCTCTCGAGGTGTTTACGCCTGACTTGCCCGAGCCGCGTGCTCGGCGGTCTGGCGAGGAGTCGGACGGGGACGGTGATGCCTTCCCCAGCCGGAACGATGAACCGGCTCCCGACCCCCACGCGGAGGTTGATGAGGAGGAGGAGGCTGGGCTGACCTCTGATCCGACGCAGCGCCCTGCGACGGACGGCGAAGCTGGCGGGAGCGGCTCTAGCCATTCCAGCTCCAGCCGGCCTGCCACAGAGGAGCCGGCCCCCAAGAGGAGCCGGACCAGCGCCCTTCCGCCGAGTCGCCTGGGCCAGAAGAAGGGGCCGCCTCCGGTTGTGCAGGGGTACGTCTTTCCTCCTCTTCTTTCATCATCTTCTGCTTGTTTCTTTTCCTGCCTTTTTGCCCTTGGCTTATTTGCTTTTCTTTCCTTCCTCTTGTCGTATGTCTTCTTAGCACGCTGGTCTCCTTTGGAGTCGCGAGCCCAGCGCGAGCGCCAACCGGGTCGCCACCCCACGCTCCGACCGTGTCTGTCCGCGCCCCTCCTTCTCCCGCGGTGCCGCCTCCGCCACCACCTCGAACTGAACCAGCTGCCTCAGCAAAAGCGGAGGGTCCGCAGCCAGACATGGTGGCCCAGCCGGAGGCGGAGGATCCTCAGCCGGGTGGCTCTTCCGCGGGCGCTCGGGGGGGCTCAACCAGCAAGGAGCTCGTGGTTGTCGGCGATGACAACTCCGATGAAGAGCCGGGGGAGGAGTGGAGGACAACGGTGGTTGCCGCGAAGGAGTCCCTGGCCGTCAACGCCGCGGACGACGACGCCTCCTCCGCCGCCTTGTTGACGGACCTCGCCGCCACTCTCGAACTGGCAGTGAAGGAGATCCGGCTGCTGGAGGCCGCAGCCGGCGGGAACCGGTCCTCGGAGCAGAAGCTTGCTGCTGCCAACGGAACCTCCCAGAGTAAGTTGCTTCATCTGGCTTGCCTTTTTTTTGATGATAGCCGGTTTCGTCGCAACTATCCTCATGTGTGCTCAGCGCGTGATCGATCGCTTGAAGAAAGCTAACGACTGGCTGAGCAAGTCCAACTCCACTCTGCGGCTGCAGAATAAGGATTGGCACGCGAAGGTAGATGGCCTGCAGGCCACCATCAAGGAGCGCGATGCCTCGCTCGCCAGCCGGACCGAAGCCTTCAACCTTCTCGAGGCCCAGAACAAGGACCAAGAGAAAGAGATCAAACGGCTGGCGACGAAGGAGAAGGCTCTGGTGGAGGAGCTGATGCAGGTTGGCCACACGGCTAAGGGTAAGTTCCCCTTTTTCGTCTCCCTTTCTTTCCGGATCCGGTAGCCGGATCTGACTCTCTTTTTCTGACAGCATTTTATCCTGGCATAGACCTGCTGGCGTACAACCGGCTGCAGGAGAACTGGCCGGGAGCGCATCCGACAGCCCAGGAGCTCGTCATCCTTCTTGGTAATGTAGCTGCCAAGCTTCGTCAAGCGGCGCGAGATATCTTCTCGTTCCTGTGGCTGGATGCTCCGGTTCCAGAGACAATGGTGTAGCTGGCTGCAAAGGTAGGGGAGGTGCCGGCTGCAGTGGACCGGCTGCGGGACTTGGCGGCGTGAGCCGGAGTGGAGATGGCTCTCCTGGTACAAGGACGCTCGCATCGAGAAAATCAACGGAGGCTTTCGTGCGCCGACCTTGCTGCCATCCGCCAGGCCCATCCGGAGCTTCGAGGATCCGCCATCAAGATTGCCGACTACGTGGATCCCGACGAGGTGCTCACCGACTCGGAGTCCGTCGGTACTCTTGATGTGGAAGCCCCGACGCAGCCGGCTGTGGGTGCCGGAACAGGATCGGGCGCCGCGCCCCCGCCTCCGCCTAAAGCTTTCGCCAGCCAAGATGCCCCTCATGGCAAGGGTCCTGCCGTCTAGCCATCGCCCCGGGATGCCGGGTGTATTTGTCTTGTTCAACTTTGTTTTAAAACTTGTCTGTCTGTACCGGCTGTCTCCGGCGCCGGGTAAACTTATGGGATCTTTGCCTCCTTTTTCCTTGCTTGTTAATTTTGAACTGGCTTGAGTTCCATTTAGCTTGCACACTTTGCATTTTCTTTCAACATTTCGCCGATTAACTTTATCTGGCTTACTTTGCCCGGCTATACGCCTTTAGCCGGGGGAACTGCACCTCCAGTGGGGGCGCGCGAGCGCACCCACAGGGTGTAGCCCTCGAGACTCATAGTAGCTGGCGTAGCTAGGTGCTTCGAATCTTCCTTGTCTTCTCTTGCTCCTGCCCTTGCCCACACCTAGGCTCCAAACGGCTGGCTAAACGCCTTTAGCCGGTCGAGAACTACAAGATTCCACTGGGGGCGCGTGAGCGCACCCAGTGGGTGTAGCCCCCGAGTGCTTGATGAAGGCAAGGACTTCGAATCTTCTATGTCTTCTCATGCTCCTGCCTTGCCCTCACCTGGGCTCCGAACGGCCGGCTAAACGCCTTTAGCCCGTCGGGAACTACAAGATTCCATTGGGGGCGTCCGAGCGCACCTAGTGGGTATAGCCCCCGAGATTCGGAGTGCTTGATGAAGGCAAGGACTTCGAATCTTCTCTGTTTTCTCTTGCTCCTGCCCTTGCCCTCACCTGGGCTCCGAACGGCCGGCTAAACGCCTTTAGCCGGCCGAGAACTACAAGATTCCACTGGGGGCGCGCGAGCGCACCTAGTGGGTCTAGCCCCCGAGATTCGGAGTGCTTGATGAAAGCAAGGACTTCGAATCTTCTCCTCTTTTCTTCCTGAATTCTGACTCAAGGTAGTCGTACAAGAATATACATACACATACATTCTCATATGTTAATAGGTTGGTCTGCCAAATTGTAGCCGGAAAACGGATTTGTTTTTTTGAAAACTAGCTTGCGCCTTTCTGGAACCTTGGTCACCTTCTCGTGTGCTCTGCTGTTTTCGCTGCGTCCTTGCCGGGCAGCCGGGTTGCGGTCTGTAGCCGGAATCGAAGGGAGCTGACAATACATCGCACACGATACTAGCGGTAAGTAATCGGATTGTCTTAAGCTAGTTGGAAGGCCGGGATGCCCGATCTGTCGTGTCTCCTCCCTGTCTTTCGTGTGGGATGCCTCGGGCTTTTGCTCTTGCTAGCCGAATAGCTGGGTTGCGGTCTGTAGCTGAGACGAAGAGTGGGACTCTGACATCGCCGCACACTACTCAGCCGGTTTGTTAACTTAACAGGCCGGGCCAGCCGGCGATCCCCCGGGTAGGGGCTGCCGGAGCCGGAAAACCATAACCAGAAAATAGATACAAACACATTTCTAGCAAGGAGCCCCTGAGCATCTCGCAGGGGTCCGCATTTTCATTCATAGGGTTGCAGGATACATACATTGTCTGGCGGCTAGGTGTAAAACGGGCGCAGTAAGGCCGCATTCCAGGGACACTCGGTCTCCTCGACTATTTGTCCATCTTGTTCTTGCGCGGCTGCTGTGCGTCGATGAGGTAGTAGGAGCTGTTGGGCAGTGACCGGCTGATGATGAAGGGCTCCCAAGGTGGTGACAACTTGTGCATGCCCTTCGTGTCTTGCACCAGCCGGAGAACCATATCGCCCTCGCGGAATGCGAGTGGGCGGATCTGGCCTGAATGGTAGCGGCATAGTCGTTGCTGGTACAGGGCCGACCTGGACAAGGCCAGCTTGCGGCCCTCCTCTAGGAGGTCCACACCATCCTCCCGCGCCTCCCGATTGGCCTTTTCGTCGTATAGGAGCTTGCGCGGGGAGTCGAACTCAATATCTGTGGAGAGGACGGCTTCCGATCCGTAGACCAGGAAGAACGGGGTGTAGCCGGTTGATCTATTCGGCATAGTGCGGAGGCTCCATAGCACAGCCGGAAGCTCTTCGATCCAGCATCCGGGTGACCGCTCCAACGGCTCGATGAGGCGTGCCTTGATGCCGGCTAGCACCAAGCCGTTTGCTCTTTCGACTTGCCCATTAGACTGTGGGTGCACGATGGAGGCAAGGTCCAGCCGAATGCCCTTATTACTACAGAATCGGGCAAAGGCCCCCTTGGCGAAGTTCATGCCGTTGTCGGCGATGATGCTGTTGGGGTAGCCGAACCGATTGATGATGTTGGTGAAGAAGGTGATGACTGTCGCCCTGTCCAGCTTCCGATGGGCTTGGCCTCGATCCATTTCGTGAATTTGTCCACCGCCATCAGTAGATGGGTCATACCCGCGCGTGCTCGCTTGAAGGGACCGACCATGTCGAGGCCCCAAACCGCGAAGGGCCAGGTGATCGGTATGGTCTTGAGTACCAAAGTTGGCATGTGCCTGAGCTGCCCGAAGCGCTGGCACCCATTGCACGCGCAGACCAGCTACTCAACGTCCTCGAGGGCAGTGGTCCAATAGAAGCCATGATGAAACGCCTTGGCGACTATCGCCCTTGATGAAGCGTGGTGCCCGCACTCGCCCTGGTGGATGTCCTTGAGTAGCCAGTAGCCTGTGTCCACATTGACACACCTTTGGAAAATGTCAGACACGCTGCGCTTGTACAGTTTGCCGTTGATCATGGTGTACGTGTGCGCACAGCGCCGGATTTGCCTGGCTTCCACCTCATCATCCGGAAGTTCCCCATTGGCGATGTAGTTCATGAAGGGCTGCGCCCAGGATGGCACTTCCCGAATGACAAGGATGCTCCCGCTCTCCGGTTGATGGTTGTCGAGGGGTCGTCTGCGTGATGCACCCGAGACGGCAGCCCCCGAGCCACTTGACGAGCCGGAAGCCCCCATGTCTTGCGAACTGGAGGGCACTGTCTTGCCAGAGTTGGCGCGGGTCTTCTTCTTTGGAGGTTCTGCCTTCTCCGCTTCTGCCACTCCGTCAGCCGGAGCGCTCCCTGCCCAGATGATGGAGTCTGACTCTGGCGACGGGTTGATGGAGGGCTTGCGCAGGTCCTCCAAGGAAACCCCTGGTGGGATCGCCTGCCTGGTTGATCCGATTCGGGCGAGCGAATCGGCAGCCTCGTTGTTGATGCGGGGGACGTCATGAAATTCGCATCCGTCGATGGAGACGCTGAGCTTCTGGATGTGGAACCGGTAGAGGGCCATGTTTGCATCTCTGGCATCCCATTCTTCGGACACTTGCTGCACCACCAGATCCGAATCACCGAAGCAAAGGATCCGGTTGACACCGATCTCCTTGGCTAGCCGGAGTCCGTGCACCAGCGCCTCATATTCGGCTATGTTGTTGGAGGCCTTGAAGTGGATTTGCAGTACGTACTCCAGCCGGTCTCCCTTGGGCGAGGTGAGCACGATGCCGGCTCCCAAGCCCCCGAGCATCTTCGACCCGTCGAAGTGCATCTTCCAGTGGACCGAATCCAGAACCAGTGGAAGATACTAGGTCTCAGCCCAGTCGACGAGGAAGTCCGCCAGCGCCTGTGACTTGATCGTGAGCCGGGGCTCGTACTGGATGGAGTAGGCGGTGAGCTTGATGGCCCACTTGGCGACTCGGCCGGTGGCGTCCTTGTTGCCGATGATTTCCGAAAGGGGTGCGGTGCACATGACCTTAATCGGATGCTCCTGGAAGTAGTGCTTGAGCTTCTTACATGCCAGGTACACGCCGTAGCACATCTTCTGGTAATGGGGGTAGTTCTGCTTGGAGAGGGAGAGAACCTCACTAAGGTAGTAGACGGGTCTCTGAACCGGCTGATCCTTGCCTTCCTCGGGGCACTCCACCACCAGGACGATGTTGACGACTCGGCTGATGGCTGTTATATAGAGCAACATCGGCTCCTTGCTAGCCAGCGTGGCTAGAACCGGCGCTGTGGATAGCATGCGCTTGAGGTCATGAAATGCGGCGTCGGCTTGCGAAGTCCAGGAGAACTTGTCCGTCTTCTTCATCAGCTGGTACAACGGGAGTGCCTTCTCCCCCAGCCGGCTGACGAAACGATTAAGGGAGGCCAGGCATCCGGTGAACTTTTGGACTCCAAGCAGGCTCCTGGGCGGCTGCATCCTCTCGATGGCCGCAATCTTCTCCAGATTTGCCTCGATGCCTCGTTGTGATACGAGGAAACCGAGAAGCTGACCGGATGGCACCCCGGAGACGCACTTCTCCGGGTTCAGCTTCATCTGGTACTAGCGGAGGTTGCCAAATGTCTCCCCTAGATCTTCGAGGAGGGTGCGCTTCTCCTTGGTCTTGTTGACCACGTCATCCATGTAAGCACTTCTGTGAGTGCAAGTACTTCTGCATGCAGCGCTGGTAGGTAGCGCCTGCATTTTTTAGACCAAAAGGCATGGTTACGTAGCAGAAAGCCCCGTAGGGGGTGATGAACGATGTCTTAATCTGATCAACCGGGTTTAACCGGATCTGATTATAGACAGAATAACAATCTAGAAAAGACAACAAATCGCAGCCGGCCGTGGAATCGATGACTTGATTAATACGGGGTAAGGCGAAGGTGTCTTTCGAGCATGCCTTGTTCAGGCTGGTGTAGTCGATACACACGCTAGGTCTTGTTCTTCTTCAGCACCAGGACTGGATTTGCCAGCCAGTCCGGGTGGTACACTTCCATGATGAACCCGGCTGCAAGGAGCCGGGTGATCTCGTCACCGGTTATCTTCCTCTTCTCCTCTACGAACCGGCGCAGAGGTTGCTTGACCGGCTTGGCATCCGGCCGCACATGAAGTGAGTGCTCGGGGAACTCCCTCGGCACACCTGGCATGTCCTTGGGGGACCATGCAAAGATGTCCTGATTCTCACGGAGGAAGTCGATGAGCACACCTTCCTATTTGCTGTCCAAGTTGGCACCAATGGTGACGAACTTGGTCGGGTCGGAGGGGTCGAGCAGGATCCTCTTCGTCTCCTTTGCCGGCTGGAAGGCTCCTTCTCCAGCCAGTTTGCTGCTAGCCGATATGTCCTGCTAGGCCATGGCCACATTGCGCATGATCACGCACTTCTCCTCGGCTATGATTAGGGCCTCTGCCAGTTTGGAACCGGCCGAGGTGCACTCCATCGACCGCCTGAAGCAGCCGGAGATGGTGATCACGCCGTTGGGGTCCTGGAATCTTCGTCTTGAGGTATGCGTAGTGGGGGACGGCCATGAACTTGGCGAGGGCGGGGCGCCTGAGGAGAGCATGATAGGAGCTCATCAGGTTTACCACCTCGAACCAGATCGGTTCGCGGCGGAAGTTCTCCTCGGTCCCGAAGATGACGTCCAGCTGGATTTTCCCCAGCGGGGCGCATGCTGGCCCCGGCAGCACGCCGTGGAACGTTGTGGTAGTCGGGAACAGGTCGCATTCGCGAATGCCCAGCTTTTCCAGCGAGGACTGGTAGAGGAGGTTGAGGCTGCTGCCTCCGTCGATGAGGACGCGCAAGAATCGGCATGTACGCGCGTTTGAGACGATGAGGGGGTCGAGCACCATGGCGTATCCCCCGGGAGTCGGCAGCTGCTCCGGCTGGTCTGCACGGCTCCAGGTGATGGGGGTTTCTAACTAGTTCAGGTACTAGGGGATCGGAGAGACGATGGCGTTAACCTCCTTGGAGCGTCGCCTGTGGCTGTGCTTCTCGAAGATGTGGTAGGCTGCATGCAGCGGGGGGTAGCCATTATTGTTGTTGCCGCCGTTACCACTGTTACCATCATTGCCGGCTCCCCTAGCCGGTGGTGGTGGTCCACCAGGAGGGGGCAGGGGGAGGCGAGGCTGGTTACCCTGGTCTTTTAGCTGGCGGGTCCAGCTGCTATTCCGGGTGGTATGCGTAGCCGGTTTGAAGGGACCGTTGTGCCACTTGCACGGGCCGTCAAACATCTGGTCGAAGGTGAGCCGTGGCTTCTTCCTCCTTATATTGTTAGCCGGTGCGTCGGGCGCACCCTCCACGGCATTGACCTGCCGCGCGTGGTAGCGGGGCTTTTGCTGTCCGGCTTGGCGGTCCCCGTGGAACCGGTAGTCGTTGCCGTGGCGCATGGAGGATCCGGCTTCGCCAGCCGGATTGCTCGGATGGTCGCGAGCCGGCTCCGTAGGAGTCGGACGCCCGTCGGCATTTACTCGGAGGGGCTTCTTCATGGCGGCATCCACCGTGGCGTACTGGTCTGCAACCGTCATGAGCTCCGCCATGGTTTTCGGCTCGTCACACAGTAGCCAGTGGTGAAGCATGGTGCCCTCTGGGCAACCCTCGATGAAGAAGCTGATGGCCTGGCTCTCCAGGATGCCCTCGCAAGTGTTGCGCAGCTCTGTCCACTTGGCGTGGTATTCGCGGTCGGTCTCGCAGTCATCCTGGACGCACAAGGCCATGTCGCGTGGGCGCCCCGGACGCTTGTACGTGCCATTGAAGTTGCGGACGAACACCTTCTCGAAGTCCAGCCAGGCGTTGATGCTGTTGGGCGCAAGGCTGTTGAGCCACGTCCTTGCCGACCTGGTTAGCATAAGAGGGACGTAGTGTACGGTTGTGCGCTTGTTCCCATGGGCGATGCCGACTGCCGTATCATAGTTGGTATACCAATCTTCCGGCTTCATGCTGCTATCGTACTTGGGGTTGTCCTTGGGCAGGGAGAACTTATTTGGAAATGGCTCGTTCCGGATGCGGGGTCCGAAACAAACCGGGCCGGTAGAGTCTTCCTCCTCCATGATGCGCTTGAGCGAGGAGCTCGATGCGGTCATGGGCATCCGGACAATCCGGGTTGGGAGCTCCCACCCGGCCCGAGAGACGGGAACCGGCGGGTCTGGGTGCTCCGGTTGGTGGAGGGGGAAGCGGTGGGTTGCTGTTCACCGTTTGCTCCTGGCGCGGCTGGCCCTTGTTGCCAGAGCTACGACGCCTGCTGCGGGCCTTAGCCGGCTGAGGGGAGGATGCCTGCTGGGTGTCACGCGGCGCGCCCCTGCTGTTGATAGGTAGCTTGCTCCCCCAGGAGTAGCTGGGGTCCTCCTGCATATGCCGGTTGGCATCAGCCTGCTCGTCCGCGATGCGGAGGAGCTCTTGCATGCGAGCGTGCTGGCGGAGTCGCTCCTCGCCCTCCAGATTGGGAAGCTCTTCTGCCGCGGCTCGCGCCACGCGCAGGTTCTTGATGGGCGTGCTGTAGGTGGGCCGGATGAGGGAGGGCGTGGGATCCGGCTCCCCTTCCTTTTCCATCCTACCGGCTAGCTCGCCGCCCCGGCGTCGTACCTGGCGGCGCCGGCTCGGCTCCACGGTAGCCGATGTGAAGCCGTGCGCGCGGTCGTACTGGCGCCGGGTGATCTCGAGTTGCTTGCGGGTTGCCGCCAGCTCCATGGCCTCCTGGAGGAGGATCTGGCTCTCCATGGCGAAGTTGGCTTCCGCCTCCTCCGGGTTATCCCCGAGGTTAACTGGCTTCAGGAGCCGATCAATGGCATCCTCCACCGGGTTCCGGGGCTGTGGAGGCACGGAAGTTCCGACCTCGTCCGTGCCCCGCTCCGGCGGTTGTCGGGGATGAGAGCTGGAGCCGGCCATCATGACCTCCACACCGTAGGACACGACGGAGGCGCTACCGCCCAGATGCGGTAGCTCCGTGACAGAGACGATCTCCCTAGGGAAACGCTCCAGAACGGTTGCGACGTAGACGGGGAGGTCGCCGAATCGCAGGACGGTGCCGTTCGCCGGGAAGGAGGTTTCGGCGAAGCAGGAAGCGTTGTCGATGACGCAGTCAAATTTTCCGAGCGTGAGCACCAGGCCGGAGGCCACGCGCTCACCAGCTGAAGTGCGGGGTCCCGTGCGGAACGTGACTCCGGTCGAAGCCATAGGCCCCACGGTGGGTGCCAACTGTCGTTGTATTGGGAACAACAGTACCTGAGGAGGTTAGATAGAGGTGTGGGGACTAGAAGGGAAGCTATTGACGGTGTCCGCATGCGGGATTGGATATAAGCAAGCGTAGCTGGACGTAGGAAGTACCCAGGTTCGGAGCCCTCGTGATGAGGTAAAACTCCTACTCCTGCCGGATCTGACTATGGGGGATATACGAACTACAAGTGCTCCTTGAGCTATATTCTCTAGCTACTGCCTTAAATGCAATGAGACCAACCCTTACTGATGAGGCCTTGCCTCTCCTTATATAGGCAGCGAGGCAATGGTCTTACTGGCCAATCCGACTAGCGGGCCCCACAGGCGGGTCCCAGCCGACTGGTCATCTACAGTGTCTGCTACTGTGTGTCCCGTCGGAGTATGAGCGGTATGGCTGTCGTAGGCACAGTGGACACCGTGCGAGCCTGTCGTCAGCATCGGGCCACTTCTCCTGCGTCATCCCCGCAAAGTCTTCGGTATGGGCGAGTAGTTGCCGGTCTTGTCATCGTATGGGGCATACCGTGCACTGGTATGCACGTCATCCTATCTCAATGATTGGTTCCGGCTACATCGCCGTAGCCGGCTGCTTCTTGCCGATCCGGCTACCATGCGATAGCCGGCCTGTCTTGCCTTGTCCGGCTGTGTCTGGTCAGCCGGACGCGATCCGTCTGCACAGTTTCTTGTCTGGTTGGGGTATCTGGGGATCATCCCCCTGACACCCACCCTCACTTCTTCCCGGAGCAAGGCAAGCTCTCCCTTGCCGGAATTTGGCCGAAGCCCGCCGCTGCTAGAGGAGAAGGGCGCCGTCGATTGGAGCCGCCCTAGGAGCTGCTATGACCGCCATTCGAACCGCTGTCCATGACAACATCGTTTGCCCACATCGCCGACCCTAGCTGGAGCCTAGGTGAGCTTCGCCGGATCCCTACCGCCGCGTTAGGTTAAAATTCTTTCCAGAGTTGTTCGTCGTCGACGATGACTCTCGACCGTTAGATTAGATTTAGATCATAGGGCTCAGATTCACAGATACCGTTTCGATTAGTTTCAGTCACTGACGAGTGGACCCCCGCTATCAGCAGCTGGGCCGGCCCGTTTAGTTTCCCGTGAACGCCTGGAGATTCAAATATTGATATTCCAATTTAGTTAAAACTAGTTTCTATCCACAGATTCAAAAATCAATTTAGAGAGTTTCACTTAACCAAATTGCATGATTCCAATTTTGTTAGAAAGATATTTAAGTTATCTATCTAAGGTCATTGGATTTAAATCATTTGGAGTTAAGAGATAATCTATAGTAAAAATAACAAGAGATAGGCTTTTTCAACTTCAAACATTTTTCAAAAATCAACCATAAATGCTTTTCGGTTGACTCCAACTCTCAAAAATCACATTTGATAAGACCTATAGGAATATGTATAAATGTTTAGGTTTGCATGCAGTGACTTTGGAATAGTACCAAAATAATGCTATATAGGCATTTCTAGTCACTTTAACTCTATTAAATGATAATCTTAAACTTTATGAAATATGACCAACCCTTTAAATCACATTCCCATGTATTAGAATAGGTGGTGATGACATGTGTCCACATGATCCCATATTTTAATTAGAGAATATTAAATCTTAATTAATTTCAATGAGTAGAAATTACTTTTCTAAAATAGGATAAACAAGATTAAGTCTTTAATCCATGTGATGATTGTGATGATACTAGATCATTAAGTGTGAGTCTTAGTGTTCTAAATAGAAATAGTTAAGTATTGCTTGGTGATTGTGTACCCCATATTTATTTATAGATGATAGTACCTACCCCGGATACGAGGAGGAGGAGTACTACCAGGAAGAAGAAGAGGAAAACTTCAACCACTTCTCTACTCAAGGCAAGCTAGATCTATGCAAGCTATTATTGGCAAGGTAACACTTGCAAGTTTCTTAACTATGCAAGCCATCACTAATTGCAAGATAACCTAAGAAAGATGCATTAGGCATGCTTTGGTTATATACCTTTGATTATACCAATCCCAAGTTTTACTTGCAAGCTTTACTCTTTTAGTTTACCAAAGTTATTTACTTTTAGTTAGTGCTTTGTGAGTATTTGGAAAAGTAGTATAGATAGCATAAAGAGTATAAAACTAGGCCTATCTAGTTATACTTAGATGTCATTCTATGGCATGAGATTGAAGATTAGCACCCCTCATTAGTGAACACTCTTAACCTTAGTGGCTAGTGCTAAGCATAAAACTTGGTCACTTTAGATGGGAATACTTGGTGAAAATGATTATGAAAACCTTGGAATGATGCTTCATTCTATTGAAATGTTTTGACATGTGTTGAGGAACACAAAAGGATTTTATGATGAAAATGTTGAGGCATGAGCCTTAGCCCTTTTATAAAAACTGATGGATGGGTTCGGATGCGATACCATTCCAATTTTACCGTACAACCACAATACCCGAATTGGGTAGAGCTTAGCTAGAATTTTATATGCCTTAGTATGGGTTCCCTCACGGAAGAGATTTGAGCTGAGGCTACCTCGTGAGTGTGAATTGTCGACCTATGCAGTGCCCAGGATGGCAGATGACCATGGCTGGGAGGCCAAGCTCATAGGGGAGGTGCCTATACTAGAGTGTGTAATTGAAAGGTTATGATTGATTATCCGCATACTAAGTATGATGATTCAGGGTTATCCTGGATGGATGTATAGAATTTTGTGGTGAAAGTGTACCACCTCTGCAGAATTTCAAACTATTCGAATAACAGCATCCGTGGTCATGGACAGTTGGAGTGGCCATACTGTTCCATCGTCAGATCTTTTCAATATGACTTGTGAAGTGAACTATGATTTTTACTTGACCACAACAGGGTTGTGAATACGAAAACTAGGTTCCCACTTAAATGATTTAGAACATTAAATTAGTTTTCTTTACTTCTAAACTCAGTTTAGATAAATCTAGGTTTTTGCAAATAAACTTAGAGCTTAAGATTCCTACTAGCACCACCGTACTTATTAGTGATAGTTTGCGAGTACTTAAAGAGTACTCATGGCGTTGTCCCTGGATATTCGCGTGGCCAGACTATGATGAGGACTACCAGGATGATGGAGAGCAGGACGTCTACGACAACTAGGATCATCTCCCATCGTCAGCATTGCCTATGACTCTGAAGATGGAGCCTCTACTATGTTTCTTTCCGCTGCTTGATTTGTATTAAGACCGGATCATGAGATCCTTTAATTTTGAAAGACCTTATTATGGTTTGTAATGGATGATGTACTGTGATATCCAATCTGTTATGTCTCACAAAAATGGTAATCCCGGGATTGCGAGGTATGGCATAACAGGCATCTGGGATTAATAAATCCGGGTGTTGACAAGTTGGTATCAGAGCCATCCTGACCATAAGAGACCCTAGTTAGAATGGACGTCCGAACAAAAAGTTAGTTTCAAAACCCAAAGTAGTGAGTATTTATGAAAACCTATTCCCACTCTTATCCTTGATTCTTTCAAAAAAAATCATGTTCCTCAAAAATTCTTACATTCCTACATAAAATTTGACACACTTGATCACCTCACTAACTTACTCATCCTAAATTCTTATAGATGGAAGTCCAGTATTGCAAGTTCTACCAGTTGGGAAACGGAGGCCAACTGATCTTTGAGAGGGATCTAGATGCACTGTCAGAGTACCTTGAGCGCCCGCATCTGGAATTCTTCGGGGCCCAATTAAATGATCACATAGGAGGATATCTACAATGGCTGATAGTTGCAGATCTCAGAGGCAAAATGGAAGCACCTACTTCTGAGAAGTTTCAATTCACCTTGTGAGAGAACAACATTCTAGATGGATTAGCCAGGGCTATGCATAAAGCTCTTACCCGTCTATGTGGGCAAAACATCAACTTGATCCAGGGAACTCGCTTTGCTCACTTCGCAAGGCGTGATTCTATGGGAATGCCCTTGGAGATGCCAGGACACCCGGAGCTGAAGCACCAGGTGGACAATCTTGACTTCATTCTATATGATAGGAAGAAGGAGTTGGACAACGCTCGAGCCTACACCAACCACAACCTTGCCATTACCATCAAGAAAGACCAGACTCTCTCCATTCTTGCCAACGAGCGCAAATCACTTCGTCGTCAATGCGACAAGAAGGATCGCACCATCGATCATCTTCGCAAGAAGGTGGCCGCTCTTGAGAAGACCATCCGTGAACAGGAAGTCCAGCTTGAAGCAAAGGAGGAGGAGGAAGGTGAAGACATCCAGGGAGATCTTCACTCTTACCTCAGTGATGACAAAGACTACCTGGAGGATGATGCCATTGAGTTCTACACTGATGATGATGATTCCGACTTCATTGATGATGAGTAGATGCACTTGATCACTACCGTAGGAGTAAGTTGTATCGGTCCCACTATATCGTAGTTTCACAGAATGGTTCTTAAAACCATCTATTTTCCATTTGTGTGTGGTGTGTGTTTATATTGGTGTGCTTGGAATGAATGAATGAATGAATGAGAGGAAGAAGTTAGTTTGCAAAACCTGAGTCAGACTCAAAGTTTAAAGCTTTTGAAAACAAAACCATGAACCTTAGAAATTTCCCCTTACCTCTTTATCTATCTCAATCTTCAGATGACTCGTGGAAACCCCGGAGGAAGTAGCTCATCTCAGGACCCGATGTTGCAGATTCTGCAAATCCTAGTTTTCGACCATGAAGCTAGTAGAGACGAATGCCAAGCCAAGCTAGCAACTCTTCAACAGATAGCTCAGATGACCCACAATAATCAAGGCCATGGAAATCAAGATCACCATGGGTCCAAGCTTAAGAACTTTCAGAATACCAACCACCTATCTTCAATAAATCTGAGGATCCCTTAGATGCTGATGACTGGCTACAAACCATGGAGAACAACCTGGAGGTTGCAGGAGTTGAAGCCAATGACAAAGTATTGTTTGTCACCCACTATCTGGCAAGAGATGCAAGAGCCTAGTGGAATAGCACCCGTACTATGAACGACGGTCAGATGATGACTTGGGAAGCATTCAAGATCAAGTTTAGCCGCAACCATGTGCCACAAGGTTTGGTCACCAGGATGAGAGATGAGTTCAGGGAACTGAAGCAAGGAAGGATGAAGGCAGTTGAATACCGTGACAAAATTTTGTCCCTAGCTAGATATGCCCTTGATGAGATTAACACTGAAGCCAAGAAGAAGGAAAGGTTCCTGAATGGATTGCATGATGAGATTGCAGACTGTGTTAGTCAACATCAGTTTTGGAGATCTAGAAGAACTTCTAGACTCTGCCATCCTGATGGAAGGGAAGATAAACTAAGCCAATGACAACCGCAAGCACAAGATGATGCACTAGACTGGGTCTCACAATACCCAGAAGTATGGCCCCAACCCGTCTGCAAGATATGCCCCAAGAAACAATAGACCCCCGATGTCCCGCCCAAGCTACCCCAATCATAGCGGAGGAAACTTGAAGTCTGGAGGAAACCACAACAACAACCCCGACAACTCCAACAACTTCAACCATGCACCACCAAAGTCCAACAACAACAACAATACTGCCCCAACTGGAAGCAATGATGTGCTTGTTGCAGCCAAAGACAAGTCCCAGATTACTTGGTTTGAATGTGGAGTCAAGGGCCACTACTCCAATGAGTACCCCAAGAAGCTTGCAGTAGCCACCAATGTGAATGCACCCGCTCAGCAACAACGCTGTTTTCAACCTGGAAGGAGATTTTCCCTAGGGAATTCGCTCAACTACAACGGCCGTCTGTTCCACATGAATGCTGAAGAAGCCCAGGAAGCGCCAGATGTTGTGTTGGGTATGTTTTCTGCTAACTCAGTACTTGCAAGAGTGTTGTTTGATTCTAGAGCATCGCACTCGTTTTTTACAGAAGAATTTGCATGCACTAGTAAGATTCAACCAACAAAATTGAAGCATGTTATGATAATTCAAATACCGGGTTCAACCACCAAAGCAAGGAAAATCTGCAAGGCTATACCTATCAGAATCCATGGGATAGATTTTTATGCAAATCTAATAGTACTTGGAACAAAAGGTTTGGAAGTAGTACTAGGAATGGATTGGATGTCGAAACAGAAAGGATTGATCGACTGTGCCAAGAAAGCCATAACCATGACCAGTAGCTCTGGAGTATCAGCAGAGCATGTATCTGAGACCTTGCCCCATCAATTCAAATGCAACAAGAGTCTAGCCCAACCAACCCTAGACACAATCAGAGCAGTCTATGAATACCCCAACGTATTCCCAGATGAATTGCCCGGTATGCCCCCAGATCGGGATTTTGATTTCATTATTGAACTAATTCCTGGACCTGGACCCATAGCTTAGAGACCTTATAGTATGAACCCATTTGAATTAGTGGAGCTGAAGAAGCAACTTGATGCTATGCTGGAGAAAGGTCTAATTCAACCAAGCGCATCGGCATGGAGATCGCCTATATTGTTTGTGGATAAGAAAGATGGATGTAACCGTTTGTGCATAGATTACTAGAAGCTGAATGATGTCACCATCAAGAATAAGTACCCACTGCCGAAGATAGAGGATCTGTTTGATCAGTTGACTGGTGCCAAAGTGTTCTCTAAGATTGATCTTAGAACTGGGTATCATCAACTCAAGGTTCATGCAATGGATAGTCCAAAGACTGTCTTTACCACCAGATATGGATTGTATGAGTATACGGTCATGTCTTTTGGATTAACCAATGCCCCCGCTTATTTCATGAATCTCATGAATAAGATTTTATGAACTTCCTAGATAAGTTTGTCGTTGTTTTTATCAACGATATTCTAATATATTCAAAGTTAGAAGAAGACCATGAGCTACACCTGAGAACCATCCTTGAAACCCTTAGAGAGCATCAGTTGTATGCCAAGTTTAGCAAATGTGAGTTCTGGCTGAAGGAAGTAGGATTCCTCAGACATATTGTGTCGGCAGGAGGAGTCACTCTTGATCCTACCAAGATCAAAGATGTTGAAGAATGGAAAGCCCCAACCACTCAAACCCCAGTCCGCGCATTTCTCGGATTAGTGGGATATTACCGCAAGTTTGTTGAAGGATTTTCGAGCATCGCAAGACCGATGACCTAGTTGTTGAAGAAAGATAAGAAGTTTGAATGGACTGACAAATGTGAAGCAAGTTTCCAAGAGCTCAAGAAGAGATTGATTTCAGTACCAATATTGATTATCCCAGATATCAAGAAGCCTTTTGATGTGTATTGTGATGCATCCAAGATTGGTCTCGGATGTGTGTTGATGCAAGAAGGCAAATTCATAGCATATTTGTCTAGACAACTAAAGCAGCATGAGAAAAACTACCCTACCCATGATCTTGAAGTAGCAGCCGTAGTTTTAGCCTTAAAGACATGGCGTCATTACCTTATGGGTAACCGCTGTGAGATTTATTCGGATCACAAGAGCCTAAAGTATACTTTCACTCAAAAGGAGCTGAATATGAGGCAAAGGAGATGGATAGAGTTAATCAAGGATTATGACCTTGACATTCACTATCACCCCGGCAAAGCCAATGTGGTGGCGGATGCTCTTAGCAGATTGCCGTGTAGATTAAACACCATGATCAAAGAAGCCTAGCCAAGTTTACATGAAGAGTTGGAGAAGTTTAGAATAGAGCTTGTTAGCAAAAGATTTTTAGCTAGCATTGAACTTCAACCCACTTTGATCAGTCAGATCAAGGAGGCGCAGAAAGGAAATGAAAGTATCAACGGAATCGAACATCGTATTGGTACATGGAAGGTACCCGGATTCACCGAAGATGAAGAAGGAGTTTTGTGGTACAAAGGACGTATCTGTGTACCAGCAGATTCAGAGCTGAAGCAAGTTATCATGCAGGAAGCTCATGATACTCTTTATTCTATCCACCCCGGAGGAACAAAGATGTATCAGGATTTGAAGGAGCAATTTTGGTGGCATAAGATGAAGAGAGAAATCGGAAGCTAGATAGCCAAGTGTGATATTTGTCACAGAGTCAAAGAGGAACATCAGAGACCCGTAGGACTTTTGCTACCATTGCAGATTCCGGAATGGAAATGGGATTCCGTCGGAATGGACTTTATCACCGGTTTGCCTACTTCTAGTAGGGGAAATGACTCTATTTGGGTCATAGTTGATAGACTATCCAAGGTAGCCCATTTTATACCTGTCAAGACTACCTACCAGAGTTCGAAGCTAGCAGAGTTGTACATTGCTAGAATCGTCAGTTGCATGGAACCCCCAAGACCATAGTATCGGATCGAGGAACCCAGTTTGCCTCAAGAGTTTGGCAGAAAGTCCAAGAAGGATTAGGAACCAAGTTGAATTTTAGCACAGCTTATTACCCGCAAATCGATGGACAAATTGAAACAGTCAACCAAATCTTAGAAGATAAGTTGAGAGCTTGTGTGTTAGAATATGGATCAAAATGGGAAGATTGCCTGCCTGTCGCAGAGTTCTCACACAACAACAATTATCAAGCTAGTTTGCAAATGGCCCCCTTTGAATTTATGTATGGAAGAAAGTGTCGTACCCCCTTGAATTGGTCGCAAGTAGGAGAGAGTCCGATTTTCGGACCCGACATCCTACGAGAAGCCGAAGAGAAGGTTCACAAAGTTCGTGAACACCTCAAGACCACCTAATCCAGACAGAAGAGTTATGCTAACAAGAGACGTAGAGACCTGACTTTTAATGTCAAAGATTTTGTGTATCTCAAAGTGTCGCCTTTGAAGGGAATGCAACATATTCAACTGAAAGGAAAGTTAGCCCCCAGATATATTGGACCCTTCAAGATTCTGAATCGCCGAGGAGAAGTATCTTATCAACTGGAACTGCCAGAGGAGATGTCATCCATCCATGATGTGTTCCATATCTCGTTACTTCGCAAATGCTTAGAAGTTCCAAGAAGACTGTAGTTTTCAAGAACATCGATCACCAAGCCATAGATATCAACAAGGATCTGACGTATAGTGAAGTGCCCATTCGTATTTTGGAGGAAGCTTTCGGAACCACCAGGACCCGGAGTATCAAGTTTCTCAAGATCCAATGGAGCAACCATACCAAAGAAGAAGCTACCTGGGAGCCAGAAGATTACATTAGGACTGAGTTTCTAGATCTCTTTAGTTCCTAGTTTTTCTTAAATCTAGGGACAAGATTTTGTTTAAGGAGGGAATGTTTGTAACACCCCAAAACTTCTAATCAAGATTATCAAGTTCTAATCACCCAGGTTTAGGGTTAATAAAAACTTTTATTGCAAATTTGAATATGAATGCATGTGTGTTTTGCATTATTGTAGAATTGATTGAAATTTCCATGCTTGATTGCTACTAATGATAAGAAATTGTTTAAAGGTGAATACTACATTATCTAGGCCATTTACAAACTAAATCAAAAGAAAAAGAAATCAAATAGGAGTTAAATAACCAAATGGTCATTTTGGCCAAAGTTAACCACTAGGTCACTTTAGGTGTTCCTAGAAGAGTAATTTTAACAGAAACAATTCTACTTCTTTTCACCCTTGCTAGACCAAGTAAAAGTGTATCCAAGCCCACTTTACAAACTTACAAAAACATTTTACAAATCAATTTAATGGAAAGTTGAAAATTGAATCTAGTTCATATGGTAAGATCACACTTTTTCAAAAACCCATCAAATCAATTCCCTTTGGCAAACCCAAGAAACTAGAGACTATCAAGCATAAGTATATATCACTCACCAAATTTGATTCAAAAATTTTAAATTAAATTTCTTGCTGCCATTTCATCAAACACCTTGTAGACACAAAACCACTATTGCCTAACTTCACTGTTTAAGCAGTAATCCCTCGACCATCTAGTCTCCCCTTAACTCCCTTGTCTCCTCTAGTGTCAAGCAACACCTAGACAAGGCCCCCCTTAGCCATTGTGCACAGTGGAGTGCCGCCCGAATGTGGTCGTCGCCGGTCGATAGTGGACAGCACGCCTGAAGCATTGCCGCCCTTGCCCACGACGCGCACCAGACACGCCGCAGTCCACCGCCACCCTATGTCCAAGCCACGACCCCAGCCTAGACCTAGACCACCTTAGCTATGCCGCGCCCACCGTCTCTGCGCCATGCCTAGAGCGCGCTAGCTCGCTGCACCCGACTGCCTCGCACAGACTGCACCTCGCCTTCTCCGTGCACGCACCCACTCGCCATGATCACCATAACCTCCTAGACACCCACGTTTCCCGCCACGTGACCCATAGATCCCGCACGCCGTCGCAAAAACCACCGCTCCCACTCAGAGCACCGCACGCTCCCAACCAATCCACACTGCCCCGTGCCACGCCATTACTTCCGTGATGACCGCCAGGGAACCACGCACCACCCCCGCCTCAGCCGTGCCGCTAGCCGCTTGTAGCACCGTCACCGACAGGCCGTGCCCACACCATTCGGTCCCCTCGCCGTAGTATAAGTAGAGGCCTCCCCCCTCCATTCTCCACACCAACACCCTCACCACTCCTCACTGACCCTTCCTCACTTCTTCCCGGAGCAAGGAGAGCTCTCCCTTGCCGGAATTTGGTTGGAGCCCACCGCTGCTGGAGGAGAAGGGCACCGTCGATTGGAGCCGTCCTAGGAGCTGTCGTGACCGCCATTCAAACCGTCATCCACGACAACGCTGTTCGCCCCCATCGCCGACCCTAGCTAGAGCCCAAGTGAGCCTCGGCAGACCCCCACCGCCGCGTTAGGTTAAAATCCTCACCAGAGCTATTCATCGTCGACGATGACTCTCGGCCGTTAGATTAGATTTATATCGTAGGGCTTAGATTTGCAGACACCGTTTCGGTTAGTTTCAGTCGTTGACGAGTAGACCCCCTCTGTTAGCATCCCGCTGCGCTATGCTGTGCAGTTGGGACGGCCCGTTTAGTTTCCCGCGCAGGCCTAGAGATTCAAATATTGATTTTCCAATTTAGTTATAACTAGTTTTTGTCCACACATTCAAAAATCAATTTGGAGAGTTTCACTGAACCAAATTGCATGATTCCAATTTTTTTAGCAGGATATTTAAATTATATATCCAAGCTCGTTGGATTTAAATCATTTGGAGTTAGATATAATCTATACTAAATATAATAAGACAAAGACTTTTTCAACTTCAAACATTTTTCAAAAATCAACCATAAATGCTTTTGGGTTGATTCCAACTCTCAAAAATCACATTTGATTAGACCTGTATGAATATGTATAAATATTTAGGTTTGCATGTAGTGACTTTGGAATAGTACCAAAATAATGCTATATAGGCATTTCTAGTCACTTTAACTCTATTAAATGATAATCTTAAACTTTATGAAATATGACCAACCCTTTAAATCACATTCCCATGTATTAGAATAGGTGGTGATGACATGTGTCCACATGATCCCATATTTTAATTGGAGAATATTAAATCTTAATTAATTTCAATGAGTAGAAAGTACTTTTCTAAAATAGGATAAACAAGATTAAGTCTTTAATCCATGTGATGATTGTGATGATACTAGATCATTAAGTGTGAGTCTTAGTGTGCTAAATAGAAATAGTTAAGTATTGTTTGGTGATTGTGTACCCCATATTTATTTATAGATGATAGTACCAACCCCGGATACGAGGAGGAGGAGTACTACCAGGAAGAAGAAGAGGAAAACTTCAACCACTGCTCTACTCAAGGAAAGCTAGATCTATACAAGCTATTATTGGCAAGCTAACACTTGCAAGTTTCTTAACTATGCAAGCCATCACTAATTTCAAGATAACCTAAGCAAGATGCATTAGGCATGCTTTGGTTATATACCTTTGATTATACCAATCCCAAGTTTTAATTGCAAGCTTTACTCTTTTACTTTACCAAAGTTCTTTACTTTTAGTTAGTGCTTTGTGAGTATTTGGAAAAGTAGTATAGATAGCATAAAGAGTATAAAACTAGGCCTATCTAGTTATACTTAGATGTCATTCTATGGCATGAGATTGAAGATTAGCACCCCTCATTAGTGAACACTCTTAACCTTAGTGTCTAGTGCTAAGCATAAAACTTGATCACTTTAGATGGGAATACTTGGTGAAAATGATTATGAAAACCTTGAAATCATGCTTCATTCTATTGAAATGTTTTGACATGTGTTGAGAAACACAAAAGGAGTTGATGGTGAAAATGTTGAGGCATAAGCCTTAGCCCTTTTATAAAAACTGATGGATGGGTTCGGATGCGATACCATTCCAATTTTACCGTCCAACAACAATACCGAATTGGGTAGGGCTTAGCTGGAAGTTTTTATATGCCTTAGTATGGGTTCCCTCGTGGAAGACGTTTGATCTGAGGCTACCTCGTGAGTGTGAATTGTCGACCTATGCAGTGCCCAGGATGGCAGATGGCCATGGGTGGGAGGCCAAGCTCATAAGGGAGGTGCCTATACTAGAGTGTGTAATTGAAAGGTTATGATTGATTATCCGCATACTAAGTATGATGATTCGGGGTTATCCCTGATGGATGTATCGAATTTTGTGGTGAAAGTGTACCACCTCTGCAGAATTTCAAACTATTCGAATAGCCGCGTCCGCGGTCATGGACAGTTGGAGTGGCCATACTGTTCCATCGTCAGATGTTTTCAAAATGACTTGTGAAGTGAACTATGATTTTTACTTGACCACAACAGGGTTGTGAATACAAAAACTAGGTTCCCACTTAAGTGATTTAGAACATTAACTTAGTTTCCTTTATGTCTAAACTCAGTTTAGATAAATCTAGCTTTTTGCAAATAAAATTAGAGCTTAAGATTCCTACTAGCACCACCTTACTTATTAGTGATAGTTTGCGAGTACTTAAAGAGTACTCGTGGCTTTGTCCCTGGCTATTCCCGTGGCCAGACTATGTGGAGGACTACCAAGATGATGGATAACAGGACATCTATGACAACTAGGATCATCTCCCATCATTAGCATTGCCCGTGACTCTGAAGATGGAGCCCCTACTACTTTTCTTTCCGTTGCTTGATTTCTATTAAGACTGGATCATGAGATCCTTTATTTGTGTAAGACCCTATTATGGTTTGTAATGGATGATGTACTGTGATATCCAATTTGTTATGTATCGCAAAAATGGTAATCCTGGGATTGCGAGGTATGGCATAACATGAATCTGGGATTAAAAATATGGGTGTTGACATTGATGGTGCTGGCTCCTGATTGGTTCATCACCGGCATGGCCTTGATCCACTTGGTGAATTTGTCGACCACGACTAAGAGGTAGACTTATCCTCCTCACGTGGACTTCGGGAGCTTGCCGACCATGTTGAGTCCCCATTGTGCAAAGGGCCAAGCCAATGGTATTGACCTGAGTTCCACGCCAGGTGCATGCGGTTTGTCCGCGAATCACTGGCAAGTGTTGCAGCACTGGACGATGTCCTTGGCGTCGCGCATGGCCGTGGACCAATAGAATCCAGCTCGCAGAGTTTTGGCAACGAGAGCGCGACCGCCAGTATGGTGTCCGCAAGTGCCTTCATGTATGTCGAGGAGGACAACTCATCGATCCCCGTTGGAGACACACCTCTGAAGAACTCTCGTGATGCTGCGCTTGTATAGTTCGCCGTTGATGAGGGCAAATGCCTTGGATCGTCGTGCTATGTGCCGCGCATCAGACGGGTCATCTGGCAGCCTTTTTCTAAGCATGTATGTAATATATGGCTGTGTCCAAGATGGTTCAATCATCATGACCTCCATGGGGCCTTTGATTCCTGTGGCTGGCTCCGTGTCATCGAGTGCCATTAGCTTGTTGGGTGATGTAGCCCCTGAGTCCGTTGACGTGCTTGCTTTCTTCTCTAGAGCCTTGGGCTTGATGGAGCACTCGCAAATACGCTCGAGGAATACCCTAGGTGGTATGGGGGCGCAGGTGGAGCCGATGTTGGCGAGTATATCCGCCTCTTTGTTGCTTGCGCGGCCAACGTGTCGCAGCTCCTAGCTATCGAAGTCTCCCTTGAGTGTCTCATAGAGGTCGCTATAGGCGATCATGTTGTCGCTCAGTGCGTCGCACTCGTGCATCGTTTGGTTGACCACCAACTTGGAGTCACCGTAGATGATGAGCCTCTTGGCGCCGCAGGCTTTCGCCATCTGCATTCCATGGATCAAGGCTTTGTACTCAACTTCGTTATTGGAAGCTGTGAATTGCATTCGCAGAACATACTTCATCTTGTCTCCTTGGGGTGATATCAGTATGACACCTGCGCCAGCTCTGTCCTTTCGCTTGGACCTGTCGAAGTGCATTGTCCAGAGATAGGACATATCTGGTTTGTTGGGGAGCTCGTTCTCCATCCAGTGCATGAGGATGTCCGAGAGAACTTGCAACTTGATCACCCCGCGCTTCTCGTATGTGATGTCGTGTGGCGACAATTCTATGCCCTAGAGCGTGACTCGCCCGGTGGCGTCTAGATTATTGAGTATATGTCTGAGTGGGGCATCGTTCACCACCACGATTGGGTGCTCCTGGAAGTAGTGGCACAGTTGCCTAGCTGTCATGAAGACGTTGTACGCCAGCTTCTAGTAGTGTGGGTACCACTGTTTTTTTGGCGTGAGCACCTCGCTGAGGTAGTAGACTGGGCGTTGCACCCTGTGGACTTTATTTTCTTCGGCTCGTTCCATCACGAGCACAGTGCTGACCACCTGGTTTGTGGTGGAGATGTAGGGCAGCAGTGGCTCCTTTTCATGAGGCGTCACCAGCACTAGTGAGGTGGATAGTAGACGCTTGAGGTCTTCGAATGCTTCTTGTGCTTCGTCTGTCCACTCGAACTTCTCAGCCTTCCGAAGAAGTTGGTAGAAGGGCAGTGCCTTTTCGCCCATTCGACTGATGAATCGACTGAGCACTGCGATTCGTCCAGCCAGCTGCTAGACTCCTTTTCCGTTCTTCGGCTTCTCCATGGCCAATATGGCTTTTATTTTCTTCGGGTTTGCTTTGATCCCTCTCGTAGAGATGAGATACCTGAGGAATTGTCCAGATGGTATGCCGAAGGCGCATTTGTCCGGATTGAGCCTGATCCGGTAGCGGTCGAGGTTATAGAAGGTATCGCGGAGATCGTCGATTAACGTGGCTTCCTCTTTGGTTTTGATGACGATGTCGTCAACATAGACTTGGATATTGGGACCAAGTTGGTTCTTGAGGCAAGCCTGCATGCATCGCTGATAGGTAGCTCCTGTGTGTTATTAGCCCAAAGGGCATCGTGTTGTAGCAGAACACACCAAAGGGTGTCGTGAACACCGCCTTCTCTTGGTCTACCTCCTTCATTCAAATTTAATTATAGGCTGAGTAGGCGTCAACGAAGTAGAGGAGCTCACATCCCGCAGTGGAGTCGATTATTTGATCGATCTGTGGCAATGGGAAGTGATCCTTTGGGCAGTGCTTGTTTAAGGAGGTGAAGTCAACACACATCCGCGGGATGTCCGTGTCCTTTTTAGGCACAAGCACTGTATTTGCGAGCCAGGTGCTTTCCTTGATCTCGCATATGAAATTTGCCTTGAGGAGTCTGTTGATTTCCATACCGACTGCTTTTGCTCTTGGTTCAGACAGTCGCCGTATTGTCTGCTTAACTGGCCTTGCATCTGGGTTCACATTGAGTGAGTGCTCGGCGAATTCCCTGGGAACTCCTGGCATGTTCGCTGGACACTAGGAGAAGATTTCCCAGTTCTCACGGAGGAATTCGATGAGCACGAGTTCCTATGCGGAACTCAAGTTGTTGGCGATAAGGGCCATCTTGGTCGGGTCTGTTGGGTGGACATGGACTTTCTTTGTGTCCACCGACGACTCGAAGGATAGGTCGGGTGAACTTGGCTTGCTCAGGATAGGCAGACTATTGTGTGTCAACTCCTTGAGTTTTGCGCGTTCCTCTTACATGCCGAAGGACTAGGAGATTCTATTGAATTCCCTATCGCAGCCGTCGGACCTCTTGAAGCTTCCATTGATCATGATGACGTCGTTTGGGCCTGGCATCTTCATATGAAGATATGCGTAGTGTGGTATCGCCAAGAACCTCACGAGAATGACACATCCGTGGATGCAGTGGTACTGTGAGGGCCAGTCGACGACTTCAAAGTCGATGCGCTCTCACCAAAAAATTTGTGGCATGCCGAAGATGACGTGAAGGTTGATTTTTCCTAGGGGTACACCCCCTTCCCTAGAACGATGCTGTGGAATGTCGTATCTGGGACTTCTAGACATGTCAAGGGGCGGGTACTCGCGAACATGAGGTTGATTCCACTTCCGCTGTCCATGAAGATGCGACTCATCTTGAACTCGCTGATATGCGCCTCGAGTACCAAGGGATAGTGGCCTGGGCGAGGTACTTGGCGCGGGTGGTTGCTTTTATCGAAAGTGATGCAGGACTCGCTTCCACTGAGGTACTCAGTGGTGGAGGGCGGAGAGTTCGTCTCCAAATTGACTTGGCGAGTGATTGGCTTCTGTGTTCGATTTGAGGGGCAACCCTTTTGGATCATTCCCATGTTTCCTAGTGGTCGGGGGTACACCTCGCCTCCATGATTGTGGGCTGGTGGAGCCGCAGGTGGTGGCGGTCCGGGAGGTGGTGGAGGAGCTCCATGCGCCACAGTGCCCGGGGCAGCTCCGTAGCCTTAGTTGATCACATCGCGATTCATCTGAGCCAGGCCTTCGTGGAGCTTGAGGAACTCGCGGCAGTCCTTTAGGAGGTGGCTGGACTTTTTCTTGCCATCATGCTTATCGATGTAGAAGTGCACGTTGCATGGCCCAGACAGTTTGTCTTGGATGGATGTTGCAGGTGCTTCTTCGCGAATGCGGTGTTGCCTAGTTGCGATATCCACCGCTGCGATATCCGCGGTTGCGGTTGTCATCGCGTTTGTCGGCGTAGCCGGCTTCGATCATGTCTACCTTGTCATGGTCTTCATACCGCATTCGACGTTTCCCTCGGCGGTCGCGTCTGCGCCCGAGGTCATCGTCGTCGTCGAAGTAGGCATGGTTTTTCACCGAGTCCTCTCCATCGCCCCATCGATTCGTGATTTCCATCAGGTGGTCAAATGTTTTGGGCTTCGAGCGGCCCAGCTCCTCCCTGAGCTCTATGGCGTATGCCGCCATTGAACGCGTCGATTGCACGATCCTCGGAGATGTCTTCTGCGGAGTTCTTGATGATAGACCATTTCTGGATGTACGAGCGCAACGACTCGCCAGTTCTCTGATGGCAGCCTCTTAGCTCTTCGATTGATGCGGACCTTTTGTAGGTGCCCTTGAAGTTACGCATGAAGCTATAGACGAGCTCTTCCTAGCTGCGAATTGATCCACGCGGGAGATTGTTGAGCCATGCATGAGCGGCGCCTTGCAGCTGTAGCTGTAGGCATTGCATGGCCTTGCTTCGGCTCCCGCCATGCAGCCTGACGGAGGAGATGTGATCTTCTAGCCAAATCTTCGGGTCATGTAGGCCATCAAATTTTGGGTTCTTCGATGGGGGTTTGAACCCTTTAGGCATTCGCTTCTTCCCGATGGATCTGCTGAAGCATCTGGCACCGCAGAGTTCCACCTCGTCGTCTTCTGAGTCAGTCGAATGAGTGTGCCTTGCGCGCATTTTGTCGACCTTGCGCTGTCTGATGTCATCACGCGCGTCGTAGTCCTGATCGTGCTGCTGTGAGTGACGACATCGAGATAGGTCGTGGTTATCATCACTGGATGACGGCGAGGAGTAGCATTTGGCCAGAGCCTTGCTTTTCTTTGGCTCCGGTGTTGGCTCTTTGTCGAGGGTAGCCTCGATTAGCCCCAGGCCTACGATCGTAGATCGGAGCATGGCAGCTCGCGGATCTCCAGCCGGTGGCTGGTTGTTGAGGAGGTACATGGTGGCCACTGTCACCGCAGCTTGTGGCGTTTTCGGGAGCACATTACCTCACGTATCCACCATCATGGAGCCAAAGTCGAAGACTTCCGCAGCTTCTTCGCACTCCTTGTCGGTGAGGTGGGCCAGTCGAGATCGTCATTTGGCGGCCACGTAGTCGTTGCCTTTGGAGGAGGATCCTCCATGGAAGGAGAGCTGAGCCCGCCGAAGGCTCGACTCGTCCGCTGCCTTTCTGCGCGCCTCCAGTTGCGGAATACTTGCTGTTGGCGCCTGTACTCCTCCTTGAGCAGCCAATGGTAACCCATCAGCATGTCTTGCGATGAGTTTGGGGGCAAAGGATTACCCAGCATAGCTTCTCGACATCGAGCCCACTCGTTGTCATTGAGATGGATCAGCACACGCTCTCCGGCATTCGCATTCGACGTGTGGTGTGGTTCTCCTCCCGTCCCGTTGTTGGTGGGCGCACCGTTGGTGGGACCACCGATCGCGACTGGTATACCGCCGTTGGTCGGTCCAGTACAGGTACCGGCGTTTTCGCGATTGATGTCGGTGTCTCCTGTGTTGATGACTGCACACATGAAGTGATTGGGGAAGCTGTTGCTCCCACAACTTTCAGATCTGGAGCCATAGGCTCCATATTTTGTGGCCAGGTTACCTAGATCGGATCCGCGACTACTGTCGCTGTCCGTGCTCCCAACTATTGTCGGGGCGTTGAGCTTGCTGAGGGTACTGATTGGTGGTGGAAACCACGATGCTGGAGCAATCGCAGGTGTCGTCGGTTGGTCGGTGATGACCCACAAGTATAGGGGGTGTATCGCAGTATTTTCGATAAGATTGTTGAACCCAACGAGGAGAAGAAGGTGCTGGCTAGTGGTATGGATCAGGAATTCTCTTCAAATACTTAGAAACCGGATTTTTAGGGGTTTTTGGTATAGCAAGTAAACAAAGTAGGAGTAAATAAAAGACAGTAAGAATAAATGCAGCAAGTGGCCCAATCCTTTATGCAGCAAAGGACAAGCTAGTTGTATTTCTTAAGATGACCAAATGTTCTCGAGGACACATGGGAAGACTGTCAAGTGCTTTCGCTTCATATAGTTGATTAATCTTCTTTAGCTTGCTAAGTGTTGTGTGGATGAACCTGTGCTAATGTACTGACCTTCCTAGGAATAATACATACTTGTGATTATACCCCTTGCAAACATCCGTAAGTACAAGAAAGTAATTAAGGTAGAAACCTAACCACAACTTTAATTCTAAGTCCCTTACGTCCCTTGTACAATGGTTTCCTAACGGGGGTTCAGGTTTCTGTCAATCCGGCAACCCCTACGATTAAACCCAAATACACAATGCATTCCCCAAGGCCCATATAGGTGAAGTGTCATGTAGTCGACGTTCAAATGACACCACTAGAAGAAGTACACCACAACTTAAATATCAAACTATTGAATCTTTCTCAACACAATTCCACTCCTAACAACATGACTTCTCCCATGTCCTCAAGAACAAAACTAACTACTCACAAGACATCATATGGATCATGATCAGAGATGGAATAATGATGTATAACAATCTGAACATAAACAATAATTCAACGGTTCACTCAATAGCATCAACTACAAAGAGTAATCAACACCGGGAAAGTTTCCCCTATGAACTACGCAAGATTCAACTCAATTGTTACAACAATATGGAGATGGTGATGAGGGTGCTGATGGTAATGATGGTGGTGATGATGATGATCCCGATGAAGTCCAGCTTGATGGTGGTGTTGATGGAGACGATCTCCCCTCTTCGGGAAGGAATTCCCCCGGCACAAATATGTCTGTCGGAGAGATCTTTCTCTCTCGGTGTTTTCCACCCCGTAGAGATGGCAGAATCTTTCTATGGTCGCTCCCAAAGTCTTAGGGTTTCGGGAGGATAATATACGCCAGAGGGGAGTGCCAGGGGTGGACCAGGGTGGCCACACCACCTGGTGGCACTGCCTAGGGTGGCCCGCGACAGGGGGTGGTGTGGGCCCCCTATGGCCCATCTCCAGCCCCCCTTCTGGCCTGCTTCGTCTTCTGGAAAAATAGGATTTTCTGTATATTTTCCCGGATTTTCTGATCTTCGCGAATTTTGCCTCCAAACAGCACCTTTTCCATCAGAATCCTGACTGCAGCGGTCCATGCTCCAAAAGTCATCAACCATGCAAAAACAGATGAAATAACATAAGTATCACCTCTCAGTACGAAATATATCAATGAATAACAGTGAATTATGACATAGAATAGTGACGCAAAATGGACGTATCAACTCCCCCCAAGCTTAGACTTCACTTGTCCCCAAGCGAAACTAAACTCAATAAACATGGCCTCAGGTTTATGGAGTGAAGAGTCGATAAAAGAATACAGACAAGAAGCATCACATTCATCAATACATAGATCACAATAGAAGACAACTCACTATTATATAACTCAACTTGCAATGAGTAAAGGAAACACAATAAAGATACATAAAGTGAATCATAGTTGGTAATGGCAAAGTTAGCTCTTGGTCGAAGAATAGTTGATAATTTGTTGGAGCTCACAAATAACTAGTTTTCAATGATAGCTTTCAAAGTAGTAAACATTAAGATAAGAGCAATGTGCAAAACAAGGAACATAAGAAACATGATTGAATAAATCATCATATGAATGAATGAAACACAACAACTCAAAATACTTGCTGAGATAGAAAGGAATAGGTTTACTGACTCAACTACAAGGTAAAAGAAAGGCCCTTCGCAGAGGGAAGAAGGGATTGCAAGTCTCATAAAGAGCTCCCAAAAATTATGATACTTACTAGCTTTCAGCTCTCATTGCCCCTATCATAGGCATCTTTTGGTGATTAAGGTTAAAGTGACACAACTAAGAGGATATGCTTGACAAGTTATAAATTGAAGTCCCACGCCCCTCACTTACGAGAACCGATCCTCATGCTACTCAACTCCATTCACGAGTAAGCTCTTGTCATTGTAAATACATATGTATCATTGAGAACCACCAACGGGGTACCCCTTGCACATGACATAGGAGCTATCTCATAATCAAAATGACAAGGCAAGTAGACAGTGAGCATCTCAGCGATCCTTTTATTTGCTATTTGCATAGGTTTTTATTGAGGATGCTTCATAGAAAGCTCACTATAGTTACGCCGCAAGTTTCCACCATTATTAGGCATGGCTTAGGCTAGAGGCCCAGGCGTTTCTCTAACACACATATAAACTCCATGATCTTACAAGTTCCACTTTTATTTCACACCGCCGGGATCCATAAGCAAAAGATCATGATATCAACTAGGTACAAAGTACCAATGAAGTGTTGAAAGCGTTCCCCATGATACATGGTTCTGCTAACTTCAACTCATAAAGCGCAAGCATATACGCAACAAAGAAGGACCCAATGGTTCAAGTTATTAAATGCAAGAAAATTAAAGTGTGCCATCAAGTTCGTGAGAGCTTTAATCACTAATGTTCACATAACAAGTTTAATTTGGAAGGTAGACAAAACAAGAATTTACTTGGAATAGCAATAATGCTACTAGGTAGGTATGGTGGACACAAATGGCACATTTTTGGTTTAAGGATTGGATGCACGAGAAGAATTCCCTCTCAGTACAGGTTTTTGGCTAGCAAGGCTGGGAAGCAAGTATAAGAGTTGAAGGAAACAAACAAACATACCAGTGATAAATACAAACATGCAATCTAACTTGGAAGCACAAAAGATCTTAACTAGAGAATACTAAACTTATGAGCAAATCAAGAAAGAAAGATGATGAAATTATTTTTCTTTAGAGTACTTTTATCTTTTCATTCAACGCTCAAAAATAGTGTTCCGACTGACCAAGCCAGGTTTGCCAAAACCAACTAAATTAACTCAATGATCCCAAAGTGCTACCAATACTAACAACAAGATCAATTACGAATTGAAAACTAATATAAGCTATGCAAAAGAGTAAATGATAGAACTTCTCATTAATATTCCATAACGGCAACTCACACCAAGGGATACATATCTAACGAGAGAGGTGACACTTCCATTATGCAAACCATCCTACATAATAACTTCTGTATTCATGATATGACTCTACTAATAAGGTAAAAAGATAGAAGATAGTGATGTGATACCACATCACTCCCCCAAGCTTGGAACAAACCAAGAGGATGCCAAACCTGATGACGAATTACTCCTTTGGTGGTGGTGGTATCCTCTCGATGAGCTCTTTGATCAGTTTCCCCAAGTCTTCAATCTCGAAGGTGAGAGTACGAATCAACTCCGAGTTGTGCTTGATGCGGTGCATGATCATGTTAGTTTGTGGATCCCAACTCTTGTGATTCTTTTCTGTTCTTCCCTCTTGGAGTCTTCTTTTCTTGCATGGTTATGGATAAAGGTATGGAAGGGACTCTTGGTGCTTGGAGAAGGCGTCCTTGGCGCCAAACAGTGACGCGGAGGTTTCCCTCTAGTTGACATACGTGCAGTCCTTCTGATGCTGGTTGGGTTCAACACCACTCCAATGCTTGCAACGGTAGTGCGGTGTGCTTTGCCTCCTCTTCACCTTCACTCTTGATCTCCTTCTCCTGCCCGGGGTCTTGGAGGTCTTGCTCCATAGGCTCCTTTCCTTTGTCCTTGGCAGACACCATTCTAAACCTTCAACGAGTATGTCCTGGCAGAAACAGATCGAAACAAAAACACGACGAAAACATGATATATGAACCTCGGGGGATCTGGGGGATTATATATTACGAAGTTTCATGGCAAAAGGAAGGTACTGGGAGAAAACGAGTCGGAGGCGGAGTCTGGGGTGGACTCACCACCTGGTGGCGCGCCCAGGGGTGGGCCCGCGCCACAGGGTGGTGTGAGCCACCCTGGCTCCGTTTCCATCCCTTTTTCGCTTTGTAGTTTTCCTTATTGACTGAAAACTGCAAAAATATTGTTGGATATTATTTTCGTGGAACTTTTCTTACCAGAACGGTTACCTATTTGAAAACGGACTCTACAGGTCTCTGAATTTGGTCTTTGATAGATTCTTCTAGAGTCACCTCTTAAATAACATCAATATCTTCATCTTCATACACTTATTACTTGAGTCATAAAACCTTTCTCTTCCTTATTACACCATTATCTCCACTACCTGGAAATTTCTTTCACACAAAACTTCACACAGTTCTCATTAGCGACATTAGTATATATGAAGTGATAAAACCTTTTGAGTCCAACTTCAACTGAAAACCATCAAAACATAAGCTACTATATCAACTCCTTTCGAAAACCCAAAAAGAATTCAAAAAGTAAATCGAATAAAGAAGCAAATGCAAGAGTGGCAAAATCTGTCAAAACAGACCAGTAGGTCAAGATCAATTTTTTAGAAAATCTTCTGTTGCTCAAATCAAAAAGTTCAAAACAAACGAAAGTTAAATATCAACCTGGGGCAGAAGCACAAAACATTATAGCTCAATCTGATATACAGAGATCTCCACGGATTTTTACGGTGAAGCACAAAAATCTGTTTCAGGGCAGCAACTTCCCCAAATATTACTTCTCTCTCATTAGAGGTTGATCTTGACACAAAACCAAACAAAACGGATAAGGAGCGGTTAGTACCGAAGTAATAACATCCAAGACTCAAATAAAAAAACAAACTGAAAGCAAAAACAAATTGGGTTGTCTCCCAAAAATATCTTCCTTTATAGCCATTAAGATGAGCATGATAATTTTGAAGATGCTCACATAGGAATATGAATTGAAATGAAAGAGAGAATTAAGAATCAAAAATACACATGTTTAAGTCTAACCCACTTCCTATGCAAGGTAATTTTGTAAACAAACAAGTTGTTGAAACCAGAGGCTACAAGCATAGGAAGGCAAAAGAAGTGCAACATAAAAACTTTCAGCATAAAACGAGGAAACTTGATATTATTGAGAGACATAAGAACACTTTTCCCTCTCTCACAGTAACTTTCAGTGTCATGCATAAACTTAACAATATAACTATCACAAGGGCCATAATGCCAATGATCGCTTATTCTAATAGAAAACACAGGAATACTAGCTCTCATAACTCTACTTTGTGAAACAATATTAGAGGTATCCTTACAAAGGATAGTGTGTCCCTCTTCTTCATATTTAGTAACAAAGTCTATCACATTTGCAATTATGGGTTCATCAACCTTTTGTTTATCAGGTTCAACAGCTTTATTTGTACTTTCATTAACCATACTAGCTATCATAGAATGTTCCTTTATCTTAACTAGGAAAGGCATTTTCTCAATATAAGGTTTAGGTAAGACATGATTAGTAGTATAAACTTCAGTATTTGTTGCGGGAACACTCTTAGAAATATCTTTATATGGTTCATGATACTTATTCCACTTCTTTTTAGGCACTTCAATGTAAGAAGCAAAAGCCTTAAAGCAAGAAGCAATAGCTTGAGAGTCTAGACCATAAGCATTTTTAATATTTTGAAAGTCATCAGTTCCCATAAAAGATTCAATGCATTCATAATCATAATTCATACCTGACTTTCTACCTTTGCCATTCTCCCAAGCTTCATCATTGTCTTGAATACGGTCCAGAAGATCCCATTTAGCTTCTTCTCCCATGCGAGTGAATGATCCGGCACAAAGAAGCATCCAATAAATCCTTGTCATGTAGAGGGAGCCATGCATAAAAGTTATTGATAATAATATTGTTGGGAGCTCATGAATGGAACATTTGAGCATTAGTAACTTCAATCTCCCCCAAGCTTTAGTTGTACTCTCCCCATCAAGAGGCCAAAAGTTGTATATTTGATTCTGATCCTTATGAATCTCACTAGGAGGATAAAACTTTGAATAAAAGAGAGGCAATATTTCCTCCCATTCCAGAGCTTGACCATTCTTCAGTAGCTTATACCATTCCTCAGCTCTTCCTTTCAGCGATAATAAGAATAACTTCTTCTTACTTGATCTGTAGTAATACATGCACACTTGAACAACCCGCATAATTCGTGTATAAAGAGAAAATGATCACCGGGATGGACAGTTCCATCCCCAACATAGTAGTTATCCATAACATGATCAATAATTCTTGTAGGTATTTTAAAAACATCATTCTCAGCAGGTGGTGGCTTATCTACTACCTTAGCAATGGTAGTAGAAACTCAGTGGATTATCCATAACGAAAATAAAGCAACTAACAGAAGTGAACAATACTCACAGTAGAAGTTTCCTTTACCAGTCCCACTCTCCAATAGCGCTTCACTCCCTAGCAACAGCGCCAGAAAATAGTCTTGATGACCCACAAGTATAGGGGTGTATCGCAGTATTTTCTATAAGTAATAGTGTCGAACCCAACGAGGAGCAGAAGGTGCTGGCAAGTGGTATGGATCAGGAATCCTCTGCAGATACTTAGCAAATGGATTTTTAGGGGTTTTTGGTATAGCAAGTAAACAAAGTACGAGTAAATAAAAGATAGTAAAAATAAATGCAGCAAGTGGCCCAATCCTTTATGCAGCAAGGGACAAGCCAGTTGTATTACTTAAGATGACCAAACGTTCTCGAGGACACATGGGAAGACTGGCAAGTGCTTTCGCTTCATATAATTGATTAATCTTCTTTAGCTTGCTAAGTGTTGTGTGGGTGAACCTGCGCTAATGTACTGACCTTCCTAGGACTAATAAATACTTGTGATTATACCCCTTGCAAACATCTGTAAGTACAAGAAAGTAATTAAGGTAGAAACCTAACCACAGCTTTAAACTCTAAGACCCTTACGTCCCTTGTGCAATGGTTTCCTAACGGGGGTTCAGGTTTCTGTCACTCCGTCAACCCCTACGATTAGTAGCCAAATACACAATGCATTCCCCTAGGCCCATATAGGTGAAGTGTCATGTAGTCGACGTTCACATGACACCACTAGAAGAAGTACACCACAACTTAAATATCAAACTATTGAATCTTTCTCAACACAATTCCACTACTAACAACATGACTTCTCCCATGTCCTCAAGAACAAAACGAACTACTCACAAGACATCATATGGATCATGATCAGAGATGGAATAATGATGTATAACAATCTGAACATAAACAATAATTCAACGGTTCACTCAATAGCATCAACTACAAAGAGTAATCAACAGTGGGAAAGTTTCCCCTATGAACTATGCAACATTCAACTCAATTGTTACAACAATATGGAGATGGTGATGAGGGTGCTGATCGTGATGATGGTGGTGATGATGATGATGATCCCGATGAAGTCCAGCTTGATGGTGGTGTTGATGGCGACGATCTCCCCTCTCCGGGAAGGAATTCCCCCGACAGTAATCTGTCTACCGAAGAGATCTTTCTCTCTTGGTGTTTTCCGCCCTATAGAGGCGGCATAATCTTTCTGTGGTCGCTCCCTGAGTCTTAGGGTTTCGGGAGGATAATATACGCCAGAGGGGAGTGTCAGGGGTGTACCAGGGTGGCCACACCACCTGGTGGCGCGGCCTAGGGTGGCCCACGCCAGGGGGTGGTGTGGCCCCCCTGTGGCCCATCTCTAGCCCCTTCTGGCTTCATTCGTCTTCTGGAAAAATAGGATTTTCTGTATATTTTCCCGGATTTTCTGATTTTTGCGAATTTTGCCTCCAAACAGCATCTTTTCCATCAGAATCCTGACTGCAGCGGTCCATGCTCCAAAAGTCATCAACCATGCAAAAGCAGATGAAATAACATAAGTATCACCTCTCAATACGAAATATATCAATGAATAACAGTGAATTATGACATAGAATAGTGATGCAAAATGGATGTATCAGTCAGGGAGGCGAAGCGTGCCTAGTTGACTGACCTGAAAGTGGAAGCTCCCAATAGCCAGGCCAATCCCATCGCCCACGGACTCGAAAGCCGAGCGAGTGGCCGGCATGTGGATGGTGAAGTCGAAAGTACCAAGAGATGGTGAATCTTCGTTGTTGCGGAGTTGTAGATTGCGGTTGACGGGGCCGAAGAAGCTGCGACATCAGCACTCCCAATTCCCACAGACGGCACCAATTGACGAGGGTTTAACTCGTCAATGCCCATTGTTATGGACTTTGTTTTTGGAGAAGGAGGGAGTGCTGGAGGCATCAATCGGCTAGCAAACAAGCACACAGGGACACAAGGTTTACCCAGGTTCAGGCCTCGTAGAGGTCCCTACTCCTGCTTGTCTGCTCTTGGAATTATCGAGGGAGTCAAAAGTTACAAGGGTGCGCAGATGCAATCTGGCGATGGTTGTGGAAACTAGGGTTATGATTGTCCTCCTAGCCACACCCTCCTAGCCTTTATATAGATAGGCTAGGTCTCATGTAGCAGGTCGAGTCGGTTACAGATTAGGGTTCATCCCTTTGAACTTACTATCTTTGAGCTTGCCGCGTGTCGCAAGTAGTCGGAGTCTCCTTCGGTCACCCGAATCTTTTATTGGACCATGGTAACGCCATGGGCTTCTACTAGATTGAACCGTATATGCTAAGCTCTAGTACCTGTAAGATATGTGATATGGGGTGGCCCGATCTTCTCAGCAAGCACTTGTCGATGATATGGTGGATGATAAATAACTAGTGTGTAGCTATGACCTCTCCCGCTCGATCCCTAATGCCAATGCAATAGCTCTCGAACCTTGTAGGATATTAAAAACACCACACTCTTGCACACGTAGCCGTCGACCACGAACGGTAGTTTGCAATCTACTAATTCCCAGTGGAACAACAGATCACACTCAATTGCAACTGGTAGAAATCGATCACAAGTAATTCCAGAGTTTCTATGAAAGAAACAACTCCAAAATAAATTTAACGTGGTATAAACCCTAAAACTAGTGCGCCCCATCTATTTAAGAGTCTGGGGGTGCGGCGGCTAAGGTGGTGACCGAGTTGGTCCCACCAAACTAGGGATACAACCAACCCAATCATGGGTTCGGACTATGCCTCTGCCGTGGCAGAGTTTGGCACGGTTTGGCTGTCGTCGTAGCCTGTCGTGGCAGAAAACTGGGGCTTTTGATATGGGGTGGCCCGATCTTCTCAGCAAGCTCTTGTCGATGATATGGTGGATGATAGATAACTACTGCGTAGCTATGATCTCTCCCGCTTGATCCCTGATGCCAATGCAATAACACTCGAATCTTGTAGGATATTCACAACACCACACTATTGCGCACACAGGTGTGACCATGAATGGTAGTATGCAATCTACTAATTCCCAATGGAACAATAGATCACACTCAATTATAGTTGTAGAATTCGAACACAGGGTAATTCCAGAGGTTCTATGAAAGAAACAACTCAAAAATATTTTAACGTGGTCTAAAACCCTAAACTATGGCGCCCCCATCTATTTATGAGTTCAGGGGGTGGCAGCCTAAGGGGGAACCTGAGTTGGTTCCACCCAACCTAGATACAAACCGAACACAAAGGGATTTGGCCACATGTCCTGCCGTGGCAGACTTTAAGCCGGTTTCTCTGTCGCGGCAGCCTGTCGTGGTAGAGAACTGATGCGTTCCTCTGTCGCGGCAGAGAACTTGCTCTCTTGGTTCATATTTGTCTTGAACAGCCTCTCGCGCTTCCTCCCTCTCCTACCTCGCGCATTCTTCATTGATCGACACGGCATGTTCCTTAAGCTCCTAGCTCCGTGCTACGCCTTCTCCTAAGTACCTGATCATACAATAATTCAAAGACTTAGGTAGTATAAAATTCTCATTAATTAAAACACCAGGTTCATTAAGAAACAAGTTCACCTGTTGTTCTAGTAGCTTAGCACGAGCTCTTGTGATTGGTCCAATCCTTATCTCATTGGATCGATCCTTCTTTGCAATTGGAACATCTTCAGTAGCAGTTGGGGTATGTGTAACTATAGGGATGTCCTCACCATCTCCCCCCTTCAAAAAGGCATCAACCTCGACGCTCCAAGGTCTTCTCTAGCATATGGTGAAAAATGAGCAACGTTGAAGCTGTTGCTAGCACCACCGAACTCCTCAATAGGTATATTAACCGAGTAGGCATTATCATTAATTTTGGCCAACACCTTGTAAGGACCAGCACCACGTGGCTTCAACTTGGACTTGCGAAGTAGTGGAAATCTGTCCTTGTGCAGATGCACCCAAACCATATCTCCAGGCTCGAACAACACTTCCTTCCTTGCTTGATTCCTTGCAGCAGCAATGTTCTTGCCTTTCTTCTCAAAAGCCTCTCTAGTCTGCTCATGAATTTTCTTCACATAATCAGCACGTTTTGATGCCTCCATATCAACTCTCTCATGTAATGGCAGAGGCAAAATATCAAGTGGCGTCAATGGCTTGAAACCATACACCACCTCAAAAGGAGAAAGCTGAGTAGTTGAATGCACAGCCCTGTTGTAAGCAAACTCAACATGTGGAAAACACTCTTCCCACTCCCGCATATTCTTTTTAATCATGGTCCTTAGCAGTTGTGATAATGTTCGATTCACCACCGCTGTTTGACCATTTGTTTGGGGATGACATGTAGTACTGAGCAGCAGCTTCGTTCCTAGATTCCCCCATAAGGTCTTCCAAAAGTAGCTCATGAATTTCACGTCACGGTCAGAAACAATCGTCTTTGGTACTCCATGTAATCTCACGATGTCCTTGAAAAACAGGTTAGCAACATGAGACGTATCGTCACTTTTGTGGCAGGCAATAAAATGAGCCATCTTAGAGAACCTATCCACTACCGCAAATATAGAATCATGACCTCTCTGAGTTTTAGGTAGACCTAGCAAAAAATCCATACTAATGCCTTCCCAAGGAGTAGTAGGTGCAGAGAGAGGTGTATACAAACCGTGAGGCTTCAGCTTAGATTTCGACTTGTGGCATGTAATGCATCGACTCACAAATATGTACACATCACGCCTCATCTTGGGCCAATAAAAGTGATCAGCAAGCATGAGCAACGTCTTCTCACTCCCAGAGTGACCCATCAAACCACCAGCATGTGATTCCTGTACTAAAAACAAACACAACAACGATTCTGGAATACATAGTTTCTTAGCTCGAAACAAATATCCATCATATATATGATACCTAACCCATGCGTTTCTAAGAGCACACAAACGATATGGTTCAGCAAAATCATGGTCAGTTGCATAAAGTGCACAAATAGCTTCTAATCCAGGAATTTTAACATCAAGATTGGTTAATAGCATGTTCTTCCTAGATAGAGCATCAGCAACAACGTTCTCTTTTCCCTTCTTATAGTTAATGATGTAAGGAAAAGACTCAATGAACTCAACCCATTTAGCTAATCTTCTATGCAAGTTTGATTGAGCTTTCAAGTATTTCAATGCTTCATGATCAGAATGTATGATGAATTCCTTTGGCCACAAATAATGTTGCCAAACCTCAAGTACTCTAACAAGTGCATACAATTATTTGTCATAGATTGAATAATTCAAATGAGCGCCAGTCAATTTCTCAGAAAAATAAGCTATAGGTCGACCCTCTTGAATCACAACGCCACCTATGCCTATACCACTAGCATCACATTCAACTTCAAATTGCTTCGAAAAATCTGGTAATGCAAGTAATGGTGCAGAAGTAAGCAAACGTTTCAATGTATCAAAAGCAATGTCTTGGGCCGCGCCCCAGATAAAAGGAACACCTTTCATTGTCAAATCATTCAAAGGTGCAACAATGGTGCTAAAATCTTTCACAAAGCTCCTATAGAAACCAACTAAACCGTGGAAACTAGGCACTTGACTTACATTCATGGGAGTAGGCCAATTCTGAATTGATACAATTTTAGATTGATCTACCTCTACTCCATGCTTAGCTACAACAAATCCTAGGAATATGACCTTATCCTTTGCAAATGTGCACTTCTCAAGATTAGCATACAATTTATTATCACGCAACACTTGCAAAACTTGTTGAATATGATTGCAATGTTCAGTTTCGGTGTGGCTGTATATAAGTATATCATCAAAGTAAACAACCACAAAATGACCAATAAAATCTCTCAAAACATGATTCATTAATCGCATAAATGTACTAGGTGCATTAGTAAGACCAAACGGCATGACTAACCACTCATACAAGCCAAATTTTGTTTTGAAAGCAGTTTTCCACTCATCCCCTTCTTTCATCCTAATTTGATGATAACCACTACACAAGTCTTTCTTAGAGAAAACAACAGCACCACTCAATTCATCGAGCATATCCTATAAGCGTGGAATAGGATGACGATATCGAATAGTGATGTTATTAATCGCTCTACAATCTACACACATGTGCCATGTACCATCTTTCTTAGGAACTAAAATAACAGGAAGAGCACAAGGGCCAAGAGAAACATGAATGTACCCTTTATCCATCAACGCTTGTACTTCCTTCTGAATTTCCTTAGTTTCTTCGGGATTAGTCCTGTAGGGTGCACGGTTGGGAAGTGTGGCGCCAGGAATCAGGTCCACTTGATGTTCTATACTACGTAATGGAGGTAACACTGTGGGTACATCTTCTGGAATCACATCCCCAAAGTCCTGCAAAACAGAAGAGACACCAAGAGAAACATGGGTCATGTCGTTAGAAACCAATACCTCGCCCTTATACATGAGCACAAGTGGCATGGCTGTTGCATCCTCACGAAATTCTCTCATATCTTCCTTGGTGGCTAATATCAATAAACCAGGCACTCTCTCACTTTTCATTATATCACTCAATTTAGGCTCAATTACATCAGGAACAGCTGTCACACAATCTCGCCGATCTGTAGGATCTTCCTTCAAATTCACCTCTATCTTCTGGCGACAATCATTCATAATATCTTGCAGTATCATTGGGTACATAGTAATCTTCTCCCCTTTGAATTCCATGTGATATGTATTGGCTCGGCCATTGTGTTGCACATGGTGATCATAAAGCCGAGTCTGACCCAATAGTAGATGACAAACAGTCATAGGACCCACATCAAAATCAATAGAATCTTTGTATGACCCTATTTGAAAATTCACACGTACCATATGATTTACCTTCATCTGACCATTGTTGCTCAACCACTGTACGTAGTATGGCTTCGGATGAGGTAAATTTCAAATTGAGCTTGGCACGTAATTCCTTATTTGCAAGATTTCTGCAGCTACCTCCATCAATAATGACCTTGTAAGCCTTGTTAGGTCCAACTAGAGCTTTTGTTTGGAACAAGTTGCAACGCTGGGATTCCTCAACCGGTTGCACACTAAGTATACGTGAAGATACGACAATAGTTGGAGCACGCCCAGGATACGCATCAGCACCATCCTCGCCATCATCAACATCATCATCAGAAGCTTCATCTCCACTCTCTACTTCGCCTTGTTCGTTAACAAACATAACCTTGTTGTTTGGACAATCTTTCTTGTAGTACCCCCTACCTCCACAAGTATGGCACACCACATCACGAGTATGTGTAGTAGACATGTTGGAACCCGAGCTAGTAGCAGGAGCAGCGGGTTTCTGAGCATTAGAACCAAACGAAGCTATACTTGCTAGTTTGGCCGATGGTGTAAAAGGAGCAGCAGCTGGTGGCATGACAGTGGGAGGTGTACATCTGGCCGAAAATCTGCTGGAGGATGGAAAACAAGCACGTGACTTCGCCTCTTCTGCCAACTGGTATTCAACCTCTCTAGCATGATGTAACAACTCATTCATGGTCTCATACTTGTGATGACGAACAATGCTCTTGATCGGTAGCTTCAAATTGATAGGAACCACTGAATGGTTATCTCAATGGACTCACGAATTGTAGCACGCTCTATAAGCATCTCTATCTCCATGTAGTACTCATCAGCTATCATGGTGCCTTTCTTCAATTGCGTCAATTTATCAAAAATTGATCACAAGTAGTTGGTTGGTACGAAACGAGCCTTCATGATTTGCTTCATCTCGCGCCAATCCATCATAGGAAGTTCATTGTCCTCCCTTCTATGCTACACAAGTGCATCCCACAAACGCAAAGCATAAACATCAAATTCAGATGCTGCAAGCTTGACCTTCTTATCTTTGGGATAGTCAAATAAGCGCCAGAGCTTCTCAATCTTCCATTCCCATGTAAGGTAATCTTCAGGATCAATGGAACCATCAAACCTAGGAATCGAGAATTTTGGTTTGCCCAAACCATCATCAGCAGCTTGGTTGGGAACACGTTGAGCACGCTCAAGAGGAGCAAGCCCACGGCCATGAGCAGGTGCATGTACAGGGGGAATAGCACGTCCCCTGCCAACATGTGGACCAGCATCAACCGTGCTACCCTCATCAAAGTCATCAAAAGCATCATGATGTTGAGGTTCCTTCCTTCTATGTATGGCGGCTGTCAAGTCCTCAATGGAACGTTGCAAAGTGGCGACATTAACATTGAGCGTAGCCACTTGCGTTTGGATAGTATCGACTACTACAACATTCTAATCCAATCTCATATTCATGTCCTGTAGATTCTTGTCAATGCATCTATCGTGTGTGTAAACACACATGTCAAGTGGGACTTCAAAGCCTCATATTCGCGCCAATTAACAAGCTCCTCATCCTTCTTTTTCTGCGACACAACATCACCATCACTAGAAGACATGATTAGTAGGTTAGTGCAAAAATCAAAATCTGTATGGTGGAAACTCTCACAGCTCACTCACAACTAATTAGAAAGGAGACCTTACCGTTCCAAAGTGAATAGATATGCTCTACCAAATGAAAGCAAACACTGATGCACTGATGTGATGAAGTGAATATCACAGGTATGGAGAACGATCGCAGGACACACATGTTATTTATGGTGGGGGTATAGGTATGGTATCATATCTACACCGCAAACAAGTCCTAGTGTTGATCGTACAAATACCCAAGAAACACACACGTGGCGAAAAACGTGGCAATGTAACTATGAAGGGTGTTGGACTACTCTCGAGAGACACTAGCAAAGTTCAAAGTAAACAGGCACAAGATTGCTCAATCTACCGATGCACAAAGATATCACTAGACCTCTTGCTCAAATTCTCTTCCTTTTTTATTTTTGTATAGCTCTTTTTTCTTATTTTTTTGCTTTTTCTTTTGCTATCTTGCTTTTTCTATTTTTTTAATATATATCACACACGGCCAATTACAAAGTACAACACCAAAATCCTAAGAGCAGCCTGTAGGAGCAGAAACTAGTCTCAATGGGCAAGTTCCTACACCTATATAGTAGATAGGCTATGGCCAATGTTAAGGAAAAGCGAAAAATTTATCACACTTTGTAATTATGGTGTCGTGGCAGAAAAACAGCTCAAAATCCTGTCGTGGTAGAAAAAATCCTGTAGTGGCAGAAAAATAGACAGAAATACTGCCGTGGCAGACTGGCGGCAGAAAAACAGGCGGAAATCATGTCGCGACAGAGTGGCAGCAGCGCGTGGCAGAGAATTTGTGCTGCGGCAGAGCAGCGATAGACAGGCGCACGCGGCAGGGAAAGTGTGCCGTGGCAGAGTCTCGCTTGTACTTGGTTTCGCGGCAGAGAAACCAGTTGTTTCCTTGCCGCGGAAGAATCGGTAAATAATTTTTTTTAATTATTGTAAACCGACTCGGCCAGTAGTAGAACACAAGGACTCTTTGGTAGATCAGATCTGCTAGATGCAGCGGAAGAAAAAGGTGATGGATTCGACTAGAACAAGAAGAAAATGACGAAAAATGAAACTAGATCTAGACTAAGGGAAGACACAACCAATAACTATTTCTCGTCTACGATGTAATCTAGGCTATGGAGAATCTTTAAGTGGGGCTATTTTATGCATAGGACGAAAACACTCTCTAATCCATGGATGGATTGCGGATTGCTTACCGAGACAACGAGGAAACTTGATACCAAGATGATATGGGGTGGCCCGATCTTCTCAACAAGAACTTGTCGATGATATGTTGGATGATAGATAACTTGTGTGTAGCTATGATCTCTCCCGCCCGATCCCTGTTGCCAATGCAATAGCTCTCAAACCTTGTAGGATATTCACAACACCACACTCTTGCGCACGCAGCCGTGACCATGAATGGTAGTATGCAATCTACTAATTCCCAATGGAACAACAAATCACACTCAATTATAGTTGTAGAATTCGAACACAGGGTAATCCCAGAGGTTCTATGAAAGAAATAACTCCAAAATATTTTAACATGGTCTAAAACCCTAAACTATGGTGCCCCCATCTATTTATGAGTTCAGGGGGTGGCAGCCTAAGGGGGAATCCGAGTTGGTTCCACCCAACCTAGATACAAACCGAACACAAAGGGGTTCGGCCACATGTCCTGCCGTGGCAGACTTTCAGCCGGTTTCTCTATCGCGGCAGCCTGCCGTGGCAGAGCCGGACTCAGTTTACCTGCCACGGCAGCCTGTCATGGCAGAGAACTGATGAGTTTCTCTGCCACAGTGGAGAACTTGCTCTCTTGGTTGATCTTTGTCTTGAACAGCCTCTTGTGCTTCCTCCCTCTCCTCCCTCGTGCATTCTTCATTGATCAACACGCCATGTTCCTTCAGCTCCTCGCTCTGTGCTACGCCTTCTTCTCCTAAGTACCTGATCATACAATAATTCAAAGACTTAGGTAGTATAAAATTCTTATTAATTAAAACACCAGGTTCATTAAGAAACAAGTTCACTTCTTGTTCTAGTAGCTTAGCACGAGCTCTTGTGATTGGTCAAATCCTTATCTCATTGGATTGATCCTTCTTTGCAATTGGAACATCTTCATTAGCAATTGGGGTAGGTGTAACTGTAGGGATGTCCTCATCAGTATGCCCATGTCAGTAGCCCCCGAGGGTCTGGTTGAATCGTAGATTCGAGCGGAGACTAATGTAGTCTTTTGAGTGCACAGCCGAGCATGTTTTTGAGTGCTTTAATTTATATCATAGGGATTGTTGATATATATGTCTGATTCATCTGATGTGTCGGGATCAGTTAACTGCCTTAGGGAAAAACAACGTAATCTACTCAAACTCGAGTCCCCGGACTCAAATTGGGAAAAGTGCTGGCGTAACCCGACTCAGGCCGCAGAAGTCTTATAGAGTCGAATCCCAGTGTATAAGTGTGAGCACTCAATTCGTCCGCAAGGTTTTCTCATCATTCCTGCGGGCACGGATTTTGTCTGGTAGAGCGCAGTACGTGTGCTGCCAAGTCTTATTCAGGTCTTATCTTCACGCCGCAGACACGGCATCCGAATTTTATCATGGCGGAGATGATTCGGGTGGGCTAGGAGACGCAGTATCTTTGTAGGGAAAATATGAGGCAAAGTCGCCGATGCTTTTGAGTGTGGACGTAGTCAACACGAAGTTATGTGTAAGAAAAATCATAGAGTGCGCGTCCAACGGTCCCTATGGGAGTAGCCCCCCGAGTGCCTATTCAAGTCGTAGACTCGAGTGGGGACTATAAGTATTTTGCGACTATTGTCATCTTTTGCTTTCAGTGCTTCCTATGGGAGTAACCTGGGGTCCATGGTTGAATCGAGTGAAGGGTTTTCATAATGCTTGGATATCTTTACAAAGTTCTTCAGGTGCACGGCCAGCGCTCCTGTTACAAGTATCCCCCGATTGCTTGGTCGATTCAAACACTCGAGTAAGGCCTTAGAGTAGTCAAAAGGTGCTCCTGCTGGAGTTAGTGATGTCAGTGCTGACGATGAGATGACCTCAGTTACCCGCATGAGCGGTTTTGACGCGACATGACGAGTAGTGGGTCCCATTTTCTGACTTGGACTTCACCAGGCGTGCGTAATCTCTTTTTTAATTGTGTCTCCTCGATTCTCGCGTGTAATGGGCAGAGTGGAGCGATAGTTCGTGGTTTACCCTTGCCATGTGTCGACACTGATTTGTGCCACGTGTCTAGTTGATTTTCTTCTGGCCATCGGATGGCATTGTTGATGAGGTTAAGTAGAGATCCTGTGTGCGGTAATTTCTCCACATCTCTTCTTCCTCCTCGCGCACAGCCTCCATTGCTTCTTCCTCTTTGCGGCGCTGGACCAACTTCGCACTTTCCCGAGCTACTTCCTTCGCTCACACCGCCAGCGCCAGATGGGAAAGAAGAAGGGAAACTCCGCTGCTGGATATGACGCTACCGCTATTGCGGCCAAGAAGAAAGGCGATGCCACCACGGGCACTAGCGCTACTGCCGGAGCTAGGAAGAAGACAGGCCCGAGGACCCGCATCACCAATGGGTCATGGCACCCATCCATCATCAAGCCCTTAGAGCTTTTCACCCAACGCCGGGATGGAGCGCACTCTGCCACGGAGGATGACTCCCACGTTCCCGGCGCTGAGATAATCCCCAGTCCTCCTACAGGGTTTTGAGTGATGTTCCTCGCGTTCATCATTCACGGTCTTTCTCTCCCCCTTCATCCGTTTGTTAGGGGTTTACTTTGTTTCTACAGGCTCTAGCTGCACCAGCTGACCCCAAATTATATCCTCCACATCGTCTGCTTCATTACTCTCTGTGAGTGCTAGCTCGGAATCGAGCCACACTTTGGCCTCTTCAAAAAACTCTTCAAGCTTAAACGTCAGCCGGGTTCGGATTTAGTAGTCTATGATATAGGAGGCTACCGGATCCACGTCAACTCCAATGTCAACTATTTCTCCATGAATCTCACTTTGTTTGTCCATAGATGGAGGGAGAAGTGGTTCTACATCCATGACCAGAAGGTCGATGGAGAGTACTACGGACTCGCACCCTTTGATCCCATGGCAGCCTGCAAGAGGAAGAGGTCATGGAAGAACATTGTTATGCCCGGCGAAGTCAAGGAAACAGAGACTCTGTATCAGCGTGTCTACGACCTTGTTCGCCGCATAGGAAAAGAAGTAGACGGCGCTGATCTCATTCACACTTGGATGCGTCGCCGCGTACAACCTCTGTAGGCTAGGGTGCATCCGATGTGCCGCTGGATTGGTAATGGTGATGTCACTCGTATATCTGCAGAGAGCATTGCTTCTGGCGAAATAGACAGGAGTTTGTGACTGCTGACCAAGTACACCGGCAAGGATGATCTCCTGGGTGACACATTCGTGCCTCCCTTATCTACAAGCCATCCTCCGCTTGAGGTAGATTTTCTTTAAAAGTTATTCTTACTTTTCGATTGCTTGCTCATTGTAACTTATACTGATGCTTGGTTCTGTTTTCAGAACTGGAAGGTCGCCGCCAACTTGCCTCCTCAGCCCGAGGGAGTGATTCCTCACGAGGCTAAAAAAGAGGATGAGTCGCGCTCTATCGTTCCTGTGGAGGAGGAACGTGAAGCCCCCGAGTCCAGCAGGCATGGGACTCGCAAGCACTCCCGAAATGAGCACTCAGACGCCTCTTCATAGACAATGCTGGAGGGTCCTCCTGCTGCAGCAAAGGAGCCAATCACTGCCATTGCCGTGTGCGCCATGGCTCGTCCTTCGCGGAAGAAGTTGAGGTTGCCAAAGGATTAATCCGATGATTCCTTCGACCTTGACATGTTTGACGGGTATGTGTGTATGCTTTCTGCGAGTTCGCCTTACCTTCTCAAAATCTATCCTTCTGAAGTAGTTCTGGGTATTCTTGTCGTCAAACAGCGTCGTCATCTTCTGACGACTGTCAATTTTTCAAGGAATCTAGCGTCGTAGTCTCCAAATACAAGGAGGTGGCGACACCATCTCCTTCTCCTCCGGTGGTGGCCCACTCTGGTGCCAACTCTTTGAGCTCTCCGTATGTTGGGGAGCATCAAGTTGTTGCCCGAATGTTGATTCTAAAGGAATCTTCGGAGTCCCTAGAGGAACACATGAGTTCTCTTCCTGTCGTTGGCAGACGAATTTTGTCTTAATGCTCACACTACTTCTATTTTTTTGTAGCCTATTGTGAAAGATTCTACTTGCCTTGCCAAGAAGATCATTTCCTTGGGTCGGCAGCATGCTTCGCTGGAAACCCGCCACCATGCCTTCCAGGGTTGGTTTTATACTTTTATCTCCGTTTCGTTTTCATAGAGGTTGGTAGGCTCAATTTTTGCCATTGTAGATGAGCATAATGATCTTCTTCGTCGCGTCAACTCCCTCGAGAAGGGACTTGCCCAGCAGAGAAGAAATGCGACAAGGCAGTCAAGGCTCTTGAGGAGTCACAAAAGCGCGAGCAAGATTTGCATTCTTCCACTTCTAAGAGGGAAAAGGTGTTCGTAGCACAGCTCTTCTCTGTCGCGAAAGCCCTCTCAAGTATGATATTGTTGCACTTGCCTTTTCCATGCACGTTGCTTTCGTGTTATTCTTCTCTTATGTATATTTTGCAGATGCCGCCTACGTAGACTTTGAAGCCCAAGCTTTGCCCCGCGTGGATGCCTTGGCCGGCGCCGTGACTGCAGTCGAAGACCAGAGTGTCTCTGTCAAGGACACACTAGAGAGGGCCAAGAGCATGTTGGGCCGTCTTCGAGAGGAGATGCTCCCCAAGGCCAAGATGATCGAGAATTTTTATGGCTTAGTGGAATCCTTCGCAGAAGGCGTGCCCATGGACTTCAAGAATGCCTAGCGAGGAGTTGGAGCTACCATGGGTCTCGTGATGGCGCAGGTTCATGGCGTGGACCTGAACCCCAACCAAATCTCCTCACCAATGTCGGTCACCTCGGATGGCCGGTAGGTAGTGTTTGCTCCGTTTTCTACTAGCTGCTATAAATATGGGCCCCGGCTCATTGATACACTCACCATGTATTCAGTTGAGTTGAGGTGGCAGAAGATGGCGGAAGCTATGGCATCAGAGGCTGTAGTCGAGAAGAACGTGGCGTCCGAGACTACCATAGACTCGAAGAAGCCCCCGAGTGCCAATGCCTAGCTATAGCCCGCTGTCTTAATCTTCTTTTGTAATAGTCTAGCTTTTACTGTTGGATTGTACTTCGTGGGGGTTCTCCTTTTGAGACTTGTTGAATTTGAGTGCACTCCTCTCATTTATTGATGGATGATTGGTCTTATATTCCTCTTGCTTTTGCTGTAATAGGGTCCTTCGAGTGGTCCTCCTAACTCCTCCCACCGATGAAACTATGGTGCAACCACGTTCAAAGGTGGAGGAGCTGTCGATGCTGGCGCGACTACGCGGTCGCATAAAGCAGTTGGATCTAGAGTTTCCTATGATCCGTGGTAAGGCGGACATGTGGAAGTCGAAGGCTGAGAAGGCCAGTGCGCGCGAGAAGTACCACTTGGACAAAGTTGCTCAATTGAATGAGCATTTTAAGTGTTAGTTATCTAACTTCTTATCCTTTTCTTTAGCCATTCGCGGAGACACTTTGTCCTTATGCTCTGCTCTGCTTCTTGTAGTTGTTAGCGCTCGTCACCCGTAGGATGAGAGAGAGCGAGTTACCATTAGTCTAAACAACTTGACCCAGGAGCAGCTACAAGCTAGTGGATATTTCTGGGTGGATCATGATCGTGCAGTCGCGCTGGCAACACTACAAGATCGTGCATCTCCAGTGCTGCAGTATTTGAAGAGGGCGCAGTCGTGCCTTAAGCCCATTTTTCAGGCGATGTTTCCCCTGGACGCAGTACCTTCGAGCTTGCAAGCTTTGCTGTCGAAGTTTCAAGATATCAGCACAGTCCGTGAGTGTGTGCGTCAGTAGTTGGTCACGGGTTCCAAGGCTGCGTTGGCACTTGTTCGCCTGCATCGGCTAGATGTGGACATCGCAGCTGTTGCTGCTAGTCCACCGCCTCCGCTGGAAGGGATGACATGGAACAAGGTGCCACATTACCAGGTGGTTGATCGTCCAGTCAAAGACATTGTCGGTTTCATTGAGGAGCAGACGAATGTTCTCCTTTTGCAGCAGTAGGATAATATGGTCCTGCACATGAAAGGCATAGGTGTTGTAAAGTTCAATGAATTGTGTCAGGTGTGTTTTTATACCCATTAATATGTCAAGATCTTGCTAGCTTGTATATTTTTCGAGTGTTTTGTACTCTATAGTTCCTTTTCATTAGCCTGACGTATATTCATCTCAGCACCTTGTCAACCTGTCAGGTGCATTGCAACTGGGTTGATTTTGCTAAGGGTTCGATCGATAGTATGTCAGCTACTCGAGATACTATATTATTCGTGTAACAAGGTTAAATGGGTGGCGTAGCCCCCAAGCAATGTAATTGAAAGTAAAAATAGAGACACAAATTTTGGGGCACTTAGCTTTTATTTATTCACATAATATCACGAGGTACAATGTGTGGCTAAGTAGCCCAGCTGACTAGCCTTATTTGTAAAGTAAATAACATCTAGGGGTAGAAACGACGTAGCTGCACGATGTTCTAGGGGTTGGAGTATGCGACTCCACTTTCTACGACTTTAAGGCGGTAGGCGCCACCTGGGATTACTTCAGTAATCACGTAAGGTCCTTCCCAAGGGGACTCGAATTTGAGGTCCCCTTGCTGCTTTAGTCGCAGGACTAGGTCTGCTTCGATGAAGGATCTCGGGCATAGCCTTCTGTTGTGGTAATTGCGGAGGTTCTTCTGGTAGATCGTGGATCTCTCCGCAACAATCTCACGTGCCTCATCGAGGAGGTCGATGGAGTCTTCGAGTGTGAGGGTAGATTCTGCCTCACTATATGCTACTACCCGTGGGGCTTTGTAGCGTACTTCTGCGGGTAGCACCCCCTCGACACCGTGTACCATGAAGAACAGAGTGTAGCCTTTGGCGCTGTTTAGATTTGTGTGCAGGCTCCATAGTAACGATTGCAGCTCCTCGGGCTAGCACCCGGCAGTTTTTCGAGTGGCCGAAGGAGCCTTTTCTTGATCCCGCCGTAGATGAGGTTGTTGGCCTTTTTGACTTGACCATTGGGCTCGGGATGTGCCACTAAGGCGTAGCTGATGTTGATTCCCATGTTTTTGCAGAAATCCTTGAACTCCTTGGAACTGAAGTTTGTCCCATTGTCCATGATGATGCTATGTGGCACCTCCAAGCGGAAGACGATGGACTCAAAGAATTTGACAGGGCTGGCTCCTAATTGGTTTGTCACTGGCATGGCCTCAATCCACTTGGTGAATTTGTCGACTCCGACTAGGAGGTAGACATATCCGCCAGGTGAAGATTTCTGGAGCTTGATGACCATGTCGAGTCCCCATTACGCGAAGGGCCAGGCCACGGGTATTAGCCTTAGTTCCACGCCAGGTGCTTGCGGCTTGTCCACGAATTGCTATGCAGGCGCTGCAACACTGGACGATGTCCTTGGCATCGTGCATTTCCATTGGCCAGTAGAACCCCGCTTGTAGAGCTTTGGTAACGAGAGCGCGACTACCGGCGTGGTGGCCACAGGTGCCTGATACATTGCAAATGTATCTATAATTTTTGATGTTCCATGCTTGGTTTTATCTACTTTCTTATGTTTTGTTCCAACTTTGGAGTACTTTTTATACACTTTTTGGGAGTAACCTATTAACAAGATGCCACAGTGTCAGTTGCCTATTTTCTGCTGTTTTTGGTTCCAGAAAGTCAGAAAATGAATATTCTCGGAATTGGACGGGACAAAAGGCAAAGTTCCTATTTTCCCGGAAGACTCACGGAGCCAGAAGGAGAGTCAGAGAGGGGCCACAGGGTGGCCACACCACCCCTAGGCGCGGGTACCCCCAGGCCGCGCCAGGGCATGGTGTGGGCCCCCTGGCTGGCCACCGACCCTGCCTCCTTCACCTATATATTCCTCCCGAGGCAAAACCCTAGATCGAAAAGCCTCCAGCCACGAAAGGTTCCGCAGCGCCGCCGCCACCGAAGGGGAGATTCGGGGGATAGAAAGTCTATGTTTCGGCACCCTGCCGGGACGGGGACGTACCGCCGGATCCATCTCCATCGATCTCCATCACCATTGTTGATTCCGATGATGAGGAGGGAGTAGTTCTATCTTGAGGCTAAGGGTTCTACTAGTAGCTATGTGTTCATCTCTCTCTATGCATGATCTTATTGAGATCATGATCTTGTAATCTATAGATCTACCTTGCTACTCAAATGCTTTAATAGATCTCTGCTCTCCCATGTGTGTGAAGTTGACAGTGTGCATACCATGGTGGCACTTAGGCTAAAGATTACAAATACTTGTTATGAGTTATATTTAGAGTTGGCTGTCTTTATGAAATTGTGGTGTTTGTTTGAACCATCTAGTGCTCAAGGTGATAGTGTGGGGTTATGTAGATGCGGAAAGCAAACTTTGAGGTGTGCTATTATAGCCCTACCATCGATTAGAGTATTCAACCGGAGAGTAGTTAAGAGTAGTATCATTAAGAGAATATATTTATATGAGAGTGTTCACTAGCGAAAGTATGATCCCTGGGCCTTGTTTCTAAGCACTGAAACACCGTTTGCTATTAGATCTGTTACATGTTTGCTTGCTTCCATCTTTATTTCAGTTTTCCTTTAGTCTCTTCCACTCCATCAAAGTATTTTCTAGCACCGTTACCTTATATCTATACCACTTGTATTTCACTATCTCTTCGCCGAACTAGTGCACCTATACACCTGACAAGTGTATTGGGTGTGTTGGGGACACAAGAGACTTCTTCTATCTTGATTACAGGGTTGCTTGAGAGGGAATACCTTTGACCACTTCCTCCCTGAGTTCGATAAACCTTGGGTGATCCACTTAAGGGAAAACTTGCTGCTGTTCTACAAACCTCTGCACTTGGAGGCCCAACAACTGTCTACAAGAATAGAAGTGCATAGACATCAAGCTATTTTCTGGCGCTGTTGCCGGGGAGGTAAGGTAAAAGGTATTGGCACCGGAGTATTAAAGAAGAAGAACCTCCCACGGCAAATGCCTATTTTCTGGCGCCGTTGCCGGGGACGTAAGGTAAAAGGTACTCACATCCTCTGGTGTGAGTGCTCGAAGTTATTTCCTTTAGATTCTGCAATTTTTTCTTTTTGTTTCTTATTTTCACTAGTTAGGCTTAATGGAAAACAACAACAAAATTAGAGAGCTTTATAGTATTTATCTTGAGTTAGGACATAAAGTGTTTGAAGAGAAAATTAAAAAACCTATGGAACTTTCATGGTAATAGCAATGTTGTTAGTACGAATTCTTTGGACACCATTATTGCTAATGCTATGGAAAAGTCTAAGCTTGGGGAAGCTAGTTTTTATGAAAATGATCTTTTTAGTTCCCCAGCTTTGGAAGATAGCTATTCTATTTCTTATGATGATACCAAACCTCCAATATATGATGATTACAATGATGAATATGAAATTTTCAGTCCACCTACTATCGAGGAGAAAATTAATTATGATTACAATATGCCTCCTATATTTGATGATTATGGTGATGAGAATAATAATGACAGCTATTTTGTTGAATTTTCTACCACTACAATTAATAAGAATGACTATGTTTATGTGGAGAGTATTAATTCTTTTATGCATGTAGCTCATGATAAGAATGTTTCATGTGAAAGTTATATTGTTAATTTCATTCATGATGCTACTAAAAGTTATTATGAGAGAGGGAAACATGGTTTTATGCATCTCAATAATATTAAGTTTCCCCTCTTTATGTTGAAAGTCTTGAAGTTGCACTTATTTTGCTTTACTATGCTTGTTTCTTTGTGCTTTCATGACTTGTTTCTTTACAAGATTCCTATGCATAGGAAGTGGCTTAGACTTAAATGTGCTTTGAATTTTCTTCTTGATGCTCTCTTTTACTTCAATTCATATTTCTTATGTGAGCATCTTCTCAAACTATCATGCCTAACTTAAAGGCATTAAAAAAGTACTTATTGGGAGATAACCCAAAAGTTTTAGATGAGTCTTGGAAGTTATTACTACATTAATAACCGCTCCTTATCCTTTTTATTTTATTTTTGTGCCAAGAGTAACCTCTAATGAGAGAGAAGTAATGCTTGGGAAAGTTGCTGTCCCGAAACAGATTTCCGTGCTTCATCGTAAAAATTCGTGTAAACTCTCTGTAGGTATTTTTTAGGCATGAATTTTTTATCTTCTGCCACAGGTTGTTATCTAACTTTTGTTAGTTCAACACTTTTTGATTTGAGCAACAGAAGGTCTTCGAAAAAATTTGTCTTTACCTGCTAGTCTGTTTTGACAGATTTCTGCCATTTGTGCATTTGCTTCTTGTTGGTTCCTTTTTGAGTTCTTTTAGGGAATTGAGATTTTTGAGGGAAGCGCTATAGTAGCTAGTGTTTTAATGTAAGTTTTATTGGTATTGAAACTGAACCCAAAGACTTATTATCTTGAGTACACTAATGTTGCTAATAAAGATTGTGTGAAGTTTTGTATGAAGGAAAATTTTCAGGTGTATGGAAGGAATGAGTAATGAGATGAAGGATGGACTGAAGCCCAAGCTTGGGGATGCCACGCGTGTCACCCCAAGAAATATCCAAGAAGTACAAGCGTCAAAGCTTGGGGATGCCCAAGGCATCCCCTTCTTCATCAATAAAAATTCCAGGTTTCTTCCAAACGCTTCATTTTTATTGTTTCATGCACAGTAGTGTGGTTCTTGGAGCGTCTTCCTTTTCGTTTTCGTTTTGGTATTTTGTTTGCTTTGTTTGATTAATTTTCTGAATAAATTGGTTGGACCCCCTCTTTCATACATTGGTTTGCAAATAGTTTGGTTTGGTTTGGAAAAGAGTAGGAAAGCTCATGCTTATGTGGTAAAAAGAGCTCGTTTTTGACTGTGGCCTATGCTATGTCATGCCATGCTTGATATTGTTTTGGCTTTATGATTAGTATTCTTTGCTGTAGCATGACCTGTTATAAACAATTGAGATTGGTTAATGTGCCTTGGATGAATCATGCGTTGTTTTAGCATATTAAAGCATAGTATAGTGGTATTCTCCTTTGATGCATTATTTGGGTTGACTTGGCGCATGCTCACGCCATGTTATGACTATCTCAAGTCACCATAGCCTTTATGATCCTTTAGTTTTCAACTTGTAGTATCACTTTATGCTTTGATCAATGATGTTTTGTCGCTCTGCATGATTATGGCCATTATTGCTCTCTTAGTTTGTCGCTCCCAGTCTTTTGCTAGCCTCCACAACCAAGTATGAGTTCCACTCATGCATCCAACTCCCTAAACCAAGTTATTCCAAAGAGTCCACCATACCTACCTATTAGCATATGCTATTCCAAGTATATTCATGCTTTTCTTTACCTTCCAAATTAAATTTGTTATGAGAAAACTAGTGATTAAAGCTCACACGAACTTGATGGCACACTTTACTTTTCTTGCCCTTAATAAACTTGAACCATTGTGTTGTCTATGTTCTATATGCTTGCACTTATTTCTTGGGAATTAGCAGAACCATGCTTTCATGGGGAACGCTTTCAACATTGCACTTGGTACTTGTACCTAGTTGATATCATGCTCTTTTGTATATGGATGTCGTCGGTGTGAAATGAAAGGGGAGCTTGTAAGTCCATGGAATTATGTATATGTGTTAGAGAAACGCCTGGGCCGCTGGTCTAATCCATGCTAACATGGTGGAAACCTGCAGCGTAACCATAATGAGCTGTCTATGAAGCATTCTTCTTATAAAAAAAGAGTCCTATATTGAGAAAAAAGAGAAAAGAAAAAAAGATTATGAAAAGAAGAAAGAGAGAAAAAGCACCATATTCCCATGGTAAATAAGAAGATTGCTAAGATGCTCATTGGCTGCTTGCCTTGTCATTTTGATATGGGGATTCTTCCGTATCATCGGGCAAGGGGTACCCCGTTGGCGGTTCTCTATGATACACATGTATTTACAATGACAAGAACTTACCGGTGATTTCTAACTTGAGTAGCATGAGGAGCGGCCCTCGTATACAAGGGACATGAGATTTCTAACTTATATTTCGTCAAGCATGTACACCATAGTTTGTTCACTTTAACCTTAATCACTTCAAGATGCTTATGATAGGGGCAATGAGAGCTGAAAGCTATAAGTACCATAATTTTTGGAAGCTCTTTATGAAACTTGAATCCCTGCTTCCTTCTATGGAGGCCTTTCTTCCACCATTATATTGAGTCTCCACCTCCTACCTTTATGCACCTACTTTGAGAGCATAGTGGCCATTCTTAGTTCTATGTGCATTGTCCCAAGACTTGTTGATTGATGCATACCTTGATATGGATTGTTTTAAACTATTTGTATCTAGTCACTCTTATGAACTTTGAAGGTGTCCTATGCATTTATATTTGCTACTCTATGAGGGACAAGCTGAATACTATTATGCTATGTTTTCTTTATGTGAACCAAATAAACGTCTTGCAAAGCATTGTTATTCATGAATCTTTTGTTTGTGCCTTTTCATGTTACAACATAGTTTCTTTGTCTTATTGCTAGAACTTTGTCTTTCATGTTATGATTGAAGTGCTATGATCCCCGCTTTGATTTTACAAATACTTTGATCAAGTCTTTGATGGTGCATGCCACCTCAAAAATTATTCTTTCTTTTTATCACTTACCTACTCCAGGACGAGCAAGAGTTAAGCTTGGGGATGTTGATACATTGCAAAATTATCTATAATTTTTTATGTTCCATGCTTGGTTTTATCTACTTTCTTATGTTTTGTTCCAACTTTGGAGTACTTTTTATACACTTTATGGGACTAACCTATTAACAAGACGCCACAGTGTCAGTTGCCTGTTTTCTGCTGTTTTTGGTTCCAGAAAGTCAGAAAATGAATATTCTCGGAATTGGACGGGACAAAAGCCAAAGTTCCTATTTTCTCGGAAGACTCATGGAGCCAGAAAAAGAGTCGGGGAGGGGCAACAGGGTGGACACACCACCCCTAGGCGCGGGTACCCCCCAGGTCGCACCAGGGCATGGTGTGGGCCCCCTGGCTGACCACCGACCCTTCCTCCTTCGCCTATATATTCCTCTCGAGGAAAAAACCCAAGATCAAAAAGCCTCCAGCCACGAAAAGTTCCACAGCGCCGCCGCCACCGAAGGGGAGATTTGGGGGACAGAAAGTCTCTGTTCCGGCACCCTGCCGGTACAGGGAAGTGCCCCCGGATCCATCTCCATCGATCTCCACCACCATCTCCATCACCATTGCTGATTCCCATGATGAGGAGGGAGTAGTTCTCTCTCGAGGCTAAGGGTTCTACCGGTAGCTATGTGTTCATCTCTCTCTATGCATGATCTTATTGAGATCATGAGCTTGTAATCTATAGATCTACCTTGCTACTCAAGTGCTTTAATAGATCTCTGCTCTCCCCATGTGTGTGAAGTTGACAGTGTGCATACCATGGTGGCACTTAGGCTAGAGATTACAAATACTTGTTATGAGTTATATTTGGAGTTGGATGTCTTTATGAAATTGTGGTCTTTGTTTAAACCATCTAGTTCTCAAGGTGACAGTGTGGGGTTATCTAGATGCGGAAAGCAAACTTTGAGGTGTGATGTTATAGCTCTACCATCGATTAGAGTGTTCAACCGGAGAGTAGTTAAGAGTAGTATCATTAAGAGAATATATTTATATGAGAGTGTTCACTAGCGAAAGTATGATTCCTGGGCATTGTTTCTAAGCACTGAAACACCGTTTCCTGTTAGATCTGTTACATGTTTGCTTGCTTCCATCTTTATTTCAGTTTGCCTTTAGTCTCTTCCACGCTATCAAAGTATTTTCTAGCACCGTTATCTTATATCTATACCACTTGTATTTCACTATCTCTTCGCCGAACTAGTGCACCTATACACCTGACAAGTGTATTGGGTGTGTCGGGGACACAAGAGACTTCTTGTATCTTGATTGCAGGGTTGCTTTAGAGGGAATACCTTTGACCACTTCCTCCCTGAGTTCGATAAACCTTGGGTTATCCACTTAAGGGAAAACTTGCTACTGTTCTACAAACCTCTGCACTTGGAGGCCCAACAACTGTCTACAAGAATAGAAGTGCGTAGACATCAGTACCTTCATGTATCTCGAGAAGGATGGCTCTTCCATCTCCGTTGGAGACACAAAGTTGAAGGACTCATGTGATGCTGCGCTTGTACAATTCGCCATTGATAAGGGCGAATGCCTTAGATCGTCATGCTATATGACGCGCATCAGTCGGGTCATCTGGCAACCTTTTATTGAGCAAGTGTGTGATGTATGGTTGCGTCTAGGATGGACTGATCATCATGACCTCCATGGGGCTTTCGAGTCCTGTATCTGGCTCCGTGTGGTCGAGTGCCATTGGCTCGTTGGGTGGTGTAGCCCCCGAGTCCTTTGACATGCTGGTTTTGTGCTTTGGAGCTTTTGGCTTGATGGAGCGCTCGCAGATGTGCTTTAAGAATACTCTGGGTGGCATAGGGGCACAAGTAGAGCCGATGTTCGAGAGTGTGTCTGCTTCCTTGTTGCTCTCGTGGCCAACGTGCCACAGCTCGCAGCTATCGAAGTCTCCCTCGAGTGCGTCGTAGACGTCGCGGTAGGCGATCATGTTGTCACTGAGAGCATTGCACTCGTTCATTGTTTGATTGACCACCAGTTTGGAGTCACCGTAGATGACGAGTTGCTTTGTGCTGCTGGCTTTTGCCATACGCATCCCGTGGAGTAGGGCTTCGTATTCAGCTTCATTGTTGGATGAAGTGAACTGCATTTGCAGAACATACCTCATCTTGTCACCTTGTAGTGATATCAGTATGACACCTGCGCTATCTCCCTCTTTGCGCTTGGACTCATCGAAGTGCATAGTACATAGATAGGACATATCTGGCCTGTCGGGGAGCTGGTTTTCCATCCAGTGCACGAGGAAGTCCGGGAGAACTTGCGACTTGATCAAGTCTCGCTTCTCATACGTGATGTCTCGTGGAGACAGTTCGATTCCCTAGAGCATGACTCGTCCAGTGGCGTCGAGGTTATTGACTATATGCCCTAGAAGGGCATCGTTCACCATGACTATATCGCCTGGCCATCATGAAGACACCGTACGCTAGCTTCTGATAATGCGGGTACCGTTGCTTTGTCAGTGTGAGCACCTCTCTGAGGTAGTATACTGGGCGTTGTACCCTGTGGACTTTATTTTCCTCAGCTCGTTCCACCACGAGCACGATGCTAACCACCTGGTTGGTGGCGGATATGTATAACAATAGTGGCTCCTTTTCGCGAGGTGTTACCAACACCGGCGAGGTGGACAGTAGACGCTTGAGGTCTTCGAATGCATCTTGTGCTTTGTTTGTCCACTCGAATTTATCAGCCTTTCGGAGAAGTTGGTAGAAGGGCAGTGCCTTTTCGCCCATCCGACTAATGAATTGACTGAGCGTCGCGATTCGCCTAGCCAGCTGCTTGACGCCTTTTACGTTTTTCAGCTTCTCCATAGCCAGTATGGCTTTTATTTTCTTTGGGTTGGCCTCGATCCCTCTCGCGGACATGAGGTACCCGAGCAATTGCCTAGACGGTACGCTGAGGGCACATTTTTCCAGATTCAGCTTGATCCGGTAGCGGTCGAGGTTATCGATGGTCTCGCGGAGATCATCGAGTAACGAGGCTTCCTCCTTGGTTTTGACAATGGTGTCGTCGACATAGACTCGAGGGAGCAAGAGGGAGTGCAGGGGAATGAAATGGAGAGGCAGGGGCGAGTGGGGTGCCTCTGGTCCCTTTAAACCCGAGGAGGGGGCTCATGGGTTACAAAGTCCATTTTGGACATGGAGGAGAGGTGGTGGCCAGGGGTTGGTTAACTTGGGCAGTGGGGAGAGGGATGGTGGTGTTCTAGGTCGTGTAGAAGGGCAGAAGGGAAGTGATGGATGTGGTAAGAATATTTAATAGCTACACATGGCATAGCCTTTATCTCCTCTATAAAAAAACAGATGGGACGAGTAGCTAGAGTTTGCTATAGTATATGGCTATAGTGTAGTTGCTATGGAAAAGTATTAGACAAGTCTTGATGAGGATTGGAGATATTTTGGTAGTGTATTTGTACTATGATCGAATTGTCCATACTTGATGATCATTAAGGAATTTTCAATTCTTGATCTTGGCAAGATGGCATAGAGATGCTAGTAGCTAGATAGAGTCAAGATACACCTAATTATTTGGGATTTATTTGATAATTGTGTATCCTTTTTTATCCATTATTTAAATATTGGTTAATATGTTTTACTGATTTAGTTTGAGATATTTGAATTGGAGCAGGTCATTTTTTGATTTGAGAAGGTCCCAAACATAATATCACACTTTTGAGAAATTTTCCAAGATTTATTGATAAATTAAAGTATTTAAACAATTATCATCTTGTTTTTTCCATTTATGGAAATGGGCAAAATATATGAAAACTCTTCAAAAATATTTATTTTTGAAGGGGGAGGATAGGTTATGATATATGGGCATCAAATGTGCCTAAAGTTAGGGAGGTGTTTTGGAGAAAAACAAACTTCCTTTTATATAAGGAGTTTTGAGGTTTTTGTGAAATAAAGGAATTTAATTGTTTTTGGGCCAAAATAATTAAGGAAAACATTTGTTAAATTTTATGTCCAATGTAGATGATGTCCACAAGATGCATCCATCATTTGTAACCTTGGGTTTAGGAAATCAAACTTGATTTTGGAAAAGTACAAGGGACAAAGGATATAGGGTAATGTTATTTTTATACCATTAAAACCTTGTTGGATTAAGGAGCTCAAATCTCCCCTTGGGTATTGGGATAGATGTATATATAGACCAAGTTTAGTAGATCACCATGGTACAGAGGTTTGGGGTTGATCATGATTGAGCATTCCCAGGATTGATGCCAAAGTTGACTAAAAATAAGGGTGTCATAGCAGAATATTAATTAGATTCACAATCCATGTGGATTTTAGAAACACCTAGCTCCAATTGGACAAGTGAAGTAGGTATAGATAGACCTTAATGCGTATAGAACACTCATGCAAAGAGTGGGTCAAAAGAAGGTAACATGAAGATGTGAGCTTCTTTCAAAGTAGGCATGTTGGGAAGATTTGCAGGAAGGATTATTTTATTGCCTGGAAAACCATCAAGAACAAGTGGGTTAAAGGATGGTCTAGCCAAGGCCAAGAGTGGGCCTTGGTATTCCTTACTATGGTCTACAAGATAGTTCAAGTGCATTTCCAAAAATGCACAAGGGTTGAGAAAGAGGGACGTTCAACGATGTGAAATTGTTAACTATTTTCCAGACTTAGCCATTTTGGAAGTTTTGGATTTTTATTGAGGGCAAACCTCTAGGGCAGCCCGATATTTCATGAATCCCACTCAAATTGAGGATGGAGTGCGGGGAGTGGAGGGGAGGATGAACATGATGAACTCACGCACGAAGAATGCATTGAACACACACACATGCAAAACCACGATACACACCAATAGCTCACGCCACCGATGACCAGTCCGGCGCAATCCTTAGGATCGATGATGGGCGGAGGACTCTCTCTTGAACCGGCACGGCAAGATGGGAGACTCGGTGAGGTCTTGACGTCTAGCGAAAGGGACTCCAATGCCTAGGCCTTGTACAACACGGAAGCACGATGCAAACTCCAACGAGGTTTGGGATATTTGGTGCTCCTTGGTCAAAGGAGCATGAGGCAAGAACTAGATAGATCCACAAAGGGTTTCCACTAATTCAAAATATCATGCCTAGGGTTTACAACGGAGGTGGGGGACTATATATAGACCAGCCACTAAAACAGGGATACTTTAGGAATAAAAGACAAGTTCCAGACGGACTAAGGGGTACGTGGGTCAAAGGCCCGAAGGCCTTTTACATGCCTGGTGTCGGTCGGACTGGAGACTCCGGTGTGCAGGCCGGAGACTCTGGTCTAGGCCAGAGATTCTGGTGGAGCCTCTGAACCAACATCTAGAGGGGCCTTTAGATTATCCTAGATCCTGGTGCAGGGGTTAGACCGGAGGGTGGGCTGGAGTCTCCGGGGTCTTCAGACCGGAGACTTTGGAAGGCTGAAGACTCTGGTGTGCGTAGACCGGAGACTCCGGTCTGAGCAGCTCCAGCGACTTCTGCTTCATGCTCTACTCCTAGATCTCCATCCTTGGGTGCTTGGTGATGTGTCGAGGCTTCGTACCTAATGATGCATAGAGTAGTTGCATGAAGTAGCACACCATCCAAGGATGTATCAAATTGGCATGAGGAGAGGAGCAAGTTCACCTTAGCTTGTAGGATTTTGGCTTGGGCACGAGTCATGGGTCCACTTGGGGGACTTGTTGGTGTAATGTCGTAGCGTCTATAGGTCGGGCTGCATCAGCTCCCCCCTAGGAAAGAGTCGTCCTTGACTCTTCATGGGTATCATCTGGACCATCTCCATGGTATGGTGAGAGGTCCTCGATGATGTAGGTGTTGTTGTTGATTCTCTTGAGGACCTTGAAGGGGCCATCTCCTCTTGGTTTGAGCTTGGAATCTCGTTCCTTGGGAAAGCGGTCTTTGCTCAAGTGTATCCATACAAGGTCACCTTCTTCAAAGATCATCTCCTTCTTATCCTTGTTTAACCTTGAAGCTTGGCGAAGGACTTGTTGCTCGATAGTAGTTCTTATTTCTTCATGAAGCTTCTTCATAGCTTGTGCGCGCTTCTCAACATCCATGTTGGTGCGCTCATGGAGAGGTAGTGGTAGGATGTCGAGCGTGGTGAGGGGCTAGAAACCATAGACGATCATGAAGGGACTAATCTTGGTTTTTGAGTGCTTGGCTCGGTTGTAGGCGAACTCGTCATGGGGAATGCATTCCTCCTAATCCTTCAAGTTCTTCTTGATCAACACATGTAGGAGGGTTCCAAGGCTTCGGTTGACAACCTCGGTTTGTCCATCGGTTTGAGGATATGACGCTGATGAAAAGAGGAGCTTGACGCTGAGCTTGGCCATGAGGGTCTTCCATAAGTAGCTCATGAAGTTGATGTCGTGGTCGGAGACGATTGTTCTGGGCACACCATGAAGACGGACGATTTCCCTGAAAAAATATTTGCAACATGTGAAGCATCGTCGGTCTTATGGCATGGTATGAAGTGTGCCATTTTGGAAAAGCGATCCACGACAACAAATATAGAGTCATGACCATGCTTAGATCTAGGCAATCCTAATACGAAATCCATACTAATGTCGGACCAAGGTGTATGAGGAATAGGCAATGGCATATAAAGACCATAAGGGTTAGCTTGCGACTTAGCTTGAACACATGTCGTGCATCGTTGAACGTAGCGCTCCACATCGCGCTTCATCTTGGACCAAAAGTAGTGAGTGGAGAGCATGTCCAATGTCTTGTCACGACCAAAGTGACCCATGAGGCCTCCACCATGAGATTCTTGGAGAATCAAGAGTTGAAGAGATGACTTCAGAATGCAAAGTTTGTTTTGTTTAAAGAGGAAGCCCTTATGCAAATAGAAATCATCAACTCCTTTTTCAATGGTGCACTTTGCGAAAATTGTTTCAAAGAACGGGTCGGAAGCATATAAAGTTTTTATTTCCTCAAGACCCAACATGTTAATTTCAAGTCTCATAAAAAGGCTTGTGTGCTTGCGAGACAAAGCGTCCGCAACTACATTATCTTTGCCCTTCTTATACTTGACAATGTATGGAAAAGACTCCATGAACTCAACCCACTTAGCGTGTCTCTTACTCAAGTTGGCTTGGCCTTTGAGATATTTCAACAACTCATGGTTAGAATGTATGATAAATTGTTTGGGCCATAGGTAGTGTTGCCAAACTTGCAGAACACGAACTAAGGCAAAAAGCTCTTTTTCATAAATCAGATAATTAAGGCAAGCACCATCAAGTTTCTCGCTATAGTAGGCTATAGGACGTCCGTTTTGCATAAGGACTCCTCCAATGCCAATACCGCTAGCATCACACTCTATCTCAAAAGTTTTTGTGAAATCTGGTAACGCAAGAAGAGGTGCTTCGGTGAGCCTCTTTTTAAGTTCATCAAAAGCTTTTTGTTGTGCTTTTCCCCAAACGAAGGTGACATTCTTTTTCGTCAACTCGTTGAGAGGACAAGGAATGGTTGAAAAGTCTTTCACAAAGCGACGATAGAAACCGGCCAACCCATGAAAACTTTGGAGTTCACTCACAATTGTTGGGATGGGCCAATCTCGTATGTCCTTTACCTTGGACACATCAACTTCAATGCCTTTCGAAGAAACGACAAATCCAAGAAAAATCAACTTATCTTTAGGAAAAGTGCACTTGGGAAGATTAGCATAAAGCTTTTCATGTCGAAGGATTTGCAAAACTTCCTTGACATGTGTAATATGGCCCTCAAGTGACTTGCTATAAACAAGTATATCATCAAAATAGACAACAACACTTTTTCCAATGAGAGAACGCAAAATATGATTCATGAGACGCATGAAGGTGGATGGGGCATTAGATAAACCAAAGGGCATAACCAACCTTTCATAGAGACCAAGTTTGGTCTTGAAGGCAGTTTTCCACTCATCACCTTCAGCCATGCGTATTCGATGGTAACCACTACGAAGATCAATTTTTAAAAAAATAGTGGCTCCACACAACTCATCAAGCATGTCATCGAGACGTGGTATGGGATGTCGATAACATATGGTGATAGCATTGATTGGATGGCAGTCCATGCATAACCGTAACGTATCATCCGTTTTTGGAACAAGAATCACGGGTAAGACACTTGGACTAGTGCTAACTTGGATCAAAACTTTGGAGACGAGTTGGTTGATTTGACGTTTAATCTCCTTTGTCTCCTCCGAGTTCGTGCGGTAGGCGGTGCGGTTTGGAAGGGGGTGGCAGGGATGAGGTTAATGCAATGTTCGATGCTGCGAAGAGGAGGTAGTCCATGTGGGAGCTCTTCGGGAAACACATCCTTGAATTCCTGCAAAACAATCATCAAAGATGGAGGAACATTGGTTAATTCATTAGTTCCTTGCGCTAGTCCCTTGCAAAGGAGGACATAGTGCAAGATGGATGGGTTGTTCTGAACATCTCTCATCTCACTTTTGGTGGCAAGGAAAACACTCTTAGTTTTTCCACTCGAGTTTGGCTTTTGGCTCTCACTCACTATGAGGTGGTTCTCTCTCTCACATCTCTTATCACAAGTAGGTGTTGTGCTTTGCACCCTCGCTAAATCCTTTGCATTGTCCGCAATTATTTGGCTAGGAGTCATTGGATGCAAAACACATGTTTTGTTGAGCCATTTGAAGGTGTACAGCTTGGTGTGACCATCATGTAGAGCAGCCTTGTCAAATTGCCATGGTCGACCAATAAGCATGTGGCAAACTGTCATAGGAACCACATCGCACTCCACCGTGTCTTTGTACAGACCAATGGCGAAGAAGACCGATACGGTATGCTTTATCTTCACGGAACCTTGGTCACTTAGCCATTGCACGTGGTACGGGTGCTTGTGCGGATGGAGGGTGAGGTTGAGCTTCTCACACAACTCGGTGCTAGGAAGGTTGTGGCAACTCCCTCCATCGATAATCACTTTGATAGATTTGCCATTGATGCCAGCTCGTGTTTGTAAGATATTGGAGCATTGGTCTTCATGCTCTTGTGCTTGAGTGGTCAAGATCCTTGTGACGACAAGCGATGGACTTGCGTCATGTTCACACATGAGGAGTTCTTGGTCATCTTCCACTCGTTGCTTTGTCATTGCTTCCTTGACTCGGGCATCAAATTCATCTTCGCTCAAGTACTCTTCGTCGCCATTGTCATGGATGAACAATACCTTCTTGTTTCCACATTCGGCCAACTTGTGTCCTTTACCTCCACACTTGTAGCATTCACCATTGAAGGGTGTACCATTCTTTGCTTGTTTGCCACTTGGGGGGGCAGTTTTCCTTGAGGAAGTGTGGGCTTGAAGGAAGGCTTGGAGGTACTTGAGGAGCTTCCATTGAAAGTTGTTGGTGTAGCGGTTGAAGCTTGCTTGTAGGTGAAGTACGTCTTGGGCTTGTTGTACTTGATGTCCTCTTGCACTTGACGTTCGGCCTTTGTTGCGATGTGCACAAGCTCAACCATGGTGTTGTATGTTTGGAACTCGACGATGCACTTGATTGGGTGGTTCAATCCAATAAGGAAGTGTGCCATAGTTTGTTCCATGCGCTCGTCAATGTTGGCACGAATCAAGTTGAGTTCCATTTCCTTGAAGTACTCTTCCACGGTCTTTGTCCCTTGACGAAGCGATTGAAGGTTGTTGAAGATATCACGCATGTAGTGCGTGGGGACGAACCGGGATCTCATGTGAGCCTTCATGTCATGCCAAGTTGTGATTGACGGCTCTTGCCTTGCGTCACGATCAACTTGAACTTGTTCCCACCAAAGGTTGGCGTAATCATCAAACTCAAGCGAAGCCATGGCGACCATCTTCTCGTTGCTATAGTTGTGCATACGGAAGATCTTGTCGACTTTGAGTGCCCATGAAAGGTATTCTTCGGGGTCATTGGATCCGGTAAACTTGGGCATTGTGAACTTGAGCTTGCTGAAAGTTTCTTCATCATTGCGGTCATTGCGACGAGCTTGGTGACCTTGTTGATGATCTTGTGGTTGATACGGTGGAACTTGGTTCTCACGACCTTGTTGCGGAGCTTGCTCTTGATATTGTTGTTGTGGAGCTTGCTCTTGCTCTTGGCATGGTTGGTGATGTTGTTGAGGTGCTTGGGCCCCATGAGGTTGTTGAGGATGTGGAGCCTCATGACATGGTTGATGATGAAGAGGAGGCTCATTCCTTGGTTGGTGATGTTGATTAGGCACATGGGCCTCACGACGAAGATCATGGTCGTGAGCCTCTTGATGTGGTGGGCGTCGCTCAACTTGTACCACTTGACGCTCCATGTTTTTGTGTGGTGGAGGAGGTGCCTCGTGATGACCATGGTGTCGGTGTGGACATTCATGACGATGATGACGAGGAGGATCTTGGAGAGTTTCATGTCGATGACGAGCTTGGTTCTCCAAATTGGAGTCATCACTTGTTGTCTCAAGTATGTCTCGCGGGCGATGGTGATAGACTTGCGGTTGCACATGTGGTTCTCCTTGTGGTTGCTCTTGTTGAATCACCAGTGCCCTTGCGTGATGACAGTGTCTTCTTGCCTTGCTCGTGGCCTTGAAGAGAAATCACCACCATCATAGCTTGACGTTGTGGTGTGCCGTGGGGAAGTTACATAGTTTGAAGAACTTCCATCTTCAACCATGGGGGCATCATTGCGTCTTGGAGCACTTGGATGAAGATCTTGTAGAGGAGGAACATGACGACGTGAAGAACTTGAAGAGCTTGATGCACGTGAACATGGTCTTCCCATTCCATCGATGAGGCATCGAAGATTATCGTTTGTTTCAATGACGGAGCATTGAAGCACTTCATTTTGGTGCCCGTAGTTGTGATGCATTGCATGCATTTGTCGTTCGAGGCTGTCGAAGCAGTTGTCGATGTTCTTGAACTCGGCTTGCGTCTCACCAAATTGTTAATCTTGTCGCGTCACAAGGGCTTGGTAATGTTCACGGAACTCTTGTCGAACGATGAAGTGACTTGCACGTGTCATGTACGGTCCTTGATCTTCTTCTTTGGGAGGTGGTTGGCTCGACTCACCGTGCCTATCCATCATGCAAAACACACAAGTATTGTATATGGATGTGGGATATGGTGGTGTTAGCCCTATACCTCAACTTGGGGATTACACCAAACTAGAAACCACAAGTGAGAGCTATAAGCGTGCGAAGTGGAATTGCAAAGAAAACTCACACTAAAGAAAGAACTGACTCTCAAAAGCTTGTTGGTGGTGGGTTAGGGTTGTGGAATGCCAAAGAACCAACCAAAAGAAAAGGGATGTGGGTTACGGTTGTGGAATGCCAAAGAACCAACCAAAAGAAAAGGGATAGTCAAAAGTGGGTAAAATCCAACAAAACTCAAGTAAAAGGCTAAGGTCAACAACTTAAAGGGGTGACGGGAACCTATGACTATATACACACACGTGTAGATTGTTGGGATTGACACGACTATGAAAAGGAGCAAACAAAATGTCATAACAAAGACTAAGCTCGTTGCCGTGCCAATGTAAGGAGAGACCGTGGCCTATTTGCAAAGAAGAAAAAATGAGCAACGGATTTGTGCACTTGCCTTGGGCGCTCTCCTTTCTCTCTTGCTTACAAGTTTTTATACTCTCTTTTGCTATGGGAGACTATTTTTTCTTTTTCTTTTGCTTTGTATCTTTTTCTTTCTTTCCTTTTTGCTCTCCCTTGATGCTACCTAGTCACACTTGATATTGCTCTTGCACTTTCACTATCCAAGGACAAATGCACAATGCTCAACAAACACAAGATGAGCCACTCTTGTGGGATAGGTACACGCAAAGGAAGATAGGGGTTAACAAGGTGACGCAAGTTATACCTCCATTGGTGATGATGAACTTGGCGTCGGTGGTGCGGAATGATGTTCGTGGGCCGTGGTGTCAATGAGCGCGGGGTTTGTTATTGCGGAAGCTTTTTGTTAGTTGACGACATGTACACGGGCACGAACAAACAAGAGGAAATTAGCCAATGCAAGATTAGAGGCAAAACCATCAAAATCAGGTGCCAGGGCCGGAGACTCCAAGGTTTCTGGCCGGAAACTCCGGTCTAGGCCGGAGACTCCAGTGTGGGTAGTCCGGAGACTCTGGTGTGGAGGCCGGAGACTTCGTTCTGGAGTCAGATCGCAAACTGCTTGGCTTGAGCGGAAATCCATGCCTTGGGTCCTCAAATCTGCAAAAAATTGGCCAAATTGGGCTGGGAAAACACATGATAAAGCTGGACCAACTCCTAAGACAAGGCTTGGTCGGATCAAAACCACAAATAACACTCCAAATCAAGAGATCGATCCAAAGGCAAATTTGGGCTGTTTTTTGGGGATTTTCGAATTTTTGGTGGATAGAAGAAAATTTTGTGGGGGAATTCGTGAGCAACGAAGCTCTTGATATCAATATGTTGAGGGCAAACCTCTAGGGCAGCCTGATCTTTCATGAATCCCACTCAAAATGAGGAAGGAGTGCAAGGAAAGGAGGGGAGGATGAACACGATGAACTCACACACGAAGAACAAGATGAACACACACACACAAAACCATAATACACACCAAAGCTCACGTCGGTGGTGACCGGTCTGGCGCAGTCCTTAGGATCGGCGACGGGCGGAGGACTCTCTCTCGAACCGCCATGGCGAGATGGGAGACTCGGTGAGGTCTTGATGTCTAGGCAAAGGGACTCCGATGCCTAGGCCTTGTACAACACGGAGGCACGATGCAAACTCCAACGAGGTTTGGTATATTTGGTGCTCCTTGGTCAAAGGAACATGAGGAGAACTAGATAGATCCACAAAGGGTTTGCACTAATTCCAAATATCATTCCGGGGACTATATATAGGCCAGCCACTAAAACATGGGTACTTTAGGAATAAAAGACAAGTTCTGGACGGACTAAGGGGTACATGGACCAAAGGCCCAAAGGCCTTTTACATGCCTGGCGTTGGTCAGACCGGAGACTCTAGTGTGCAGGCCGGAGACTCCGGTCTAGGCCGAAGATTCTGGTGGAGCCTTCGGACCAAACTTCGGAGGGGCCTTCAGATTGTCCTGGAGCCTGGAAAAGGGGGTCAGACCGGAGGGTGGGACGGAGTATCCGGGGTCTTCCGACTGGAGACTTTGGCAGGCCGGAGACTCCTGTGTGCGCAGACTAGAGACCCTGGTCTGAACAGCTCCAGCGACTTCTGCTTCACGCTCTACTCCTAGTTCTCCATCCTAGGGTGCTTGGTGATGTGTCAGGGCTTTGTACCTGATGATGCATAGAGTAGTTTCATGAAGTAGCACACCATCCAAGTATGTACCAAATTGGCATGAGGAGAGGAGCGAGTGCACCTTAGCATGTAGGAGTTTGGCTCGGGCATGAGTCATGGGTCCACTTGGGGGACTTGTTGGTGTAGATGTAGTAGCTTCCGTAGGACGGGCTGCATCAGTTTTTGACTAGAATTCAAGTTGGGATAAATTGAGATGATGCAAGATTCCCAACCCATCATTAAATGGATGAGGTTGAAGTGTAGATTGAGTAGAATGGATCCATGCTTGGAGTTTGTCTTCATTGACTTGGAAACTTCTAGAGAATGGTTAACTCTAAGGTGATTTAATTAAAGGTTTATAATGTCACCTTAGTGACTAGAGCTCAGATCTAGCTTTGTGAACTTGCTTAGGGTTTGCAATATTCTCTTTGCTTGATCCTAGGGGATGAGCTCCTAGGGTTGATCATACTACTTTCTAAGTAAACACGTCAAGCAGCAAATCAAGGCAATTCATCTAAGCAAGCATCCCAATATTCTACTAAGGCTATCATCAATCCTAGCTTGAGATAAGGTTGACAGTTGACAGTTCCACCCTGGCATGTAGGCCCCACAAATATACATGTGGGACCCACCACTAACCTAACATTCTCAGCCCGTAGGCTGACAATGTGTGCGTCCTTTGCAATAATATACAATAACTGATGCAGCGCAAAGCCTCGAACCGCGACTTCCCCCACTGAGACAAGGTACCTAACAACCACACCAACATGACTTAGTTGATACATTACCGCGCTTCCTCTATATGAGTATTCTCCATATTCATGTATGGGCCTGGCGGCTAGTATTTCCCCTGGTTTATTTGTAATGGGCCTCACCTGGAAGATAACTTGGGCCAGTATTTGACCTTGGGCGCAGTAGATTAGATACGGTTAGGTTTTTTCTATTTTTATTTTGGTGTTTTCTTAATTATTTTGTATCTTTCTAATAATAATTCCAAAAGAATTGGCTTTTGTCTCTAAATTTTTATAAATTTTAGTAGATTATAATGGGTTGTTAATTATAAATAGTATGATTACTTAAAAATATTTGATCTACTAATCTCACATTAGTCCATGGTAGGGACAATATCATAATTCAAAATATGATTTTGAAACTAGGGTTTTGAATTCAAAATGTTGGGGTTGAATCTAGGGGTTGAGTCTTGCAAATATTTTTGTGGATCTTTGAGGAAACAACATATGATGAACCTAAAATGATCATTACATCATGTACCTGCAGTTAAAATCTGACCCACTTCCTATCGATTCAGCAGGAATTTGTCTTTTGTGCGAGGGGTGAAAGGAAAGGTTTGAGATACCTAGTTGAGACATTATCGATGTAAGGTGGTCTAGTATTTTTTGTAAAATGGGGTGCTCTCATTTTTCGAAATTCATTTGGTAGTTAATTCACCAAACACCGTGTTTTTGGCACTCATAAAATGGAAAATGTCTTTTTGATGCGACGAAAAGGAAAACTTCCTCCTACAATATTGTTCACCATCCCAAGATACACATGAATATGGGCGCATTATCACAAACTATGTCGTGATTCTAGCCATAAAATTGTTCTTTTGACCTGAAAGACATGAAACCTCGAACATTATAGCTCATTTCTGAGAAGGTTTTTTTGAGATGCAATCAATATACTAAATTTTATATTTTTTCTTGCACCTATGTCACATAATATGACGCAACATGAAGATTTCACATTGTTCAGATCATTTTTGAATTACTTATTCCCATTTCAAACTATGGTCAAAACTGTGGGCATGAAGATTCTTAGATCGGGGCCAATCCTCGCTAAACTTGCATTGGTTCTCTGATGAAACATCCTATTTTGAACCTAATAATGATTTTGAAAAAAATAATGACCATTAGATCATGTACCTACAATTCAAATGTGACCTACTTCCTACAGATTCGGTAGAAATTTGTCCTTTTCACGAGGGGTGGACGGAATGGTTTGATATAACCCAGTTGAGACATTGTCTATGAAAGGTGGTCTAGTATTATTGGAAAATGGGGTTGTAGAATTTTTCAAAATTCATTTGGTGGTTTCTTCACAAAACGCCCTATTTTTTGGCTCTCGAAAAATGGAAAATGCCTTTTTGGTGCTATAAAAAGGAAAACTTCCTCCTAAAACATTGTTTGTCATCCCAAGATGCACATGTGTGCACAATATGGGTACATTATCACAACCTATATCGCGATTTTAGCCATAACATTGGTCTTTTGACCTGAAAGACATGAAACCTCGAAGATGATAGCTCATTTCTAAGAAGGTTTTTTTGAGATGCAATCAATGTACCAAGCTTGATATTTTTCGTTGCAACTAAGTCACATAATATGGCGCAACATGAAGGTTTCACATTGTAAGCATTGAACCAACACCTGGTGATATGAGATCGCATGGGACTGAACTCCCAAACTTTATTAGCATTGAACCAACACCTTTTTGAGCTGATTATTCCCTCATGTGCATCTTTAGTTATTCTGTAAGCTTGCACATAGTGTTAGCACATTATTACAATTCTATGAGTATTTTTACTGAATTGTGTTGCCATTGCATGGCCAACTCTACTTTGCACAATTCATTGAAACATTGGTGAAACCTTACCTCTTTTATTTTCGTTTCACCCTGAAATTTATTTGAACTACCCAAGTAATAATGGTTTCGGGTCTTTGGGATTGTGAAGTATCTTAATTACATGATGTAAATTCAATAATCTACAAGTGTATATGTAGTGCAGTTGTGTACAGTTAGTAGTAGTTGTGCTCAGATCTCTAGTTTAGTATTGATCTTTCCTTTGTATAGGTAAATTGTTTTTTCTTTATTGATAAATTGACTGATTTGTACTAATTTTTGTGTGCCTTGTAGAAGAATCCTATATGTAGTTGAAATTTACTTGATCGAGCTCGGAGCGGCTCCATCTTGATTTGATTGCTAGGCACTCAGATGATCTTCTCTTGGGAAGCAAGTTCCAGGTAAGCATAGTAGTATATAACGCATGCCAAATTGAGATATATTATGTCGCATGTGATTAGTGTGTACTCCAACATATGGGTGCTCTTCTATAGAATTGCAATTGACTAAAACTGCACTTGACTATTAATTAGTTTTGCATTAACTAGGTTGATTCATGCTTGGCAAATGCAGGTCTGGGAGTACACTTGTATTTCTTTCTTCTGGAGGAGAAAAATTGAGGTTGGGGATCACCATAGTTGTTACTAGGTGCCGAGGAGACGGGTCTGGTGAGGAGGAGTGGCGAGGAGAAACCTGGAGGTCCGACGAGGAGAATCCTGGAGATTCTCTGTGTTGCCCTGGTAGATGCTCTACCCCTGCTAGGTGGGGCGAGCCACCACCAGTCAATTCCAATGAGCTGTTGGGGATCGATCTAGCTGACCCACATGTTTTGAGGATCGATCCCAAGCGAAGAAAGTACTTCTATGTGTAATATTATTGTTTGTGTGTGACATGTGAACCTGGTTGTACGTCATGGTGTTCTAGAATTCAAATGGTGTTGTGAAATATTTATATTTATTTAGATTCTACCTGTTGTTTCATTGTATATCTACTAGGAAAATTATCTTATTTAATGTATGCATTTGTTCTATTAATTTGGCTACTAAACCTAAAGAGGCCAAGTACCAAACTAGTATTGCACTATTAAAAGGCCACATATGTATTATATTGGATCAGTTCTCTAACAAAGCCTAGGAGGCTAAGACCCATTCAATTATGGATAAAAATGCTAATAATAGAAAAATGAATGGATATAAAAAGGCCATAGCCTCAAAAAAATTCATCCTAACAATGCCATGGCTTGGCCCATGTAAGCAACCAGAATCAACCGAGCTGAATTCACACTACGACAAATTTATTTCATCTCAATTTTGCCACGTAGGATCGGCCATGTAGGATCTGACCTGGTAATGCTAGTTTACCCGTGACGATATTAGATCGTCATAACGGTTTTGATAATCCAATACCATCATAGTCGGTTATGGCGATTTTACCAAACACATCGTTATAGTTCATTTGCAATGGCTAGATTTCGACGATCTCATTTTCATCATAAGATCATCACAGATGGACTACTATGAGAATTATGTGATGAAAATAGAGGGTCATAGAAGCCCATATTCCTTGTAGTGTACTCACGTGAGGAAGAAGGCCCTTTGTCTTGCAACTGCCCCAAGAAAAGAGAGAGGTTTCCCAAATTTGTGGTGGAGTATAATGAGAAGGAGCTAATAGATATGTTGGCCCTAGAGAGATCCAAGAATAAGAAGAAATACCAAAACACTGAATTGAGGGACATCAGCCAAGTGAAGTGCTTCAACTACAAGGAACCATGCCATTATGCGATGAAATACTTAGAAGATAAGAAGCACAAAGGAATCAAGCCAGTTGATGAAAAAGCGAGCAAGATGAGAGATATTAGCAAAGTGGAATGTCATGGATGTCATGTGTTAGGTCACTATTCATGGGACTGCCCATAGAGGAAGAAGCTCAAGAAGGATAACAACTCATTGCTACAATTTTAAGGAACCTAGGCACTATGCAACCGAATGCCCTAAAAAGAGGACGAATTAGAACAAGCTAGGACTCTTCTGGAAGGGACATCTTGACGGAAGGTGTCAATTCAATAATCATCAAGACATTGGAGAACAAGAAGCACCCAGACCGTTAGAACATCGAGAGAACATCATATGGAGTGATGTCAGAATAAGAATCATAAATACTCAAAGTGAAATATCTACTTACAAACTAGTCGATTTTATTTTAAGGGTGGTAGCACCCCAATGTATTTCCAAGCACTTTCCTACTAGGACAAAATGTTAAAATAAAAAAATTAAATAGTTGCTAAAGTTTTTCTTTCCCTTATTTGAATTTTCAAAAGAAAATAAACTTTTAAATGTTGGTGTAAATAAATCAAATTTCATTTCCAAACATTTTTTTTGGAACAAGTGGATAGAGAAAAACCATATTTCAAAACTATTTAAAGTTATTTTTTTTATCGATAACAAAATATTTTACAATTGATTTTATAAAATCTAAAACCTCTTGTCAATCCTTCTTGCATAAAAGAAACCCTAATAAAAATATTTGGTTTTTGAAAATATTTATAAAACATTCCCGGTTTAATATGGTTTCCCATATTTATTAAATGATTTGTTTTGATCCAAATATAAAGATCATACTTTAACTTTCAAGATTTTCCATAAAGCCATAATGTAAATTGTATTAATAAAAAACGTTTTATAAAAATGTTACATGGAAAATAAAATAATATTTTCTGTTTCTTTTAAAGCACATTGGTTTTCCTAAAAAGTAATAAACCCCTTTTCATTAAAAATATTTTTGAAACCATTTTAGTGCCATATGTTTCCCCAAAATGAATTTTGCAAAGCATCTAGTTAAAAAATAAAATGTTTAAAATTTAATTTATTGTTGTGAAATAGTTTTCATACTATTCAAGGCACACATTTTGGTTTAATAAAATATTCCTATTTGAATTTGAGCTATTTTTAGGTAAGACATAAACCCTAATGGGAATACCTTATAGTAGTTTTAATACCAACTTTATAGTATTATTTTACTTGAAGATTATTTTTGTATTGCAAAGTGTATAGATATGTAAAATATTCCTATTTTTATTTTCAAGTTTTTGTTAAAAAATTAAATGGATTTGGAGCTTTTTTTAGTGTAAAAAATTAAAGACAGAAAAATAAAAGAATAAAACAAAAAACATAGCCATCGCAACTAGGCCAACCCAAGCCAACTAGCCAGGCAACCGAGCCGAGCCTATGCCCCGCTCCCTATCCTAGCTACCTCACTTCCGCCAACAGGTGGGCCTCACCCCATTGTCTTCCTAACTGTAGTGACCTCGGATTGAGTAAGATCCTAAGTCCCTGTGATGAACATGCTATTCCTTGGATCAATAGCTAACACTCACAGTCGATGAAATATCATGTAAAACACAAGTCTTTATTACATAAATCGAATAATCCAGAGTTTACATTATTATAATAGAAGCGAAATATATATAACTTGTAGTCCCATCAATGCCATAGGCAGGTTGAGTGAAGACCCGCGATCCTAGCGCACCTTTCAACAATCTCCAAATTCTGCACATGAAACGTGTAGCCAAACGAGTTGGTCAACACTTTGAATGTATTGGCAAATTACGCCAAGGAAAGAATAAGACTAACTCTACATGCAAGGCTAGGAGTAGGCTTTGTGGTTTATTTGCATAAAGCCAATTTTCACGAAGTAAGAAGATAAGAGGGAGAATTTTTACCCTAATTTGTAAACATTTTTTAAGTAATATATGATCAAATGGAACATGAGGATATTACTCACCAAGTGCCCAAACAACCTAACACTTGGATATTACTCACCAAGTTCCCAAGATCCCACCCATTGCCGATATTACTCACGCCATGGGGTTTTAGAAAACTTTAAGTTTCAAAAGAGAGAGGAAGATCCTCTAGAGGCTCCATCCTTCAGATGCTCAAAGTGTTCTTTTCCATGAACTCGGTTGATCGATCAGATTGCAATACTCTCCAGAGGTCATGCACTTTCCCCACAATCGACGATCAAGTCCTTTTACAGACAAGACCATGGCAAGGCCTTCCTTTAGTAGCCCCTCTACCAGCTGGATCCAACCTTGCCAAGAACCTCCAAATGTTGGTACCCGGTGAGGTTTCCCACCAAGTACTAAGCCAAGACAGAGCCTATATGTATTGTGGTTGCACTGGAATCTTCTGAATTCTGAAACATGGCAGACTTCTTTGATTCCTGGGCGGCCGTCCTCCACCAAATTCCACTCGTGGACCTGACAACCATTCCGCCCAGAAGAAAACTTAGTTTTATTTTTGAAGGGGGTTTTGAGAGGAAAAGGTTCGCTCGAGAGAGCTTTTATACTTAGAAATTTTTGAGTCTTTCAAGCCCCCCAACGGTACTTTATATATATAGCGTAGCAAACAATACTTAGCAAAACAGGGATAACCTATTAGGAGGGAAAAATCCTAAGTATAGAACTATCATGACATCCTACAAAATCATCGCACCTGCAAAATATTTCTAAGAAAATCTACTAAATCATTCCTACACATGCATACTACTATTTTGAAGAGCAAAACATGCATGGTATTGAAAAACCGGGACAAAATATGTATAAGTGGTGTAACTTGCCTTATGATTGTAATATGAGTACTGATTGAATTCTTCTGTAGAAATCGCACTCTCCGAACAATCTAACAAGAGGACACAATAACTCTAATAAACATAATTGCAAACATTGCAACAATACAATACAACAAACATGCATGATTATTTAATAATAGTTATTTGAATGGTATTATATCATATGATGCATGTAGGAGATCATCTAATGCAATATGGCATTCATTATTAAAGCTTGATGACCAAATAAGGGGTTTTAGTAATTCTGTTGCAACTTTCATCCTAATTGTTCAATTAAATTTGGTTATGGTTTTACTAGATAGAGGACATTAATATGAACCAGTAGGAATTGGATTCAACCTAAATGGAGTTGCAAATCTTTTTATATGATTTAATTACTATTTACTAGAGTTTAAATTATTTAAAATATTTACTACATCATAAATTATAACTAAGACCAGATCTGTATTCTACATGAAATTGTGAATCCATAGATATATTATTTATATTTTTCCGATCTATAAATAATTTATTATGAATTTAATAATCTAATGTCCATTAAAACTAATTAAACTACCACAGTAATTATACACTGCGAAAATTAGATCTAACAGAATATTAACGTTTTATATTTAATTATTAATCTCTAGATACCTTATTTATATTTTTCTGATCTACAGATAATTTACTATAATTTATTTAGTATAAAAGGGCTATTAAACCATTTAAATTATTTCAGTAAATATATACCGCACAAGTCAGATATAATAGCATAATAATATTCTACACAATTTTCTTAGTCTGCAAATATATTATTTGCTAAATTTGGGACTATATTTTATTTTATATGAATTTTACAATATTTTACAATTTTCTGTCTATTTTAAATATTAAATCAATTAATCGACGCTGACTGTGCATTGACTGCGACGTGTCGCTGACCTGGCGCTGACGTGGCTGGGTGACGAGGAGGGACAAGTGGCGTGCGATGATTTGTAGATACCCCTTCGCGGGATCGATCTAATCTGGGACGTCCATGGGCGATCCGAGGGTCGGGAACGCAAGCTTCCAGGGGCGGGGGTCCATGGCGGCGGACGGTGGTGCTCGAAGGCATCCCGGCGAGCTCCTAGCTGTGCGAAGAAGACGATGACGTGGCCCTCCTCCTCGAGGTCTCCGTGGTACAGACGGCGTCGGGCTTCCCTTCCTTGGTTCGCAGTGGCGCTCCGCTGATCTCCTCTGTCTCCAGCGGAGCTCCAGCATGCAATTCCCGATGCTCCTATGATCCTGGGAGAAGGGGAGAGGTGTGAGAAGACGAGAAAGAGCAGGGTAAGGAGTATCAGAGGGAGTAGAGGGCGAGGGGCGGTAGGAATCCTCACGGATGGATCTCGATCTGAGTTTCAATGGTAGCGGCCGGTGGCGGGACTTCGGCGACTAATTCCGCAGCAGCCTGGCGGCTTTGGGCTAGGGTTTTTAGAGGGGTTTCGAAGAGGAGAGCGGGGGCTATATATATGTTGACGAATCGTGGTGGCTGGGGCACGAAATCGAGGAAAATCGGAGAGATTTTCTCGGTTCGGTTGGAGTCGTGTTCTTCTTGGACACTGATCAGAGGAAGAGGATGACGTGGCGGGGCCCACGCGACAGAGAGAGAGGGGAGAGCGGCTGCTAGGTGTCTGCTGCCCTCTGGGCTGCTCCTGGGCTACATGGCTGCTACTGTGCGTGGTAGAGAAGGGGAGGAGGGTAGGTGGGATGGGCCGTGTTGGTCTGAGGGGTAGGATAGGTTTAGTTTGTTTTCCTTATTCTTTTCCTTTTTCTATTTCCTTGTTTTCTTTATAACTTTTTCATATGATCTCCGAATGAGTTGATTCTTGTCTCTAAAATTTTCTAAAATTCTGTAGATCCTCTTGGGATCATTTTTGCAGCCTTTTACCTAGTTTGAGAGTAATGGATTTATATATCCCTGTTTGTACTCTTGTAGAAGTATTTTGGTAATTCAAAATAGGTTTTTGTAGATGGGGGTTTTAACTTAAGAACTTGTATTAATGCAAGGATCATGAATGCAAAGCAAACACAAATGACTTGGATTTGTCCAAAACTTCTCAACCAATGTGATAGTCATATTAATCCACTTCTTTTAATGTGGCTTGGTAAAATTTCAAACCTGCAACAAAAGTTTCATTCAAAATTTTCAACAAGATCTAAATCAACTTATTAATTTATTTTAACATTCCTAAATTTAGGAAAATTTTGGGATGTTACATTAACCGTCCTGAACCCATGACCACACGTGCATGTCGTCGTCGTCCCATGGCCCCACTTCATCGACTCCGCCAGAGCACCCCCGATCGCGCTGCCCCTCCCCTTTCAATCCCGTGCCCTATGTATTTCCCCCTTTTCCCGCATACCCTCTCGCCCCTAGGCTGTAGTTATTTCTCGCCTTAGCACTGCCTCATCGCCGACGAATTTTCAGCGCTACCGATGACAAGTGTGCCTATGCCACCCTACCTCCTTCCCCTCTCTCTCTCTCCCTCTCTCCCTAGCGCTTCCTCCTAACTCTCTCATCTCTTACATCAACATGACCCCGCGACAACCTCCTGAGGACCGTTGTTGCCCACTCCCCTCCATTTTTGCCCCGATGCTCCTCCTGGAAGCGATGGATCCTGCCACCATCACTTTCGTCTTTGTCATCCTCGTCTGCACCATGTCAACCCCTCTGTGCTTGTCGCTGATCACTACAGCCACCTCGTCGTCGACCACTATGCCATCGGCCGCCATCTTCCCCAACTCCAGTGCCCTCCCAAGTGAGCTTCCCCCTCACTTTATTTCCTAGCTGCCATATCCCGAATGGGCGGCCAGGATTAGACCCTCAATGCAAAATGATACCGCCCTATAGGATAGCGACGGGTGGCCACCACGTCATCCATTGCGTCAGCATCACATCAGCACCGCGTGGGTGCCGCGTCAGCGCTATTGGGCCTGAACTATCACTATGTATTTTTGCAAGATTTAAAATAGGTATAAATTTGTATTAATTTGTAGAAAATTATTAGTATGTGATAAAATTGCATATGATATATGTCTATTTTCAGAAAAATGTGTAGATTTATATAGATATTTAAAATTTGTATTTTGCCGAAGCAAATGCTTTTAAACATTTAAATTCTAATCTAGAGTATCTAATCTTAATAAATAATCTGTAAATCAAAAATTTACAAATAACACCTTTCTGGAATCCTTGTGAATAGTACTATAGAACCCCCGTTAGTTTTGAACCTTTTAAATTGAACAATATTTTAGAAATTCCATTTAGCCATTATAGGCATAACTTTAATTCTTAAAATAATTTTGAAAAGGTCTTTTTTGCAAAATTCTTATATTTTAGTTCTCTATCAAATAGGACTAGAGAGTAAAATTATTTTGTAAGTTTACAATAGTGTTATTAAATTATGAAGCCTTACCTCTTTCAAATGCTAGTTAGGACATTATTAAATTAAGGAAATGGTTTCAAAAGGAAACCTTTTTACAAAATGATCAGAAATGGTTCGTTAGTATAATAGGACTAAATGATGAGATTTTCAAGACATAGGAGTATTAAATATGATGCTTGTGACCTAGTACTTCTATAAGTACTTTGTTGCTCATAACAACCATAGGATTATAATACTTCTACCTCGTACTTTACAAAATGGTATTTTGGTTAAATAGGTGTTTAATACAACATTTGCAACCTAATCAAAACCCTTTTGCATGCGTTGCATGTTGTCCTTGTGGTATGTTGATTTGTGTGGACTATTGGGCTAGTGTATTCATTCGATGTATGTGAAACGTGTAGATTGACCGGAGAGTACCGTTCGGTTGTGAAGAGAGAGTGATTTTGACAACTTCAACAAGAGGCAAGTTCACAACATAAATGTCCTACTATTTTATACTATGCAATTAGTTGTTTTACAAAGATTGTGTGTGTAGGACTGCATAAAGTAGTATGCTATACTATGAAACCCAAAAAGCACAGCCACATGTATTCCTGACTGTTGAGTAGCAGACAGCGTAGGTGTTTAATGCTTATCCCTACTATAGATCTCGTGGGTGGATTTATAGCAAGTTATGTGATTTTGAGGTGAAAATTCTTTTTGTATGAGGAAAACAACATAACTTAATGAACCACCTAGATGAATGGGATTGATATTTTGAGGTTGAGTGCCCAAGGTCAAGGTCATTTAATAATGCCCTATCAATGGTGGCACCTCCATACTTATAGGGGACATTCTATGGAGCCCTATCAATTGCTTGCTCATGTCTTTGTTGCACCCATGGAAAGCAACCAGGCTTAAAGCGAGTTGGCAGCGTTCTTTTCTACAAGCTTCCATGTACAACCACTTGTCAAATGGGCTCTGTCTTGACTATTAGGTTATGGGACCCTGACTAGTCCTGACCAAAAAGGCAATGTTTGTAGGTGGGTATCGTTTGTGGTGTTGATACATTGCAAATGTATCTATAATTTTTGATGTTCCATGCTTGGTTTTATCCACTTTCTTTTGTTTTGTCCACACTTTGGAGTACTTTTCATATGATTTCTTGGACTAACCTATTAACAAGAGCCACAATGCCAGCTCCCTGTTTTCTACTGTTTTTGGTTCTAGGAAAGTCAGAAAATGAATATTCTCGGAATTGGACGGGATAAAAGCCAAAGTACCTATTTTTCCGGAAGTCATCAGATGCCAGAATACGAGACGGAGAAGGGCTGGGGGCCGACCACACCACATGGCCGTGTGGTCAGGCCTGGCTCGCGCCAGGGGGTGGTCTGGCCGACCCCAGGACTCCCTTGGCCTCTCCTTCCGCCTATAAGATGCCCTCAGGACAAAAACCCTAATTACCTGATCAAAAATCCACGAAAGAGTTTGTACCCACCGTCATCTCCGTCCCTAGATCTGGAGGGATCTGAAGCTCTTCTCGGCACCCTGCCGGAGAGGGGAATGCACTCTGGAGGCCTTCTTCATCATCATGCAAGCCTCCGGTGCGATGCGTGAGTAGTTCATATTTGGACTACGGATCCATGTAGTAGCTAGACTTGTTCTCCTCCTTTGTGCTTTCATGTCTAGATCTTGTGAGCTCTGTTCATGATCAAGATCATCTATTTGTAATTCTGCATGTTGTGTTTGCGGGGATCCGATGGATATTGAGATGCTATTTTAGATTGATTATTGATTCTATCATGTCTTTGTTATTTGTGATCTTGCATGCTTTCCGTTTTTAGTAGCTATCTTTGCCAAGTAGATGCTAGCAACTCCAAGAGTTAGTATTTATGCTCGATAGTGGGTTCATGCCTCTGGTAATCTGGGAAGTGATAGAAATCTCTAAGGTACTAGATGTGCTGTTGCTACTAGGGAGAAAACAACAATCCTTTGTTCATAGAACAATGGTATTGTTTACATTACATGCAATTCATAAAGCAATAATCTGTTGCTTGCAACTTAATACTGGAGGGGGTTCGGATGATAACCTGAAGGTGGATTATTAGTCATAGATGCAGTTGGATGGCGGTCTATGTATAATGTTGTAATGCCCAATCAAGTTCCAAAGGAGTCAAGATGATTAGTATATGCATGTATTGCTTTCTCGATGTTTGTAAATTGCCCCGTTGTAATTTGTTCACCCAGCATGTTATCTATCTTAAGGAGAGCCACCTCTAGTGAACTATGGATCCCGGTCCTTTTCTTTTACATACAATCTATAAACTATTTACTGCTTTGTGTTTACTTTCTGCAAACTATTTCTTCCTTCCATTCGATAAGTTTAATCCTTTTTTTTCAGCAAAACCGGTGAGATTGACAACCTCATCACAAGTTGGGGGCAGAGTTATGTGGTTGTGTTGTGCAGGTCGCCACGTTGCTGCTAGCACCGGTAGTTCGCCCTGCCATTGTTCGGCTAGCTACACCTTTGGGGTGTTTCCTTGCTCCTACTGGATTGATAACCTTGGTTTCGTACTGAGGGAAAACATGTTGTTGTGCTCATCATAACTTCCTCTTGGGGTTCCCCAACGAGCTCGATATATTTTGGGCCATCAAGCATATTTTCTGGCACCGTTGTCGGGGACTGAAGAAGAAGAAACTCCCATGTCAACACTGCGCCAACAAGATATTTTCTGGCGCCATTGCCGGGGAGTCAAGGACATCTTCACAAGGGGTGTCCCTCATAACCAATCTCTTTACTTTGTTATTTTTGTTTTGCTTAGTTTCTTTTTGCTTTGTTTTCTTGTTTCTTTATCAAAAACACACAAAAAAGTTTTACTAGTTTGCTTTCTTTATTGAAAACACAAAAAAATTAGTTCCTTTCTTAAGTTGCCATTATGTCTAGCCTTGCTCCAGTCACTATGTCACCTGAGGAAATGATTTTCACTTTTAAACAAGGAATTGAAGAGAGTTTCAAGGAATCTTGGTCTAGAATCTCTGATCTACATGAAAAAACTGAGCCTAAAATGACTCAAAGCTTGTTCCTTAGCAGTTTTTTACCTTGGAATTGCTCTTTGCTATAGATATGCTTCAGATGTTGTTGTGGGAGGAGATTTCCTCCAATGTAATGAGGATGATTCTATTAATGCTATAAAGAAATTGATCCTTACTTACAACTTGCCTAGCCAAACTGATATTTCTTTCGCAAGAATATTTGCTAGATTGAACACTCTTGAGACTAGCACTACTAGCTTAAAAGATTGCTATAATACGCTTAGGGAGCATCACAATTATGTTCCAAATAAATTCTGAACCATCAAAGTGGCCCCCTACAATAAAGATTGAGATAAACACTGAAACATTTCGAGCCCGCTTTGATATCATGTCTAAATTTTGTGTTATGCCCAAATATATTTATGAATCTTTGAATCTTTGGGGGCTTGCTGAAGGAGGAAAGGAAATATCTCTTGCTAATAATGCTACCATTTTACCTATTGGAATAGCTGAAGGAGTGTTTACAAAGATCCTTGGGAAAATGATTTCTACTGATTATATTGTTATTGAATGTGCAGGAAAAGACAAATTACACTTGGAAGGTCCCTATTAGAACTCATTGGAGCAATAATAGATGTGGGAAAGGGGACCATGCACCTTTCTTCTCCACCAAACAATCATATTTTCCCCAAGGTTAAGAATAAATGTAAGAGAGGTAAGGGCAATAAATTTGGTTTTAATGCTTCTTCGAACACTTGATTCTTTCTTGCTTCTTATGCCTAACTTAAAGGCGTTAAAGAAAAGTACTTATTGGGAGATAACCCAAAATTTTTAGATGTGTCTTGGAAGTTATGACCTCATTAATAACCGCTCCTTATCCTTTTTATTTGATTTTTGTGCCAAGAGTAACCTCTAATGAGAGAGAAGTAATAATTGGGAAAGTTGCTGTCCCGAAACAGATTTTTGTGCTTCACCGTAAACATTCGTGTAAAATCTCTGAACGTCTTATTGAGGCGTGAATTTTTGTACTTCTGACGCATGTTGTTATCTAACTTTCGTTAGTTCAACACCTTTTGATTTGAGCAACAGAAGGTCTTCGAAAAAATTTGTCTTTACCTGCTGGTCTGTTTTGACAGATTTCTGCCATTTTCTGCATTTGCTTCTTGTTGGTTCCTTTTCGAGTTCTTTTGGGGAATTGAGCTTTTTGAGGGAAGTTCTACAGTAGCTAGTGTTCTAATGGAATTTTATTTGGTCTTAGAACTGAACCTTAAGACCCATTATCTTGAGTGCACTAATGTTGCTAATAAAGATTGTGTGAACTTTTGTATGAAGGAAACATTTTAGGTGTATGGAAGGAATGAGTAATGAGATGAAGGATGGACTAACACTCAAGCTTAGGGATGCCACGCGTGTCACCCCAAGAAATATCCAAGAAGTACAAGCGTCAAAGCTTGGGGATGCCCAAGGCATCCCCTTCTTCATCAATAAAAATCCCAGGTTTCTTCCAAACGCTTCAATTTTTATTGTTTCATGCATAGTTGTGTTGTTCTTGGAGCGTCTTCTTTTTTGTTTTCGTTTTGGTTTTTCATTTGCTTTGTTTGCTTAGTTTGCTGAATAAATTGGTTGGACCTCCTCTTTCATACTTTGGTTTGCAAATAGTTTGGTTTGGTTTGGAAATGAGTAGGAAAGATCATGCTTAAGTGGTAAAAAGAGCTTGTTTTTAACTGTGGCCTATGCTTTGTCATGCCATGCTTGATATTGTTTTGGCTTTATGCTTAGTATTCTTTGTTGTAGCATGACTTGTTATAAACAATTGAGATTGCTTAATGTGCTTTGGATGAATCATGTGTTGTTTTAGCATATTAAAGCATAGTATTGTGGTATTCTCCTGTGATGCTTTGTTTGGGTTGACTTGGCGCATGCTCACAGCATGTTATGACTATCCAAAGTCACCATAGCCTTGATGATCCTTTAGTTTTCAACTTGTAGTATACTTTATGCTTTTATCAATGATGGCCTGTCGCTCTACATGATTATGGCCATTATTGCTCTCTTAGTTTGTTACTCCCAGTCTTTTGCTAGCCTCCACAACCAAGTAATCTCCACTCATGCATCCAACTCCTTAAACCAAGTTATTCCAAAGAGTCCACCATACCTACCTACTAGCATATGCTATTCCAAGTATATTCTTTTTTTTGTCTACCTTCCTATTTAAATTTGTTATGTGAAAACTAGTGATTAAAGCTCTCACGAACTTGACGGCACACTTTTTCTTGCATTTAATAAACTTGAACCATTGGGTCCTTCTTTGTTGCGTATATGCTTGCGCTTTATAAGTTGAAGTTAGCAGAACCATGTATCATGGGGAACGCTTTCAACATTGCACATGTACTTTCTACCCCGTTGATATCATGTTCTTTTGCTTATGGATCCCGAAGGTGTGAAATAAAAGTGGAACTTGTAAGATCATGGAGTTTGTATGTGTGTTAGAGAAACGCCTAGGACGCTAGCCTAAGCCATGCCTAATCATGGTGGAAACTTGCAGCATCACCATAATGAGCACTCTATGAAGCATACTCAATAAAAAAACCTATGCAAATAGCAAATACAAAGATCGCTGAGATGCTCATTGTCTGCTTGCCTTGTCATTTTGATTATGGGATAGCTCCTGTATCATGTGCAAGGGGTACCCCGTTGGCGGTTCTTTATGATGCACATGTACTTACAATGACAAGAGCTTACTCGTGACTAAAGTTGAGTAGCATGAGGTTCGGTCTTCGTAAGTAAGGGGCATGAGATTTCGGTTTATAACTTGTCAAGCATATCCTCTTAGTTGTGTCACTTTAACCTTAATCACCTTAAAGATGCTTATGATAGGGGCAATGAGAGCTGAAAGCTATAAGTACCATAATTTTTGGAAGCTCTTTATGAGACTTGAATCCCTGCTTCCTTTTATAAAGGCCTTTCTTCCACCATTACATTGAGTTTCCACCTTCTACCTTTATGCACCTACTTTGAGAGCATAGTGGCCATTCTTAGTTCTATGTGCATTGTCCCAAGACTAGTTGATTGATGCATATCTTGATATTGCTTGTTTTAAACTATATGTATCTAGTCACTCTTATGAACTTTGAAGGTGTCCTATGCATTTATATTTGCTACTCTATGACGGACAAGATGAATACTGTTATGCTATGTTTTCTTTATGTGAAACAAACAAACGTCTTGCAAAGTATTGTTATTCATGAATCTTTTGTTTGTCCATTTTCATGTTGCATCATAGTTTCTTTGTCTTATTGCTAGAACTTTGTCTTTCATGCTATGATTGAAGTACTATGATCCCAGCTTTGAATGTTTTACAAATACTTTGATCAAGTCTTTGATGGTGCATGTCACCTCAAAAATTATTCTTTCTTTTTATCACTTACCTACTCGAGGACGAGCAGGAGTTAAGCTTGGTAATGTTGATACATTGCAAATGTATCTATAATTTTTGATATTCCATGCTTGGTTTAATCCACTTTCTTGTGTTTTGTCCACACTTTCGAGTACTTTTCATATGATTTCTGGGACTAACCTATTAACAAGAGCCACAGTGCTAGCTGCCTGTTTTCTACTGTTTTTGGTTCCAAGAAAGTTAGAAAATGAATATTCTCGGAATTGGATGGGACAAAAGCCAAAGTGCCTATTCCGGAAGTCATCAGATGCCAGAATACGAGACGTAGAAGGGCTAGGGGCCGGCCACACCACATGGCTGCGCGGCCAGGCCTGGCCCGCGCCAGGGGGTTGTCTGGCCAACCCCAACACCCCCTCGGCCTCTCCTTTCGCCTATAAGATGCCTTCGGGACGAAAACCCTAAGTACCCGATCAAAAATCCACGAAAGAGTCTGTAGCCACCGTCATCTCCATCCCTAGATCGGGAGGGATCTGAAGCTCTTCCCGGCACCCTATCGGAGAGGGGAATTCACCCTGGAGGCCTTCTTCATCATCTTGCAAGCCTCTAGTGTGATGCGTGAGTAGTTCATCTTTAGACTACGGATCCATGTAGTAGCTAGACTTGTTCTCCTCCTTTGTGCTTTCATGTCTAGATCTTGTGAGCTCCGTTCATGATCAAGATCATCTATATGTAATTCTGCATGTTGTGTTTGCGGGGATCCGATGGATATTGAGATGCTATTTCAGATTGATTATTGATTCTATCATGTCTTTGTTATTTGTGATCTTGCATGCTTTCCGTTGTTAGTAGCTATCTTGGCCAAGTAGATGATAGCAACTCCAAGAGTTAGTATTTATGCTCGATAGTGGGTTCATGCCTCTGGTAATCTGGGGAAGTGACAGGAATCTCTAAGGTACTAGATGTGATGTTGCTACTAGGGAGAAAACAACAATCCTTTGTTCATAGAACAATCGTATTATTTACATTACACGCAATTCGTAAAGCAATAATCTGTTGCTTGCAACTTAATACTGGAGGGGGTTCGGATGATAACCTGAAGGTGGATTATTAGTCATAGATGCAGTTGGATGGCGGTCTATGTATAATGTTTTAATGCCCAATCAAGTTCCAAAGGAGTAAAGATGATTAGTATATGCATGTATTGCTTTCTCGATGTTTGTCAATTTGCCCCGCTGTAAGTTGTTCACCCAGCATGTTATCTATCTTAAGGAGAGCTACCTCTAGTGAACTATGGATCCCGGTCCTTTTCTTTTACATACAATCTATAAACTGTTTACTGCTTTGTGTTTACTTTCTGTAAACTATTTCTTCCTTCCATTCAATACGTTTAATCCTTTGTTTTCAGCAAAACCGGTGAGATTGACAACCTCATCGTAAGTTGGGGGCAGATTTATGTGGTTGTGTTGTGCAGGTCTCCACGTTGCTGCTGGCACCGGTAGTGCGCCCTGCCATCGTTCATCTAGCTATACCTTTGGGGTGTTTCCTTACTCCTGCAGGATTGATAACCTAGGTTTCATACTGAGGGAAAACTTGCTGCTGTGCTCATCATAGCTTCCTCTTGGGGTTCCCCAACGGGCTCGATATATTTTGGGCCATCAGGTGTGGCTTCGGGGACTACTTCTGAAAGATCTCACCTTGATCTTCACCCGGTCATGCCACAACTGGTAGTATGTGTGCGGGGGTTGACTTGGTCTTGTGGGTAAAGTGTACAAACCTCTTGAGAGTGTCAAAACTAAGTACTTAGCCGTGTCCCTGGTTATAGATGACTTTGAGCGACTGGACTTGAAGCAGTTCCAGAAATATCATAATTCAAATTTCCTAAATTAAACTTTTGATGGGTGAACATGGGTAGGAGGGTTCACCGGTATCTATTGGTGGTACCCAGGTTCACTGGTATCAACCAGTGGTACCATTTTCAAAGTAAAAGGTTTTTGTTTCATTGATATCCATCAATGGATCAATGGTACACTGGGTTCATAGATATTTATCGGTGGTACCCTTTCGTTTTAAAAGAAAGTTTTGTATATAAAATAATAGGAAAAAACCATTGCTTTGTGCAAATTCAGTCAAACCTCCACCTAGCGAAATATGCATGTACTTATAGGTTGAGATTTATATTCCACCAAATAAGTGTACTTGAAAATACATTCAAAGTATTGACCATTCGTGGCTGCATCCTTTCATGTTGTAGGTTACCTTGGAGATGAGTGAGGTACGATGTTAGCGTTGTAATTCTATACTCAACATGTTACCACCTGTAGCTCTTGATGGAGCTATTATAGTTATTAGTCTTTTGTTGTTGTTTTTTTTGTTTATGAGGAGCTATCCCTTCCGCTATGCAACTTTTATGTGTTTATGTAAAGTTCTGGATCATTCAATGTAATAGAGAAATGACCTTTGTTTCACGATATTATATATCCTAAACTATGTGTGCTAGCGAGTTAATCCAGAGACTAGCACTAAAGAGCACGTATACTTGGACCCCTACTGGGCCAGGTCACTTCAGTCGAATTATCATTATTCACTTTACATATTTTAGCATTAACATTGTGAACATGTGTATCACTACTATCAGGTTTTAACAAAAACAAACCATTCACATTAGGTGCGTTACCATAAAAGATATTTTCTTATAGATCGAATAACCTTTATTCTCGGACTTGAATGAATAATTTTCTTGCAATAAACAAGATCTAGATATAATGTTCATGCTTAACGCATGAACCAAATAACAATCATGAAGGTTTAAAACTAATCCAGAAGGTAGACATAACGGAAGCATGTTGACCGTGACTACATCAACCCATTCCCGACACGCATCGTCACTTCATCTCTTGCTAGATGCTATTTATTCTATAGCTCCCGTTTCGAGTTACAAATGTTAGCAACTGAATCAGTATCAAATACCCTAGAGCTACAATGAGTACTAGTAAGGTACACATCAATAACATGTATATCAATTATACCTTTCTTGACGTTGCCATATTTCTTATCCGTCAAGTACTTTGGGTAGTTGCGCTTCAAGTAACCTTCTCTCTTGCAGTAGAAGCACACGGTGTCCGGCATTGGTCCACACTTGTGCCTCTTTGCGGAAGCAACATCAGGCTTGCCACCATTCTTGAAGTTTCCCGTCTTTCCCTTAGCCTTCTTGAAACCAGTGGTCATCTTAACCATCAACACTTGGTGATCATGCTTGTTGTATACCTCCGTAGTTTCCAGCATAGCCACGAATTTAGAGAGTGACATGCTCGCTCCTCTCATGTTATAGTTTAGCAAGAATGGTTTGTATCTTTGTGGCATTGACTACATGATACTATCCATCGTGAGCTCCTTTGGGATCTTGCAATCCATAGCTTCAAGACATTGGATGTAGCCTGTCAGCTTAATAACGTGCTAACCAATAGAACCATGCTCCTCCATCTTTGTAGCGAACAACTTGTGGGAGATCTCATATCTTCCCGCACGAGTCTGGGTATCAAACATAGTTTTAAGCTCCTCAGCCATCTCAAATGTGTCCGTCAGTTCACAATAGAGTTCAGTGTCTAGTGATTGGAGGATCGCGCACCTAACCAGAGTCTAGTCATCATAGCGGTTGTCAAAGACACTACGTTCATCCTTAGACACAGTATTAGCAGGAGTGTCACCTAAATTTTTCTCAAGCACATAGGATTTCTCTATGCCAGTGAGGATAATCCTCAAGTTGCGGTTCCTGTTGGTAAAGTTAGACACATTATATTTCAACTTCTCTTTCTCTAATAACACATTGAAGTTGAACGAAGCTTGTGACTTAGACATCCACATCAAATATTTACAAGTTTAGACTATGTTCATGATACTTAGTTCAACTAAAAACAAATTCTAAGTGAACTCCCACTAAACTCAACATTCCTCAAGTTCCTTAGTGATAATGATGCAAATTCACTAACCCAGGTCCGATCATCACGTGAGTTGGATTAGTTTTAATGGTGAACATAAACATGTTGATCATATGATTCACACGGCTCATGTTTAACCATTCGAATCTATGTGTTCCGAGGACATGTATGTACATGCTAGGCACGTAAAACTTACCATAGTTTTTTGTGTGTGCGACATGGATTACACCCATTCTATGTAAGAGTAGAATCTTCACACCCGAGCATCACAGCTTGGGTTTTTGTCACCGAGACATTCTAAAATTCCGCTCAGTTGTTTCAAAACAACGAACTTCCGCAATGGTGCTAACTTATGGATGGACACTTTTATCTTGATAGTTTTTAGTATGATGAATCATCTAATAATGCTACCATTGTGATCTAATCATAAGTAAAGTAAGATACTTAAAGTGATAATCATCAAATGAAGTTGAATATGTGATATGACATAGACTTTATTCTTGTTCCTTTAATCTACATATTTGCAAAACATGATCACCATGATCACTAGCATGGTGCCAAGAACATAGTTTCTTCCGCCATCTTGTTGCTTCAACTATTATTGTTATACTAGCGATAAAGTAAAGAAATTTACATGGCGCTTAAACATTGGCACTCATGCCATACAATAATAAGCACAACCATCTAGGCTCTAGCCAGTTGTCAAACTCATCGACATGCAAGCCATGATAGTTATTAAAAACATGATTACATCTCATACATCACAGATAGTCATTATCAAAAACTTGGCCATATCACATCTCATGCCCCTGCAAAAACAAGTTAGACGCCTCTACTTTTTTGTTCCATGTTTTACATGGTTTGGGGCTTTACTAGGAAGAAGAACCATCCTAGCTACGCATAAACCAAAACGGTTATGAACATGTTATCTCTACTACACCATTTCAGGCCCTCCATTGCAAAAGAGATGCAATAGAAAAAGAGATAGACACCCGCCATCCACTTATGCAATACAAGTTGCATGTCTGTCATAGAACCAGTCTCACGTAAGCTTTAGATGTAAAGTGGGTATGGGCTTTTTCATCTAACTATGCTGCAAACATCTACTAGTACACATGGGAGTGTAATAACATGCTCATCAATGCCCACTAGACCATATTATTCTACTCGTATAGTACATCTATGCAAAGATCTAGCACTAATACCACTAATAGGTCCATTGCATGGAAAACACAAAAATCCTAAGGAATAGCAAGAGAGAACTCCGCAAGACCAAATCCTACTAGATACAAGTAACAACTAGAATAGATTAGGTCTACTTACCCTCGAAGAACACTTGTGGTTAATGATCTAGAGATCATGGATGATGTAGTCATTCGCTTGCGATGGTTCAAACCACAGTAGATCTTGATCTTCTAGATCTATGTACCAGACAGATGACACCTCCACGGTATCCACATGTTCCACTCCAGTGTCATATCCTCCTTCTTGATCTTGCAAGACATGGAGAAGATCTCCACGAGAATCGGGCAGCGCAAAAGTAACACTACTATGGTGGTGGAGACTTCCTACAAGGCTTCGACGTGCGTCAAGCGGAGGAGGAGAGAGAGATTTAGAGAGGGATAGAGGTGCCAAGAACAAGTGGTAGCATGACCCCTTCCCCTTCCCCTCTTTATATAGTGGGTGGGACGGCTGGCCCATTGCCCCTCCTCCAAGAAAGGGGAGGTGGCGGTCAAGAGGGGAAAACCCCCACCCCAAGTTATGGTTTCCCCTCTTCTGTCCCTAGCCGCGTGGGATCTATGGGGAAGCGGCACCCTGGCCCATATAGGTCCGGGGTGCCCCCTCTTGGGCCCATGTGGCCCCTTCCGATAAGTGGGGCTCACTGGTCGCCCCCTGGAACCCTTCTAGAACCTTCCGGTACTATACCGAGAAACTTTTAAATTTATAGATTCTCATAAATTTCTTTGCCATATACAATTCTTAATCTCTGGACCATTATGGATCTCCTCGAGATGTCTAGGATCTCATTCGAGACTCCGAGAAATATTTGATTTCACCATACTCATTCTCGACAAAGACTAGCGACAACGTAGGTTAAGTGTGTGACCCTACGGTTCGAGAATATGAAGACATGATCGAGGTAGCTCTCCAATCCAGAACCATTAGCGGGACCAGGATTCCCATAGTGGTTCCTACACATTCAATAAAAGTTCTTTTCGGTTGAACCACATTGTCAAAGAATCAACAATCCAATATACAATTCCTTTTGTATCGCAATAAATTACTTTCTCGAGATTCCATCATCGGTATCACTATACCTTGTTCAATCGCGTTACCGATAAGTTCTCTTAACATGTATTGTGGTATAGGATATCCATTAGTCACCAAGCTCTTGGATAATATACTACCGAGAGGGTCCAGAGATATCTTACACTTCATCATAAGAAGGAACAAATCCCAATCTTGATTCACACAACCCAAGAGACACCATCGGAGATATTTGAAAGCCACCTTTATAAGCACCTAGTTACGGGGTGATGTTTTATTTCCATGAGGTATTTCTCTGATGCCCGGAAGTAACATGATCTCATGGTCTGAGGACATTATACCTGATATATACAGAAAGCGATAGCAAACAAACTAAACGATATGATCAGGAGCTATGCTTATTATTCGGGCTTGTTCATCACTCCTTGTGCCCCCGGGGAGTAGCTATTATTCAAAACATTGGAAGATTAAACGTAAAAGGATTCTCGTGTTGCTATTAAGAGAAAAAAATGCTCAATAGCACTACTTAGGTGAATGTTTATAGAAAATTGCAGCTCGGCAGACCACATCGTGAAAGTAGGTTAGACAAATTGGTTAATGATAATCACAATGTATGATAAAAAATGTGATAAACTATGAAAAATAAGCGCGATAAGCTACGACAAATAAGAGCGATAATCTACAACAAATAAGTGAGATAAGCTAAAGTATAACAACCAATGAGATGGATCACCTTGTCGTATGAACATAGTTGTTTTACAGAAATATTTCGTGACATTTGTAACAAAAACAACGTGTACCACATAGAATATACACATATATCTTCTCTATTTATGCAATTTTTTCCAACGAATAAACTTGTCATTACATTCACATATGCCTACCAAGAGCATGGTATCACGCGGTAAAGAAAAAAAGGTTATTTCCACTCAAGAAACACCCATATCGTTTATACATATCTACAAATTGGAATTTCTATTTCCGTGCCCCTGGTTCGTTATGTACTCTATTTTTTCCAACCCCTTAAATTTTCCTCACTTTTCCCCTCCCTCTATTCTGAATACCTCATAGGCGCTCGGACGGAGGGATGCCGTTAGGTCAAAGGCTTGAGTGTTACATGCTTACTGGTGGGACCGTGCTAGGGTGGGTCTTGCGTTGAGCGTTACGTTATGTGGCCTCGACCGTTACATGCTGACGGATAAGGCCGCGTTAGGACGAGTCCTGCATACATGGTGAAGGGTGGGGCCGCGTTGGGACATGTCTTGCCTACGTGCTGCAGGGTGGGGCCACATGGAGACACGTAGGACCGGTCATTCTCTCTCACCCAAAGAATTTGCTTCTCCGAGTCTAGAACAGCTCCCACACCGCCCCTCTGCTCCCCCGCCGTCGCGCCCTCCTACTTTATTTCATCCTCGGCTGTCGAGCCGTCCCCTTGATGGCCCAAAATATCGAGCTCGTTGGGGAACCCCAAGAGGAAGGTATGATGAGCACATCAGTAAGTTTTCCCTCAGTTATGAAACCAAGGTTATCAATCCAGTAGGAGCAAGGAAACACCTCCAAGGTGTTGCTATCTAGTCTTTGGTAGGGCGCACTACCGGTGCTAGCAGCAACGTGGAGACCTGCACAACACAACCACAAAACTTTGCCCCCAACTTACAGTGAGGTTGTCAATATCACCAGTTTTGCTGAAAACAAAGGATTAAACATATTGTGTGGAAGAAAGTAATAGTTTGCAGAAAGTAAACAGAAAGATTTAAATAGTTGTAGAATGATGGTAAAAGAAAGGACCGAGATCCATAGTTTACTAGTGGTGGCTCTCCTTAAGATAGATGACATTCTAGGTGAACAAATTATAGCGGGGCAATTGAAAAACATCGATAAAGCAATCATGCATATACTACTCATCTTGACTCCTTTGAGATTTGATTGGGCATTACAACATTATACATAGACCGTAATCCAACTGCATCTATGAATAATAATCCACCTTGAAGTTATCATCCGAACCCCCTCTAGGATAAAGTTACAAGCAACAAAAAATTGCATTACGCATTGCGTGTAAAGTAAACAATACGATTGTTCTATGAACAAAGGATTGTTGTTTTCTCCCTAGTAGCAAAAACACATCTAGTACCTTAGAGATTTCTGTCACTTCCCCAGATTACTAGAGGCATCAACCCACTATCGAGCATAAATACTAACTCTTGGAGTTGCTAGCATCTACTTGGCCAAGATAGCTACTAACAATGGAAAGCATGCAAGATCCCAAATAACAAAGACATGATAGAATCAATAATCAATCTGAAATAGCATCTCAATATCCATCGGATCCCCGCAAACACAAGATGTATGATTACAAATAGATGATCTTGATCATGAACGGAGCTCACAAGATCTAAATATGTTAGCACAAAGGAGAAGAACCAGCCATCTAGCTACTATATGGACCCGTAGTCCAAGGATGAACTACTCACGCATCACACCGGAGGCTTGCATGATGGTGAAGAAGGCCTCTAGGGTGAATTCTCCCCTTCGGCAGGGTGCCGGGAAGAGCTTCAGATCCCTCCCGATCTAGGGATGGAGATGACGGCGGCTATAGACTCTTTTGTAGAATTTTGATCGGGTCCTTAAGGTTTTTGTATCGGAGGCATCTTGTATGCGATAGGGGAGGCCGAGGGGGTGCTCGAGGTGGCCAGATGTAACTACCTCGGTGAATTACGCTCTTAGTTACATGCCTGGTTGAACGAAAGTGGTTAAAATAGTACGGTAGGGCCCAGGGCCACTCACGGTAGACCTTTCAGCCATCCTAACCACTTTCAGAACATCGGGACAAGAACGAGCGGCATAATCGGCAGTTGAAGGGATCAACTACATACACAAATGAGTATGTATGCAAGCCACATACAACAGTCCTCAGAACCATTCCATCTAAAAGAAGAAAAAAATATTGCAACGCCATACGGCAAGATTTAAATATCCTAGATAGAGTTAATAATTTAGGATAGCTCCTCATACAACAAACATTAGAGTATCAGGCGGAAGCGGAAAACAAGATCCGAGTACGGATAAGAAGCAAATCGGCATAAGATGCCACATAAATAAAACACATCCCGCCCACAGATCTCACGGATCCCCGTTCCCGGAATCTCTACACCGAGTGGTCGTTGCCAACATCATCTGTCTCCTCCACCCAGTATCCATCTTGCGAGTACACATGTTCATCTAAATCAAACAATTTATCGTGTGAGACCCTAGGGGTACTCAGCAAGTCTTTATGCCACTAAAGGGGGCACAACCTGGGGTGACGCAATTGTAGCAAAAGATAATATCTAACAATTCTAAAGATACTCGCTAACCATCCGCCTAACCAATGATAGACGGATGTCCATGAATTAAGAACAACATTTATAACAGTATAATTAACAGATCCATCCTCCTCCTCGCTTACCAACGAGGAAGCGGACGAACAACCCCCATCATCCGTTGGCAGTTTTATTAACCATTCCATGAGTATTGCACTATTTACTAGTCAAGTTCTTAGTCAAATTAAAAGCGGTACTTTAGTTATACTTGTCTATGATCGAGAAACTGTGCTCCAAGTCATCCATAACCGCGCACACGGCTTTCAGAAAGATTTACCCTGCAGGGGTTCACGAATAGCAACACACAGTCGATCAACCTCGGAAAAACCAACTCAAAACCCAACAAGGCTTTCACGACAAAGAAATCACAGGATTTAGAAATATTTTAGGGGGCCACCCCGATAAGCTACCCGCAACAAAGTTGGCCGGCTCTGAGACGGACCCAGGGTTTGCGACGACGGCTTTAAATGACTGGGAACCAGAAAATGTGACTAGGCTTGTCGATACCGCGAAAACATGGCGCGAACCAAAACAGTACAGGTGCTCCTCGCACAATCTTATTAAAGCAGTAACATGGCATAAGTACAGGATAATAATAAATCCCCAACCTAATTGTGGCCCCAAGAAATAAGAATGAATCAAACTCTGGCTCAGGGGGGTTCATAAGGCCTCCCGGATGTGGATAGTGCAAATAAACATGGAACAGGAATCAAGTACTCGGGGTCCTACGGGACACAAGTGAGCATGAAAAACCAAATAGCAGATATTGCTCACCGGTGCCTCTTTCATTAGTTATCCCATTACTACTCAGGTTATGTTGTTTAGGTACCTTGTGATTCATCAGACACTCACATCCCCTACACATGCTTTTCTACGACTCGCATGGCTCAAACAACTCCTGTAGTAATGGCTCATGGGAAGGAGGAACAAGCTTCGGTGGGGTTTTAAAAGTAAAGGCTATGCAGTACTTGGGATTCAATTTAATGCAATCGCGACTCAATGATGCAAGAATAAGATAGAGGCAATAGGTACTATATGTATGCAAGCATGTGGTAGTGCTTGCCTGGCAGCTCAGTTGAAGCGAGAGATGGATCTGGGTAGTACTCCTGTGATTCCTGGTAACTCTCCTGCTGGGCATCTATTCGAAGAAGATCCAAACAAACAAGGGCCAACATAAATAAAGTGCACAATCATAGGAATTAAAATGCAACAACAAACAAGCATGCCATGATGAATGATGCACAATTTACATGGCATTAAAGTAGCATGGCATGGTGAGGTGTGGGGTGCAATAATAAAGCATTTTATTAATTATTTAGCCAAGTTTTATTGTCATAAACAGTTCTGATTTTTAAACATGGCATGATGCATGCTGAAATTCAGAACAAGGAGTGCATAGATAGAACGAGCTCATCGCGCTGATCGATTTAGACATATTATTTGCCAAATTTGGAGTTGTAGAATTAAAGTTATTAATTTATTAAGAAAAGGGCATTTTATTTGTAATTTTATTCATCTCGAAAATTTAAAGTGTTCAAACATTATTTTGAATAGCATATTTGAATTCCTCACATTTTTCTGATTCAAAAACATATATCATTGGTATTATTTGGATTTATAATTTGAAAGTTATTTAAAATCTGACTTGAATTTGAATTTAAACAATTTCTGGAAAAGTTTATTTAAAAACAGAAAAAGCAGAAAACATTTTACACTCAGACAGACCCAACCCAGACGCTAACGGGTGGGCCAGCTGCTGGCTGGGACACACGCGCACGGAAAGGCTTTTCTCACCGTGGTCTTCTCCACCCTAAGCGAATGACAGGTGGGCCAGTGGGCTCGCAGGCCCACAAGACGGCGAGCGAACCAAGGGGTGACGCGTAGGGGATCTAGGGGACTGCGGGTGCTAATCCGGAGAAGATGGGGGGTTTTCTGCAAAAAGGTGATACTACTGTGGATCTTCTCTCTGAACTCGTTGGCGGCGGCACGCGACAGGCAAAACGGGTCGCCACCAGGATTCGATCCCGCGACCTCGGGCTAGAGCTGGCGGACTGGATCCACTGCGGTGGTAAGCGGCTACTGCTAGGAAGGGGCCGCGGTGCTAGGTAAACTACAGACGACTGCGTCCATCTCCCTCGTGCACGGCAGTGACAGGTGTGCACGGCGGAGACCTGGACTAGAGCCCTAGGAAGCATAGCTTGGGCCAGACGCTGCAGCACGGTGACGCGGATGCAACAGTACTGTTTTGCGACAGCGAGGCATGCGGCAAGTGACGATACGCGAGAGGTTTGGCGTCATGCAGAGGTGCAAGTCAGATGTTCGACGAAACTATCGGCGTAACCCGGAAGCGATACAAAGAGAGGGCATGTCTAGGAGGACGGTCTGCTCACCACGCGGAGGTCGGTGGTGTTGGAATGGCTCGAAACAGCGGAGATACTGGGTGGCGCAGGTGCTCTGTCGCTTTAGGGTTTTCCACGGGCGCGCTCCAAGATCGGCACGTTCCGACCTTCTGCTCCTCGAGGCTGGTACAGGCAGGGTCCTAGGCGTGCACTGGCACTCCACGGCGACGCACGCTCCTCCTCCTCCTGTCCCACGCATGGGAATTGAGGAAGACGGAGGTAGACGACACGGTTGCAGGGGGTGGCTGCAGGCGATGGAGAGAGTGTGGGATGGTGCTGGGAAGCGGCCAGGCGAGATCTGGACGCCAGGGTTAGTGGTGCTGGGTAGATAAGGGTAGGGAGAAGAGCTGCACATGGGATGGTTCGCTTTTGGCAAAGTAGAGGGAGGGCTCGGGTGATATTTCTCTTCTCCCCCTCTTGTTGCCTTGCTAAGAGAGGAAGGGAGGGGACCAGGAAGAGGGCATGCGATGGGGCTGATGAAGTACTTGCTGAGAAAGAAAAGGTGAGAGGGAGAGGCTCACATGGGATGGCTCGGCCTAGACTAGAGGAAAAGGAAAAGGGAGGAAAAGAGAGGCTAGGATAGAGAGGGGCTCGGTTTATGGTTGGAGAGAGAAGCTAGAGGGGTCTGCGGCATGGTAGAGAGGAATGAGGGCTAGCCTCGGCAGGGAGAGAGAAAGAGAGAGGAGACCGGGTGTAGCTAGGTTAGTTTAAAGCTCGGGTTAGGGTTAGGTTAAAGGAAGTGGTGTTAGACTAGAGGTTACTAGCATGGGGGCTTGGCTAAGGTAGATGGGGTGTTGGTGTGGTGGTGACTAGGGTTTGAACATGCACAACACAAGACCAAGCAAGAAGAAGTGGTGAGATGAAGAGGTAGAGTATGGCTAGGAATTTGGCATGTTCCCACATGATCATGCATGATGGGGAAAGGGTTTTGTTGGGGACATGGGGATGGTGGAGAGAGATAGAGATGATCCCACAAAGAAAGAACCACTAAAACAAAGAGAAAAACTAATGGGCTAAAGGTGGTGGTAGTCTTGCATGGCCCATGCATAATAATTAATGGCCATGTTTATGCTTGTGAAAACAATAATAATAACATGGCATTGTTCTTATGCATTCCAAAATGTGGAATAAAGGTCAAGCAAAAGAAATTATAGATGAATCCATCCCAACCCACATGAGCTAGAGTAAATGCCAAAATAAGATAAAAGCCCATGGTAATTAGGGTGGTGCAATTATAAGGTGGTGACAAAGAAAATGGTGGAGTGGAATAAAAGATATGCCCCCAACTCAACTTGGGCATTAAACAACATATCAATAACCAAATACAATATCAAGAGGCAAATACAATTAATAATGCATATGAGAGAAGAACCAAAGAAAAAGGGTTTTGTATGATGCTCAAATGCAAGGTGGCATGATGACATGAGCATGATAAAATTATGATGCAACAATTATATGTAGGAAGTAGCCATTATATTACTAGACCAAGTAGCATTACCATTGTTAGACAATTGGGATGCTACACCAGACCACCCCCTGGCGTGGCCAGGCCTGGCCCGTGCGGCTAGGTGGCGTGGCGGCCCTCTGGCCCCTCTCCGTCTCGTATTCTGGCACCGTGTCCCCCTCGGTGAAAAACTGACTTTGGCTTTTGTCTCGTCCAATTTCGAGAATATTCATTTTCTGACTTTCCTGGAACCAAAAACAGCAGAAAACAAGCAGCTGGCACTGGGGCTCTTGTTAATAGGTTAGTCCAAGAAAGTGTATAGAAAGTACTTCCAAAGTGTGGATAAAACATAAGAAAGTAGATAAAACCAAGCATGGAACATCAAAAATTATGGATACTTTAGCAATGTATCACCCCTCCCCCTAGCCACGGAGCCCACTCCACCTCCGGCTCCGCTCCCGACCCCGCTAGATCTACCCCTTTCGTGGAACAGTATGCAATGTTGGCTGTTGTACAATCCTCCCCATCGAGCGCAGAGAAGATAGCGTGGAATCGAAGGGATCTAACGCATGGATTCCATATGGGTAAGCATATTTTCCCTTTGTGGATTGATTATAGGCAGTAATTGAGCGTGAATCTCTGGTGCTCAACTAAGTGCCTTGCTTTTCGAATAGGGTTGTTCTAGCACTGGCATTTTGGCTGGCGGTTAAACTGGATACTAGTGTAATTTGTGGTTGTTAGCAGTATCTCTCTGGATTTTACTTCCCAGCGATGGTTGCAATCTCCATAACTCTCAGTGATTTGAAAGATAAAATCTATTCTAAATTCTCGTAGAGCAATGGCGATTCAGTTGATTTGCAATATTTCAACAATAGCAAGCAAAGATTGCTCCCACTAACTAGCGAAGCTGATTTGGTAATGATTTTTTCTTTGAATTTTGCTGAATGTTTTGGTCGAACTCGTGTCCATGTGCAACCTAAAGTTAAACATACGGGAAAGAGGGTTAAAGCATCATCTGGTGGTCAGGCATCATCTAGTGGTCGGGCATCATGTGTATCTAATGTCTCTGCTAATAGTGTGTGCCCCGGCGCTCCTTATAGGTCCACAATAGTACCATCTGTTCGCACTACGAGTGTAAGCCAAATTTCTCGTGTGGACGATGTGGAGGATGAAGGATAGCCTGATGAGGGAGCACCTCTAGTAGATGATGAGGATGAGTTGATGTTTCCTGAATTGGTAGATAGATTCAGTAAACAGGCACTAGAGTATCAATACACGAAGGAAATGGACCATGGTGCCAGATTTGATGACACTGATGACGAAGAGAACGAGGAGAACAATGACAGTCATGTTTTAGCCGAGTACGATGGTGAGGACTTGCTAGTAATTGAGTGGGACAGGAACGATCCTAATATTTCAGAAAGCACCGTATTTGAAATGATGTGGGATTGTCGTAATGCCCTTACTACATATTGCATCCACACAAATAATGATTATGATGTTATTAAGAGTGAGCCATCAAGGTTCACAATGAAGTGCTCATACAAGAGGTGTAGATGGAGGATGCATGCAACCACTATGCTCAGGAGCAGTTTGGTTCAGGTATTACAACCAGTTGTGTATTTTAGATCATTGTGTAGAGTTTGTTAACTATACCTGACAATTTCATTATTTTTCATATAAAAAGTAACCGGTTCAAACATTCTTGTCCACCTCAAGGGGGACAGCCAAAGGACAAAACAAAACTAGCAAAGACTAGGTGGTTGGCAGATGCAATCATGGATTGGATGAGAGTGAACCCATCACTTCGTGCAACAGCGCTCCTAAAAGAAGTTTCTCAAAAGTTTAATATTATAGTACCTTACATGTGGATGTTCTATGCAAAGGAAATGGCTCTTTATAGGATCTATGGTCCATGGAATGAAAGTTTTAAGTTGCTTTACAGCTTCAAAGCTGAAGTGGAGATGACTAGTCTAGGTAGTGTTGTACAGATAGACATGCATAAAGTTGAGTACAAAATAAGAGGGAAGACAAAGGAGAAAGAGTGCTTTAGAAGGGCTTTTGTTTGTTTCAAAGATTGCTATCAAGGGTTTCTGGATGGTTGCATGCCTTATTTGTCCGTGGATGCAACAACTATTCATGGCTGATTTAAAGGACAGCTAGTAGCTGCTACTGTAGTTGATGGCCACAATTGGATGTTCCCTATTATTTTGTTGTTTTGGAGATTGAGACATAGGAAATTTGGAATTAGTTTCTGGAGAATTTGTGTGACCTTATAGGTCATCTGTTGAGGGCTAACCTCGAGGGTGGCCCGATCTTTCACGAATCCCTTGAAATCGTGGCGGAGGAGGTGTGGGGATGAGGGAGAGAGCGAAACCGTGAACTCACGCATGAAGAATACGATGAACACACACACCACGAAGACACGATACAAGCTAATTGCTCACTCCAGCGGCTACCGGTCCGGTGCAATCCCTAGGATCGGCGTCGGTCTGGGATCTCTCTCTCGAACCGGCACAACGAGATGGGAGACTCGGTAAGATCTTGACGTCTAGGCAAAGGGACTCTGATGCCTAGGCCTTGTACAATGCGGAGGCACGATGCAAACTCCAACGAAGTTTGTGATATTTAGTGCTCCTTTGTCAATGGAGCATGAGGCAAGAACTAGATAGATCCACAAGGGGTTTCCACTAATTCCAAATATCATGCATAGGGTTTACAATGGGTGTGCGGGACTATATATATAGGCCAGCCACTAGTTCAAGGGTACTTTAGGCATAAAAAGGTAAAAACTGGGCGAAATAGGAATATTCTCGGGCATCAAACCCACATTGGTGTTCAGGGGGACAATTCCAGCAATAAGCTCGGTATGCGCCGGAATTGGCCCTGGAATTTCCGGTCACCTCCAGAAATTCCAGTCGAAACCGGAAAGGCTCATAGAGGCGTTGTTCTGTCGGTGCCAGAAGTTTTCGGCGTGCGCCGGTATTTTCGGTCACTTGTCCGGTCTACTAGAGTGTGCGCCGGAAATTCTGGCGGGAATTCCGGTCCACCGATCCTGGTGTCGGTTTGGTTTGCGACTCCGTCTTGCGATGGCTTGGCTCCTTCTCTTGGCATTTCTTCATGGGGTTCATACATGATGATGCATAAGGTATTGGCATGAAGTAGCAAGCCATACCAAGATGTATCAAAGTCACATGAGACAAGGAGCGAATTCACCTTAGCTTGAAGGAGCTTGGCTCGGGCACGGGTCATCGGTCCACTTGGGGGACTTGGTGGTGTAGATGTAGGAGCGTCCGTAGTACGGGCTGCATCAGCTCACCCCCCTGGGAAAGAGTCGTCCTCGACTCTTCATGGTTGTCATCTTGTAAATCTCCATACTAGGGTAAGAGATCTTTGACGTTGAACGTATTGCTTGCGAGGTACTTGGACGCCGGTATGTCGATGATGTAGGCGTTGTTGTTGATTCTCTTGAGGACCTTGAAGGGACCATCTCCTCTTGGCTTGAGCTTGAAGTCGCGTTCCTTGGGGAAGCGGTCTTTGCTTAGGTGTATCCACACAAGATCACCTTCTTCAAAGATCATTTCCTTCTTGTCCTTGTTTAACCTTGAAGCTTGGCGACGGACTTGTTGCTCGATAGTAGCTCTTGTTTCTTCATGAAGCTTCTTCATAGCTTGTGCACGCTTCTCGACGTCCATGTTTGTTTGCTCATGTAGAGGTAGCGGTAGGATGTCGAGCGTGGTGAGGGGCTCAAAACCATAGACGATCATGAATGGACTCATCTTGGTTGTTAAGTGCTTGACACGGTTGTAGGAGAACTCGGCGTGTGGGATGCATTCCTCCCAATCCTTGAGGTTTTTCTTGATCAACACACGAAGTAGAGTCCCGAGGGTTCGGTTTACAACTTAGGTTTGTCCATCGGTTTGGGGATGCTATGCGGAAGAGAAGAGGATCTTGATGCCGAGCTTGGCCATGAGGGTCTACCATAAGTAGCTCATGAATTATACGTCGCGATCGAAGACGATTGTTCGTGGCACACCGTGAAGACAGACGACTTCCCTGAAAAATAAATTGGCAACATGTGAACCATCATCGGTCTTATGGCACGGTATGAAGTGTGCCATTTTTGAGAAACGATCCAAGACAACAAATATAGAGTCATGACCATGCTTAGATCTAGTCAATCCTAACACTAAATCCATACTAATGTTGGACCAAGGTGTATGAGGAATAGGCAATGGCATATAAAGACCATAAGGGTTAGCCTGCGACTTAGCTTGAACACATGTTGTGCATCGTTGAACGTAGTGCTCCACGTCGCGCTTCATCTTGGGCCAAAAGTAGTGAGTGGATAGCATGTCCAATTTCTTGTCACGACCAAAGTGACCCATGAGGCCTCCACCATGAGAATCTTGGAGAAGCAAAAGTTGGAGCGACGATTTCGGAATGCAAAGCTTGTTTTGTTTAAAGAGAAATCCCTTATGCAAATAGAAATCATCAACTCCTTTATGAATGGAGCACTTTGCAAAAATTAGTTCAAAGAACGGGTCGGAAGCATACAAAGATTTTATTTCCTCTAGACCCAACATGATGATTTCAAGTCCCGTAAGAAGGCTTGTGTGTTTGCGAGACAAAGCGTCCGCAACTACATTATCTTTGCCCTTCTTATACCTGACAATGTACGGAAAAGACTCCATAAACTCAACCCACTTAGCGTGTCTCTTACTCAAGTTGGCTTAGCCTTTGAGATATTTCAACAACTCATGGTCGGAATGTATGATAAATTCTTTGGGCCATAGTTAGTGTTGCCAAACTTGAAGAACACGAACTAAGGAAAAAAGCTCTTTGTCATAAATTGGATAGTTAAGGCGAGCACCATCAAGTTTTTCGCTATGGTAGGCTATAGGACATCCGTTTTGCATAAGGACTCCTCCAATGCTAATACCACTAGCATCACACTCTATCTAAAAAGTTTTTGTGAAATCCGGTAACGCAAGGAGAGGTGCTTCGGTGAGCCTCTTTTTAAGTTCATCAAAAGCTTTTTGTTGTGCTTTGCCCCACACGAAGGTGACATTCTTTTTTGTCAACTCATTGAGAGGACAAGAAATGGTGGAAAAGTCTTTCAAAAAGCGACGATAGAAACCGGCCAACCCATGCAAACTTTAGAGTTCACTCACATTTGTTGGGATGGGCCAATCTTGTATGTCCTTTACCTTGGACACATCAACTTCAATTCCCTTCGAAGAAAAGACAAATCCAAGAAAAATCAACTTGTCTTTAGCAAAAGTACACTTGGGAAGATTAGCATAAAGCTTTTCATGTCGAAGGATTTGCAAAACTTCCTTGACGTGTGTAATATGGTCCTCAAGTGACTTGCTATAAACAAGTATATCATCGAAATAGACAACAACACTTTTTCCAATGAGAGAACAAAGGATGTGATTCATAAGGCACATGAAGGTGGATGGGGCATTAGATAAACCAAAGGGCATAACCAACCATTCATAGAGACCAAGTTTGGTCTTGAAGGCGGTTTTCCACTCATCACCTTCCGCCATGCATATTTGATGGTAACCACTACGAAGATCAATTTTCGAAAAAATAGTGGCTTCACACAACTCATCAAGCATGTCATCAAGACGAGGTATAGGATGTCGATAACGCACGGGATAGCATTGATTGGACGGCATCCCATGCATAACCATAACGTATCATCCGTTTTTGGGACAAGAATCATGGGTACGACACTTTTTCCAATGAGAGAACGCAAAATATGATTCATGAGACGCATGAATGTGGATGGGGCATTAGATAAACCAAAGGGGCATAACCAACCATTCATAGAGACCAAGTTTGGTCTTGAAGGCGGTTTTCCACTCATCACCTTCCGCCATGCGTATTTGATGGTCACCACTACGAAGATCAATTTTCGAAAAAAATAGTGGCTGCACACAACTCATCAAGCATGTCATCGAGATGTGTTATGGGATGTCGATAACGCATGGTGATAGCATTGATTGGACGGCAGTCCATGCATAACCGTAATGTATCATCCGTTTTTGGAACAAGTATCACGGGTACGGCACTTGGACTAGTGCTAACTTGGATCAAACCTTTGGAGACGAGTTGGTTGATTTGATGTTCGATCTCCTTTGTCTCCTCCGGGTTCGTGCGGTAGGCGGGGTGCACCGGGGATGAGGTCAATGCAATGCTTAATTCCACGAAGGGGAGGTAGTCCATGTGGGAGCTCTTCGGGGAACACATCCTTGAATTCCTGCAAGACAATCATCATAGACAGAGGAACATTGGTTACTTCATTAGTTCCTTGCGCTAGGCCCTTGCTAATGAGGACATAGTGAAAGTTGGATGGGTTCCTCCGCACTTCTCTCATCTCACTTTTGGTGGCAAGGATAACACTCTTAGTTTTTCCACTCGAGTTTGGCTTGTGGCTCTCACTCACTATGAAGTGGTTCTCTCGCTCACCACTCTTCTCACAAGTAGGTGGTGTGGTTTGCGCCCTCGCTAAAGCCTTTATATTGTCCTCAATTATTTGGCTAGGAGTCATTAGTTGCAAAACACATGTTTTGTTGAGCCATTTGAAGGTGTACACATTGGTGCGACCATCATGTTGAGCAGCCTTGTCAAATTGCCACGGTCGACCAAGAAGCATGTGGAAAACTATCATGGGAACCACATCGCACTCCACCGTGTCTTTGTAAGGACCAATGGCGAAGGAGACCGATACAGTATGCTTGATCTTCATGGACCCTTGGTCACTTAGCCATTGCACGTGGTAGGGGTGCTTGTGCAGATGGAGGGTGAGGTTGAGCTTCTCACACAACTCTGTGCTAACAAGGTTGTGGCAACTCCCACCATCGATGATCACCTTGATAGATTTGTCATTGATGCCGACACGTGTTTGGAAGATATTTGAGCGTTGGTCGTCATGCTCTTGTTCTTGAGTGGTCAAGATCCTTGTGTCGACAAGCGATGGACTTGCGTCATGTTCACACATGAGTTCTTGGTCATCTTCCACTCGTTGCTTTGCCATTGCTTCCTTGACTCGGGCATCAAATTCATCTTCACTCAAGTACTCTTCTTCGCCATTGTTGTGGATGAACAATACTTTCTTATTTCCACATTCGGCCGACTTGTGTCCTTTGCCTCCACACTAGTAGCACCCACCGTTGAAAGGTGTGTCATTCTTTGCCTGTTTGCCACTTGGGGCAGTTTTCCTTGAGGAAGTGTGGGCTTTAAGGAAGGCTTAGAGGTACTTGAGGAGCTTCCATTGAAAGTTGTTGGTGTAGCGGTTGAAGCTTGCTTGTAGGTGAAGTACGTCTTGGGCTTGTTGTACTTGATATCCTCTTGCAATTGACATTCGGCCTTTGTTGCGATGTGCACAAGCTCAACCATAGTGTTGTATGTTTGGAACTCGATGATGCTCTTGATGTTGGCATGAATCAAGTTGAGTTCCATTTCCTTGAAGTACTCTTCCACAGTCTTTATCCCTTGACGAAGCGCTTGAAGGTTGTTGAAGAGGTCGCGCGTGTAATGCACGGGGACAAAGCGGGATCTCATATGAGCCTTCATGCCATGCCAAGTTGTGATTGGCGGCTCTTATCTTGCATCACGAGCAACTTGAACTTGTTCCCACCAAAGGTTAGCATAGTCATCAAACTCAAGTGCAGCCATGGTGACCATCTTCTCGTTGCTATAATTGTACATACGAAAGATCTTGTCAACTTTGAGTGCCCATGAGAGTATTCTTCGGGGTCATTGGATCCGGTAAACTTGGGCATTGTGAACTTGAGCTTGCCAAAAGTTTCTTCATCATTGCAGTCATTGCCACGATCTTGGTGACATTGTTGATGATCTTGTGGTTGAGGATGTGGAACTTGGTTCTCGTGATCTTGTTGTGGAGCTTGCTCTTGATGCTGTTGTTGTGGAGCTTGCTCTTAATGTTGTTGTTGTGGAGCTTGCTCTTGATGTTGTTGTTGTGGAGCTTGCTCTTGCTCTTGGCGCAGTTGTTGACGTGGTTGAGGCGCTTGGGCCTCATGGTGGCGAGGGTGTGGAGCCTCTTGGCACGGTTGACGACGAAGGGGAGGCTCGTTCCTGGGTTGGTGATGTTGGTTAGGCACATGGGCCTCACGAACAAGATCATGGTCTTGAGCGTCTTGACATGGTGGACGTCGCTCAATTTGGACCACTTGGCGCTCCAAGTTTTGGCGTGGTGGAGGAGGCTCCTCATGATGACCATGGTGTCGGTGCGGATGTTCATGACGATGATGACGAGAAGGAGGATCTTGGAGAGCTTCGCATCGATGACAAGCTTGATTTTCCAAATTGGAGTCATCATTTGTTGTGTTAAGTACGTGTCGCGGGCGATGGTGGTGGACTTGCGGTTGCACTTGCGGTTCTTCTTGTGGTTGCTCTTGTTGTATCACCAATGCCCTTGCGTGATGACATTGTGCTTCTTGCCTTGCTTGGGGCCTTAAATAGAATTCACCATCATAGCTTGACGACGCGGCGTGCCGTGGAGAAGGTACGTAGTTGGAAGAACTGCCATCTTCAACCACGGGGGCATCATTGCATCTTGGAGCACTTGGATGAAGATCTTGTTGGAGAGGAACATGACGACGCGATGAGCTTGAAGATCTTGATGCACATGAGCGTGGCCTTGCCATTCCGTCGATGAGGTGTCGAAGATTGTCATTTGTTTCGGCGACAAAGCATTGTAGCACTTTGTTTTGGTGGCCGAAGTTGTGATGCACTGCATGCATTTGTCGTTCGAGGCTGTCGAAGCGGTTGTCGATGTTCTTGAACTCAGCTTGCATCTCGCCAAATTTTTCATCTTGTCGCGTCTCAAGGGCTTGGCAACATTCATGGAACTCTTGTCGGACGATGAAGTGACTTGCGCGCGTCATCTACGGTCCTTGTTCTTCTTCTTGGGGAGGTGGTTGGCTCGACTCACCATGCCTATCCATTATGCAAAACACACAAGGATTGTATATGGAAGTGGAGTATGGAGGTGTTAGCCTTGTACCTCACCTTGGGGATTGCACTGAACTAGAAACCACAAGAGGGAACTATTGGCTTGCAAAGTGAAAACGCAAAGAAAACTCACACTAAAGAAGGAAAGCTAAAACTCTCAAAAGCTGTGGGTGGAATGTTAGGGTTGTGGAAAACCAAAAGAAACGATCCAAAGATAAGGTTATTGTCAAACGTGGTAGAGAACCAAAAGATCAAAAGAAAATAGGAGGCGATCTACAAAACACTAGGATACATACACATGGAGACGAATGTGTTTAGCACGACTATGAAAATGAGCACAAAAGGTCCTAACGAAGACTACACTCGGTGTCGTGCCAACGCAAGGAGAGACCACAACTCGTTCACCAAAAGAGAAATAAGCAACGGATTTGTGCACTTGCCTCGGTCACGCTCTTTTTCTCTCTTTGCTTACAAGCTTGAGACTCTCTTTGTATTGGGAGGCTATGTATCTTTCTATTTTTCTTTTGCTTTTTCTTTTTCTCTTTTTTTGATTCTTTTTCTCCCTTTATATACTACTATGTTAACTCTTGTATTTGCTCTCACACTCTCACTTTCCAAGGACAAGTGCACAATGCTTAGGCAAACACAATATGAGTTGCTCTCATAGGATAGATACACACAAGGAAGAAGGGTTAACAAGGTGGATAGAAGAAAAATTTGTGGGGGAATTCGTGATCAACGAAGCTCTGATACTAATATGTTGAGGGCTAATCTCAAGGGTGGCCCGATCTTTCATGAATCCCTTGAAATCGAGGCGGAGGAGGTGTGGGGATGAGGGAGAGAGCGAAACCGTAAACTCACGCACGAGGAACACGATGAACACACACCATGAAGACACAATACAAGCCAATTGCTCACTCCGGCAGCTATCGGTCTGGCGCAATCCCTAGGATCGGTCGGGGATCTCCCTCTCAAACCGGCACGGCGAGATGGTAGACTCGGTGAGATCTTGACGTCTAGGCAAATGGACTCTGATACCTAGGCCTTGTACAACGCGGAGGCACGAAGCAAACTCCAACGAGGTTTGTGATATTTGGTGCTCCTTTGTCAAAGGAGCATGAGGAAAGAACTAGATAGATCCACAAGGGGTTTCCACTAATTCCAAATATCATGCCTAGGGTTTACAATGGGTGTGGGGGACTATATATAGGCCAACCACTAGTTTAAGGGTACTTTAGGCATAAAAAGGTAAAAACTAGGAGAAATAGTAATATTCTGAGCATCAAACCCACGCTGATGTTCACGGGATGATTCCGGCAATAAGATCGGCGGCGTCGGAATCGGCGCCGGAATTTCTAGTCGCCACCGAAAATTCCGGTCGAAACCGAAACGTCTCACAGAGGCGCTGTTCGATCGGGGCTAGAAGTTTTCGGCGCGCGCTGGTATTTCCGGTCGCTGGTCCGGTCGACCGGAGTGTGCGCCGGAAATTCCAGCGGGAATTCCAGTCCACCGATCCTGGTGCCGGTTTGGTCTGCGACTCCATCTTGCGATGGCTTGGGTCCTTGTCTTGGCATTTCTTCATGGGGTTTGTACCTGATGATTCATAAGGTATTGGCATGAAGTAGCAAACCATCCAAGGATGTATCAAAGTCACATGAGACAAGGAGCGAATTCACCTTAGCTTGAAGGAGCTTGGCTCGGGAATGGGTCATCGGTCCACTTGGGGGACTTGGTGGTGTAGATGTAGGAGCGTCTGTAGGACGGGCTGCATCATCATCCACCATGACTTACTATCCACATGGAGTGGAGCATAGGGAATGTATGCGACACTTAGTGCAAAATTTTACAAAGAAATTCAAGGGTAAAGTTTATACTGACAACCTATGGCCATCTTCATACACATGCAGTTTGAGGAAGCATCTATATCATTTGGAAGTGTTGTATAAACAAAAACCTAGAGTGAAGGAGTACTTGGATACACATCATGGAATGGTGTGGTCAAGAAGCCAATTCAATGAAATTGCAAGGTAGACTATGTAATAAGTAAACTTGCAAAGAGTTTCAATGCAAAGGTGTAATACCTCGGCCATTACGCTCTAAGCACGAGCCTGGGTGAACCCAAAAGTGGATAAGGGATTCTACCGTGGAGGCCCAAGGCCACCCACGTGTAGGCCCGTCGAAGCAGAGCAGGGCACGGTACCCGCTGACCACCTTTTCCACTTTCAAGAGCATCAGGACAAGAGAGAGTGGCGTAAGCGACATGTGACACGACCACGACATACACAAATAAGTATGTATGTATGTGACTTACAATAGACATCAGAGTCACACAATCTAGAAACTATAGAAACAAAATTATTCAACGCCATACGGAAATATCCAAATATCCTAGATAAATATAATAGTTTAGGATATCTCCTGATACATCACGCAACAGAGTACCAAGCGGAAGAAGAATACAAGATACAAGTATGGATAAGAAGCAAATCGGCATAAGATACCATAGAACTAAGCAAAAAAACAATATTTATAAAGAGCTATAAAGACTCGCTACACATCTGCCCAACCAGAGATGGTCAAACGTTTGTTAATTAATAACAACAGTTGTATAAGCAACATAATAAACATCGGTCATCCTCCTTTTCTCTTACCGACGAGAAGGCGGAAGAACATCCCATCGTTTGGCAATTTTACTAACCATTCCATGAGTATTGCACTATTTACTAGTCATGTCTTAGTCAACTTAAAGACGGTACTTTAGTTATGCTTGTCTATGATCGAGAAACTGTGCTCCAAGTCGTCCATAACCGTAGACATGGCTTTCAGAAAGATTTACCCTGCAGGGGTGCACAAATAGCAACACACACACACGATCAACCTTGGGAAGAACCAAATAAAACGCAACGAGGCCTAAAGACAACGCATTCACAGGATTCATAAATCATTTCAGGGGGCCGCCCCAATAAGCTAGCCACAAAAAATTTGGTCGGCTCCGCAATGGACCCATGGTTTGCGACAATGGCGGTAAATGACTAGGAACCTGAAAATGTGACTGGGCTTGTCGATACCACGTGAACATTCCGCATTCTTATACAGTATAGGTTCTCGCACAATCATAAATAAAGCGGTAAAGCATGGCATAATTACATTATAGTAATAAAGCCCCAAACTAGTTTCTGGCCCCAAGAAATAAAGTGTGAATCAAGATCAGGCGAAGGGGGATCCATACGGTCTCCCGTATGTGGATAGTGCGAATAGTCAAAGAACAGGAATCAAGTACTCGGGGTCCTACGGGACACAAGTGAGCTTAAAGAACCAAATAGCAGATAATACCCACTGGTGCCTCTTTCATTAGTTCTCCCATTACTACTTAGATTAAGTTGTTTAGGTACCTCGTTATCCAAACACACGAATAAATCCCGCACATGCAATTCTACGACTTGCATGGCTCAAACAACTCATGTAGTAATGACTCATGGGATTGAGGATACAAGATTTGGTGGGGTTTAGAAGTAAAGGCTATGCAGTACTTGGGATTCAATTAATGCAATCTTGACACAATGATGCAAGAGTAAGATAGAAGAATAGGTACTATATGTATGCAAGCATAGGAAATTGCTTGCCTAGCAGTTCTTTTGCTGAATAAGAAGGATCCGGGTAATACTCCTGAGGCTCTTGGTATTCTCCTTGCTCAGCGTCTATTCGGATAAAAAACCAAACACACAAGGGGCCGAAATAAATAGATTGCACAATCATATAAATCATATGCAACAAGCAAACACGGTATGCCATGATGAACTGATGCACAATTTCATGGTATAATAGCATGGCATGGGTGAGGTGTGGAAACAAGAAATAAACACTTTTATTAATTATTTGGACAGGTTTTACTTGCATAAAACATTCATGTTTTTAAGTATTTATATGATCTATGCTTCAATTCATATCATGGAATGCATAATCATAACGGGCTCGTCGTGCGAATCGATTTAGACATATTATTTTTTGAATTTGGAATTACGGAATTTAAGTTATGGATTTATGAAGACAAGGCATTTATTGACATTTAAATAATTTTGAAATTTTAAATTTCTCAGAAATTATTTTGGATGATATATTTAAATTCCTCGTATTTTCTGATCAGAAAACATATATAATATGTCCAAATTGGATTTATGGATTTAAAGTTATTAATATGCATATTTTAAATAGCAAGAGGACAAATTGGTAATTAGTTGAAATAGTTAGGGGCATAGTGGTTAAATTATGAATATGGATTTGAATTCATATTTGAATTTGAAATAGAGTTTGTTTTGGAAATTTTTCCAAATTCAAATTATTTGAATTATTATGAATTTATTTAAGTTAAAATATTTTATAGAATTTTTATTTGATTTATAAAACTCGCAGGTCTTTTTACATCGAGGGAAAAGCTACACATGCACGCTGACTAGCGGGCCCGTGCAGACGCGGGGCTAGTGCGCGCGATTCAGTGGGGCGTCGACACGTGGTGGCTAGGGATGGCGGGTTGATGATTTTAGAAAGATAAGGAACTTTTTAGGAAAAGGCCTAGGTGGCTCTCTGACAAAAACTGGAGATTGGATCCAAAACTTGCTAGCTGAAGCGATGTTGCGATGAATATGTAGTGCGTTCTATTGCGAATTTGAGAAAACCACAAGAACGAAAAACAGAGAGGATAGATAGGGCTTAAACTTTCTTGTATGATGTTTTCCCGTGGAAGGTCTGCTGTGGTGGGTATTCTTGAGGGAACAGAGGCATGAAAAACTCTGCAGGCACGGTGGGCGCGCGCGTCTGAACCACGCAGCGGTGACCGGCGGCGAGGATGGCGATGGCTACATGGTGCCAAACCAAGAGATCTTAGGCTTGCTGGAAAGAGTGCACGTAGGCCTACCCTTCAGTGCAAGAGGCTCAACCTGGGACAGACTGCCCGCTCGACTCGGATTTGAAGAACAGAGGGACTACAGCAGACAGGCATGTAGCGGTGGAGGCGAGAGGCACATCGGTGAGGTGGCGGGCGCTACGGCGAGATAGGAAGAGGAAGACCGAGTCTAGGGAGAATCTAGCTGCTCATCTAGGGTTCCTGCGAGGCCGGAGGCAGAGGGGCGATGTGGAACGACGACGAGGCTCAACGAACAGAAACTCGCGGCGGCTTCGGGCACCACGGCGGCGAGGCGATTCTGGTGGGGTTGCTGCTCCTTCTATGTGTACACAGCGGTGATGACTCCTTCGTCTTCCCCAACTCCCATGATCCTCTTCTCCGGATCTCCAACGCAAAATGGAACTAGGCCGGCTAGGGTTTAGGTGGTGCCTAGAGCGGCCATGGCTAGGCTTGGTGTTTTTGGGGAGAAAGGAGGGAGAGGGAGCTAGCCTTTGCCCAGATCTTGATCTGGTAGATGGAGATGAGGACGGGACAAAAGTGGGTTTACTTTATCGCCGAGAGAGGGAGGAAGGACGGCACGACATCGGCGTGGTCTCGCCTTTGTGCGGCTGATCACGTGCACGGCTAGAAGAGAAACAAGGACCCTAAGGTGGGGTGTGGCGTTGCTGGGTCCTAGGTGAAGTAGAGGGCGCGGTAAGCTGGTGTTAAAGAGGGTGCGCGCGCTCTACGTGCTGGCTTGCTACTGTGGCTTGGGAGGTTAAGGTGAAAGACGAACTAGGGCCAGTGTAGTCAGGCCTGGGATTAGGTGAATCAGAGAGGGTAGAGGGGTGCCAGGTCGAGGTGGTTTGCAGCTTGGGGGCTTGTTTATCTTGCCGGGCAAGAACAAGGAAGAGGGGACACGGTTTGGGTTAGGCCTAGATTAGCCTAGGTTTTAGGAGAGAGGGAGAGAGCACATGTAGCTCGGTTGATTATCTAGATGGCTTAGATAGGTTAGCTTAGGGTTTTAGCTAGTTAGGGTCTGATTTGATTCAAAAACTTTAGTTTGAAATTTTGGTTTTGCTTCTTTTTATCTTAGTTGCATGGTTTTAAAATAAGACCAAGTATGCTTCCCTACCCATGGGTTCCAATGGTACAAGAACCTAGAATAAAAAGAGACCCAAGGTTTTATTTGAATGTTTGAATTTCCTTGTTTGAATTTCAACAACCAAATATCCTTCCAGAGTCCAAAAGAAACCAAAAGGGGAGATAAGGAGAGGTACTTGCATGGGCCATGCATGGAAAATTGAGGGTCACCGTATATTTGTGAAAACAAATATAGTCCAACATGGCTCTAAATTTATGCATGCATTCAAGTATTTGAATTATGGCCCTACCAAGTAAAGATAATTAAGATCACATGGTTGGTATGAAAATTGGGCATATTTGAATAAGAATGGACTTTGCTAGTGTGTATGTGCCACTAGACATTTATTTGATCCAATTTATATTTGAACATGCCCATGCATTTAAACAAACCACATGAAGACTTAAAACACCCCCACATGTAACCCCAAGTTATTTATATGGTGAAAACAATATTAACCATGAATGGGGCATGTGGTAAGGAATTAGATCCATCTCTGTACATGTGAGCTAGACAAGAACCAAAGATGCAAAAACCCACATGTAGTTTGGATGGTGGAATCATAAGGTGGTGACAAGGTTAAGGTGGTGGAATAGAGGAAAGATATGCCCCCAACTCAACTTGGGCATTCAACAATTTATCAAGAAGCAAATACATTTTATCAAGAAGCAAATACAATTAATAACTAAACAAGTGCATATGGGATAAAAACAAATAGAGGTGTTTTATATGATGCTCAAATGCAATGTGGCATGATGACATGGGCATGATATAATGATGATGCAAAGATAAACATGTAGGAAGTAGCATTTTATTATTTAACCATGTAGCATTACAGATGTTAGACAGATGTGATGCTACAACTCTCTCCCACTAAACAAGAATTCCGCCCCGAGATTCTAGGAAGAAGAAGACTCAAAGAGAACAGGGTACTCGGAATGGAGGTCATCCTCATGCTCCCAAGTGGCTTCATCAACGGAATGGTGCGACCACTTCACCTTGTAGAACTTGATAGACTTGTTGTGATTCTTCCGTTCCGCGACTTCAAGAATTTTGATGGGGTATTCTTTATAGGAGAGATCCTCTTGGAGGTTGATGATCTCGTGATCCACGGTCCTGTCGGGATACTTGAAGCACTTCTTTAGTTGAGAGATGTGGAAGACATTGTTAACCTTTAGTTTTTTAGGAAGCTCGAGAGCATAAGCCACTTCTCCTCTTTTTCCACGGATTTTTAAAGGACATATGTGATACGGATCACACCTGTGATCCTTGAGTTTTGTCCCGATCTTTCACAGCGAGTCAAACTAGGATAGGATTCCTTCCAATAATGCCGAAGAACGTCACCTGCAGAAGAGGAACAAATCTAGCAAGCAACATGGAGAAGATCACCACGCCTCAAACCAAAACACGACAATCCTTGATGAACACAAGAACCTCCGCGACAATATCAATATGATAGATAACACGACATCGTGGTCCCCGGAGGGATGCTCACCAAGAAACTCACACAATAGTTTTAGACCCAATTTCTAGCTAACCCTAATCTAGAGGGCGTTCCCAGGCTTATATGGCCGCCGGAATGTCTGAAAAATGCGAAACGAAAACGTGTCTGATACAGCCAGATCCGTCCAGATCTGATGGGAACTTTTTGGGCCGGATTATCTGGTCTAAGTGGGCCAGATTATCCGGGGCCGTATAGAAAGTCACGCACGAAGTCCTTAGCAGAATCTCCAGAAAAGAGGGCCAGATTATCAGGGGTGTGGGGGCCGGATTATCCAGGGTCTTTTAGACGTGGAAGTACTCATTGGAAAGATCTTGGAATTATCTATCCAACAAGTGCTTATTTGCTTGATTCGGAGTTCGTATGAGGAATCCATGTCCGTTTCAATTTCAGGACTTCTGTCTGTCTGAATTGAACGTTCCTTCCTCTTGATGATCTCCCTTGGGCCTACCTCCCGCTCCTCCCTCGCACCTATCATGCCCATATCATCCTTCCCCCTTCAAGGAGCGTTGTCCCCAATGCATGAGAGTCTTCTCGAAAGGGTGGCGTGATATCAACAAAATCATCACGCGGCTTTGTCATCTTCAAGTCTTGCTTGCCTTCCACTCTGCTACCTCCAACTCGGCTTGCTTGACTTGAAACCTTTGGCGTCTGCATCTCCTTGCGTCGCCATACGAGCTTGGACCTATGCGCCACCGTCTTCTTCTTCTCACTTCTTGTTGGAACCTGTGGTTGCTGAACTTGGACCTTCTTTGCACGATCTGGCAAAGATGAGTAATGCTTGGACCACACAACTGACGAACATGTCCATCCTTGCCTCTATGCATCCGCACAACTATCCCAACAAAATACCTCACAGGTGTGTTAACAAAAATGCTCTTATTACCCTGCTGCACCACATGACCTGGAACATCAGGAATACAAATATCATCCGTCTGACCACCGGTGTCAACACATAAAACCTTTGGAACACATACTGCAACATCCTTCCTCTCAGCAATAAGAGGATGCACTTCAACTAGCTTGTCACTAACAAGTTCCACTGACTTTTCATCTACATGCATAGTTGAAGCAATATCAACATTGTCGCACTGTACATCATGCTCTCCATCCTGCACCTTAGGCAGCCCAGATTTTGGCTTAGCCTTGCGCACCTTCTCCTTATGTACCACCAGCTCTACATCAGACTTTATGTGATCATCCAGCATGTGTAGCATTGCGATCATACTGCCATGAATGACCAAGTAATAGCCCACATACCTCCAATGGCAACACATGGCACTCAATCTCATCAACATAATCACCAACTGTAAATGGCACACGCACCTTATGAGTTACCTTCACCATACCGCGGCTATTTAACCATTGTAGATGCTTAGGTTTAGGAATACGCCATGTGTACAACCCGAACGCTGCCACCATTGCCTTGCTAATGCCATTAGTACAGCTTCCTCCATCAACAATCAACTTGCATGATTTACCTTTGATCATACACTGCGCCTGAAATAAATTCCAATGCTGGCCCTTGTCAACTGTCATGCAAGTATCGCCTTGTACCTTCTTGAGTTGCAAATACAGCCCACTCAATGGTACAACATCCTCCACTACAGTTGCAGCGCACACAACGACCTTGTCAATATTAGGCTCCTTCTCTTCAGAAAATTTTGGCACTGCCACGCTGACTGATTGCATTGGAACAACTATTGGAGCCTCCTTTACATGAGATGGAATAGACATAACTGCAACTTTGGGGGACTTCTAGACTGCCTTCACGGGCTTGGTACAAAATACCTTACGACGAGGAGACATAAAATAGCCACGCGAAAAAATACTGAATTACTTCCAAGATGCATCAACAATATCCTTCTCACACACCTCTTTCTCCCACCAACGATCTATCTCCTCATCCACACGTCGTAATGCAAGACGCATACATGTAGGATTATCCGAATACTCGTATGTATCACATCTGTAAAACCATCTTGCGTATGGCGTTCCCATGACTCATATTCATCATATGTCGCCATATGGACCAGTCTCCCACTGATTTGAGAATCATCACATACTACACCATGCAAGATGTCGAGATAATCATTGTACACATCACTAGATCTCTTCCTAGAAGTGCACCGTTTGCCAAAAAATCACCCTGACATGATGGCATGCTTCCTAGCATGACTGCAGAACAAAAAAATTCAGGGCTGGATTGTCCAATGTTGGAGGGCCGGACTATCTGTATCGGCGGGATAGTCTAGGAGGAAACCGTCGAACACTTCGGTGCGCGGACGTTGAGATCCAATCTGCTCTGCCTCAACTCTCCGATATCCACCAATAACACACTCAGCCGATCAATCAACACAATCTCGCCGTGAGCAACCTGGTGCTCTGATACCACATGATATGGATCACACCAGTGTGATCCTTGAGTTTTGTCCCGATCTTTCACAGCGAGTCAAACCAGGATAGGAATCCTTCCAATAACACCGAAGAACGTCATCTGAAGAAGAGGAACAAATCCAGCAAGCAACATGGAGAAGATCACCACGCCTCAAAGCAAAACACGACAATCCTTGATGAACACAAGAACCTCCGCGACAATATCAATACGATAGATAACACGGCATTGCCATCCCCGGAGGAATGCTCACCAAGGAACTCACACAATAGTTTTAGACTCAATTTCTAGCTAACCCTAATTTAGAGGGCGTTCCCATGCTTATATGACCACCGGAACGTCCGAAAAACGCGAAACAAAAACATGTCCGATACAACCAGATCTGTCCGGATCTGATGGGAACTTTTTGGGCCAAATTATCCGGTCTAAGTGGGCGGGATTATCCGGGGCCGTACAGAAAGTCGTGCACGAAGTCCTTAGCAGAATCTCCAGAAAACAGGGCCAGATTATACGGGGTGTGGGGGCCAGATTATCCAGGGTCTTTTAGATGTGGAAGTACTCATTGGAAAGATCTTGGAATTATCTATCAAACAAGTGCTTATTTGCTTGATTCAGAGTTCGTATGAGGAATCCACATCCGTTTCAATTTCAGGACTTCTGTCTGTCTGAATTGAACGTTCCTTCTTCTTGATGATCTCCCTTGCGCCTACCTCCCGCTCCTCCCTCGCGCCTATCGTGCCCATATCAAGATTTATCTAGGCGCAAGCTTTTCCTTGATACCAAAGCGATGAGTTCCTCTCATGGGAGTGACACGAAGGTAAACAAGATCACCAGGGACATACTCCACGTTCGTGTGTTTTCTGTCATAGTTGCTCTTCTGACGACTTTGAGCAACTTTCAAGTTCTCAAGAATGATTAGAACCTTCTCTTCTGCTTGAGTGACAATGTCAGGACCAAAGAATTTTCTTTCACTTGCCCTTGACCATCCAATTGGAGTTCGACACTTGCGACCATAGAGGACCTCAAAGGGTGCCATCTAGAGACTCTTCTGATAGTTGTTGTTGTAGGAGAATTCAGCATATGGTAGGAACTCTTCCCACTTCATGCCAAAAGAAATGACACAAGCGTGAAGTATATCTTCGAGAATCTGATTGATCCTTTCAACTCGCCCTTGCGACTGAGGATGGTAAGTTGTGCTGAAGTTTAGCTTTGTTCCCAAGCCTTATTGGAAACTTTCCAGTACTTGGAGGTAAAAATACTCCCACGGTCTCAGCTAATTACAAGAGGAACCCCATACAGGGAGACAATTCTGTTGATATAGAGCTTGGCCAGCTGACTACCAGAAATTGTTTCCTTGACTGGAAAGAAGTGAGACACTTTTGAGAGCCTATCAATGAAAACAAATATTGGAGTGTTGCCTTTTTGTGATCTTGGAAAGCCAGTTATGAAGTCCATCTCTACTTTCTCCCATTTCCATTATGTAGGCTTCAAAGGTTGAAGAAGATCAGAAGTTTTCTGATGGACGGCTTTCACTTTGCGGTAGACATCACACTCGGAGACATACTTGGCACAATATCGTTTCAATCTCGGCCACCAATATTGTGTTTTCAGGTCCATGTACATCTTAGTGCTGCCAGGGTGGATAGAAAGAACAGAATCATGACCTTCTTGAGAATAGAGTGCATTTGTCATCAAGGTGGAAAGGTTCATACTTCGGCAGCTGAATCATGGAGAAGATGTTTTTAGTGTAAGGATCACCAAGTTGAATGGAGCGAACTTTTTCTTCAAGGAGAGGGGTAGCTATCAAGTTAAGAAGGTATCCATGAGGTACAATTTCGAGGTTGAGCTGACGGAATTCCTCGCATAAGAGAGGTTGGTGTACTTCACCATGAGGTTGTTCACATATGCCTTACGACTGAGGGCATCGACCATCACATTTGCTTTGCCTAGAGTGTAGGTGATTGAAATATCAAAGTCGTTGATGGTTTCAATCCATCTCCTCTGGCGAAGGTTGAGGTTCGACTGAGTGAAGATACACTTTAGACTTTTGTGGTCAGAAAAAATCTCACAACAGTTTCCAAGAAAGTAGTGCCTCCATACTTTCAAAGCAAAGACAACCGCTGCAAGTTCAAGATCATGTGTTGGATAGTTGATCTCATGAGTTTTCAATTAGCGGGAAGCATAAGCAACGACTTGCTTGTCTTGCAAGAGGACCGCACCAAGTCCTTGGAGAGAGGCACCATAGAAGATCTGAAATGGTTTTGATGTATCATGAGGAATTAAGATCGGTGTTGAGGTGAGCTTTTCCTTGAGTGTTTCAAAGCTTTATTGACATGCCGGTGACCAAAGAAATTTCTTGCCTTTCCTGAGGAGATCGGTAAGAGGCTTAGCAAGTTTTGAAAAGTTCTAAATGAAGCGACGACAATAACTAGCCAATCCAAGAAAACTCTGGACTTCTTTGACATTTTTGGGATGGAGCCACTCCACAATTGTCCTAATAGTATCTGGGTTGACAGCAATACCCTTAGCAGACATGACGTGCCCCAGATAGGTGACTTCAGGAAGCCAAAATTCACACTTGGAGAACTTTGCATACAGATGGTTCTCACGAAGCTTGGTAAGAACACAATAGAGATGTTCTGTGTGCTCTTCTTTTGACTTGGAGTAGACCAGAATATCATCAATATAGACCACCACGAACTTATCAAAATACTCCATGAAAACTGAGTGCATAAGCCTTGAGAATGTAGTGGGAGCATTAGTGAGGCCGAAGGACATGACCGTGTACTCGTATAGGCCATACCGAGTGGTGAAAGCTGTTTTAGGAACATCTTCCTTGCGAATCTTGATTTGATGATAGCCACTTCTCAAGTCAAGCTTGGAGAATACCACTGCTCCTGCAGCTGATCAAAGAGATCATTGATCCGTGGAAGGGGATATTTATTCTTGATGGTTTTTGCATTGAGAGCTCGGTACTCCACACAAAGTCGATCAATCCGGTCTCGCTTCTTCACAAAGATTGTTGGGTTGCCCCAAGAGGAAGTGCTATGATGAATTAAACCCAACTTTTCTTGTTCATCAAGCTACCGTTTGAGTACGACCAACTCTGCAGGACCCATTTTATAAGGCCGCTTGGAGATAGGAGCGGTTCTAGGTTCAAGATCAATCACAAACTCAACCTCTCAGTCAGGAGGCATGCCTGGTAGCTCTTCTAGAAAAACATCTAGGAATTCACAAACCACATGAACATTTTGCAAGGCTTCCATAACATCAGTGTTTTGGACACCCAAAGAGTAGAGATGAATAGAAGGATTTTGCCTTGTATAATAGACTATATGGCCTTTAGGGATTTTCAAAGAAACCGAATATTTAGCACAATCAATCACAACTTTATTTGCAGCCAACCAATCCATGCCTAAAATGACATCAATATCTAAGTTTCCTAGAATAATCAAAGAGGTCGGAAAGGAAGAATCCCCAATTTGAACTTAATTGTCATAACTGATCTTGGAATAACATCCTTGCCCCGAGAGAAAGAACCATCCGCTTTTTAGGCAACGAATCAGATGACAACCCATTCTCTGGAGCAAAATGAATGTGATGCTCCAGAATCAAATAAAACTCGTGTAGAAACTGAGTTAACAGGAAGCATACCCGAGTCAAATAGCAATGATTCAAAGCACTTCTTTTTCCATTACACTATTTCAGAAACCTAAGGACTACGAAGTATAATATTCGCACATATTCTAGATTGCATCTATTACTAGATCAATTAGGTCTTGTCTCTGTAATGAACTATTTCTGTGTTCTTGGACAGGAAACCCCGCTCTTTAATATTGTATAAGAGAGAAGTGACGAAAAAGAAAATTCAAGACCTTCCAAAGTTCCCGAAAAAGGCTCCTTACTCCTTCTCTTGCCTAACACTACCCCAGGTGTGTGCTTAGCTTGAACAATGTTGATGTTGTTGGCGCAACCAACAGTGGACCTGAGCTTGGTGTTGATGTTGATATCCCGTGGTGCATGTGCGCGAGGAGCAATTATTGAAGCAGGTCTTGGTGGTGGAGGAGGAAGAGCCTTGTTGTTCATAGGACAGTTCCACTGCTGGCGTCCAGTGTTCCCATGAGAAACAAGCACCACTCGGACAAGGATTAGAGCATCCTGGAACTCCACCATACGGCGCCCTAGGGTAGTTGTTGTTGTAGCCCCTTGGAGCGGTGTTGTAAGGGAGCGGTGGTGCGGTACTAATGACCCACACACGGCGCTTAGAAGGAGTGGCCACTACCGAAGAACCACCAGTGTCACGGTTGTGCTCCTTGGAATCATCATATGCCTGCTTCGCCTCTTCTTCGAGAGTTGTTTCTTGAAGCTTAAGCAACGAGTTTGGAGTGGCATGAGTGATGGCATATTTTCTTGAAGCATTTAGCTCTTGACGAAACCTCTTATGTCTTTTCTTATCATCAGAAACCTCATCCCCACCATAACAAGATAGGTTTGCAAAGTTCTTGATGTAACTATTGACATTGTCGCTTCCTTGCTTGAGATTCAGGAACACCTCCTTCATGTGTTCCATGACAATTTCAGGAAGATATTTCTCCTTGAAAGCATCAGTGAATTGCCCCCATGTTGGCTGAAATCTAGGAGGACTTTCTCTCAGGTAGCTCTCCCACCAAAGAGCGGCTTCCCCATGCAGAAGGTGAGTATCACACTTGACCTTGTCGTGCTCAGCAACATCTGCGGTATCTAGTAGCCTCGTGATCTCCCAGAGCCAATCGCCAGCATCCAGTGGCTCGGTGGTCACCTCGAAGTGCCTTGGGGTGAACTTCAGAAAGTCCTTCAAGTTGCCATGCTGGGGAGGTGGTGGAGGTGGTGTGAACTCATTCCTCTTGACGCTCTCCTTGAACCTCTACTGGTTTTGCTACATAGTTCCCAGAGTATTCGCTAAACTGACAAGCACAACACCTAGCTCTAGCAAACCCGGAACCTTATCTTCCCCAGGAGGGCGGCGTGGAGGGGCCATCCTGTTGATGATTGGAAATACTGCGTTAGTACCATATTTGAGAATTATCAATAATCCAAAATAGCACTCAAATAGAATTTACCAAGATTAAATATACAATTTACTAAGATGATATTAAAATATCAAGAAAAGTTCATAGCACCTAGAAGATATCTAGCATATTGCACACAACTGAAAAGGAGTGTGGAACACAAATCTACCAAATAAAAAAATTCTACAAATTTTGGCAATAAAATATTAACTAGATGTGCAAAACCACTTAACAGTTATAGCTTAGAAGCTTCACCCATTCAATGTACAAGAGTGAATGATAAAAGTAGTGGTATGGTCATTACTCCACCCCGCACTCAAAGCATTACTTCGCACAAGAATGGAAAAACGCGAAACCCAACTATTATCCTTCTTAAGAACAACTGAAGAGATTAACAGATACAGAACGAACACCCCTAACTAGAACATGTCGATTACCAAGAGTAAGACAGATCGCATCGGTTTACAAAGAATCGGATAGATCGCGTCAGTTTACACAAAGTCTATCGATATGGAATGTACCAACAGTTGATAACCAAAGGCAGATTGTGATAACAATGTTGGATGCAACAAATAGCAAAGCATTACACACACATCCTATCGTACTATGGAAACCCCAAACACGTGAATCCTAGTTTGAATTTGTAGAAGCATATTGATAAATGTTATAATTCCTTACCAGAAAAAGGGTGGGTGGGTGGGTAAGAAGAAAATGGAAGCAGTCCTGCTCTCACATTTAGTTTTTCCCTAGTATAAATAACTACCAAAATAATTTCTAAACTAAAAACGACCATCTTAGCTGAGACCCTGAAGGGTGGAATGGCTTTGATACCAATTGTAATACCTCGGACATTACGCTCTAAGAACGAGCCTGTATGAACGCAAAAATGGATAAGGGATTCTATGGAGGAGGCCCAAGTCCACCCACGTGTAGGCCCATCGAAGCGGAGCAGGGCACGGTACCAGCCGACCACCTTCTCCACTTTCAAGAGCATCGGGACAAGATGAAGCGGCATAAGCGACAGGTAACGCGACCACGGCATGAGTATGTATGTTTGCGACTTACAATAGACATCAGAGTCACACCATCTAGAAACAATAGAAATAGAAATATGCAACGCCATACGACAAGATACAAATATCCTAGATAGATATAATAGTTTAGCATATCTCCTCATACATCACGCAACAGTGTATCAAGTGGAAGAAGAATACAAGATCCGAGTACGGATAATAAGAAAATCGGCATAAGATGCCATAGAACTAAGCACATCCCGCCCATAGTTCTCACGGATCTCCATGCCCGAAATCTCTACACCTGATAGTCGTTGCCACCATCATAGGTCTCTTCGACCCAGTAGCCTTCCTAGGAGTATACCTGTCCATCTGAACCAAATATTTATCGTGTGAGATCCTAGGGGCACTCAGCAAGTCTTAATGCATCTAAGGGGAACGACCTAGGGGTGGCGCAATTGCAGCGAAAAACAATATCTATAAAGAGCTATAGAGACTCGCTACACATCCGCCTAACCAGAGATGGACGAACGTTTCTTAATTAATAACAACAGCTGTATAAGCAACATAAATAAATATCGCTCATCCTCCTTCTCTCTTATGGAAGAGAAGGTGGAAGAACATCCCATTTGTTAGCAATTTTATTAACCATTCTGTTGAGGGCAAACCTCTAGGGCGGCCCGATCTTTCATGAATCCCACTCAAATCGAGGGTGGAGTGTGGGGGAAGGAGAGTAGGATGAACTCGACGAACACACACGCGAATAATACGATGAACACACACACGCAAAACCACGATACACACTAATAGCTCACGTCGGTGGTGACCGGTCTAGCGCAATCCCTAGGATCGGTGACGGGCGGAGGACTCTCTCTCGAACCGGCACAGCGAGGAGGGAGACTCGGTGAGATCTTGATGTCTAGGCAAAGGGACTCCGATGCCTAGGCCTTATACAACGCGGAGGCACGATGCAAACTCCAACGAGGTTTGTGATATTTTGTTGAGTGCAAACCTCTAGGGTGGCCCGATCTATCAAGAATCCCACTCAAATCGAGGATGGATTGCAGGGAGAGGAGGGAAGGGTGAACACGATGAAATCACACATGAAGAACGCGATGAACACACACACACAAAACCATGATACACACCAATAGCTCACATCAGCGGTGACCGGTCTGGCGTAATCCCTAGGATCGGCGTCAGGCAGAGGACTCTCTCTCGAACTGGCACGGCGAGAAGGGAGACTCGGTGAGATCTTGATGTCTAGGCAAAGGGACTCTGATGCCTAGGCCTTGTACAATATGGAGGCACGATGCAAACTCCAACGAGGTTTGGGATATTTGGTGCTCCTTAGTCAAAGGAGCATGAGGTAAGAACTAGATAGATCCACAAGGGGTTTCCACTAATTCCAAATATCATGCCTAGGGTTTACAATGGAGGTGGAGGACTATATATAGGTAAGCCACTTAAACAGGGGTACTTTAGGAATAAAAGACAAGTTCTGGACAGACTAAGGGGTACATGGGCCAAAGTACCAAAGGCCTTTTACATGCCTGGCGTCGGTCGGACTGGAGACTCCGTTGTGTAGGCCGGAGACTCCGGTCTAGGTTGAAGAATCCGGTGGAGCCTCCAGACGAACCTCCGGAGGGGCATTCAGATTGTCCTGGAGCCTGGTTCAGGGGCTCAGACCGGAGGAGGGGCCGGAGTCTCTAGGGTCTTCATGCCGGAGACTTTGGCAGGCCGGAGACTCCGGTGTGCGCAGACTGGAGACTCCGGTCTGAGCAGCTCCAGCGACTTCTACTTCACGCTCTGCTCCTTGTTCTCCATCCTTGGGTGCTTGGTGATGTGTTGGGGCTTCGTACCTGATGATGCAGAGAGTAGTTGCATGAAGTAGCACACCATCCAAGGATGTATCAAATTGGCATGAGGAGAGGAGCGAGTTCACCTTAGCTTGTGGGAGTTTGGCTCGGGCACGAGTCATGGGTCCACTTGGGGGACTTGTTGGTGTAGATGTAGGAGCGTCCGTAGGACGGGCTGCATCAGCTCCCCTTTTGGGAAAAAGTCGTCCTCGAATGTGTTGCTTGCATTGAACATCTCCATGGTAGGGTGAGAGGTCCTTTACATTAAATGTGTTGCTTGCAAGGTACTTGGAGACTGGAATGTCGATGATGTAGGCGTTGTTGTTGATTCTCTTGAGGACCTTGAAGGGGCCATCTCCTCTTGGTTTAAGCTTTGAATCTCGTTCCTTGGGAAAGCGGTCTTTGCTTAAGTGTATCCATACAAGGTCACCTTCTTCAAATATCATCTCCTTCTTGTCCTTGTTTAACCTTGAAGCTTAGCAAAGGAGTTGTTGCTCAATAGTAGCTCTTGTTTCTTCATGAAGCTTCTTCATAGTTTGTGCGCGCTTCTCAACTTCCATGTTGGTGCACTCATGGAGAGGTAGTGGTAGGATGTCGAGCGCGGTGAGGGGCTCGAAACCATAGATGTTCATGCATGGACTCATCTTGGTTGTTGAGTGCTTGGCACGGTTGTAGGCGAACTCGGCGTGGGGAATGCATTCCTCCCGATCCTTCAAGTTCTTCTTGATCAACACACGTACAAGAGTTCCGAGGCTTCGGTTGACTACTTCGATTTGGCCATCGGTTTGAGGATGTGACGCGGATGAAAAGTGGAGCTTGACGTCGAGCTTGGCCATGACTGTCTTCCATAAGTAGCTCATGAATTTGATGTCGTGGTTGGAGACGATTGTTCTTGGCACACCGTGAAGACGGACGATTTCCTTGAAAAACAAATTGGCAACATGTGAAGCATCGTCGGTCTTATGGCACGATATGAAGTGTGCCATTTTGGAAAAGCGATCCACGACAAAAAAGATAGAATCATTACCATGCTTAGATCTAGGTAATCCTAACACAAAATCCATGCTAATGTCAGACCAAGGTGTATGAGGAATAGGGAATGGCATATAAATACCATAGGGGTTAGCTTGCAACTTCGCTTGAACACATGTCATGCATCGTTGACCGTATCGCTCCACGTCGCGCTTCATCTTGGGCCAAAATTAGTGAGTGAAGAGCATGTCCAATGTCTTGTCAAGGCCAAAGTGACCCATGAGGCCTCCACCATGAGATTCTTGGAGAAGCAAAAGTTGGAGCGACGATTTCAGAATGCAAAGCTTGTTTTGTTTAAAGATAAAACCCTTATGCAAATAGAAATCATCACCTCCTTTATCAATGGAGCACTTTGCGAAAATTGATTCAAAGAACGGGTCGGAAGCATAAAAAGATTTTATTTCCTCAAGACCCAACACGTTGATTTCAAGTCACATAAGAAGGCTTGTGTGTTTGCGATACAAAGCGTCCGCAACTACATTATCTTTGCCCTTCTTATAATTGACAATGTACGGAAAAGACTCCATGAACTCAACCCACTTAGCGTGTCTCTTACTCAAGTTGGCTTGGCCATTGAGATATTTCAACGACTCATTGTTAGAATGTATGGTAAATTCTTTGGGCCATAGGTAGTGTTGCCAAACTTGAAGGACACGAACTAAGGAAAAAAGCTCTTTGTCATAAATCGGATAATTAAGGCGAGCACCATCAAGTTTCTCGCTATGGTAGGCTATAGGACGACCGTTTTGCATAAGGACTCCTCCAATGCCAATACCACTAGCATCACACTCTATCTCAAGAGTTTTTGTGCAATCCGGTAATGCAAGGAGAGGTGCTTCGGTGAGCCTCTTTTTGAGTTCATCAAAAGCCTTTTGTGGAGCTTTACCCCACACGAAGGTGACATTCTTTTTCGTCCACTCGTTGAGAGGACAAGCAATAGTGGAAAAGTATTTCACAAAGCGACAATAGCAACCGGCCAACCCATGAAAACTTCGGAGTTCACTCACATTTGTTGGGATGGGCCAATCTCGTATGTCCTTAACCTTGGAAACATCAACTTCAATGCCCTTCGAAGAAATGACAAATCCAAGAAAAATCAACTTGTCTTTAGCAAAAGTGCACTTGGGAAGCTTAGCATAAATCTTTTCATGTCGAAGGATTTGCAAAACTTCCTTGACATGTGTAATATGGTCCTCAAGTGACTTGCTATACACAAGTATATCATCGAAATAGAGAATAACACTCTTTTCCAATGAGAGAACGCAAGGTATGATTCATAAGGCGCAAGAAGGTGGATGGGGCATTAGATAAACCAAAGGGCATAACCAACCATTCATAGAGACCAAGTTTGGTCTTGAAGGCAGTTTTCCACTCATCACCTTCAGACATGCGTATTTGATGGTAACCACTACGAAGATCAATTTTCGAAAAAATAGTGGCTCCACACAACTCATCAATCATGTCATCAAGACGCGGTATAGGATGTCGATATCGCACGGTGATAGCATTGATTGGACGGCAGTCCATGCATAACCGTAACGTATCATCCGTTTTTGGAACAAGAATCACGGTTACTGCACTTGGACTAGTACTCACTTGGATCAAACCTTTGGAGACGAGTTGGTTGATTTGACATTCGATCTCCTTCGTCTCCTCTGGGTTCGTGCGGTAGGCGGCGCGGTTTGGAAGGGGTGCGCCGGGAATGAGCTCAATGCGATGTTCGATGCCGCGAAGAGGAGGTAGTCCATGTGGGAGCTCTTCGGGAAACACATCCTTGAATTCCTGCAAAAATAATCATCAAATATGGAGGAACATTGGTTAATTCATTAGTTCCTTACGCTAGTCCCTTGCAAAGGAGGATATAGTGCAAGATGGATGGGTTGTTCCGAACATCTCTCATCTCACTTTTGGTGGCAAGGAGAACACTCTTAGTTTTTCCGCTCGAGTTTGGCTTGTGCCTCTCACTCACTATGAGGTGGTTCTCTCTTGCACCACTCTTCTCACAAGTAGGTGTTGCGCTTTACGCCCTCACTAAAGCCTTCGCATTGTCCCCAACTATTTGGCTAGGAGTCATTGGTTGCAAAACACATGTTTTGTTGAGCCATTTGAAGGTGTACACATTGGTGCGACCATCATGTAGAGCAGCCTTGTCAAATTGCCATGGTCGACCAAGAAGCATGTGGCAAACTGTCATAGGAACCACATTGCACTCCACCGTCTCTTTGTACGGACCAATGGCTAAGGAGACCGATCCAATATGCTTGATCTTGACGGACCCTTAGTCACTTAGCCATTGCACGTGGTACGGGTGCTTGTGCGGATGGAGGGTGAGGTTGAGCTTCTCACACAACTCGGTGCTAGCAAGGTTGTGGCAACTCCCTCCGTCGATGATCAATTTGATAAATTTCCCATTGATGCCAGCTCGTGTTTGGAAGATATTGGAGCGTTGGTCTTCATGCTCTTTTGCTTGAGTGGTCAAGATCCTTGTGACGACAAGCGATGGACTTGCGTCATGTTCACACATGAGGAGTTCTTGGTCATCTTCCACTCATTGTCTTGCCATTGCTTCCTTGACACGGTTATCAAATTCATCTTCACTCAAGTACTCTTCGTCGCCATTGTAATGGATGAATAAATACCTTCTTGTTTCCACATTCGGCCTACTTGTGTCCTTTGCCTCCACACTTGTAGCATTCACTGTTGAAAGGTGTATTACTCTTTGCTTGTTTGCCACTTGGGGGCATTTTTCCTTGAGGAAGTGTGGGCTTGAAGGAAGGCTTGGGGGTATTTGACAAGCTTCCATTGAAGGTTGTTGGCGTAGCGGTTGAAGCTTGCTTGTAGGTGAAATACGTCTTGGGCTTGTTGTACTTGATGTCCTCTTGCACTTGACGTTCAACCTTTGTTGCGATGTGCACAACCTCAACCATGTTGTTGTATAACTCGACGATGCGCTTGATTGGGTGATTCAAGCCCATGAGGAAACGTGCCATAGTTTGCTCCATGCGCTCTTCAATGTTGGCGCAGATTAAGTTGAGTTCCATTTACTTGATGTACTCTTCCACGGTCTTTGTCCCTTGACGAAGCGATTGAAGGTTGTTGAAGAGGTCACGCATGTAGTGCACAGGGACGAACCGGGATCTTCTGCGAGCCTTCATGTCATGCCAAGTTGTGATTGGCGGTTCTTGTCTTGCATCACAAGAAACTTGAACTTGTTCCCACCAAAGGTTGGCATAATCATCAAACTCAAGTGAAGCCATGGCAACCATCTTCTCGTTGCTATAATTGTGCATGCGGAAGATCTTGTCGACTTTGAGTGCCCATGAGAGGTATTCTTCGGGGTCATTGGATCCAGTAAACTTGGGCATTGTGAACTTGAGCTTGCCAAAACTTTCTTTATCATTGCGGTCATTTTGACGAGCTTGGTGACCTTGTTGATGATCTTGTGGTTGATGCGGTAGAACTTGGTTCTCGCAACCTTGTTGTGGAGCTTGGTCTTGATATTGTTGTTGAGGTGGTTCCTCTTGCTCTTGGCAGGGTTGTTGACGATGTTGAGGCACTTGGGACCCATGAGGTTGTTGAGGATGTGGAGCCTCATGACGTGGTTGATGACGAAAAGGAGACTCGTTCCTTGGTTGGTGATGTTGATTAGGCGCACGGTCCTCACGACGAAGATCATCGTCTTGAGCCTCTTGACGTGGTGGGTGTCGCTCAACTTGTACCACTTGACGCTCCATGTTTTGGTGTGGTGGAGGAGGCGCCTCGTGATGACCATGGTGTCGGTGCGGAAATTCATGACGATGATGATGAGGAGGAGGTTCTTGGAGAGCTCCACGTCGATGACGAGCTTGGTTCTCCAAATTGGAGTCATCACTTGTTGTGTCAAGTATGTGTCACGGGCGATGGTGGTAGACTTGCGGTTCCACTTGCGGTTCTTCTTGTGGTTGATCTTGTTGGATCACTAGTGCCCTTGCGTGATGACGGTGTGCTTATGGCCTTGCTTTTGGTTGTGAAGAGAAATCACCACCATAGCTTGACGTTGCGGTATGCCATGGGGAAGGTACATTGTTCGAAGAACTTCCATCTTCAACCACGGGGACATCATTGCGTCTTGGAGCACTTGGATGTAGATCTTGTTGAAGAGGTGCATGATGATGCGAAGAACTTGAAGATCTTGATGCGCGTGAATGTGGTCTTGCCATTCGGTCGATGAGGCGTCGAAGATTATCATTTGTTTTCAACGACGGAGCGTTGAAGCGCTTCATTTTGGTGGCCGAAGTTGTGATGCATTGCATGAATTTGTCGTTCGAGGCCATCAAAGCGGTTGTCGATGTTCTTGAACTCGGCTTGCATCTCGCCAAGATGTTCATCTGGTCGTGTCTCAAAGGCTTCACAACGTTCACGGAACTCTTGTCGAACGATGAAGAGACTTGCACACGTCATGTATGGTCCTTGATCATCTTCTTGGGGAGGTGGTTGGCTTGACTCACTTTACCTATACATCATGCAAAACACATAAGTATTGTATGTGGAAGTGGAATATGGTTGTGTTATCCTTGTACCTCACCTTGGGGATTGCACCAAACTAGAAACCACAACTGAGAGCTATAAGCCTGCAAAGTGGAATTGCAAAGAAAACACACACTAAAGAAAGAACTAACTCTCAAAACCTTGTTGGTGGTGGGTTAGGTTTGTGGAATGCCAAAGAACCAACCAAAAGAAAAAGGATAGTCAAAAGTGGGTAAAATCCAACAAAACTCAAGTCAAAGGCGAAGGTCAACAACTCAAAGGGGTGATGGGAACCTACGACTATATACACACACGTGGAGATTGTTGGGATTGACACGACTATGAAAATGAGCAAACAAAATGTCCTAATGAATACTAAGCTCATTGTCGTGCCAATGCAAGGAGAGACCATGGCTCGTTTGTAAAGAAGAAAAATGAGCAACGGATTTGTGCACTTGCCTTGGGCGCTCTTCTTTCTCTCTTGCTTACAAGCTTTGAGACTCTCTTTTGCGATGGGAGACTATTTTTCTTTTTTTCTTTTGCTTTGTATCTTTTTCTTTCCTTTTTTTCCTCTCCCTTGATGCTACCAAGTCAATCTTGCTATTGCTTTTACACTCTCACTATCCACGGACAAGTGCACAATGCTCAAGCAAACACAAGATGAACCACTCTCATGGGATAGGTACACACGAAGGAAGATATGGGTTAACAAGGTGATGCAAGTTATACCTTCGTTGGTGATTATGAACTTGGCGTCGGTGGTGCGGGATGATGTTTGTGGGCCGTGGTGTTGATGAGCGCGGGGTTTGTTGATGCGGAAGCTTGCTGTTAGTTGATGACACGCACACGGGCACAAACAAACAAGAGGAAATTAGCCAATGCAAGATTAGAGGAAAAACTGTCAAAATCAGGCGTCAGGGCCAGAGACTCCAGGGTTTTAGGCCAGAAACTCTGGTCCAGGCCGGAGACTCCGGTGTGGATAGGCCGGAGACTCTGGTTTAGGCCGAAGACTCCGATGTGCAGGCCAGAGACTACGGTCTGGAGTCAGATCGTGAACTGCTCATGTTCTTGAGCAGAAATCCATGCCTTGGGTCCTCAAATCCGCGAAAAATTGGCCAAATTGGGCTAGGAAATGCAGGATAAAGCTGGACCAACTCCTAAGACAAGGTTTGGTCAGATCAAAACCACAAATAACACTCCAAATCAAGAGATTGATCCAAAGGCAAATTTTGTCTGTTTTTTGGGGATTTTCGAAAATTTGGTGGATAGAAGAAAGTTTTGTGGGGGAATTCATGAGCAGCGAAGCTCTTTATACCAATATGTTTAGGGCAAACCTCTAGGATGGCCTGATCTTTCACGAATCCCACTCAAATCGAGGATGGAGTGCGGGGAGAGGAGGGAAGGATGAACACGGCAAAATCATGCATGATGAACGCGATGAACACACACACACAAAACCACGATACACAGCAATAGCTCACGCCGGCGGTGATCGGTCCGGCGCAATAACTAGGATTGGCGTCGGCAGAGGACTCTCTCTCGAACCAGAACAGCGATAAGGGAGACTCGGTGAGATCTTGATGCCTAGACAAAGGGACTCCGATGCCTAGGCCTTGTACAAAACAGAGGCACGATGCAAACTCCAACAAGGTTTGGGATATTTGGTGCTCCTTGGTCAAAGGAGCATGAGGCAAGAACTAGATAGATCCACAAGGGGTTTCCACTAATTCCAAATATCATGCCTAGGGTTTACAATGGAGGTGGGGGACTATATATAGGCCAGCCACTTAAACACGGGTACTTTAGGAAAAAAGACAAGTTTTGGATGGACTAAGGGGTACATGGGCCGAAGGTCCAAAGGCCTTTTACATGCCTAGCGTCGGTCGGACCGGAGACTCCGGTGTGCAGGTCGGAGACTCCGGTGTAGGCCGGAGAATCCGGTGGAGCCTCCGGACCGACCTCCTGAGGGGCATTCAGATTGTCCCAGAGCCTGGTTCAGGGGGTGAGACCGGAGGACGGCCCGGAGTTTCCGGGGACTTCATGCCGGAGACTTTCGCAGGTCGGAGACTTCGGTGTGCGCAGACCGGAGACTCTGGTCTGAGCAGCTCTAGTGACTTCTGCTTCACGCTCTGCTCCTTGTTCCATCCTTGGGCGCCTGGTGATATGTTGGGGCTTCGTACCTGATGATGCATAGAGTAGTTGCATGAAGTAGCACACCATCCAAGGATGTATCAAATTGGCATGAGGAGAGGAGCGAGTTCACCTTAGCTTGTAGGAGTTTGGCTCGGGAACGAGTCACGGGTCCACTTGGGGGACTTGTTGGTGTAGATGTAGGAGCATACGTAGGACGGGCTGCATCATATTTGGTGCTCCTTTGTCAAAGGAGCATGAGGCAATAACTAGTTAGATCCACAAGGGGTCTCCACTAATTCCAAATATCATGCCTAGGGTTTACAATGGAGGTGGGGGACTATATATAGGCCAACCACAAGTTCAGGGGTAATTCAGGCATTAAAGTAGAGTTCTAGGAAAAGTAGAGGGGTACATGGGCCACAGGGCCCAGCTAAGGCTCGCAGGCCCATCTTCAGGCCAGACAGTCCGGGTCATGTGGACCGGACAGTCCAGGGTGGCCGGACACTCTGGGTAGTGTCCGAGTAGTGTCCAAAAGGGCACACAGAATGTCCGCTCCAGGATGAAGCTAGGGTAGGCCAGACACTCTAGCTGAGTCTCGCCGAATACTCTGGCTGCGCCGGACACTCCGGCTGGATCTGGGCGGACACTCCAGCTCAAGCAGCTTCAGGACAGGTGCAGCTTCAGGGCTCGTGGGTCGACGTAGCGGGGTCTCGTACCTCATGATGCACAGAGTAGTGGTATGAAGTAGCAAGCCATCCAAGTGTATGTCAAAGTCACATGATGAGAGGAGCGAATTCACCTTAGCTTGAAGGAGCATGGCTTAGGCATGGGTCATCAGTCCACTTGGGGGACTTGGTGGTGTAGATGTAGGAGCGTCTGTAGGACGGGCTGCATCAGCTCCCCCCCTTGGGAAAGAGTCGTCCTCGACTCTTCATGTTTATCATCTTGAACATCTCCATGGTAGGGTGAGAGATCCTTGACGTTCAATGTATTGCTTGCAAGGTACTTGGATGTCAGTATGTCGATGATGTAGGCGTTGTTGTTGATTCTCTTGAGGACCTTGAAGGGACCATCTCCTCTTGGCTTGAGCTTGGAGTCGTGTTCCTTGGGGAAGTGGTCTTTGCTTAGGTGTATCCACACAAGACCACCTTTTTCAAAGATCATCTCCTTGTCCTTGTTTAACCTTGAAGCTTGGTGAATTACTTGTTGCTTGATAGTAGCTCTTGTTTCTTCATGAAGCTTCTTCATAGCTTGTGCGCACTTCTCAACGTCCATGTTGGTGCGCTCATGGAGAGGTAGTGGTAGGATGTCGAGCATTGTGAGTGGCTTGAAACCATAGACGATCATGAAGGGGCTCATATTGGTTGTTGAGTGCTTGGCACGGTTGTAGGTGAACTCGGCGTGGGGAATGCATTCCTCCCAATCCTTCAAGTTCTTCTTGATCAACACACGTAGAAGAGCTCCGAGGCTTCGGTTGACAACATCAGTTTGTCCATCGGTTTGAGGATGCGATGTGGATGAAAGGAGGAGCTTGATGCCGAGCTTGGCCATGAGGGTCTTCCATAAGTAGCTCATGAATTTGACGTCGCGGTCGAAGACGATTGTTCTTGGCACACCGTGAAGACGGGCGATTTCCTTGAAAAACAAATTGGCAACATGTGAAGCATCGTCGGTCTTATGGCATGGTATGAAGTGTGCCATTTTGGAAAAGCGATCCACGACAACAAATATAGAATCATGATCATGCTTAGATCTAGGCATTCCTAACACGAAATCCATGCTAATGTCGGACCAAGGTGTATGAGGAGTAGGCAATGGCATATAAAGACCATAAGGGTTAGTTTGCGACTTAGCTTGAACACATGTCGTGCATCGTTGAACGTAGCGCTCCACGTCACGCTTCATCTTGGGCTAAGAGTAGTGAGTGGAGAGCATGTCCAAAGTCTTCTCACGGCCAATGTGACGCATGAGGCCACCACCATGAGATTCTGGGAGAAGCAAAAGTTGGAGCGAGGACTTCGGAATTCAAAGCTTGTTTTGTTTAAATAAAAAGCCCTTATGCAAATAGAAATCATCAACTCCTTTGTCAATGGAGCTCTTTGTGAAAATTGGTTCAAAGAACGGGTCGGAAGCATACAAAGATTTTATTTCCTCAAGACCCAACATGTTGACTCCAAGTCGATTAAGAAGGTTTGTGTGTTTGCGAGACAAAACGTCCGCAACTACATTATCTTTGCCCTTCTTAACCTTGACAATGTATGGAAAAGACTCCATAAACTCAACCCACTTAGCGTGTCTCTTACTCAAGTTGGCTTGACCTTTGATATATTTCAACGACTAATTGTCGGAATGTATTATAAATTCCTTGGGGCATAAGTAGTGTTGCCAAACTTGAAGGACACAAACTAAGGCAAAAAGCTCTTTGTCATAAATCGGATAACTAAGGTGAGCACCATAAAGTTTCTTGCTATGGTAGGCTATAGGACGTCCATTTTGCATAAGGACTCCTCCAATGCCAATACCACTAGCATCACACTCTATCTCAAAAGTTTTAGTGAAATCCGGTAACGCAAGAAGGGGTGCTTTGGTGAGCCTCTTTTTAAGTTCATCAAAAGCTTTCTGTTGTGCTTTTCCCCACACGAAATTGACATTCTTTTTTGTCAACTCGTTGAGAGGACAAGCAATGGTTGAGAAGTCTTTCACAAAGCGACGATAGAAACTGGCCAACCAATGAAAACTTCAGAGTTCACTCACATTTGTTGGGAAGGGCCAATCTCGTATGTCCTTTACCCACTACTAGGAAAACGACTATAGGTAATCCACACATCCGTGGCGCATGTGCTAGTGGTGCCCCACGTGTAAAATAGGCGTGGCGCACTGCCCACAGGTGCCCTACGGCTAACTGTCGTAAGTGTGGCGCACATGGGGGTGGTGCGTCACGGCTACTTGTGGGCCAGAGCATAGGTGGCCGCAAACAACCTAGCCGTAGTGCTCCTGTGCGCGGTGCGCTACGGGTGTGAAACTTAGTCATAGTGCACTCTGACATAGTGCGCTACGGGTATGTGGGTTGCGGCCTACTGCGCAGCTGGGTGAAGTTACCCGTAGGGCACAATAGCCTAGTGCGCCACCGGTAAGTTTCCTGCACCAACCCCTCCCCCCCTAGTGGATCGCCTTTTTAGCCTTGCAAAAAATAAAAGAAAATGATCAACAATTCAAAAAATAAAATCCTTTCACATGTATGTAGGTAATGTGGTCTAGTGTGTAGGAAAATTAACAAACATGAATTTCGACTTTTTCTGCAAAAATAGATCATGCCACGGTAAAATAGCTGTAACTTTTGCATACGAATTCGAAAAAAAAAACATTTAATATACCAAAATGACGAGAACGAGATTTCGCATCCGCTCACAATGACCTTTGGTCATTTAGAGATTTTTTAGATTTCAAAAATTCGATAAGAGTAAAAACTTATGATCAAAAGATTTTTTTTCCTGCAGAAAAAAATGGAGGCCACTTACTTGTAGCGGACCACCCCTAGTGCGCCACGAGTAAGTTGGGCGGGATTCAAAATTCGGAACACCACCCGACCACCTAACCCTCCATATATATCTTCCCCACCCACCCCTTATCTCCTCCACTTCCACTTCTCCTTCTCCACTTCTCCTCCCTTCTCCACCTTCTCCTTCTCCTCCACCTCTCCTACCTTCTTCTTCTCCTCACTTCTCCTTCTCCTCTCTCCGGCTACACCCACCTTCGACGGCGCCCTCCTCCGACAACCTATGGCTGCACCCTCCGACCATCCTCCAACGGCGCCCTCCTCTAACCACCTCCGACTACACCCTCCCCGACCATCCTCTGACGGTGCCCCGCCCCGTGCACCTCCTTCGACGAGGCTACAACACCGACGACGACGGTGGCCAGCGTCTCGATCTAGATCTAGATCTAGATCAAATCCCGCTTTTTTTTAAATTTGAAATCGTACCCATGGTGCACAACACCTAGTGAGCCACGGCTAACTTTTCATACGCGTGGCGCATAGCATCTAGTGTGCCACAGCTAACTTTTCATACTTATGGCGCACCACCTAGTGCGCCACGACTAACTTTTACCCATAGCATGCGCCTCGTGGCGCACCCCTAGTGCGCCATGGATGACCAAAACAGGCACGCCACGGATTAGCTGTTTTCTAGTAGTGTCATAAACCACGACTAGATTCATTAAATGTGTGTTCTTTTCACTAACCACATATGAATCCACTAATGTCATTGAATGTGTGTTCTTTTCACAAACCACATATGGATCCACCAATTTCATTGCATGTGGATTCTTTTCATGAACCACAACTAGAGTCATTACATGTCGTTTCTTTTCACAAACCACATATGGATCCACTAGAGTCATTGCATGTCTGTTCTTTTCATAAACCACATGGATGCACCAGTGACATTGAATGTGTCTTCTTTTCACAAACCACATATGGATCCACCAGTGTATTGCATGCGTGTTCGTTTGATTAACCACATATGGATCCCCTAGTGTTATTGCATGTGTGTTCTTTTCATTAACCACAACTAGAGTCATTGCATGTCTGTTCTTTTCATAAACCACATATGGATCTACCATAGTCATTGCATGGTTGTTCTTTTAATAAAACACATGGATCCACCAGAGTCATTGCATGTGTGTTTTTTTCATAAACCACATGGATCCACCAGTGTCATTGCATTTGTGTTCTATTCATAAATGACAACTACAGTCATTTGATGTGTGTTATTGTCATAAACTCTGGTGGATACACTAGAGTTCATTGCATGTGTGTTCTTATCATAAACCACATATAGATCCACCAATGTCATTGCATGTGTGTTCTTTTCATAAACCACATGGATCCTCCAGTGTCATTGCAAGTGTGTTCTTTTCGTAAACCACAACTCGAGTCATTGGATGTGTGTTATTGTCATAAACCACATGGATCCATTATAGTTCATTGCATGTGTGTTCTTCTCATAAACCAAATGGATCAACTAGAGTCATTGCATGTGTGTCGCTCTCACAAACCACATATGGATCCACCAGAGTCATTGCATGTCTATTCTTTTCATAACCACATATGGATCCACTAGAGTCATTGCATGCCTGTTCTTTTCTTAAACCACATGGATCCACTAGAGTCATTGCATGTGTGTTCTTTTCACAACCCACACATGGATCCACCAGTATCATTGGATGTGTGTTATTTTCACAAACCTCATATGGATCCACCAGTGTCATTGCAATTGTGTTCATTTCATTAACCACATATGGATCCCCTAGTGTCATTGCATGTTTTTTACTTTCATAAACCACATATGGATCCACTAGAATCATTGCATATCTATCCTTTTAATAAACCACATATGGATCCACCAGAGTCATTGCATGTCTCTTTTCATAAACCACATAGATCCACCAGATTCATTGCATGTGTGTTCTTTTCATAAACCACATGGATCCACCAATGTCACTACATGTGTGTTATTTTTATAAACAACAACTAGAGTCATTGCATGTGTGTTCTTTTCACGAACCACATATGGATCCACCAGAGTCACTGCATGTGTGTTCTTTTTCATAAACCACATGGATCCACTAGTATTATTGCATGTGTGTTCTTTTAATAAACCACAACTAGAGTCATTGGATGTGCGTTCTTTTCATAAACCACGACTAGACTCATTCAATGTGTGTTCTTTTCACAAACCACATATGGATCCACTAGTGTCATTGAATATGTGTTCTTTTCACAAACCACATATGGATCCACCAGTTTCATTACATGTGTGTTCTTTTCATGAACCATAACTAGATTCATTGCATGTGCTTTCTTTTCACATACCACATATGGATGCAGCAGAGTCATTGCATGTCTGTTCTTTTCATAAACCACATGGATCCACCAGTGTCATTGAATGTGTGTTCTTTTCAAAAAGCACATATGGATCCACTAGAGTCATTTCATGTGTGTTCGTTTGATTAACCACATATGGATCCCCTAGTATTATTGCATGTGTGTTCTTTTCATTAACCACAACTAGAGTCATTGCATGTTTGTTCTTTTCATAAACCACATATGGATCAACCAGAGTCATTGCATGTCTGTTCTTTACATAAACCACATGGATCCACCAGAGTCATTACATGTGTGTTCTTTTCATAAACCACATGGATCCACTAGTGTCATTGCATGTGTGTTCTTTTCATAAACGACAACTATAGACATTAGATGTGTGTTATTGTCATAAACTCTAGTGGATCCACTAGAGTTCATTGCATGTGTGTTCTTATCATAAACCACATATAGATCCACCAATGTCATTGCATGTGTGTTCTTTTAATAAACCACATGGATCCACCATAGACATTGCACGTGTGTTCTTTTCATAAACCACATATGGATCCTCTAGTGTCATTGCAAGTGTGTTCTTTTCGTAAACCACAACTGAAGTCATTAGATGTGTGTTATTCTCATAAACCACATGGATCCATTATAGTTCATTGCATGTTTTTTCTTCTCATAAACCAAATGGATCAACTAGAGTCATTGCATGTGTGTTGTTCTCACAAACCACATATGGATCCACCAGAGTCATTGCATGTCTCTTCTTTTCATAAACCACATATGGATCCAATAGAGTCATTGCATGTATGTTCTTTTCATAAACCACATGGATCCACTAGAGTCATTATATGTGTGTTATTTTCACAACCCACACATGGATCCACCAGTATCATTGGATGTGTGTTATTTTCACAAACCTCATATGGATCCACCAGTGTCATTGCATGTGTGTTCTTTTCATTAAACACATATGGATCCCCTAGTGTCATTGCATGTGTTTTGTTTTCATAAACCACATATGGATCCACCAAAGTCATTGCATGTCTGTTATTTTCATAAACCACATATGGATCCACCAGAGTCATTGCATGTCTGTTCTTTTCATAAACCACATATGGATCCACCAGAGTCATTGCATGTCTGTTCTTTTCATAAACCACATGGATCCACTAGAGTCATTGCATGTGTGTTCTTTTCATAAACCACAAGGATCCACCAATGTCACTACATGTGTGTTATTTTTGTCAACCACAACTAGAGTCATTGCATGTGTGTTCTTTTCACAAACCACATATTGATCCACCAGAGTCACTTCATGTGTGTTCTTTTTCATAAACCGCATGGATCCACCAGTGTCATTGCATGTGTGTTCTTTTAATAAACCACGGCTAGAGTCATTGGATGTGCGTTCTTTTCAGAAACCACGACTAGACTCATTAAATGTGTGTTCTCTTCACAAACCACATACGGATCCACAAGTGTCATTGAATGTGTGTTCTCTTCACAAACCACATATGGATCCACAATTTTCATTGCATCTGTGTTCTTTTCATGACCCACAACTAGAGTCATTGCATGTACTTTCTTTTCACAAACCACATATGGATCCACCAGAATCATTGCATGTCTGTTCTTTTCATAAACCACATGGATCCACTAGTGTCATTGAATGTGTGTTCTTTTCACAAACCAAATATGGATCCACCAGTGTCATTGCATGTGTGTTTGTTTGATTAACCACATTTGGATCACCTAGTGTTATTGCATGTGTGTTCTTTTCATTAACCACAACTAGAGTCATTGCATGTCTGTTCTGTTCATAAACCACATATGGATCCACCAGAGTCATTGCATGTCTGTTCTTTTCATAAACCACATGGATCCACCAGAGTCATTGCATGTGTGTTCTTTTCATAAACCACATGGATCCACCAATGTCACTACATGTGTGTTATTTTTGTAAACCACAACTAGAGTCATTGCATGTGTGTTCTTTTCACGAACCACATATGGATCCACCAGAGTCACTGCATGTGTGTTCTTTTTCATAAACCACATGGATCCACTTGTATCATTGCATGTGTGTTCTTTTAATAAACCACGGCTAGAGTCATTGGATGTGCGTTCTTTTCATAAACCATGACTAGACTCATTAAATGTGTGTTCTCTTCACAAACCACATACGGATCCACAACTGTCATTGAATGCGTGTTCTCTTCACAAACCACATATGGATCCACCAGTTTCATTGCATCTGTGTTCTTTTCATGAACCACAACTAGAGTCATTGCATGTACTTTCTTTTCACAAACCACATATGCATCCACTAGAGTCATTGCATGTGTGTTCTTTTCATAAACCACATGGATCCACCAGTGTCATTGAATGTGTGTTCTTTTCACAAACCACATATGGATCCACTAGTGTCATTGCATGTGTGTTCGTTTGATTAACCACATATGGATTCCCTAGTGTTATTGCATGTGTGTTCTTTTCATTAACCACAACTAGAGTCATTGCATGTATGTTCTTTTCATAAACCACATATGGATCCACCAGAGTCATTGCATGTTTGTTCTTTTCATAAACCACATGGATCCAGCAGAATCATTGCATGTGTGTGCTTTACATAAACCACATATGGATCCATCGGTATCATTGCATGTGTGTTCTTTTCATAAACCACAACTAGAGTCATTGGATGTGTGTTATTGTCATAAACCACATGGATCCACTAGAGTTTATTGCATGCGTGTTCTTCTCATAAACCACATGGATCCACTAGAGTCATTGCATATGTGTTATTTTCACATACCACATATGGATCTACTAGAGTTCATTGCATGTGTGTTATTTTCCTAAAGCACATATAGATCCACCAGAGTCATTGCATGTGTGTTATTTCCACAAACCACATATGGATCCACACGTGTCATTGCATGTGTGTTCTTTTCATTAACCACATATGGATCCCTTAGTGTCATTGCATGTGTGTTCTTTTCATTAACCACAACTAGAGTCATTGCATGTCTGTTATTTTCACAAACCAGAAATGGATCCACCAGAGTCATTGCATGTGTGTTCTTTTCATAAACCACATATGGATCCACCAGAGTCATTGCATGTCTGTTCTTTTCATAAACCACATGGATCCAGCGGAGTCATTGCATGTATGTTCTTTTCATAAATCACAACTAGATCCACCAGTGTCATTTCATGTGTTTTCTTTTCATAAACCACAATTAGAGTCATTGCATGTGTGTTCTTTTCATCAACCACAACTAGAGTCATTGCATGTGTGTTTTTTTCATAAACCGCATGGATCCACTAGAGTCATTTGCATGTGTGTTCTTTTCATAAACTACATGCAACCACCAGTGTCATTGAAATGTATGTTATTTTCATAAACCACATGAATCCTAACCTTAGGAGGGCCCTAAACTTAGCCCCCAATGGTGGTCGTTAGACCGAGTCTTCTAGAAGGCACGCCCTAACATAGTTGTTCAGCATGACGATTGTTACATACTGTTCGATAGGGGCGCTTGGACGATTGGGATGGTTCTTCGTAAGAGTGATCCGTGAGTAGGCTGTTATGCGACATGCTTGGCCATGCTTACTGTCCGCTTGCTCTGGACAAACTAGAAACACCGTGCGCTACCCTTTTGCGTGTGTCACTTGTTCCGTGGGCCATATGCTAGTGTCACGCCCCCTTTACTTCTCTTCCTCCACATACTTCTGTTCCTTCTCCTCAAAGCCACTTTCCCCACTTCTTTCCCATCCTGTAGTAGCCGCAAGCCGACGGCACCTCTAGCCATCTCTCCTGTAGCCACCCTAGTCCCCCACCCGCCCCCCTCTCGCCATGGGTTCAAGGGGAGACAATGAGGAAACGTGTCGTGACAACATGGACGGTGATTTCGATGTGAGGCATCTCATCTCTAACATCTGTGGCCAATTATCTATTTTGAGCTAGATCTACTCTATTTACTCATGCATGTATGATGTGTTAGGCCAACCAGACGTTGTACGACTCCGAATATCACGGTTAGCGGAGGAAGACAATCCTCTCTATGTAAACTTGGATATGTGCCTGCTAAATTTGTAGCGTTCGAAGGACGAAACGCAGGCAGTTGGTTCTTAGGGTGTCAATGAAAAGACAAGGTTAGCAAAGTCGAGAAGGAGAGGGATGTGGCGTTGGGCTTGAAGGCTAAGGAAGAGCAAGAACTGACTCAAGCAAGGAATGAACTTCACCAGGCCAAAGTCATATAGTTCACAACTACGAATATCATTAATGCACGAGGATAAATGCAGAGAAACAATTGAAGTTGCACAAGTAAGATGCCAAAAGGATGGAGCAGACGATTTGATCCTTGCTCTCGTGGAAGTTGCGCATCGAGCTAAGATTAGGAAGATCAAGGAGATGTGTGATAACTAGTTCTATTTAGCTTGAGCTCCATACTTTTTTAAGTTGTAATAGTAGTACATGTTGACCTAGCAGTCTGAACTAGTGGTCTCAGAGTCCTAGGAGAAAAAAATTGGTCGCCCATCAATCTCTCTTAACCCTACATTACATCCTTTTGTCTGATGATGGTGGAATTCTAACATTGGTGGTTTGTTTAAACGTATTCTACGTGGATTGTGCCGCATGCAAATGGCACAACCACAATTTATAAAGTGGAAGCACGAACACCCTGTTACTGGAGATCCGAGAGCTTTGCCAGATGCAGGGGATGCAGGAGCAGGGAGGTGGTGAGATAGACGGTGTAACACCCCGTCCACTCCTGGGCCCGGGGGGTGTCACTCCTGGCAGCTTAATAGGATTTCTATACTAGCCCCACCATCTAGTCCTTTTTTTTACACAACCCTATTCTACCCAGCCTCCCTCCACCTCACTCCCACCAATCGCCGCCTGCCACCTCACCCCCAGCCGCCAGCCTGGAACCACCCCACCCCGTGCGCACCCCACCCCCCGCCTCGATCGCCTCGCAGCCGCGGAGCCGCCCGCTCCCGCACGGCACCTGCCTGGCCCACCTCGCACGCCCCCCACGCGCCTCACCCACCCCTTGGTGTTTTCCCAACCCACCTGGTCTCCGCCCGGCCCCACCTCCTCGCAATCTCCCTACCAACCACACCACCAACCCCTCCCCATCCCCGCTCGCCGGCCCACCTCGATCCCATCGCCCTGCCCTCGCCTTCCTCTCAGGCAGCACCGCCGCCAGGACCCGCCCCGCCTCCTCGAGCCACCTGGCCGCCAAGCTCCGCGGGATCCGCTGCCCCGCTCTTCTCCATCGGCGCCGGCGCGTCGCCATCCCCGACCTCGCCGTGCTCCGCTACCAGCCGAGCTTCTCACCACCGCATCGAGCGCCCGAAGCCCCGACGCCCGCGCCCCTGCACGACCTGGCCCGGTCCTTTGCCGCCCCTCCTATCGCCTCCACTCGCCGGCCTCCTCTCTGCTCACCAAGGTCGCCGCCACCGCCTTGGGTCCGAGCCCCCGCCGCCAGCAACTCCTCTTCCCCCGCAGCACTGCCGCCTCCTCTCCTCGGTCTTCCTCGCAACCGCGCAGCACGCCCCGAGCCCGGCCTTCTCCGCAGGGCCTCACCACCGCCTCGACGCACCTCACCGCCGTCAGGAGCCACCTCGGCCGCTTCCTCCTGTCGACCGCCAGGTCCTTCTCCCCGCCACCAGCGCCATCTTCGCCGGCCTCCCGCCTTCCGAGCCACCACCCCGCGAGGCCGCCACCAGCGCCATGGCCGCCCCAGGCACCGCCGCTTCTGCTCGTCCTTCGGCCCCACGGCCCGGCGCGTCGTCGAGCTTTGCCCCGCTGCCGACCTTCCCGTCCCGCCATCTGCGTCTACGCGACCCGAGCCCCATGACCGCCGCCACCGCGGACGGCCTCCATACGCGTCCGCTACACCATGTCATCGGCCATCTTGCCATTGGCCCTCTCCAGGTCTCGTCGACTTGGCCCGGTGTCGCCAGGGACCTCTGGCGTCGTGTCGTTCCACAAACTCCAAGTTCTACAGCCAGCTATGTTTCAGTATGTGCGCTGGAGGCAACCTGCAGCTTGCGGTGTTTTGTTTTGTTGTCTGTCGCTTACTCTTCCGTGTCAATTCGTGACAGAGGCCACGCATGCCTGCCCAGCATCAAGTTTCATAACCCCTTTTGGGTGTGTGTCATGTCGCGGCCAAGGTCGAGCATCGCCGAGTTCGCCTCACGTTGCTCGAGGAGCTCCATGTTGCCGACGCTCGTGGATAAGAAGAAATCAACCACAAAGGATCCGTGTTGCAGAGCGACCATGTTGAGAAACCGCAAACTCCGAAGACCGGTCCCCGTCGAACCCAAAACCTCGGAACCCCAAGATCTTTGGACCTTGATGTGTAATCCCTTTCTCGAAACTCTATTTTATAAATGATATATACTTGTTGCATTAATTGTTCATCCTGGCATGCATATTGGGTGTTTGGGGGCTGTTTCGACGATTCACCTAAATTAAATATGGAGTCCATATGCGGACTATTCTAGTCTTATATTGAGTCCATTTAAATTAGTGTAGCGAACCGATGCCGTGTTTTGTCTTGTCAATACAACATTTAATTGCGGGGTAGTTAAATAACTCGAACCTATTAATTAATTGTCGGCACCCCGGTTTCGCATAATACTGCCTAATTGCACCGCATATGCATCATATCATAATCATGCCGGGTCTTCTTCCATAGTATTAAATATTGCATCCGGTGTTTCTTTTAGTGCTTTGCTTCTTCGAGGATTAGGCCGATGAGTTGATCCGAGTATCGAAAAGTTCTCCGGATATGAACCTCCGGCAGTGTTTCCCAGGCGAGCATCTCTCCCCCTTCTACCTATTTTGCATTTATAGTCTTTACTTCCTCCTGTTGATCTATTGCTATCCGTGTCGCGATGCTTTAGTTTCCATGCACCAGTTATACCCCTTGCAGCCTCTATATTGCCATGGACACCTCCTAATACCTGTTGTTTGGTAGATAGCTAGCCTTGCGAGTCGTAGTTGCTTGCTTAGGTACGATCTCGTGATGTCGAGTACCACAGTTGTTGGAATGCTGGCAGATGTTAATGGTGGGGATATGCTTTACGGTGGAGTTGATCATGACTTTAAATACAACTATTAAAATGCTAGATATAACTAATGCAGAGGCATCGGTGGGCAATAGATGTTATTTGGTTCTTCCACGCTCACTTGTTTCCCGTAGGACCCCGAGTACTTGATACCTGTTCCTTGATTTTTCGCACTATCCACATCCGGGAGGCCTTATGGACCCCCCTGAGCCAGAGCTTGATTCAGTTCTATTTCTTGGGGCCACAAACTAGTTTGGGGTTTTATTACTATCCTGTACTTATGCCATGTTACTGTTTTATTTACAATTGTGCGTGGAGCACCTGTACTGTTTAGGATCGTGACACGTTCTCGCTGTATCGACAAGCCCAGTCACACTTTCGGGTTCCCAGTCGTTTACAGCCATCCACACAAACCCTGGGTCCGTTCCGGAGCCGGCCAACTTAGTTGCGGGTAGCTTAGTGGGGTGGCCCCTGAAATATTTCTGAATCCTGTGATCGCTTTGTCGTGAATGCCTCGTTGGATTTTGAGTTGGTTTTTCCAAGGTTTATCGAGTGTGTGTTGCTATTTGTGCACCCCTGCAGGGTAAAACTTTCTGAAAGCCGTGTCCGCGGTTATGGACGACTTGGGGCACAATATCTCGATCATAGACAAGCATAACTAAAGTAGTGCTATAAACTTGACTTAACATATGACTAGTAATCAGATTCAACTATAACGAAATGGATATTAAAAATGCCAACAACTTCTGGATCTGGGTTGTTTGTTATATCTGCCTAGTAAGTATTGCAACTCTAATGGAATATGATAAAAGTGCCAACAACTGCTGGGTTTTGGGATTCCTCAGGACAATTATATCTGACTAGTAAATGTTCCAACTACAACGGAATGGTAATTAAACTGCCCACTACTTATGCTTCAGGATGACTCATGCTGTCTATATCTGATTAGTAAGTGCTGCAACTAAAACGGAATGAGTAAAATTGCCAACTGTGTGAGTTCCTTGGTCCGACTTCCTCGTTTGGTCTCGAGGGGGAAATACCAGGATGGGTTTGTTTGGTGTTAGCTTCAGGTTGGATCCGAATAGGTCTTTCTACCCCTCTCTAATAGCCGCCAGTGATACCGAGTCTCTATAGGTTGTTTAGTGCCGCTGCACTGCCGCTTCAGCCCACCATACCTATGTAGGCGAGAGCCGCCGAATTCTAGCCTCGCCGTGTACTGGCCTCAGTACTGACGCTCCTCTTTTCCTTTGCCCTTTGTCGGCACCCCTTTGGTTTTAGAAGGTTTGAGATCGCCATCGTTAGCAGGGTTACCCTTCCGGCTTGGCCTGGGCAGGGTTATGGACGCCATTGGTTATTCTTCAGGGCTCTTAGCCCCATTTGCATCTTGTCCGTAGCCGGACGCTCTATCGCTTTCAAGGTGATTTGGATCTTTGTATTGTATATATGTATTCTTGACTCAGGGAGTCGCTGTTGTATATATATATCTGTTCTGTGGGTCCCATCGAGGACTGTTGTGTAATGTTATTACTTCGTTTTCCACCCGCACGAAAGTTCCTAGTGCGCGTCCTTGAATCGTTTCTATGCGGGTTTGGCGGAAAGGGCTAAAACTTGCATAGGGCCGATTCGAGGGTGCTACAATTAGCAATTGGGGTAGGTGTAATTGTAGGGATGTCCTCATCATCTCCCCCCCCTTCAAAAGGCGTCGACCTCGACTCTCCAAGGTCTTCTCCAGCATATGGTGACAAATCAGCAATGTTGAAGCTGTTGCTAGCACCACCAAACTCCTCAATAGGTATGTCAACTAAGTAGGCATTGTCATTAATTTTGGCTAACACCTTGTAAGGACCAGCACCACGTGGCTTCAATTTAGACTTGCAAAGTAGTGGAAATCTGTCCTTGCGCAGATGCACCCAAACCATATCTCCAGGCTCGAACAACACTTCTTTCCTTGCTTGATTCCTTGCAGCAGCAATATTCTTGCCTTTCGTCTCAATAGCCTCTCGAGTCTTCTCATGTTTTTCTTCACATAATCAGCATGCTTGATGCCTCCATATCAACTCTCTCATGCAATGGCAAAGGCATATCAAGTGGCGTCAATGGCTTGAAGCCATACACCACCTCAAAAGGACAAAGCTAAGTAGTTGAACAACCCTGTTGTAAGCAAACTCAACATGTGGCAAACACTCTTCCCACTCCCGCAGATTCTTTTTAATCATGGTCCTTAGCAGCTATGATAATGTTCGATTCACCAGCTCCGTTTGACCATCTGTTTGGGGATGACATGTAGTACTGAATAGTAGCTTCATTCCTGCTTCCCCCATAAGGTCATCCAAAAGTAGCTCATGAACTTCACATCACGGTCAGAAACAATCGTCTTAGGTACTCCATGTAATCTCAGATGTCCCTAAAAAATAGGTTAGCAACATGCGACGCATCATCGCTTTTGTGGCAGGCAATAAAATGACCCATTTTAGAGAACATATCCACTACCACAAATATAGAATCATGACCTCTCTGAGTTTTAGGTAGACCTAGACAAAATCCATAATAATGTCTTCCCATGGAGTAGTCGGTGCAAAGAGAGGTGTATACAAACCGTGAGGCTTCAGCTTGGATTTCGACTTGTGGCAAGTAATGCATCGGCTCACAAATCTGTACACATCACGCCTCATCTTGGGCCAATAAAAATGATCAGCAAGCATGAGCAACGTCTTCTCACGCCCAAAGTGACCCATCAAACCACCAGCATGTGATTCCTAAACTAAGAACAAACACGACGACGATTCTGAAATACATAGTTTGTTAGCTCGAAACAAATATCCATCATGTATATGATACTTATCCCATGTGTTTCTAAGAGCACACGAACGATATGGTTCAGCAAAATCATGGCCAGTTGCATAAAGTGCACAAATAGCTTCTAATCCAGGACTTTTAACATCAAGATTGGTTAATAGTATATTCTTCCTAGATAGAGCATCAGCAACAACATTCTCTTTTCCCTTCTTATAATTAATGATGTAAGGAAAAGACTCAATGAACTCAACCCATTTAGCTAATCTTCTATGCAAGTTTGATTGAGATTTCAAGTATTTCAATGCTTCATGATCAGAATGTATGATGAATTCCTTTGGCCACAAATAATGTTGCCAAACCTCAAGTACTCCAGCAAGTGCATACAATTCTTTATCATAGATAGAATAATTCAGACGAGCACCAGTAAGTTTCTCAGAAAAATAAGCTATAGGCTGACCCTCTTGCATCAAATCGCCACCTATGCCTATACCACTAGCATCACATTCAACTTCAAATTGCTTTGAAAAATCAGGTAATGCAAGTAATGGTGCAGAAGTAAGCAAACATTTCAATGTATCAAATGCAATGTCTTGGGTTGCACCCCATACAAAAGGAACACCTTTCTTTGTCAAATCATTCAAAGGTGCATCAATGGTGCTAAAATCTTTCACAAAGCGCCTATAGAAACCAGCTAAACCGTGGAAACTACGCACTTGACTTACATTCATGGGAGTAGGACAATTCTGAATTGATTCAATTTTAGATTGATCTACCTCTACTCCATGCTTAGATACAACAAATCCTAGGAATATGACCTTATCTTTTGCAAATGTGCACTTCTCAATATTAGCATACAGTTTATTATCACGCAACACTTGCAAAACTTGTCGCATATGAGTGCAATGTTCAGATTCGGTGTGGCTGTATATAAGTATATCATCAAAGTAAACAACCACAAAACGACCAATAAACTATCTCAAAACATGATTCATCAAACCCATGAAAGTACTAGGTGCATTAGTAAGACCAAACAGCATGACTGACCACTCATACAAACCGAATTTAGTTTTGAAAGCAGTTTTCCACTCATCGCCTTCTTTCATCCTAATTTGATGATAACCACTACGCAAGTCTATCTTAGAGAAAACAGCAGCACAAATCAATTCATCTAGCATATCCTCTAAGCGTGGAATAGGATGACAATATCAAATAGTGATGTTATTAATCGCTCTACAATCAACACATATGCGCCATGTACCATCTTTCTTCGGAACTAAAATAACAGGAACAACACAAGGGCTAAGAGAAACACGAATGTACCCTTTATCCAGCAACACTTGTACTTGCTTCTGAATTTCCTTAGTTTCTTCGGGATTAATCCTGTAGGGTGCATGGTTGGGAAGTGTGGCGCTAGGAATCAGGTCCACTTGATGTTATATACCACGCAATGGAGGTAAACCTGCGGGTTCATCTTCTGGAAACACATCCCCAAAGTCCTGCAAAACAGAATATACACCAAGAGAAACAGGGGTCATGTCGTTAGAAACCAATACCTCGCCCTTATACATGAGCACATGTGACATAGCTGTAGGATCCTCACGAAATTCTCTCATATCTTCCTTGGTGGCTAATATTATCAAACTAGGCACTCTCTCACTTTTCTTTATATCACTCAATTTAGGCTCAATTACATCAGGAACAGCTGTCACACAATCTCGCCGAGCTGTAGGATCTTCCTTCAAATTCACCTCTATCTTCTGGCGAGAATCGTTCACAATATCTTGTGGTGTCATTGGCTGCATAGTAATCTTCTTCCCTTTAAATTCCAAGTGATATGTATTGGCTCGGCCATTGTGTTGCACATGGTGATCATAAAGCCAAGGCCGACCCATTAGTAGGTGACAAACAGTCATAGGAACCACATCAAAATCAATAGAATCTTTGTATGGCCCTATTTGAAAATTCACACGTACCATATGTTTTACCTTCATCTCACCATTGTTGCTCAACCATTGTATGTAATATGGCTTCGGATGAGATAAGTATGTCAAATTCAGCTTGGCACATAGTTCCTTACTTGCAAGATTTCTGCATCTACCTCCATCAATAATGACCTTGCAAGCCTTGTTAGGTCCAAATAGAGCTTTCGTTTGGAGCAAGTTGCAATGCTGGGATTCCTCAACCGGTTACACACCTAGTATACGTGAAGATACGGCAATAGTTGGTGCACGCTCAGGATACGCATCAGCACCCTCCTCACCATCATCATCATCATCAGAAGCTTCATTTCCACTTTCTACTTTGCCTTGTTCATTAATAAACATAACCTTGCTATTTGGACAATCCTTATTGTAGTGCCCTCTACCTCCACAAGTATGGCACACCACATCACGAGTACGCGTAGTAGACATGTTGGAACCCGAGCTAGTAGCAGGAGGAGCGGGTTTCCGAGCATTAGAACCACCAAACAAAGGTGTACTTTTTGGTTTGGTCGATGGTGTAAAAGGAGCAGCATCTGTCGATGTGACAGTGGAAGGAGTAGGTCTGGCTGAAAATCTACCGGCGGACGGAAAACGAGCACGTGACTTTGCCTCTTTTGCCAACTAGGATTCGACCTCTCTAGCATGATGCAATAACTCATTCATGGTCTCATACTTGTGATGACGAACAATGCTCTTGATTGGTAGATTCTAATTGTTTAGGAATCGATGCATGGTCATCTCAATGGACTCACGAATTCTAGCTCGCTGCATAAGCATCTCCATCTCCATGTAGTACTCATCAACTTTCATGGTGCCTTGCTTCAATTGCGTCAACTTATCAAAAACTGATCGCAAGTAGTTGGTTGGTACAAACGAGCCTTCATGATTTGCCTCATCTCGCGCCAATCCATCAGAGGAAGTTCATTATCCTCCCTTCTATGCCGCACAATAGCATCCCACCAACGCAAAGCATAACCATCAAATTCAGATGCTGCAAGCTTGACCTTCTTGTCTTTTGGATAGTCAAATAAGCGCCAGAGTTTCTCAATCTTCAACTCCCATGTGAGGTAACCTTCAGGATCAATGGAACCATCAAACTTGGGAATCGAGAACCTTGGCTTGCCCAAACCATCATTAGCAGCTTGGTTGGAACACGTTGAGCACGCCCAAGAGGAGCAAGCCCACGGACATGAGAAGGTGCATGGACAGGGGGAATAGCACGTCCCCTGCCAACATGTGGAGCAGCATCAACCGCGCTACCCTCATCAAAGTCATCAAAGGCATCATCATGTTGAGGTTCCTGCTTTCTATGTATGGCGGCGGTCAAACCCTCAATGGAACGCTGCAAAGTGGCGACATTGACATTGAGTGCAGCTACTTGCGTTTGGATAGTATCAACTATTCCAACATGCTGATCCAATCTCATATTCATATCCTGGAGATTCTTGTCAATGGCATCTATCGTGTGAGTAAACACACGTGTCAAGTGGGACTTCAAAGCCTCATATTCCCGCCAATTAACAAGCTCCTCATCCTGCTTTTTCTGCGACACAACATCATCATCACTAGAACACATGATTAGTAGGTTAGTGCAAAAAGGAAAATCTGCATGGTGGAAACTCTCACGGCTCACTCACAACTAATAAAAAAAAGGAGATCTTACCGTTCCAAAGTGAATAGAGATGCTCTACCAAATGAAATCAAAGACTGATGCACTAATGTGATGAAGTGAATATCAAAGGTATAGAGAAGGATCGCAGGGCACACAGGTTATTCATGGTGGAGCTATAGGTATGGAATCCTATCTACACCGCAAACAAGTCATAGTGCTGATCATATAAATACCCAAGAAACACACATGTGGAGAAAAACGTGGCAATGCAACTATGAACGGTGTTGCACTACTCTCGTGAGACACTAGCAAAGCTCAAAGTAAACAGGCACAAAATTACTCAATCTACTGGTGCACAAAGATATCACTAGGCCTCTTGCTCAAATTATCTTCCTTTTTCTTTTTGTATAGCTCTTTTTGCTTATTTTTTCCTTTTTCTTTTGCTATCTTGCTTTTTCTCTTTGTTTTTTATATATATCACACACAGCCAATTACAAAGTATAACACCAAAATCCTAGGAGAAGCCTGTAGGAGCGGAAACTAGTCTCAATGGGAAAGTTCCTACACCTATGTAGTAGATTGGTTGTGGCTAAGGTTTATGGAAAAGTGAAAATTTTATCACACTTTGTAATTATGGTGTCGTGGCAGCAAAATAGGCAGAAATCCTACCATGGCAGAACAGCGGCAGAAAAACTGGCGGAAATTGTGCCGCGACAAAGGAGCGGCAGCACGCCGCAGAGACTTGTGTCGCGATAGAGAATTGCACCGCGATAGAGCAGCGGCAGGCATCCGCGCGCGGCAGGATCGGTGACAAAAAAAATTTGTTGAATCCGACTCGGCCAGGAGGAAAATAACTAGGACTCTTTCGTAGATCGGATCTGCTAGATGCGGTGGAAGACAAAGGTGATGGATTTGACTAGAACAAGAACAAAACAAAGAAAAAGAAAACTATATCTAGACAAAAAGAAGACACGACCAACAACTATTTCTCGTCTACAATGTAATCTAGGCTATGGCGAACCTTTTTGTGGGGCTATTTTCTGTATAGGAAAAAAACACTCTCTAATCTATGGATGGATTGTGGATTGCTTACCGAGGCAACAAGGAAATATAATACCAAGATGATATGGGGTGTACCGATCTTCTCAGCAAGCTCTTGTCTATGATATGGTGGATGATAGATAACTAGTGCGTAGATATGATCTCTCCCGCTCGATCCCTGATGCCAGTGCAACAGATCTCGATCCTTGTAGGATGTTCACAACACCAAACTCTTCCACACGCAGCCGTGACCACGAACGGTAGTATGCAATCTACTAATTCCCAGTGGAACAACAGATCACACTCAATTATAGTTGTAGAATTTGTACATAGGGTAATTTCAGAGGTTCTATGAAGGAAACAACTCCAAAATATTTTAACGTGGTCTAAAACCCTAATCTACGATGCCCCCATCTATTTATGAGTTTAGTGGGGGTGGCGGCTTAAGGTGGAACCCGAGTTGGTTCCACCCAACCTTGATACAAACCGAACCACAAAGTGGTGTGGCCACATGTTCTGCCGTGGCAGACTTGGACGCTATTTTGGTGCCGCGACAGGAATTGTGGGCCTTTCTCTACCGCAGCAGAGATCTCCCTCCTCGTGTTGATCTCCATCTTGACAGCTCCTTGCGCTTCCTCCCTCTCCTCCCTCGCGCATTCCTCATTGATCAACATGCCATGTTCCTTCAGCTCCTCACTCCGTGCTATGCCTTCTTCTCCTAAGTACTTGATCATACAATAGTTCAAAGACTTAGGTAGTATAAAATTCTCATTAATTAAAAAACCAGGTTCATTAAGAAACAAAGCCACCTGTTGTTCTAGTAGCTTAGCAATTGGATTGATCCTTCTTTGCAATTGGAACATCTTGTGATTGGTCCAATCCTTATCTCATTGGATTGATCCTTCATTGCAATTGGAACATCTTCATTAGCAATTGGGGTAGGTGTAACTATAGGGATGTCCTCATCAATTTATTTCTATGACACTTACATTCCATCGAATTTGGAGACCTCCTGCCCCTCAGCAATCGTGGAACCAGTGCTGCGTGTTTTCAGATAGTAGTGGCACAATCACAATTTCGAATTCAACTACTGACTCGGGTGTTTCCAAACCCTAAGTCGTGGTACATTTTACTCCAAGAACATGGGTAGATTGTTTCGCCTGACAAGTTCCATGCACAGAGCTCCAGAATTTAACCAAATTACATATATAGGTTCAAGTTCAACACATTATTATGCATCTTCATTGCCAGCAACCTTCTTCCCCTTCCTGGGTGCCAAGCCTTCATGTCCACTAGCTTCTTCATTTCCTGCCTTCTTCCTCTTCCTTGGTGCCAATTTTCTTAGCTTCACGTACTCTGCAACACCGAAACAATCAGCAGCAGAATCGTGTCCAGCATCATCTTTTGACTCGTTTTTATTTTTTTCCGGCACCAAAATGACTGACCCAACAGTCATGTTTCTAACCTTGCGGTGCTTCCTGTGAAAGAAACAGGACTGTTGCATAACTGCCTAATATCTACAGAGTAAATAAAACAAAAATTACAATTCAGCACAAACATGCGAACCGCAAGAGACTTTTTCTTACCAGGAGCTAATTGGGTTCGAGTGACCACCCTGTCCAAGAATAGAAGGGCGAATCCCAGTTGCAGTAGCTTCCAGATCCAGTATGTCACAATTCAGCTCAAAAATTCAAGCCAAAGCATACCTTTTCATCAACCCAATTAGCTGACTGTCACATGTTAGAGGAACCATGATGCCTCGTTCATCGATGAAGCTGAACTTTGCAGTCTGCTTCGGCCATATTTCAACATGATTACGCAGAGCAGCAACCATACCAGGGATAGTGCAGATCAGCACATGCGCTTCTTCCATTGTGATACAATGGTGTCCATACCACTTGCCCTTCACCCTTGCTGATTTAGAGTCGTACCTGAAGAGGGCTACCGTAACCAGGTAAGGGTGGTCCGTGGAGATCCCACTTGATAGAAAACTATGGAGAAAATAGTTTTGTCAGTGTTGGGCTAACAAACAATTTTAGGTTCAGTAGCCAGCTAGCAGTTATAGTTAGTGCAAATAGCAAAGAGAAGGGAGGCTCACCCGCATGTAACCAGAACTTCTTCTTCCTTGGTAGTAGGATCTGCCATCCTCAGAGCTCCTCATCTCATCGGCGGCGGAGGCGGGCTAGATCGTCGCAATGGCGGCTACGGCATGCGCCATTGGAGTTCGGGATTAGCGAATGGGCGCAGCAACTTGGCACCGGAAGTCAAATGTCCGAAGGGATCATTCTGCTTGGAGGGTGGATTTCGACGCCACCGGTGCTAGGAGAAAGGAGGGAATGGATTTATGAAATTTTTCAACGCATCCAAGCCACTTAGTTCCTCGATTTGCCTAAGAGGTGGCCGCGTTGGCGCTCGCGTCACGGACAGATGACTGACATGTGGGTCCCGACCGTCTACTTAACGGGGTAGTTTAACGGAATGTTTGAATTTGGTAGGGTGAGATGAGTTTGCCTCGAAATGGCCCCTCTCGGTAGTTGGCAGCCCAACTTTGTGAAACGCTGAAATTACAAGCAACCTGGGTACCGTGATGCACTCGCCCAGGAACTATCGGGCCGCAAACCAACAAGCCCCATGGTTATACCAGAAGCCAAAACAATAACTATCGGCGCAAACGTCACCGCTAAAAATGAGCCGTGGGTATTGGCTAGCCAAGTGGAGCAATGTTATTTCATTACCGACCCGACAAAGCCTAGTCGTGTCATCATGAGGAGGGGAAAAAGAAGAATCATCGGAATGGACGGAGTAGCCAACGAGGAAGACTTCGACAACTACGATTACCCGAAGATGGAAGAGGACATCGACATACCTACTACTTCGACAAGAAGAAGCAGGACCACCCTACCGGCTAAAGGTTGTCCGTTCACGAGAAGAAGTCAATAGATTTCCGGGCTAAATTATTCAACAGCGACGAAGAAGGGCAAGAAAATAGTGAAGGGCAAGAAGATTGTCAAATGCTAGGGGGGCGTGTGATTATGTGTGTGCATGCCAAACGTTATCACCGTGTGTGTATATGTGTCACGTGTGTATGTCAAACACTAGCTAATGAGGACATCCATACTATTCCACTATCTCCTACTGCTATTCACAATGAAGATGTTGCTGCAAAGAACAAGTCCAATGAAATCAGGTTTGGACCCATTACAAGAGCTCGTGCAAAGCTACTTGAGCAACATGTGAATTCACTCTTAATTGAACCTGATGTTTTACTTAATGAGAACTTTATACTACCTAAGTCTATGCATCTTTGTATGATCAGGTTTTTGGTAACACAAGCGTTGCACGAAGAGGAGGAGAGTTGCAGCAAGAAGAACAAGCGTTGATTTCCAATATCAACAAGTGCGCGAGGGAGGAGCGGGAGGCATGCGCACTAGGAGGCAATGAGGAAATCACGTATGAGCAAGAGAGAGAGAGATGGCGCACCAAGAATTACATGTTTGAGGTGTTCCACGACGTTTGGACTGCGTGCCAATAAGGCTGAACCCATATATGGGTCGGTATATATCAGTTTAAGTCGAACCGAGTCAGTTTGGGCCAAGATATGACTGTTTTTGGCCCGTTTAGAGGGGAGGACGCCCCAGCCCTCATATAAACCTCCGTAGCCGTCACAAGTTAGGTTTTAGACCACGTTAAAATATTTTGGAGTTGATTCTTTCATAGAACCTCTGAAATTACCCTATGTTCGAATTCTACAACAATAATTGAGTGTGATTTGTTATTCTATTGGGAATTAGTAGATTGCATACTACCGTCCGTGGTCACGGCTACGTGTTCAAGAGTGTGGTGTTGTGAATATCCGACAAGGTTCGAAATCTGTTGCACTGGAATCAGGGATCAAGCGGGAGAGATCATAGCTACACACTAGTTATCTATCATCCACCATAACATCGACAAGAGCTTGCTGAGCAGATCGAGCCACCCCATATCATCTTGGTATCAGATTTCTAGCGTTGCCTTGGTAAGCATCCACAAATCCATCCATAGATTAGTTATTTTTGTCCTATACAGAAAAATCCACACAAAAAGATTAGGGTTCATAGTGTTTGCCATAGCCTAGATAACACAGTTGATAAGTTTTAGTTGCTGGTCATAGTCCTTTTGTGTAGCCTTTCTTCTAAATCTGTGTCGTACTTTTTTTCTAGTTTTTCGTCTGTTTTTGTTCCGCCGTCGGATCCCTAGATGTTTCTAGACTAGTTCTCGAGTTCTTGAGACTGTTCATCGTGTTCTTGAGTTTTAGAACTACTAGATCTATTTTTTAGTTGTTTTGGGGAGTCGTAGATCCGTTTTGAAAGAAGAAAAATATATACCGATTGGAACTTCCTGTACGTGAGGCACATTGAAAAGAAAAGAAAAAAGAAACTAATCCTAGTCCTGCTACCGTACGTGCCTGCCACGAAGTAAAAAAAAAATGAATCCGGATCGGTTTCCTACAAATACGTGAGGTTTCCTCTCGTTGAAGCCAAGCTACGTAAAAAAGAATTGTGGGATCGCTAGTGCACATGTACAACCACAGAGGTGGTCTGCCCTCTAGCGTGAGAGTCAGGAAAAAAATGGGCTCACGCTAGACCACAGGCTGGTCGGAGGTCGTAAGAGAAATTCGTTGTGTCTGTCGACATCCTGCCACGGCAGGATTTCGGGCCTTTTTTTCTGCCGTGGCGGAGACCACTTCTTAGGTCAATACTTTTTGTTTATTTTTTTACTGAGTTCACATAGCGTACCTATCTTTGTAAGCCTTAGTAAGTTTTTGTTTGTGTCAAACTATCCTACGAGACTAGCGTGATTAGTGCTCTACGGGCTGCTCAGTTTAGCAATCTTGTGTCCGTTTCGTCGAGGCATTGCTAGCGTCTCTCCTTGTGCATTGCAACACGAGCGTTCCTCCAACATACCTCAATTTTTGAGCTCTTTTTCATAGTTGCAATTGCCCCATTTATCTCCACCGTGTGTTTTCGTGGGGTCTTTATCATACGATCAGCATTAGGACTTGTTTGTGGTGTAGTTAGGATACCATACCTACAGCTCCACCATAAATAACCTGTGTGCCCTGTGATTGTTCTCCATACTTTTGGTATTCACTTCATCATATCAATGCATAAGTCTTTAATTTCGAATTGGTAAGCATCTCTATTTACTTTGGAACGGTAAGATCTCCTTTCTTATCAGTTGTGAGTGAGTTGTGAAAGTTTCCTCCATACCGATTTTGATTTTTGCACTAACCTACTAATCATGTCTTTAAGTGATGATGAAGTCGTGTCACAGAAAAAGCAGCTTGAGGAGCTTGTTACTTGGAGTGAGTCTGTTGATAGAAATATCACCGACATACAAGATGCTGTGGAGAATAATACTGGCGCCATCAATAATATTCAGACCCAGCTGACGGCAATGAATGTCAACTTTTCCACCTTGCAGCGTTCTATTGATGCTATTCAAGTGACACTCTAGCCAGGACCTGCACAACAACATGACGATGCATTTGAGGAATTTGATGAGGGTAGTGCGGCTGATGCTGCCCCACATGGTGGAAGGGGACGTGCCAATCCCCCTGCACCTGCGGTTGCTCCTCTGTATGGCTGTGGGTATGCTCTTGTTGGACGTGCCCAGCGTGTTTAGAATCCAGCTGATGATAGTTTGGGCAAGCCCAAGTTCTCAATTCCTTCGTTCAATGGCTCGCTTGATCCTAATGATTATATTACTTGGGAGTTGAATATTGAGAAGCTCTGGCGTTTATTTGATTACCCAGAAGACAAGAAGGTAAAGCTTGCAACATTAGAGTTTGATGGTTATGCTTTGCGTTGGTGGGAAGCTATTGTGCAGAATAGACGGAACGACAATGAACTTCCTGTGAGGGATTGGCGTGAGATGAAGGCCATCATGGCGGATCGTTTTGTTCCCTCCAATTATTTGCGCTCCGTGTTTGACAAGCTGGCACAGTTGAGGCAAGGCAGAATGACAGTTGATGAGTACTACATGGAGATGGAGATGCTTATGCAGCGTGCTAATGTTCGTGAATTATGAGATATGACAATGCAGCGTTTCCTCAACAATTTGAAGCTTAAAATCAAGAGTATTGTGTGTTATCACAAGTAATGAGACAATGAATGAGATGCTGCACCATGCTAGAGAGGCCGACTCCCAGCTAGCTGAAGAGGCAAAGTCACGTGCTCGTTTTCCATCTTCTAGCACATTTTCGGCCAGATCTACACCTCCTGCTATCACGCCACCAGTTGTTGCTCCTTTTACACCATCGGCCAAACCCGCAAGTACACCTTCGTTTGGTTCTAATGCTTGGAAACCCACTGCTCCTGTTGCTAGCTCGGGTTCCAACATGTCTACTGCATGTACTCGCGATGTGGTGCTCTATACTTGTGGAGGTAGAGGGCACTATAAGAAAGATTGTCCAAACAACAAGGTTATGTTTGTTAACGAACAAGGCGAAGTAGAGAGTGGAGATGAAGCTTCTGATGATGATGTTGATGATGCCGAGGATGGTGCTGATGCGTATCCTGAGCATGCTCCAACTATTGTCGCATCTTCACGTATACTTAGTGTGCAACCGGTTGAGGAATCCTAGTGTTGGAACTTGTTCCAAACCAAAGCTCTAATTGGACCTAAAAAGGCTTGCAAGGTCATTATTGATGGAGGTAGCTGCAGAAATCTTGCAAGTAAGGATCTATGTGCCAAACTGAATTTGACATACTTACCTCATCCAAAGCCATACTCCATACAATGGTTGAGCAACAATGGTGAGATGAAGGTAAATCATATGGTACGTGTAAATTTTCTACCACTCGGCGAGATTGTGTGACAGCTGTTCCTGATGTAATTGAGCCTAAATTGAGTGATATAACGAAAAGTGAGAGCGTGCCTGGTTTATTGATACTAGCCACCAAGGAAGATATGAGAGAATTTCGTGAGGATCCTACAGCCATGCCACTTGTGCTCATGTATAAGGGTGAGGTATTAGTTTCTAACGACATGACCCCTATTTCTCTTGGTGTCTCTTCTGTTTTGTAGGACTTTGGGGATGTGTTTCTAGAAGATGTACCCGCAGGCTTACCTCCATTGCGTGGTATAGAACATCAAGTGGACATGGTTCCTAGCGGCACACTTCCCAACCGTGCACCCTACAGGACTAATCCCGAAGAAACTAAGGAAATTCAGAAGCAAGTACAAGAGTTGATGGATAAAGGGTACATTCGTGTTTCTCTCAGCCCTTGTGCTATTCCTGTTATTTTTGTTCCTAAGAAAGATGGTACATGGCGCATGTGTGTTGACTATAGAGCGATTAATAACATCACTATTCGATATCGTCATCCTATTCCACGCTTAGAGGATATGCTAGATGAATTGAGTGGTGCTGATGTTTTCTCTAAGATAGACTTGTGTAGTGGCTATCATCAAATTAGGATGAAAGAAGGGGATGAGTGGAAAACTTCTTTCAAAACTAAGTTCGGTTTGTATGAGTGGTTAGTCATGACGTTCGGTCTTACTAATGCGCCTAGTACTTTCATGCGTTTGATGAATCTTGTTTTGAGAGAGTTTATTAGTCATTTTGTGGTTGTTTACGTTGATGATATACTCATATACAGCCACACCGAATCTGAACACTGCACTCATATTCGACAAGTTTTGCAAGTTTTGCGTGATAATAAACTGTATGCTAATCTTGAGAAGTGCACATTTGCAAAAGATAAGGTCATATTCCTAGGATTTGTTGTATCTAAGAATGGAGTAGAGGTAGATCAATCTAAAATTGAATCAATTAAGAATTGGCCTACTCCCATGAATGTAAGTCAAGTGCGTAGTTTCCATGGTTTAGCTGTTTTCTATAGGTGCTTTGTGAAAGATTTTAGCACCATTGCTGCACCTTTGAATGATTTGACAAAGGAAGATGTTCCTTTTGTATGGGGCGTGTCCCAAGTTATTGCATTTGATACATTGAAATGTTTGCTTACTTTTGCACCATTACTTGCATTACCTGATTTTTTGAAGCAATTTGAAGTTGAATGTGATGCTAGTGGTATAGGCATAGGTGGCGTTTTGATGCAAGAGGGTCGGCCTATAGCTTATTTTTCTAAGAAATTGACTGGTGCTCGTTTGAATTATTCAATCTATGATAAAGAATTGTATGCACTTGTTAGAGTACTTGAGGTTTGGCAACATTATTTGTGGCCAAAGGAATTCATCATACATTCTGATCATGAAGCATTGAAATACTTGAAAGCTCAATCAAACTTGCATAGAAGATTAGCTGAATGGGTTGAGTTCATTGAGTCTTTTCCTTACATCATTAATTATAAGAAGGGAAAAGAGAATGTTGTTGCTGATGCTCTATCTAGGAAGAACATGCTATTAACCAATCTTGATGTTCAAATTCCTGGATTAGAAGCTATTTGTGCACTTTATGCTACTGACCATGATTTTGCTGAACCATATCATTTGTGTGCTCTTAGAAACGCATGGGATAAGTATCATATACATGATGGATATTTGTTTCGAGCTAACAAACTATGTATTCTAGAATTGTTGTTGCGTTTGTTTTTAGTGCAGGAATCACATGCTGGTGGTTTGATGTGTCACTTTGGGCGTGAGAAGACGTTGCTCATGCTTGCTGATCACTTTTATTGGCCCAAGATGAGGAATGATGTGTATATATTTGTGAGCTGATGCATTACTTGTCACAAATCGAAATCCGAGCTGAAGCCTCACGGTTTGTATACACCTCTCTCTGCACCTACTACTCCATGGGAAGACATTAGTATGGATTTTGTGCAAGGTCTACTCAGCTTTGTCCTTTTGAGGTGGTGTTTGGCTTCAAGCCATTGACGCCACTTGATATATTGCCTCTGCCATTATATGAGAGAGTTGATATGGAGGCATCAAAACGTGCTGATTATGTGAAGAAAATACATGAGAAGACTCGAGAGGCTATTGAGAAGAAAGGCAAGAACATTGCTGCTACAAGGAATCAAGCAATAAAACAAGTGTTGTTCGAGCCTGGAGATATGGTTTGGGTGCATCTACGCAAGGACAGATTTCCACTACTTCGCAAGTCCAAGTTGAAGCCACGTGGTGCTGGTCCTTACAAAGTGCTAGCCAAAATTAATGATAATGCCTACTTAATTGATATACCTATTGAGGAGTTTGGTCGTGCTAGCAACAGCTTCAACGTTGCTAATTTGTCACCATATGCTGGATAGGACCTTGGAGCGTCGAGGTCGAGCCTTTTGAAGGGGGGACATGATGAGGACATCCATACTATTCCACTATCTCCTACTCCTATTCACAATGAAGATGTTGCTGCAAAGAACAAGTCCAATGAAATCAGGATTGGACCCAATACAAGAGCTCGTGAAAAGCTACTTGAGCAACAGGTGAATTCACTCTTAATTGAACCGATGTTTTACTTAATGAGAACTTTATACTACCTAAGTCTATGCATATTTGCATGATTAGGTTTATTGATAACACAAGCGTTGCGCGAAGAGGAGGAGAGTTGCAGCAAGAAGGACAACCGCGGATTTCCAATATCAATAAGTGCGCGACGGAGGAGAGGGAGGCATGCGCATTAGGATGCAATGAGGAAATCACCTATGAGGAAGAGAGAGAGATGGCGCACCAAGAATTACATGTTTGAGGTGTTCCATGACCTTTGGACTGCGTGCCAATAAGGCCGAACCCATATATGGGTCGGTATGTATCAGTTTGAGTCGAACCGAGTCAGTTTGGGCCAAGATATGGCTGTTTTAAGGCCCGTTTAGAGGGGAGGACGCTCCAGCCCTCATATACACCTCCGTAGCCATCACAAGTTAGGTTTTAGAACACGTTAAAATATTTTGGAGTTGATTTTTTCATAGAACCTCTGAAATTACCCTGTGTTCGAATTCTACAACTATAATTGAGTCTGATCTGTTGTTCCATTGGGAATTAGTAGATTGCATACTACCGTTCATGGTCACGGCTGCGTGCGCAAGAGTGTGGTCTTGTGAATATACTACAAGGTTCGAGATCTGTTGCACTGGCATCAGGGATCGAGCGGGAGAGATCATAGCTACGCACTAGTTATCTATCATCCACCATATCATCGACAAGAGCTTGCTCAAAAAAATTTGTCCTTAGAGGTTCTGGTAGACTTTGGTGTTTAAGATTTTTGAGGGTTGGATTCATCTTAAAATAATTAACAGAATACCCTTGGGAAAATCCCAAACTCAGTTCTATAGTCAACTTGTCTTTTTAACCAGATTTGTTATACATGTCCAATTGATATGAGGTAAACGGCAACGGATAGGTATTGCAAATTCCTTTCATTTGAAATTGGAATCACTATTTTTGGACTAGTTAAGCTTCTAAAATGATTTATCTAGTGAATACACCGCATACAGAAGTATTTAATTCATTAAAAATCAATAGTGGATCAATACATAGTGTTCTCCTGAGTTTTGATAGGTACCATAGTACCACATCACTGCGAGTTGGAATTAGGTTGAAACTCATTGTGTTTTGACCTAGAGAATTTCCTAATGGCAGATATGACGGATTTTTATTATTTTTACTACAGTGAAACCAAGTCTCCACTTGGGATGAGGCCAAGGCCATGAGATAGGTACATGAAACTCCTACCAGAGACAATTGGATTTACACAATTTGGGTTTACCAATCTCCCAGAAAGAATTATTTATTGAAATTAACACACTTTTGTATTTTTATTTCTAGCAAATATATGAATATTATTTTGATGCAAAACTTGTTCTGAATGTTGGAAAATACACTATAGTTCATGATAATATATAAGGGAGTTTTGGGGCATTTTGCAATTTCAGTTTGAATTAAACTAAACAGATAGTTCTGCAGATCTAGAAAAGAAATAAAAAAAGGAAAAGGAAAAGAAGGTAGTCGGGCCGGATCCAGAAGGAAAAGGGCCGTGCAGGGGGGAATCGGCCCGCCCGGGTTGGGCCTCACGCGGGAGGCCGCGGTTTGAAATTATCGGGCGGGGCCCAGGTGGCGAGGTCAGTGTGGGAACGAAGGGCTATAGGCCGATTGTGGCCGTTCGATTAAGTGATGATGGACAGCTATCCATCGTCTTCTTCCTCAAAACGCGGCGACGGAGCCCGAACCCTAGGAGGAGCGGGAAAGGCTCGGGAGGCTCATCGGGCGGCAGAGGAACGCCGAGGAGGGTGCAGGCTGACACAGTCGTCGACGGCAAACTGGGAGAGGGGCGGCAACATGGGCTTCAACGCTAGGAGGAAGCTTGCGCATGCACGCCCATGGAGAATGCTCATGAGGTTGATGGTGGGGTGATATGGGGCCATCCTTGGAAGAATAGAGGGCAGGATTAGATAGAGGAGGACCTACGGTCTTAGCACAACTACATGCAGAGGGGAAGGAATAGAGGAAAGGGTACACAAGCCAGATCTTGAAAATGCCCGAATGGTGGAGTTCTCCTACCTGACGACATGCAGAGGATGAGGCTCTGGGGGGAGGTGCAAGGGAGCCAGATGGGAGCTGTGGAGGGTACCTAGGGTGCGAGGGAGGGTCAAGGTCGACCACACTCATGCAACATGGAAGAACCCGAGGAGGTTTCTCCTTCTCCTTGTGAGCAGCATAGTAAGAGAGAGCTCTCGGGGCTTTGGGGGAAGAGAGAGTACGGGCAGTGGAGTGAAATGGCAAGGCCTAGAAGGGCTAGGGTGGTTCTAGGGCTTAATACCCGAGTGGGTGGTGTATGGTGGACATGGCCCATGGAGGAGCTAGGGCAGGTCCAGGGGCTTCTCATTGGTTGCAATGGTCAATGGAGAGGGCATTGGGGTCGTGCAGGGGACAAAGAGGGAGTTTTGTTCGTGGCTGAGCAAGCTTTTAAGAGATATGGCAAGATATGGTCGTTTCCCTCTCTCTATCTCTCCACTTCCATACAAGCATAAAAGGCAAAGGGAGTAGGGCTAGGTGCTGCTACAGTGGGTAGCGACCAGAGGAGGTGTCCTGGTGTTGTGGAGAAATGTTGTATAGGATTTTGATGAGTTAGGATGTATTTGAGCTCATGGTTTTGAATATCTCCATTTTTGGATTTTGATGATCATGAAGAACCTCATGATTTTTGATCCTAGAAAGCTGAGGTGAGGGTGATGGTAGATGGATATGGTCCATGTACATATCCATGAATTATTTGGGAATTATTTGATGAAGTTTGGTCCACTTTATATCACATATTCAAAAAGTGCAGAAATGGTTTTTAGGATTTGACTTGTTATTTTTGAATTGGACAAGGATGGTTTTTGGCTTGATATGGTCCTAAATAGGGATCCATACTTTGAGGAATTTTCCCATGATTTGTTGATGAATAAAAGTATTTAATGTATTTATTTTGTTGTTTCAGCCATTTAAGAAAATGGGCAAAGAGAATTGTTAATACTCTTCAAAAATATTGAAGTTGGAAGATGGGATATGACAATTAGACTTCAAATGATCCTAAATATGGGGATGTGTTTTGGAGAAAATTAATCTTTCTTTTATAGATTAGGTTTTGAAGTTTTTGTTAATTTAAGAGATTAAATAGGTTTTTGTCCATAATAACTATGGATAACATTTGATAAATCCTTGTAATCAAGTTAGAGGATGTCCACAAGGTGTATCTAGCATTTGCAACCTTGGGTGTTGAGAATCAAAGTTGATTTTGGTGGAAAACATGAGATTAAGTATCTAGGGTAATGTTATTTTATTACCTTCAAAACCTTGTTGGATCTTGGATCTCAAAGCTCCTCTTGGGCCATGGGCTATATGGATAGATATCCCAAGTGATATATATCACCATGGTACAGAGGTTTAAGGTTGCTCATGGTTGATATCTCCAAAGATCGATTCCAAACTTTGAATAAAATAAGGGTGCTAGAGTAGATTATCAAATAGCCTTCAAAACCTTGGGGGTTTTTGAAGCACAAGGATCCATTTGGAACAAGTGAAGTAGCTATTGCTACACCTTTATGAGTACAAAAAAATCATGCAAATAGTTGGTCCAAAGAAGGTAGGATGAATATGTGAGATTCTTCCAAAGTAGGCTAGTTGATAAGATTTGCAGATTTTATTATTTCCTTGACTGCAAAACTATCAAGAACAAGTGGTTTAAAAAGGTGATCTATCCAAGGGAAATAGTGGTACTTGGTAGTCCTTAAGATGGTCTACAAGATGGTTCAAGTGCATTCCCAAAAATGCACAAGGGTTGAGAAACAGAGGCATTCAAAGAAGTGATGTTGAAATAGTTTCCAGACTTAGTCAAATTTAGCAAATTTAGGGTTTTTGACTAGAATATGAGTGGGGATGTTTTTGATGGGTTTTAAGGTATAAAAGCATCATCAAGTTGATGATGTTGAATTGTAGATTGAGAAGAATAGATCCATGCTTTATTTTGGTCTTTATTGACTTGGAAACTTCTAGAATGGATCACTTCAGAGTTGATCTAGTTAAGGGTTTTACATGAGCACCTACTGGCTAGAGATCAGGTCCAGCTTGGTTAACTTGTTTAGGTTTGACACTCTTGGATTAGATAGATGCTAGATGATGAGCTCCTAGGGTAGCTCATACTACTTCTAAGCAATCAGGTCAAGTAGAGATCAAGCCAATTCAGCTTAGCAGATCAAGGCAACTCATGTTACAAACAGAACAAATGTACTACCATGGGTAGCTCCAAGGCTAGATTGAGGTAGGGATGGGTATTTTGAAAGGGTAGAGTTTTAATAAGGTGAGAGTCCTTGGTATTTCTACCAAGAGTAGAATTCAAAAGCTTTATAAAAAGGTTTTAGAAAAACCTAGAGGTAAGAGTAGTTGAAAGCTCTGTCTTGAAAACGTTAGGAGATTATATCATATAGATCTCCATAATTTTTTCAATAGAAGCTACTACAATAGTTAGGGTTGTGAAGGCATCTAGGCTCAGGTTTTGAAATGGCAGAACATTTGAGAATATATAAAAAGAGCCACGAAAATTTTGTTAAGTAGCTTTTGTCAACTTATGCTGGGTTAAGGAGTATATCCTATGCAATACATTCATATGCATAAGAATAGACAAACAACAAGCAATCACTGCATCATTGAACAAGAGAAAGTTTTTGTTCCCCCTGATTTTTGCATTCTAGACAACTAATCAGGGTTGCTGAAATTGGGATGTTATAGCCGCTGTGGAGGAGGAGACCGATGTGGAGGGGGAGGCCGTCGCTGTGGAGGAGGAGGCCGCCGCTGTCCACGCCGGTGTGGAGTAGGAGGTCGTTGTTGTCCATGACACCACCATCGTTCAGCCGTCCGGTCGTCGTCGAGGTACCCTTCCCCTCTCTCCCACTCCTCTCCCCCAGCCCTCCCCTTTCCCTCGCACCCTCTCCCTTCTAGGGCTTGTAGCAAATACCCTTGAACTATGAACGTTGCTTGCACCCTACTATGAAACTAGCACACAGCGGCGACTAAAATCATTTAGCATCAGGTTTTGCATCAAGTCTATTTTGCTAGTGGTTCTTGAAGTGGTGGTTCTGTATTGATGCTACCCGATTGCTTTGTAGTGGTGGTTCTTGCAGTGGTGTGTATGCTTTTACTGCTTAGTATTGATGCTACCAGATTATGTAGCTTAGGTTCTGTATTGATGCTACCAGATTGCAGAGTATTGATGCTACCAGATTCTACATAATGATTCCTAGGTGTTTTACCTAAGTAAAATGATTTAAATGTATGCTTTGCTTCCTTAGAAAGGAATTTATGTTCATTAAAAGCAATACTAGCTAATGATACTAACATGGGTTTCAAATACTCAGTGATGACCCAGCATAGCAAGTGGTTTTAAAAAATTTAGTAAGAATAGAGTCAAATTGAGTAGGTTCAGTAGTGGTTTTTGAAGATTAGTAGTGGTTTTTGCAGTGATTTTTGCAGAGTAGTAGTAGGTTTTTGCGGTGGTTTTTGCAGTGGTTGCGGAGTAGTAGTGCGAGAAATTCATGATAGTTTATTGATGAGTTTCTTCATCAATCATGTGCTTTGCTCCTGGATGTTCATTGGTAACTGGTTGCTCTGTTTGATCAGACTTCAGATGTGTGCTGGGTATCAATGTTTTTTTCCTTGGTATTTATTGTTATATTCAGTATTGTTTTCACTATTTTTATAAATTTACAGGCCAGTCATTCATTTTTCTTTAGTTTCCATATTGCTTTAACTAAAATTTGGGATGTGTCAGTGAGATAAAACAATTTGAACCACTGCTACAAAAATCAATAGACTGGAAGTGTCATGACATGAGCTAAATGTAACCAACTTTTTTAGGACCACATGTAGCCTAGCTAGAACCTCATGTAGTAGTAACCTCATGTAAATTCAGTAGTGGTTCTTGAACTAGTGGTTCAGTGTGGTTCTTGAACTAGTGGTTCAGTGTGGTTCTTGCAGAGTAGTAGTAGGTACAGTAGTGGTTCAGTAGTAGTAGGTTCAGTAATTGGTTCAGTAGTAGGTTCAGTAGTAGTAAGTTCTTGCAGAGTTAGTGCTTACTCTGTAGTGCTTTCTTGTAGAGTAGTAGTAGGTTTAGTAGTTTTTTAGGTTTCATAGCTTAGGTTCAGTATCTAATAAACCTAAGAAAAATTGTATATATATTATCTGCTATTATTTGTATATATATTAGCTTAGGTTCAGTAGTTTCTTAGGTTCAGTTAGCTTAGGTTCTGCAGTGCTTGCTTGCTATTATCTTCTTGCATATTCAAGAAAAACTGTATATATATTGATGAATTTGTCGGTGCAGGATATGTTCTGGTGGTTATTGATGAATTAATGCTTTTTTTCTGGAATAGTTTCAGTGTATATTTTTAAAAAATGGAAGTCTCTTGTGTAGTGTGCTTCTCCTCTATGTATATGTTTATGTGTATGAGATACAGGATTTCAACCCTTCAAGGGTTTTGAGTTGCCTGTTTTCGCCAAAATGTTGATTCATTTCCGTTTTAGTGAAAAATGGGCACTCCTAGGTCCATAAATTAGCAAAGGTCATGCCGGATTTTCATGTGGATTTTTCTACTAACTAGTTGCATCTTTGTATGTAGTACTCACCATGTCGAGTGGACACAGCAACTACGAGGCCGACACATCTCGGCCAACAAACGTCTTAGAAGAAGCCCGGGAGAGTAACAAGGCGTTTTGGGAGTTTGCCCGGGACGGGGTGAAGGGAATATGCCCGAGAGGTAATAATAAAGTGGTTATTATCTTATTCCTTGTTTATGATAAATGTTTATTTTGCATCCTATAATTGTATTAATTTGGAAACGTTAATACATGTGTGTTTAATAAACAAAAGGAAAGTTCCTAGTTATGCCTCTCTTATAAACTAGCTCGTTGATTAACAAGATGATCAAGATTTCCTGATCATGGACATTAGATGTTGTTAATAACGAGGTCACAACATTAGTGGAATAATGTGATGAACATTCATCCGAAGTATAGCATTACGATCAAAGTCATTGTGTTTATATTGCTATAACCTCATACGAAGTAATCCTAGTCCTTAGACCATGAGATCGTGTCAAACACTAACACTGGAAGAGTATCTTGATAACATCAAACGTCACACCGTGAAAGGGTGATTATAAAGGTGGGTTCAATGGTACGAAAGTTTTATGTAGAGGCTCATGGATTAAGAGTGGGATTTGTCCATCCCGATGACGGATAGATATACTCTGGGCCCTCTCGGTGATATCACATTGGTTAGCTTGCAAGCAAGTGATGAGATCACTAGAATGTTATATCACGGGAACAAGAAAAGAGTACATGTCGGTAACGAGATCAAACTAGGTATGGAGATACCAATGATCGAATCTTGGACATGTAATATATCACGAGACAAAGGGATTTAGTTATGATGTTGAAGGTTCACACGATCACAAAAGTCATCGTTGAATATGTGGGAGTCAGTATGGATCTCCAGGTCCCACTGCTGATTATTGATCGGAGAGGGGTCTCGATCATGTCTGTATTATTTGCGAACCGTAGGGTGACACACTTAAGGGATACCGACACCATTTGGAGCAAATATGTTTCAGATAAAGATTTAAGAAAGCGTTGGAATTATTTCAATAGACACCGAAACTGTTTCGGGTGAAATTGCTGAAATTGGTTATGCATTTAATATTGAAATGTTCCAGGGGATTTTATGTGAATGTTTGTTAATTAAAATAATTAAAAAAAATCTGAATAAAAATAATAAAAGAGTTTTATTAAATGAGAGAGCATTAAATTTGGAGAAATTTAATGCACTTAAAGTGGAGACTTTAATGGAGAATGTGAAGAGGCAAGTTTATGTGGAGGGGGTTAACACCACATGAATGGGGGAGGTGAAGGGCCACATCCATGGGGCACCGGCCATGAGAGGTGTACCCTGCCCTCCTCCTATAAAAGGCCACCCCTCTCTCACTTATCACTCACACCTCCTCGTGAAGGATCTCTCCCCCTCTAGTATTTTCCCCTATGGTCTCGGATTAGCGAGATACATGTTCCTGGTGGCTTTATCTGGAAAGGAGTTGCTGCTTCTGCCGCTTTGATGGAGCGAGGGACGAAGATTGTCAGGGTACCAGACATGTGTGCGATCACGGATGCACCACTGCTTTGCGGTGCTAGACTTGGTGGTGCTGGACTTGCTGGAGCTGGATCTGATGGATGTGCTGGAGCTGGACCTAATGGACTTCATCACGATCTTGAGATCGCCAAGTGTACGACTACATCATCCACGAGTTCCATCTCGTTAAAAAAGCTTTATTGTCTTCGAGGGTATGTTCTCTATGGATGTATATCCACCCGTTGCTGGTATCTAATAGATAGATCTTGGCATATAATAGTTCCCATCGTAGGAATTTTTTTGTTTTCTATGCTGCAAACCCTTTAGTGGTATCAGAGCCTGATCTATGCGTAGATGCTTTGCATGGGTAGTACACATATGTTTATATGTGGGCGATGATGATCATGTTATTGCTTCTTTCATGTATATTGGATATTGGTGGCATAGTGGGATGAAGCGGTCGGGACCAACCTTACATGTCATCGCACATGAGACCGGTTCCATGACTGACATGCAACTAGTTTTGCATAAGTGGCTGGCGGGTGTCTGTCTCTCCTACTATAGTCAATATCTGATTTACAACAAGTTGCTAATAACTTATTTATCATCGTTGTGGTTCCATGTTCGTAGGTAAGACCGGTTCTATCTTCGATAGCCCTAAGCCACGTAAGAACTTGCAATCGATAAATTAGAGGCGTCTAGTTTAGATCGTTGATGGGCATGTGACATGATATGGTAATGTTGTGAGTTGATGTATAGTTGATACCCTTACAACACACTTAACGTGTAAGTTCCATAGACCTTGGCCTTACACACAAAGGAATGATACAAATCATACCACGATGCATGTGATGGTGATCAAATGCATGGACCATATCATCCCACTTTACACATATGATGTTTGCATCTTATATTGTTAGTTTGGTGATTTTAGTAGCATTATAAGATGATCCCTCATTTAGATATCAAGATAAAAAATGTGTTCTTCCTTAAGTATGCACCATTTATGTTTCGTCGCTTCAAGACATCACGTGATGATCGGGTGTACTTGAATCCACGATCATATTTCGGGTGTAAGACAATTTTACACACGCGAGTACTAAGGTTCTTACTTGGCGAGCCTAGCATGTACAGACATGGCCTCGGAACACGGACCGAAAGGTTAAGCATGAGTCATATAGAGTATGTGATGCCCATATTGATGCTTGCCTTTGAAGCTACACCGACTCACGTGATGATCGGACTTGGTGTAGTGGATTTGGTTCATGTAATCACCAAAAAGGCACGAGGGATGTCGTTTTTGAGTGGGAGTTCATTTCTTATTTGGATTAGTCGAACCAAATTTGTCATAAATTAATCAAAGTGAATTTGCGTAATTTGTTGTAGTCATTGGCATCTGTTTACTACCTTATGCTTAGTTTTTATTGAGATAATAGAACTACAGAATTCTAGATATTTACTTTACGAACTGGTATCGTATTGTTTTCATTGTCAATCTAAAGTTTAGAAGTCCTATTGCAAACTTTCTGCAAAACCTCACTTACTCCGTGAAGATTAATAAGTAGTATTAAATCAAGAGTAAGAATTCGAATGTTAGTATCTAAAGTATCATGTTTGCCTCCATGATTCTTGATATTCAAAAGTTGGTTTAATATCAAGATTATCTGGGAGCTGTAATAATTGTTTCAGAAACCATCATGTGTGAAAGATATTGTGATATCTGAAACAAAGTTTATGGTTGCAATATGATAGAGTATAATTTAACAAAATACACGTTCTCATATTGTATGAGAATTTGTGAAGGTTGGAGACGCTAGGCGTCCTAATCTACCAAAATTGTTTTGGGAACTAATATTATACTCACGATTCATCCTTATAGACTATAGTAGCTTGATCATGAAAGTTGTCATGATAAGGATGAATACAAGATGTAAGTAAAATGTTTACTACACTAATAGATTACTAAAGAATGGATTTTTTGAAAGAACACCAAACATTTGATAATGGTGATCCACTTCAAAGTGCAAGTCCAAAGGTATTAGTATTTGACTATATACGCTTTGTACTATGTGTCTTGTGAATGACACCACTATTGATGTCAATAGATTCTTTTAAAAAGAAAATGAATTGCTGAAAGAGAATCTATAATATATTTGGCAGAAAAGAAAAGGTTGGAGATGTCCAGCTTAGGTATATAGAAGATATACATGTTATGGCTATATTACTTGCTTGTTAAACAATGTGGTTCCTCGGTATTGGATACCGAATTGGTTGGTGTGAAGTGCCATACAGAACAACACAATTCATGAACTACAATGGCCTAAGTAACTAGCAAGAGAATAAGTGATGATGTTCATCGAAAACAAATAAAGGGTTATTCTGTTTTTCAATGTCGTCAAACCTAGCCTTCAAGATTTGTTTTAATAGTTGTTATTTTGTTCTAGTATTACGAGAACAATGGTTGTTCAAATAATTACCGTATTCCATAAAGGATGGATGAACTTTTACAAGTCTAGTGGGAGAAATCACATCCATAAACACTATTGCTAAAATGTCGCAAGACAAATGACTGAAAGATCACTTATGAAGTGGCATCGCTATTTAAATTATATTGGAAAGAAAACATTTAAGAAACTCCATGTTGATGGATTTTTGGAGTCTTTGATTTTGATCAATTGACGCTTGTGAGAATTTCCTCAAGATAATTGAAACTCCGTTCATAGGTCAAAGAGGAACGGCTGACTAGCTTATTGGAATTGTGCATGCTGATGTGCATAGTCCATTATGTGTAGCCATATGCGATGTATCTTTTTGCTTCCTATGCTTTCTCCAAAAATTTGAGTGAATATATCTATGTATTTACTTAATAAGGAAGAAGTATGAAACATTTGAAAATTGTTCAAAGACTTTCAAGATGAAGTGAAAAATCATTGTAACAAGAAAATAAAAGCGTTTATGATTTGATCATAAAGGAAGATATTTGAGTTATAGGTTTAGCAAAACACCTAAGATTTCAGGAATTGTTCCATGAATTTGCATTTCCCGATAAACCATAGGAGTATGGAATATTCAAGAGATGAAATCAAACCTTGTTTGACATGGTAAGATCAAAGGTGTCATTTATAAAATTGCCATTATGTTTTAAGGATTAAAGCTTTAGAGACTACTGCTTTTACACTGAAAAGCGCACCATCATGATCCGTTGAAATGACACCATATGGGTTATGGTTTGGGATAAAACCCGAATTGTCTTTTCTTAAATTTTGGTATGCTATGCATAAGTAAAATGTTTACAACCAAAGTCAGATAAGCACGCCTTTGTAGGTTATCCCAAAGAATTTGTTGGGTATTCCTCCATAACACCGAGGACAAAAGAGTTTGTCGCTTGGAACGTCAAGTTTCTTGAGAAGGAATTTTTCACAAAAAGTTAAGTGGGAGGACAATAGAACTTTGATAAGGTTGTTGAACCTTAGCTATATGTGCTAAGTAGCTCATCGCTAGAAAGTGTCTCGGTGGTGGCCACAATGATCATGGCTCCTGTGATTACAAAGGTTGTGATATCGGAGATCTGAGTTCCTATTGAACCGTGTGGGTCGGTAAGAATCAAATAGTGAGATTTGATAAACAAGTCGTTATTGTTTTGACAATGATGAACCGACTACATGCAAACAAGCGATGATGGGCCCTGGCTCCATAAAATGGTTAGAAGTCATAGAATCCATGATAGTATCCATACACGAGAAATCAAGTTTCTGAACTTGGACGACCCTCCAGAAAGGCGTGAAGCCTATCGGTCATGTTTGGATCTATAAAGAAATAGACATGTATGTTTAACACCTATGAAATAGTCGACATGTCGGAAAGAAATTTACGGTAATGTTCAAGGAGTTGACTATGACAAGATTTGATCTTTCATAATGATATTTAGTCTTGACGGATTAATGTAGAGACCACTACATATAATTTGGTGTATGGTAGTTTAACAAACAAACCAATGTTCTTCTAATAGAATGGTTACATAGGACGTGTACAAGACACGGTCCGAAGGGTTTTGTTAATTAAAATTGTGCTAAAAGGGCATGCAAACTTCAATAGTAGAAGCGAGCATAGTGGATTTGGAATCTTCACCATGATGAAAATGTTAACGGAGTTTATATTCATCAGAGATGGTGAAGATGCTTGCATTTGCAAGAAATTAAGTGGGAGTGCTCATACAAATTTCCAATACATTATGCAGAGTACATATTGTTGATTGGAAATGATGTATCTTTTATTGACACAAGTTAAGAATTTCATTAAAATAGGATTTCGATGAAAGACTTGGGCAAAACCGGAATATTTGGCATCAATGTCTATATGGATATATTGAGGCGCTAATATGGTTGTGCCAGACGTACATATATGAGATATTGAAAGGGTTCAATATGGAAACAATAAGAAAGGTTATTGCTGCATGGAAAGGATTGTATCAAGACTCCAGTGTTTCAACACTTGCTGAGTAAAATCACATGAAGATTTTGATCGATTATACTGTGATATGTATATATCCAGATATGTCCTATGCTCTAAATGTTATGAGCACATATCAGAATGATTCATAAGATGATCATTGGACGCTAGTAAGGATATTCTTATGAGCTTTGGAAGAACTAAAAATATATCATGTATAAGTGACAAATAGTTAAAGGTAGTTCATTGTAAAGTGTTACATTAATACTAGTTTTGTCACAAGATACAAATTAAAATTTATCTCAATTTAGACTATGGGTGGCACAATGTAATGTAAAGGATGTTCCGTGATGGATTTGGATGAGTTCCAAAGTTAAGACATTGTGATGGATACTACAACAAAAGGCTAAGTATATGACTGCTATAGCAGCAAAGGAGGGCATTTGTGTTAAGTACTTTGTTATGAAACTAGGTGTGGTTCAACATGGGCTAATACTGTGAAGATATATTGTATGACAATAATATCAACATATTTTAACCCAAACAAGCTAAAGGTATCATCAAAGGACCAAATTTATACAATGCCATCTCATTTGAGAATGAGTGATGCGTAGAGACGCAAAGACATGCAAATACACATGGACCTGAAACTGTCAGATCCGGAGATTATGTTAACTACTAGAAATCGCGTATATGCAACACCAGAAAGCCATAGGTGTTCAATACGCAAAGTCTTTTCAAACTAGATTATTGACTCTAGTGCAAGTGGGAGACTGAAGGGAATATGCCCGAAAGGCAATAATAAAGTGGTTATTATCTTATTCCTTGTTTATTGTAAATGTTTATTTTGCATGCTATAATTGTATTAATTTGGAAACATTAATACATGTGTGTTTAATAAACAAAAGGAAAGTTCCTAGTTATGCCTCTCTTATAAACTAGCTCGTTGATTAATAAGATGATCAAGATTTCCTGATCATGGACATTGGATGTTGTTAATTAAGAGGTCACAAGATTAGTGGAATGATGTGATGAACATTCATATGAAGTATAGCATTACGATCAAAGGCATTGTGTTTATATTGCTATAACATCGTACGAAGTAATCCTAGTCCTTAGACCATGTGATCATGTCAAACACTAACACTGGAAGAGTATCTTGATAACATCAAACATCACACCGTGAAAGGGTGATTATAAAGGTGGGTTCAGTGCTACGAAAGTGTTATGTAGAGGCTCATGGAGTAGGAGTGGGATTTGTCCATCCCGATGACGGATAGATATACTCTAGGCCCTCTCGGTGATATCACATTGGTTAGCTTGCAAGCAAGTGATGATATCACTGGAATGTTATATCACAGGAACGAGAAAAGAGTGCATGTTGGTAACGATATCAAACTAGGTATGGAGATACCAATGATCGAATCTCGGACATGTAATATATCACGAGATAAAGGGATTTAGATACGACGTTGAAGGTTCGCACGATCACAAGAGTCATCATTGAATATGTGGGAGTCAGTACAGATCTCTAGGTCATGCTGCTGATTATTGATCGGAGAGGGGTCTCGATCATGTATGCATTATTCGCGAACCGTAGGGTGACACACTTAAGGGATACCGACACCATTTGGAGCAAATATGTTTTAGATAAAGATTTAAGAAAGCGCTGGAATTATTTCAATAGACACCGAAACTATTTCGGGTGAAATTTCTAAAATAGGTTCTGCATGTAATATTGAAATGTTGCAGGGGGTTTTATGTGAATGTTTGTTAATTAAAGTAATTAACAAAATTCTGAATAAAAATAATAAAAGAGTTTTATTAAATAAGAGAGCATTAAATTTGGAAAAATTTAATGCATTTAAAATGGAGACTTTAATGGAGAATGTGAAGAGGCAAATTTATGTGGAGGGATTACCACCACATGAATGGGGGAGGTGAAGGGTCAACTCCATGGGTCGCCGGCCATGGGAGGGGTACCCTCCCCTCATCCTATAAAAGTCCACCCCTCTCTCACGTCTCACTCACACCTCCTCATGAAGGATCTCCGTCCCCCTCTAGTATTTTCCCCCATGGTCTCGGATTAGCAAGATACATGTTCCTAGTGGCTTTATTTGGAAAGGAGTTGCTTCTTTCGCTGCTTTGCTGGAGCGAGGGACGGAGGTTGTTGGTATACCGGACGTGTGTGCAATCACGGATGCACCGCTGCTTTGCAGTGCTGGACTTGGTGGTGCTGGACTTGCTGGAGCTAGATCTAATGGACGTGCTGGAGCTGGACCTTCTGGACTTCATCACGATCTTGAGATCCGCATGTGTACGACTACATCACGATCTATGGATGTATATCCAACCGTTGCTTGTATCTAATAGATAGATCTTGGCGTATAATAGTTCCATCATAGGAAATTTTTTGTTTTCTATGCTGCGAACCCTTCACGAGGACGACGAGGGCGACGACGAGATGTATGACCCGATGCAAGATGAGGATGCCACCGCCGATGATGAAACCAGTGATAGTGGTGATGGCCAGGATGAAGCCACCACTGATAATGGCGCTGAGGGCGAGACCACTGCCAGCGAACACATAGATGGCGGCGGTAGCCAACCTAATAGTGCCAAGAAGCAAAGGAAGGATCGGTAGCCACCACTGCTCGGAACCATCCGAGAGGAATTTACTGAAATGTCCCCTTCTGGCATACCCTTGGAGCCTGAAGAACTTGTCAAAGGGTGGCACACAGATCGGGTGCATCGTCTAGACACCATCTCGCTCAACACGGGAAACCTAAGGGCACCTAAGCAAGCGCATCTGACAGATCTCCTCATCCAGAAGCTTCACCAATGATACAAGTTCCCAGATCAATTTAACAACTTAAATCTCAACGGGAATAAGGCAAACCAGGTAGCCCTCATGAAGTGAGCAATGCCTTGAGCACCTGGACAAACCAGGTGCAGGAACGAATTGATAAGGGTCAAAGCTTCGAGGAGATCAAGAAGCATGAGCCAAGGCTCAATGAAGAAGAATTTGACCTTTTCAAGGAGAAGGTGGCTTCTGACTTGGGTGTAAAGTGGAGTGCGTGGGGGAAGAAGATGCGGGAACAGAACATAGGCAACCATCATTGCGGAAGCGGCGGTTAGAGGAGTAAAGCCCATTTGGAATAGGGAGGATGCTGAGCTTTGACGTCTGGGTAAAGAAAACCCGTGGCACAAATTCGCGCACGTGCAGAGGAGGAACTTTGTCCGGGCCTGCTACAATCTTCCCCTAGTAATGAAGGAATTCGTTACCGACGATGAGGATGTGAGGAAATTTGAGAAACATCTGGTAAAAAATTTACCTTGCGTGGATATCAAGTTATAATTAAGAATGAAGCCTAATTTCTAAACACGTTCAACTATTCCTTCTACAGAGAGATGAAATGGAAGAAGCTATGGGCTCCTCCCAGGGGTCGACGGAGCCATGGGATGGTCCTTTCAAAAGAGCGATGAACCGTTTCAAGAAAAGGGAAACGTGGATGCCGCCGATGTCAGGTGGCCATGTGCCCGGCTTAGGCACGACCACAAAAATGAGGGACTACTACAAACATGATGTCAAGGCTAGAAGGGAGAAAAGGTTGCAGGAGGCTGAGGAGCAACGCGAGTTACAAGAGATCAAGAAAACAATGGATAGTCTACCGCAGATGATCAATGACCGATTGGGACATAGGATCATAGAGATTGTTCCTTCTTTGTTGGAAGGGCTTGATGCTTGAAACCTGGCAGGTCGACAGGGGCCAATACCTCTGCCCAGCTTAACCGGCAGCAACGCGACTAGCCAGATACCGGCACGATTCGCATTGGTGACCCCGCCCAGAGACACCACGGGCCAGCCGGCCTTCGTGGAGGTGCTAACCTTGGCCACCAACAGCGGGGCGCAACCGGTCGAACCGGTGATGACGCCACCCAGAAAAACCTGGTACAACCGGTCACACCGGTGATGATACCGCCCAACAACACTGTGGTTCCGCTGGTGCTTCGTCCTAGTGAACCCCATCTGGAGGCAGAGCATACGCTAGCTGACACCGTGGATGCAACTAGCCCCTCTGTCACTTGCACGCCCACCACCGTCAGTGGTGTGTTGACACTAGCCGAGCTCGATGCCATCACCAAGGTAACTAATTAAGCGTCTCAGATGCTCATCTCCTTTTCCTTTTATGACGGCCATATCTCTAATGATGCCCAACGCGCATATTTCTTCACAGGACGTTGCTTGCACCCTCCTGCAGTACGTGGAGGGCGAGTTGAAGGATGCTGCCAAGGGCACTATCGTTCAACCAAAGAAACGCATGTTCCACAACAAGCCCATGCCTGATGGCATGTTCAGGGTTGCGATGGCTCGGGTGTTACCGGGCTGCAACGACATCGACCCCCCCATTCAACCCGAAGGAGCCGACGAACACTTGAACCTCGGAGGATGCCACGGCTAGCCCTTGGTATGGCCTAAGACCCAGATTCATATCGGGGGGAGGCACCACCCCAAGGTCAACACCGCCGCCACCACTAGTCATCGCCACCAGCATAAGCCATTGAAAGGCCGTCGCATCGCCATCGCCGCCTCCACCACCACCAGTGGATATGCCACACGATGACAGTGATGATGACAACATGGATGCATTCCTCAACACTGGCGCTGATGATGACCTTTACATGCCCTCTATTAGACCCTTCAGCCGCGCTCATGACGATCTAGCTGGACCCAGTATGACGTGCACGCAGCGTCTGGTCTTCGGCAGTTCTCAAGAGACACCTCCACCTATCACCGATGCTCCACAAGACCAACGTGGAATTCTTTCAGTCCTAACACACTACACCAGGTGTCCGGTAAGGAGTTAGCAGTCCCTATTCAAGAGATCAAGAAGGGTCAAAAAAGAAGTAAGAAGATGAAGGCCGCGAGCCAGCCGGTTCCAACAAAGGTGGCAAGGATGAATATCCGGGCTCAAGACGGCGTGCCATATGCACCTAAGGATGTCCTGTGGAAAATGCATATAGCGGGTAAGCCGATGATGCTAAAAGCGGCAAGTCCACCTATGCAGAGTCTACATGGAAGTATTATGTATCTGAAGAATCAACTTCTGAAAGAAATAATCCGGCGCACCCTGTTTTCATGGTCCAGGTGCTAGAGGGCAAGGGCTTCGTCGATACACCCCCCATGGATTTGTTCTTCCTGTAGTTTGAAGACATCTTCAATTTGTTTCATTGTAAACGGCTGTACTATACCCCTAGTCCGCCTATACTCGCTCAACATGGCGATGAAGGTCCAGAGAGAGAACCGAGGGCATCGCGATATTGGACCACTTCTACATGTGTGAAAGGATCTTGTTGAACCCTAGGGACCGATCACTCATGAGGGATTACCTCAAAGACTTCACGCTGAAGAACAAAAAGAAGGATTACCTTCTCGTGCCTTTCTTTCCTGAGTAAGTACATTACTTATTCGCTGGCCACCCGTAACATGTTTTCTTCGATTTGCATCATTCGTTTCCAATACATTTCCGTTTGAATTGTTTTGCATAGAGACAAATATTGCACACTCATCAACATCTACACGAAGCTTTCACAAGCCACGTATTTCGAATCGAGAAGTTTGATAAAGAAGAAAGACCATGGTAACATAAAGAGTGTTCTAGATGATGCTCTCGACGCCTACGCCTTAGATGGAGGCTACTTCGGCAAGGGGGGACATGTCAAGGAAGGCAAACATGTGTTTACCCATGTAACACAATTTCCATTGCGTCAAGTAGCCGACAGATAGTCAAAAGGAGACCTTCTACATCCTTTATCACATGAGCGGGTTTGTCCCGGATCAATAACTGCTTAAGCTGCCATCACATCTCCAAAAGTGGGCCCAAAATATGTCGACGATCGCGGATGATGATATCAGAGAACAAGCATTTCGCATCCAGACTCAGTTGTCGGAAATCATCAATCAAGATGTCCTCAAAGTGGGAGGTCTTACACTATGCTGGCATTAAATTGCGAAATGTGGAGGTAGAAGAACGCCTCGAAATGCAGGGTGATGATAGGCCGTTTATGACGAAAGACGGCGTACTACTGTTCCCTACACTGAGTCAGAAGTCTTGATGTTTTCATTTACTAGTTGGATGTAGTTTCGAACTATCGTTGGATGTTTGTGATGTTGTAAACTGATTAGTAACTTGCCTAGCTCAAAATTGTATGGTCGTTGAACTTAATTATTGTGATATCGATGATGCGCCTAGCTCTCTATGTATAATATTGTTTCAACGGTCGTTAGACTTACTTATATAATCGATCCTTAGTACTTGATGTGCTTAATAATATTTTGGTTCTTGCTTGTTGCAACGGCCAATGATTAAAATGCTAGGGCAGGAGGTGCGTGCCTTCATTTCGGATGTGATCCTGGGGGTGATGTGAGCGAGCCTTGTGATGTGCACAAATACATATCTTCTGCATCCTACTTGGCTCGCTTACACCGTCCCTGTGATTCTCGTGTCCAACATAAGTATGAGGCCCTATATATAGTACTTGATGTTCATAGTTTTGGTTCTTGTTTTTGTTGCAACGGCCAATGATTAAAATGCTAGGGCGCCAGTACAGGTGTGCCTTGATTTCGGATGTGATCCTGGGGGTGGTGTGAGCGAGCCTTGTTATATGCACATATACATATCTTGTGCATCTCACATGGCTCACTCACTCCATCTCTATGATTCTCTATGTCCAACATAAGTATGAGGCCCTAATAAAGTACTTGATGTTCATAGTTTTTATTTTTATTTTTGTTGCAACGGCCGATGATTAAAATGCTAGGGCTCCACTACAAGTGTGCCTTGATTTCAGATGTGATCCTGGGGGTGGTGTTAGTGAACCTTGTGATATGCACATATACATATCTTGTGTATCCTACATGGCTCACTAACACCATCCATGTGATCTTAGGTGTCCAACATAAGTATGAGGCCCTAAAGTACTTCATGTTCATATATAGTTTTGGTTCTTATGTTTTTGTTGCAATGGCCGATGATTTAAATGCTATGGCACAACTATAGGTGTGCCTTAATTTTGGATGTGATCTTGGGGGCAGCGTTAGCGAGCTTTGTGATATGCACATATACATATTGTGTGCATCCTACATGGCTCGCTAACACCGTCCCTATGATTTATTATGTCCACTATATGATGAGGCCCTAGTTCATATTTGTTACAATGGCTTGATCTGTATGATTTTTACTTTGTTGTTTTGTAGTTCTTGTGAATATGCATCATGTCAATCATTAATTTGCTTTTTGTTGCATAATATTCTATCTGCCTTGGTGTACACAGATGTCAAAGTGGCACGTGGTGTACAAGGGTGTCGTTGCAGGAGTCTACACCGAGTGGGGGGACTGTCTGAAACAAGTGAACGGTTTCAGAGACAACCGCTACAAAAGGTACAAGACTAGGTGGAGGAACCACCTGCGAGAGGAAGCTAGGTGGAAGAACCTAATGAAGGCCTTGGTCCTGCTCGTTGTCCTTGTGGTTCTTCTATATATGATCGTAGTTTAATTTAGGTGACCACTTGACATGTAATGTGATGATGACTAACTTGCTACTTGATCAGTATTGCCATTATGTGTTGTCATTGTGTTTTTAAGTATTGTCATTGTGTTATTAAGTGTTATCATTGTGTTATTAAGTATTGTCATTGTGTGTATATATACCTTTATAATACCTTTACAAATACGAGGGCAGTGTATAAAAAAATTAAGCAAAAACGTATCAGTGGCGGACATATAAATATTCAATGGCGCACATGTCAGTGGTGCATTCCAGGACCATGTGCCACGGATAATCCCCAGTATCTGTAGGTTTATCCACTATCTGTGGCGCACATTGGCAATGCACCACTGGTATAGCCACTATCTGTGGCACATATTGAAATGCACCACTGGTAAAAATACTAGTGGCGTGATGTCAGTGGCGCATGACCCATGCACCACTGACCCTCAAATCCATGCGCCACTGATAGTCAAATCTATAGTAGTGATATCATTTTACCTTGGGACTAAAGGGAGGGAGAAATCCTTTGGACGTGTTTCAAGATCGTATCCGGAATGACCCCGTGACAGATTGGCGCCGGCTCATAACCTACACGGTCAAAGGAGGATAAAGGAGGGAAACTCTTAATTGCGGTGGTATGTATGGGTGATTGCTCTCAGACATCGTAGTGGTTATTTAGAGGTGACTTCACTCTTGGCTCAACAAAGTTGCCTCCTATGAGCCTTGTAGTGAACATCATATTATGGAGCTCTCTCCAGACATCTCATGACACAAGAAGTATGTTGTCTTGATTACAAATAACAATAATAATATGCTAGTGGTGTATGCTACACCCCTGAGAACATTTTATCCCTATTGAGTTCAACCACGCTTTCGTATGAACTTGTTACTTGATTCCTTTTACTTGTTTTATTTACTTTTATGTAAACAACCATAAACCTTTCAAACACCCTTTACTTGAGATCAAAGGTAGCTTATAAGTATCCTTTGGTAGATAGTAACGAGGGGCCTAAAGACCTTTACCAATAGCTCTCTATGGGTTCGATATCTTTACTTCGGAACTAGCTACAATTGATTTGGACACTTGCAGTCATCACCGCTGCAGTGCGGGGCGACCCCCATAGGCCTATAAACGGAGCCCACCATGCGGCACCAGGCAACAACGGACGAACCACTCCCCAGCTCACGGGGAAACGCACCTGGCGCGAAGCCATGGCCCCTATCTCGTCCTTAGTTTATTATCCACAGCGCCGGTGATGGCATAGTTTGCGACTTGGAGAGAAGAGGTGAAAGCTCGTGTGGAGGTTGCCAGGAAGCACCCTGAGACCACCCATGCACACTCCATGTTCCACCATGGAGTAGTGCATGGGCCTGAGTAAGCCCTAGCTATCGGAGGGCACCCGCAGGTCCTTGCCCTATAGCCGCAGGCTCCACGCGTTGCTGTCAGGCTGGGGGCTGGTGAGCCTAGGGATGATAGGCGGGGAGGTCAGGAGCAACTGGAAGGGCAACCGGGTGCTGGAGCTCCAGGGAAAGACGATATGGACTGCGCGCCGGTTGGATACCAAGCCAACCCCGAGCATGATAGCATGAAAATGCCATGTCACACTCGGCTGTAGCCAATGAGGAGCTTGTCAGAGACCACCACCGACAACTGGGCCACCAAGCCGTGGGTGTGGAGCCGAACCTGCAAAACGCTACCGAGGCTGAAAGGACGACCTTGGAGTACTGAGGAAGTTGATTGGCCTATACCCCTGCCCTGAGGCAGGTGGTATGGGTGCCCAAGTTCCGGATACGTGGTGGCCTTATCTTCTCAATGAGCTGCGTAGATGAATGGCATAGTTAATGTAGATAACTTGTGAGACGCAGACGAACTACCTCTCGGCTGCTCCCCCGTTGCCAATGCAACAGATCTTCGGCCCTCTGGATATTCACAACACCACACACTTGTGCACGTGATCCCGGATCATGAATGGTTTGCAGTCTACCAATTCCGAGTGGAACGACACTTAACACTTAATTAGAGCCAGGTTGATATTGTCTAGCGAAACACAATCACAATATCGGAGGATTCAAGAGGGATGCTTGTAGCAATCCAATCTAGGGTTTTTAATCTAAAACAAGTCCGAGAATAAACGAGGGGGGTGGCGGCTGGCTATATTGGAATACCAGCCGCACACAACTAAGACTCGACCCAAGGGGGGTCCAAGTCGGATACAGACCGACCCTTAGGGCTCGGCCAAGTGGGCATGTAGGCCACACGTGCGGGTGCACCAGCTAGGTGCAGCACGTCCCCTTCTGTCACTCCCTCTAGCCACGCCTCCCTCTCCTCCCTTGGCGCCAACTTCCTGTCGTGGCAGGGAACCAGCCAAAATCCTGCTGGGGGCGGAGGTCCTCTTCTTCTTTCCTCTGCTGCAGCTTGATTACTTCTTCCTCAGCTCCTTGGCCTTCCTGATGCCTGATCAAACATAGATGCAAAGATTTAGGTAGTATAAAATTCTCATTAGGCAATATGTCAGAACCAACTAAGAAAGAATTCACCTGTTGTTTTAACAACTTGGCTCTAGCTCTTGTAATAGGTCCAATTATGATTTCATTAGTGTCTTGAATCTTTGCATCATTATCTTCATTGAATAATGGAAGAATGGTAGAGATGTCCTCATCATCCTCCCCCCTTCAAAAGGCGTCGACCCCGATGCATCACCATCATCTTCTTCATAGGGTGTCAAATCAGACACACTGAAAGAATTACTGACACCAAACTCCTCAATAGATAAATATATCTTGTATGCATTGTCATTTATCTTGGCAAGAACCTTGTAAGGACCAGCACCCCGAGGAAGGAGCTTTGACTTACGCTTCTCTAGAAATATGTCCTTGCGAAAATGAACCCAAACCATGTCCCTGGCTGAAATATGACCTCCTTGCGCTTCTTGTTGACACGGCTAGCATTGTCCTTTCCCTTTTTCTCAATATCTTCTGTTGTCTTCACATGTATCTTCTTCACAAAATCTGTCCTCTTGTTAGCCTCCATATTTTCTTGTTCTTAAATAGGAAGAGGCAACAAATCTAGTGGTGTGATGGGTTTGAAACCATACACCACCTCAAAAGGACACAACTGCGTGGTAGAGCATACAACCCTGTTATATGCAAACTCGACATGGGGCAAGCAATCCTCCCAAACATGCAGATTCTTCTTGATCATAGATCACAACAACTATGATAATGTGCGATTCACCACCTCTGTTTGTCCATCAGTTTGGGGATGGAAGTAGTGCTGAATAAGAATTTTGTTCCTAGTTTCCCCCAAAGCGTCCTCCAAAATAGCTCATAAACTTCACATCACGATCATAAACAATTGTCCTTGGTACTCCATGTAAGCACGCAATGTCCTTGAAAAATAGATTAGCAACATGCAACGCATTGTTGCTCTTGTGGCAAGCAATAAAATGTGCCATCTTAGAAAAATGATCCACTACCACAAATATAGAATCATGTCCTCTCCTAGTTCTAGGAAATCCTAACACAAAATCCATGCTAATATGTTTCCATGGAGTAGTAGGTGCAGGTAGAGGAGTATACAAACCATGAGGCTTCAACTTCGACTTGTAAGTGTTGCAAGTAATGCAATGTTTGACAAATCTGTCCACATCACGCCTCATCCTAGGCCAATAAAAATGACCAGCGAGCCTGAGTAGTGTTTTCTCACGCCCAAAGTGGCCCATCAGTCCACCAGCATGGGATTCCTGTAATAAGAGCAAAAGCACAGAGGACTCGGGCACACACAGTTTGTTAGCTCGAAACAAGTACCCATCATGCATATGATATTTTTCCCAAGCTTTCCCATTAACACACAACTTATATGGAGTATAAAAATCATGATCAGTAGCATATAAGTCACACAAACTCTCCAAACCAGGAACTCTCACATCCAATTGTGTTAGCAACATACTTTTCCTAGAGAGAGCATCAGCTACAATATTGTCTTTCCCTTCTTATGTTTAATAATATATGGAAAAGACTCAATAAATTCAACCCACTTTGCTAGACGCCTATGCAAGTTTGATTGTGCTTTCAAATATTTCAAAGCTTCATGATCAGAATGTATAATGAACTCCTTTGGCCACAAGTAATGTTGCCAAACCTCAAGTACACGCACAAGAGCATATAATTCCTTGTCATAAACAAGATAGTTCAAATGAGCACCACTAAGTTTCTCATAAAAATAAGATATAGGTCGCCCCTCTTGCATCAACACACCACCAATACCGATGCCACTAGCATCACACTCAACCACCAATTGCTTATGAAAATCAGGTAGTGCAAGCAAAGGTGCAGAAGTAAGCAATCTTTTTATTCATCAAAAGCATTATCTTGGGCTGGTCCCCAAACAAATTCAACACCTTTTTTAGTTAATTCATTCAAAGGTGCAAAAATAGTACTAAAATCCTTCATAAATCATCTATAGAAACCAGCAAGCCCATGAAAACTTTTAACTTGGCTAACATTCATTGGACTAGGTCAATTTTGTATTGCTACAATTTTAGAATTATCCACCTCAACTCAATTCTTAGAAACAACGTATCCTAGAAAGATGACCTTGTCTTTGCAAAAAGTGCACTTCTCAAGATTACCATACAATTTAGCATCACGTAGCACAAACAAGACCTATTGAATATGATCAATATGTTCTATTTCTTTGCGGATGTAAATGAGTATATCATCAAAATACACAACCACAAATATGCCTATAAAATTTCTCAAAATATGGTTCATTAATCTCATGAATGTACTTGGTGCATTAGTTAAACCAAACGACATGACTAACCACTCATACAAACCAAATTTCGTTTTAAAGGAAGTTTTGCACCCATCCCCTTCCTTCATCCTAATCTGATGATAACCACTACGCAAATCAATTTTAGAGAAAACAACAACACCACTTAATTCATCTAACATATCCTCTAAACGGGGAATAGGATGACGATATCGAATAGTGATGTTATTAATAGCTCGACAATCTACGCACATGTGCCATGTACCATCTTTCTTAGGTACTAAAATAACAGGAACATCATAAGGACTAAGGCTCACACGAATATACCATTTTATCAAGAAGTGCCTGTACTTGTTTCTGAATCTCTTAGTTTCTTCGGGGTTTGTTTGGTAAGGTGCTCAATTAGGCAACAATGCTCAATACAAAACAGTAGAAACACCAATAGAGATTTGATGCTCAATACTGCGTAATGGTGGCAATCCATCTGGTACTTCTTCTAGAAATACATCATTGAATTCCTGCAAAACAGTAGAAACACCAATAGAGAGAGGGGTCATGTTGTTAGAAACCAAAATGTCACCCTTGTAGACCAGCACTAGTGGAACAGCTGAGGTATCATCCCGAAATTCTCATAAATCTTCCTTTGTTGCCATTAGCCCCACCATCGGGATGTGAAGATAGAACTTGTGGAGCAGGCAAACTTTCCGCGGATTGTGGCGTGGCAGAACATTGCTCTACACTATGCCGCGACAGATAACTAGGTTGTTTCTGTGCCGCGGTAGGAACCTAAGCCGTACTGCTGTGCCACGGCAGAAAACTGGACTATTTCTGTGCCGCGGCAGGAAACTGAGCTGCCTTGCTGTGCCGTGGCAGAAAACTGGTATGTTTTTGTGCCACGGCAGCGATCTGGTCTGCACTGATGTGCCGCGGCAGAGAAACGGCATCAACTTCTGTCGTGGCAGAAAACTGGTCGGTGCGCTCTGTCGTGGTAGCAAAATAGCTAGAAAGTTGTGCCGCAGAATCAAAACAAGCTGTAAAATATGCCGCGGCAGAAGAAGTGTGATCATGTACTGTCAAAGTAGGATCTTATCATTTTGTTCTTGCATGCTCATTCTCAAGATTGACTTCAGATTTCTAACGAGACTCATTAACAATTTCCTGTGGAGACATGGGTCTTAGAATCACATCCTTGCATTGCCAATTAAACTGATATGTGTTGGCTTTCCCATTGTGAAGAACATCACGATCATATTGCGATGGATGACCCAACAAAAGATGACAAACTGTCATAGGGACTACGTCACATTCAACCACATATTTGTAGGCCCCAATCTGAAACTCCACATGTACCATATGATTAACTTTCATCTCACCAGCATCACTCAACCATTGAATAAAATATGGGCTAGGGTGTGGATAGTACTTCAATTTCATCTTGGTACAGAGCTCTTTACTAGCCAAATTTTTTCAACTTCCACCATCAATAATGACTCGGCATGCTCTACCTTCACTCACATCAGCCCGTGTTTGAAATAAATTGCATCTCTTGTCAACTGGACTTGGGCTAACTTGTAAGACTCTCAGAGAACACACAAACACAGGATTTGGGGAAGCATCACAATAGTAAACATCCTCAGTAACCTCATCATGCTCCTCATCAAACGGATTAGCATCATCCCCAGTCTCGTATCCACCAGACGCATCAACGATCATAGTCTTCTTATTGGGGCAATCACGCTTGAAGTGTCCTTTGCCACCACATGTGTGATAGCTCATATCCCTATTCTTGGTTGTCGAACTAGTGGAACCCGAACCACTCATAGTTGGTGTAGGCTTGTTGTTAGAAGCAACAGGTTTTGCCGGAGTACTCACACGATCGCCAACAGAACTAGCCTCATGAACACTACCAGAATTCTGACCAGTAGAGGGGGAACATGCGGAAAATGTCCCCTAGCCGATGGAGAACGTGCTGCAAATCTGGCCTCCTTGGCCACAGTGGCTTCAGCCTCTCTAGACTGATGCAAGAGCTCAGACATATCTGCATAAGGGTGATGCCAAACAATGCGTCGAATCTGGAAAGATAATCCAGCAAGGAAACGCTGCATTGTTTGGTCTTCTGGCTCTCGAAGTTTAACACGATGTATTATCATCTCCATCTCACATAAATATTCATCCACTGTCTTCAGACCTTGCTTCAAAATTGTGAGCTTATCATACAAGGAACGAACATAATTGGCTGGGACAAAACGATGCCGCATCTCTTCCTTCATAGAAAGCCAAGTAGCTATAGGAGGAACTCAGTCCTCACCACGAGAGGTGCAAATATGATCCCACCATATCAAAGCGAGACCCTCAAACTCAGAAGATGCCAACTTCACTTTCTTATCCTTAGTGTACTCATGCAAACGCCATAGATTTTCCAATTTCAGCTCCTAGTTGAGGTATTCTTTAACATCATTGCCATGGAACTAGAGAATTGAAAATTTTGGCCTGGCTGGTCCCTCATCAGGGTGTGGCGCAGCCCCTGCAGCTGGGAACAATAGAACACGCTGAGCCGCAGGAGGGCCGTTCCCACAGCCACGGTACCCCTGAGCATAAGCACCGCGACCAAACGCACATGGGTTTGCGTTCTCTCCATTATCACCAATACTAGCATCATCAAACTACTGCTCATGGTGTTGTCCTTCATTACGCTACAACAACATGTGGATTGCCTCCATGGATTGTGCCAAGGTATGAATCGAAGTTTGAAGAGCAATCACTTGTGTTTGAATGGTGTTGACTGTTGTATATGTCCCTTGCAGCTTGGTTTGCACAGCCTGAACTTCTCCATCAAGGGTGTCGGCTGTCAGCTGAATCGTACTCTGCAACTGGTCACGTAATCCTTCAAAGTCACTCCACAAAGCGGGAGGCATTAGCGTCATTTTTCTGCATCACATCAAACTCATCACCAGCAGACATGATTAGTATGTTAGTGCACAAAACAAAATCTGTTTATGGTGGAGTTTAAGATCACTAAGAAACTCAAAGAAAGGAAATCTTACCGTTCCAAAGTGAATTAGCAATGCTTACCAACTGATGATCAGAAACAAGTGCACGGATGTGATGATTCGAATACCGAGGGGAAAACTATCATGCGACAACCATTGTATATGGTGGGGCTCTAGGTGAGGATACCTACACGAGAAAGTACCAAATCCTAGTGCTGGACGTATGACACAAGACCCACAGAAACACACACAGTGGAGATAAATTGGGCAAAGCAACTATAAACAAGAGCACAAAAATATGTATGTCGGAATAACGCTCATGTTGCAATGCACAAGGAGAGACGCTAGAAAAAAGCTCAGTGTTTACATGCACAAGATTGCTCAATCTACAGGTGCAAACCAAAAGAACAATACTGCCAAGATGTGCACGAGATAGTAAAAATCAAGCGTGATAGTAACTTTTCTCTCTTGCGGTTTCTTTTCCGCTCTCTTTTTTTATATCTCTTTTCTATATTTTTTTTTCTTTTCTTTTTGCTTGTTTTTTTTTGACTATTTTCTTTCAGGCCACAAACACATAAGTAAACTGAAGCACGGCAGCAACAAAAATACAGAGCACCAACAACCTAGTGAGCAACCCATAGAGTAAACGAATAGCTAGTCTCACAGGATAGTGCTAGACACGAAGAAAGGCTTACTATGGTTCACAAAAGGAACACTATGTGGACGCAAAACGAAAAAGACACTCAACAGCTGACTCGATAGCCCACGGCAAAAAAACTGCCAAAACTATGCCGCGGCAGGACTTAGCGGTAGAGCTGTGCCGCGGAAGGAAAACCGGCCCGAAAACATGGCGTGGCAGGGGCGCGACAGAGGCGTGGCATAGAAACGGCCTGAACTCGTGTCGCGGCAGAGGCGCGGCAGAAAACTGCAGCGATTTGTTGTCGCGGCAGCGGCGTCAGAGGTATGCTAGCACGGCTTGGCACCGGCACGGCAGAGCTTGGTACGCGTGCGATAGGAACTGTGGTGGCATGTGGCAGAGCTGATCTAAACACACTCGATGATCTGTAGCACAAAGCCGATCTAAACTCCGACAAAAACAGACACTTAGATAGAAACGTGAAATTAGAAACCTAGACAAAAGTACTAAAAACGAGAAAAAGGAAAAACAACGAAGAACACGACCAGCACAAGAACTAGAATACCGTGGCAATCTAGATCTCAGGCAGAAACTACGACTCCTTTTGTGGGCCTTTTTCTGGTATAGGAATCAAAACGAAACTAACTATGGATGGATTATGAATTTCTCACCAAGTAAACATTGGAAATCTGATACCAAGATGATACGGGGTGGCCTGATCTTCTCAGTGAGCTGCGTAGATGATGGCGTAGTTGATGGAAATAACTTGTGAGACGCTGATGAACTACCTCTCGGCTGCTCCCACGTTTCCAATGTAACAGATCTTTGGCCCTATGGATATTCGCAACACCACACACTTGCGCACGTGATCCTGGATCACGAACGGTTTGCAATCTACCAATTCCCAGTGGAACGATAGATAACACTTAATTAGAGCCAGGTTGATATTGTCTAGCGAAACACAATCACAATATCGGAGGATTCAAGAGGGATGTTTGTAGAAATCTGATCTAGGGTTTTTAATCTAAAACAAGTCTGAGAATAAACGAGGGGGTGGTGGCTGGCTATATGGGAATCCCACCCGCACACAACTAAGACTCGACCCAAGGGGGGTCTAAGTCAGATACAGACAGGCCCTAGGGCTCGGCCAAGTGGGCACGCAGGCCACATGCACGGGTGCACCAGCTAGGTGCAGCCCGTCCCCTTCTGTCTCTCCCTCTGGTGCACGCCTCCCTCTCCTCCCCTGGTGCCAACTTCCTGCCGCGGCAGGGAACCGACCAAAATCCTGCCGCGGCAGAGGTCCTCTTCTTCTTTCCTCTGCTCCAGCTTGATTACTTCTTTGTCAGCTCCTTGGCCTTCCTCATACCTGATCAAACATAGATGCAAAGATTTAGGTAGTATAAAATTATCATTAGGCAATATGTTAGAACCAACTAAGAAAGAATTCACCTGTTGTTTTAACAACTTGGCTCTAGCTATTGTAATAGGTCCAATTCTTATTGCATTAGTGTCTTGAATATTTGCATCATTATCTTCACTGAATAATGGAAGAATGGTAGAGATGTCCTCATCAGTTCCTCCATATCATCCCCGTCAAATATGAAGGTAACACCAAACCGAAGGAGTTCTTGCAAATGTACTGCATCGCCACGGCCGCATCTAGCACCAGCGAGAAAGTCATGGCGAACTGGTTCCCTATGGCGCTGAAGGGCACGACCCTGTCATGGTTGATGCACCTCATGCAAGAATCCATCCGAACATGGGGGAATTCTACATCCGTTTCGTGAGTGTGTTCTAGGGTGGCTTCAAGCGCCTATGGATGCTCATCGAGCTCCACGTCATGGTTCAGGGGGATGACTAGCGGCTACGCGACTTTATGATGCATTTGTCACAAGTCGCCCACACCATCCCTAAAGCGGAGGGTACTGTCATCATTGGTGCATTCCTCATGAACGTCAAAGATCGCTAGATGCGGAAAGAGATCAGCGTGCACCCTATCAAGATAACCCACCAGATTTGGGCCTTGGACAACCTATACTTGCTAGCTGAGGAAGGCCTTGTGCTTGAGGTTCCCGCCAAGGCGGCAAAGGGTGGTGCCGATCCCAGGAGTGTTTCCGGGAAGAAGGACAAGAACACGAAAGCGCGATAACTGCCAGGTTCTGGAAGCCAAACCAAGCACTCCCTGCAGGAGAAAAAGAAGGCACAGCCAGTCGAGGAGGTGGCGGTGGAGAAACTGGCTGCTGGGACTTGGTGCCGGGTGCACTAGTAAAGCCATCATGATGCTCAGGATTACCATTCTGTGTGACACCTCGTGGGGGCTAGGAGGCAAAACCACCAAGTGCCTTTTGCCGAGAAGGGGGCTAACCCTCTCTTCGGGAACTGCCACCAGTGCGGGCAACCTGAGCATATGGCGCGAACTGCCCCGGGAGCCATGGAGGAGGTCCTGGGGGCGGTGGCAACATAGCCCCCGGACAACGCAACGAAGGAGAAGCTCAAGAGGTTTCCCAAGAGGACCATGATGGGTATGTCTGGTACCAGGAAGCCAACGACTATGCATGTGTTCATGGGGAACAAACACTATGGCCTCCCACAGGGAGTTTAAACGCTTCTCTCGGGAACTCTGTGTAGTGATACCCACCCCGAAGGCACAGCGTCCACTGCGGTGGTCACACATGCCTATCACCTTCAATGCAGGTGACCACCCTAACCGTGTCACAGGGGTCAAAGCGTTACTATTGGTGGTCTCCCTGGTCATCAACAACAGCAAGGTTACCAAGATGTTTGTTGATGGAGGGGAATGCCTCAACATTCTCTCCGCCAAGTTAATGGAGAAGCTTTAGATAAACGAAGGACCATCTTGTCCCCATGGGGTCATTCCAAGGTGTTAACCCCGTTGCCACCTGATGCCTAGATTTCCTGTGATCAATAATAGGGTTGTTGCAGTACTTGTAGCAGCAAATATTATTTACAATATCCGTACCTTGGAAGTTGTGCAAATGGCAACAACACAACTCCGCAGCCATGTTGTCAATGCATCCACGTTCGCACCCAAAACTGTGTCTAGAAACAGTCTACTCTATATGTTGCTAGGATAATGGTAATTTAGAGAGGATTAAGGTAACTAACAATAAGGAACTAAACGAGAACAATATAAAGAAATACTGAAAGTAAATGAAGGGGGGTTGTAGATGTAGAAATTACTAGAGTAAGGCGGTGTCTAGGCTTTCGGTTTCACTAGTACTAGACGGGCAACTATGTAGCCATTTATTGAAATTACACAAGATACATCTTTAGATAAATAAACAATCCCCAATGATTTCGGTTGTCACACATCTGTACTACATATAACCTTGCGTCGCTATCACTCACGCAAGTCAATAATACACTCCGGACCAAAGGATCACATGAACTCATCTATCTCCTCCTTGTCACTAGGGGAGAGAGTAATATAATAGATCAAGCCACAAACTCTAGGGTTAGATACTAGATCATACCTCAACCTAGAACCGAACCAATTACTCAATCATAGATGAACAATAACACAAATAAGAATTCGTGGAGATCATCATCATGTTCAATCTAACAAATACTAAATACAAGAGAGAGGGAGATGGAGATGGTGATGGAGTCGGCACTCGATGTGTGGTGATGGTGATGGCCTCCTTCTCTGCTTCCACTTGCTTGAATGGTGTGTGGGCATAGATGGAGATCTGGATCCTGGAGGTGTGGCGGCTATGGAGATGGCATGGCGGCAAGGCTCTAAGTGGATGTCTATAAAGAGGTATTGATCTCGCTTGGATCCTTGCCTCTTTATATAGGCCTAGGGTGCCCCCAAAAGCCCCTAGTATGTTCCTTATGATCTAAGGAAGGTATAGAAACAAACAGGCACGAATTCCGTGAAGAAACGCTTCTAGAATAGTTGTTTCCATGCGTCTAGACCCGCGGTACAGGCGGACGGTACAACCGTACCTGCCCGTACGAGTGGTCATTATGCCCTCTGTATGCTTTCATATTTTGGCCGCCATTTCTTTATACGAACTCTGATTTAGGTGTTCTTTACCTTGTTCGAACCGTATAGACGAGGGCTACAAGGCCATGGCTTGGATCTTCATTTGGATTTTATGGAAAAAACACTTTTCCACCTCTCAAATGGCTAAGTTTGGTGCCTACAGCTCCTCTACATTGCATCTTCTTGGTTCCTTTTGCCTTGATTTATCCCTAATCCAACACAACACCTACACACAAGTCAAATACAATAAAAACTAATAAAATCTAATAAAACTACTTGTTGCGCAAAGTCCATGTCGAAATGAATGAGAACTAGTAATTATAGATAATAGGCATAGTTGTAGGTAGATGCAACATGCAATGAGTGACAATATGAATAATATATATACTTAAATATGTCTCAATTTTGGATTCATCAACTTCCACTAGCTAGACACTTGCTCGTCCCTGAGCAAGATGGTGGCTTATGGACAAGCTCATCGTCTTAATGAGACACGAGTCGATACTTTAAATTAGGCAAAAATTGAAACAAAATTATATCGGACATATAAGATCTATGCCTTATATCCTTGTTTTCTCTGCGAGCTTAAAGTAAGAAATAACATATTTATAGAAGGCGACACAACCTCAGTAATGTCAATCCATAAAAGATCAATTAACCTTCAATGCTGCATTTCAAGAGTGAATCTAGCTTTGAAATCAAACTTGTGATCCTCTTATTGCGCCTTTTATGTTTTGTATCTCCTCACTTTTGTAAAGTAAGGGATTCAACGAGAATATGAATTCACTTACGGTTGGTAGTCTTATACGTCCAACACTCCATCCATTTGAAAGGCTCATCAAAGTTAGAGAGATGGTAAGAACACTATACAAGCTTCGGTAAATCAAATCAATCAAAGTAGAGTTTAATATAAGTATAAATAACTAGACGTGTAACAATCAATCCAATTCTTCTAGTTAACTCTCAACTTGCCATGGAACACTAGGATGTTTTAATAGCAAAATTGAGTAAGAGAGTTCATGTCCTAAGTAGCATAACATCGAAGTGTCTTATTAACACCCACATCAGTAAATCAAGGCTATCAAAACACTTCTAATACAATCATTGGCTTTCAAGAAAATTCATAAAGTAGTAATGGGACCATGCTAAGAACTTGTTATGTGGATCTTCATATATTTTTTCTTCTTAGTTCTTTTCAAGGATCATTGAGTGTTTATTTTTACAATTGCTTGCAGAACCTTTGAGAGTACCAATACTTTTTCCCATTAAAGTGACATTTATGCGAGTCATGTCCTCAACACAAAGCCGAAATCAGGGGTTGTACCATAGTTAGTTCGTAGGCCAGCGGAGTTGTTGGAATCCAAAGGTGTGCATGAGAAACATAGAACTATTTTAACTAGTACCATGGTTTTATCCACAAGGTTAGCTTAGGAATGCATCACAATTATCGCTAGACTTTATTTCAATCAAAAAAGTCCTTTCAAGAGAGCTGTCAAGTCTATCAAAACATCTATGGGGTTAAATACCTTCAAGGGTAAACTCTCAAGACAATCATTCATCAAACAAGTCATAAATTTCAGACTTTTTCTTGTTGTACTTGTTCGGCAATATTATTTCCAAGGCAAGAATCGGTTAGCTAAAAGAACTAGTGCAAAAGCTTCCACAACTAATCCCTCATTCAAATAAAAAGCTTTACTCCAACTATTCTGAATTACTCCCACTAGCATGGCATCTTCACAGATCAACCAACTAAGATAAACAATTCAAACTTCAAAAGTGGGAGACAACGATTTTAAGTGTAGAATTCATGGCAATGTATTTTTAGAAGATCACAAAGTTCTTCTCAAGCTAGATAAAGGTTTTAACAACATGCATCAATCTCTAACTCAACTCCTATGAATCCCAACAAAAGCAAGTGCATCCATTATATAAAACATGAAACATAACTTACCCAAGCAAGCATTCAAAAATAGTGGGATACATGATTGGAAAAAATATCATCGAACACGAACATTGCACAAGACTCTACACATGCGTAAGTAACTTGCCCAAACTAGAAATTTTGCAAGAACCAAACTTGAATAGATTACCAAAAAGAAAAGACAAAATGCAGTTATGAAAAGAGAGTGTGAGAAGTGGTTACCTCCCCAAGCTTGAATAAAGAAAGGGTGACACACTTTATCGTTCAAGTACGAGTAACCTCACTTTTGATGGACATGGACCTTTGGTTCAATGAATACTTCTTTGTTGAAGCGTTGAGTTGAAACCACCAAGTGGCTTGTGCAAGTATTTACATGGTTGGCATAATACAAACGCGTCATCGCACAAGGCTCAAGTCCCCGTGAAAATAACAAATGAAGTAAAATCAAACAATTCGGTGTACGAACGGAGTTCGTTCACCCAACCGTGAGAAAAATAAAAGAAACATAAAACACTATAGAGAATTATAGGCTAGGGAGTTTTGAAGGTAGGTAGAGGAAAATTAAGTATAATGGAACATATAGAAGGCAAATAAAAAGATTGGAGGGGTTATAACCTTTTTGTACTTGTACTTGTTCCTGCCCTTGCTACGCGGTGGTGCTCCTTGGTACAGCCGCGTGGTATGGATGGGCTCCGCCCGTACTGCACCTTATCTTCTCCCTTTTTAAGGGTTCCATCGAAGTTGGTACAACCGGGTAGTACGGGCGGGATGCGCCCGTACGGGTGGTCATTACACCTTCTAGATTGTCTTCATGTTTCCTTTGCCTAGTAACGAGGTCGGTACGGGCGGACGGTACGGATGCGTCCCACCGTACCGATGCTCGTTAATCTTGTAGTCCCTTCCTAGAAAATTTTCTTCTTCTTCTGATTAGTCACATGAAATGTACAGCGCGCGGTACGGATGGGTCCGCCCGTACTACTGCTCATTAAGCTCAATGTGAACTCCAGAACAAGTTATTTTCTTCGAAATTTTTACTAAGGACCTGAAACATTAGTCCAACATCTAAGCAAAGCAAACATATTTTTTTGTTGAGGAGATTTAACCAAGTTAAGCAATGCATGATTAGAGCAATGAATAATTCTACTTTCTGAATAATGTCCCAACCCAACTCTAATAGTGAAACATGCCTTGTGCCAATGCAATAGTAGTGCAACTAACTAAAGACACAAGTTAAGAAAGACACCTAATGTCTTTCCCGTTGTCTCCCAAGAAAATCCCAATTTAAAGCCATAGAGCTAGGCTACAAGATCCATCTATAGTCGGAGACTAACCCTCTTGCAGGTTCATTGGCATCAAATAAATAAATGTGTATCCGCATGTTAGCAAGAATTTATACACAAGGTGTGGTGAGCGTGTACTCTTATTTTTCTGCCAAGATAAGGTTAAGGATTTATGATCAATCTTCGAATATTTACCTTGGCTAATATTTTGAGGATACAGTTTATAATATTCTTCTAGAGCTAGTAGTTTTCCTTGTAGCAATGGACTTTCCTGCACCTCATTAGTAAAACAAAGGGCATAGCAAAAAGATATGGAAGGCATACAAGATTTCGTATTATCATCACCATTATTCCCAAAAAGCGTATCTAAACAAACTACTAGAATCATCAAAAAATTCTTTAGGGCAAACATCAATAATTCTAGAATTATATAAGTCCGCATCATCACTAGAGTCATATACATCATAAGATGGAGAATAAGGATATGGATAAGGTTTGAGAGCGGGATACTTTACTTCCAATTCTTCTTCTTCTTTCTTCCTAGTTTTTGGATCTCTTCCGTTCATAAGAGTGACCCACCCTGATCCAACCGCATACATCTTACCATATTCAGTTAATTCACGATTATCCTTACCTTTTTTGAATAGTGTTGTGGGTATGATATCAACACAAGGATTCTTGATTTTAGGCTTCCTGGCCTTAGGCTTCTTGGTTTTAACCTTCTTTCCTACCTCAATAGTACAACAAGTGGAAGATATAGGAGTAATAGTAGATGGTTGTTCTCCATTGTTAGTGATACAAGTTTTAATATGATAAAATAATAATCTATGAAAGGCATTGCTTTAGAAAGAACATTTCTAACTATGGTGTCACCACAAGGAATATTTCCTCTACTGTTTTCATTTTTGAAGAAATCATTGACCAAACTTTCAAGATCAGTAGGGAGAGGTTTTTCCTCATGCAAAATATTAACATGCCATTGATGAAAATTATTCTGCATTTTATTCAAAAGCTGCCAAGCTTCATCAACAGTTTTGCTAAGGAAAGAACCACTAGACGTCATGTCTAACTTATCTTTGGAAGTATAATTTAAGCCCCCATAAAATATTTTCAACAATAACCAATCATCTAAATTATGAGGCGGCCAATAACGCAACAAAGTTAAGAACCTATTATAAGCTGGCATTAAATCTTCATTATCGCTTTGCTGAAAAGCCATGATGTCAAACCTCTGGTCATAAATTTTCTTTTCTGAAAAACAGTAATTGAGAAAGGCATCAGAGATACCTTGCCATGATTTGAAGCATCATGCAGATGTGAATGTAACCATTCTTTGGCTTCCCCTTTCAATGCGAATGGAACAACATTAATTTCAGCTCATCATCTCTCCAAATGTCCAACCTCACCGTAGAACACAATTCAGTGAAGTTCTCAATATGCTCGTATGGATCATTCTTTGGATCTCCTGCAAAAGCTTTGCTTTCGATGATTTGTATTAGTTTAGGATTAATTTCATAATTCTCCGTTGTGACAGTGGGATGAGTAATAGGTGAACATGAATAAATACTATTGAAAGTACAATACTCCCCAAGTTCCTTTTGTGCCATAGTTCCCATATTTTTTTATTTTTTATTAACACAAATAACAAGACTAGCAATAAAAGATTAACTAATTTTTTTTGTTCTTTTCAAATGAATAAAAGAAGTAAGATAATAGCAACTAACAAAAATAAACTAAACGCTATGCTCCCCGGCAACGGTGACAAGTTGATACCTAGATTTCCTGTGATCAATAACAGGTTTATTGCAGTACTTGTAGCTGCAAATATTATTTATAAAGTTCGTCCCTTGGAAGCTTTGCAAATTGCAACAACACAACCCCACAGCCACGTTGTCAATATGGCCACGTTCGCGCCCAAAACTATGTCTAGAAATAGTTTACTCTATAGGTTGCTAGGATAATGGTAATTGAGAGAGGATTAAAGTAACTAACAATAAGGAACTAAACAAGAACAATGTAAAGAAATACTGAAAGTAAACGAGGGGGGTTGTAGATGTAGAAATTAATAGAGTAAGGCGGTGTCTAGGCTTTCGGTTTCACTAGTACTAGACGGGCAACTATGTAGCCATTTACTGAAATTACACAAGATACATCTTTAGATAAATAAACAATCCCCAATGATTTCGGTTGTCACACATCTGTACTACATAGAGCCTCGTGTCATTGTCAGTCACACAAGTCAATAATACACTCCAGACCAAAGGATCACATGAAGTCATCTATCTTCTCCTTGTCACTAGGGAGAGAGTAATATAATAGATCAAGCCCAAAAGTCTAGGGTTACATACTAAATCATACCTCAACCTAGAACCGAATCAATTACTCAATCATAGATGAACAATAACACAAAGAAGAATTCATGGAGATCATCTTTATGTTCAATCTAAGAAATATTAAATACAAGAGAGAGGGAGATGGAGGCGGTGATGGAGATGCAGATGGTGATGGTGATGTAGTCGGCGCTCGATGCGTGGTGGTTATGGCAATGGCCTTCTTCTCCTCTTCCTCTTGCTTGAATGGTGTGGGGGTGTAGATGGGGATCTGGATCTTGGAGGTGTGGCGGCTATAGAGATGGCACGGTGGCAGGGCTCCGCCGTGGATGTCTATGGAGAGGTATTGATCTACCTTGGCTCCATTCCTCTTTATATAGTCCTAGATGTGCCCCCAATAGCTCCCAATAGGTTCCATATGACCTAAGAAAGGTCTAGGAACAAACAGGGACGGATTTTGTGAAGAAACGCGTCCAGAATAGTTGTCTCCATGCATCCAGACCCGTGGTACGGGCGGACGGTACGACCATACCTACCCGTACCAGTGGTCGTTAGGCCATGTGTATGCTTTTGTATTTTGGAAGCCATTTCATCATAAGAACTCTGATTTGGGTGTTGTTCGGCTCTTTGGAATCGTATGGACGAGAGATAAAATACCTAGGCATTGTATCATCATTTGGAGTTTATGGAAAATCCACTTTTCCACCTCTCAAATGGCTAAGTTTGGTGCCTACAGCTTCTCCATACTGCATCTTATTGGTTCCTTTTGCCTTTCTTTATCCATTATCCAACACAACACCTACACACAAGTCAAAGACATTAAAAAGTAATAAAATCCTAATAAAACTACTAGTTGTGCAATGTCCATGTCGAAATGAATGAGAACTAGTAATTATACATAATAGGCATAGTTGTAGGTAGATGTAGCATGTAATGAGTGACAATATGAATCATTTATATACTTAAATATGTCTCAATTTTGGAATCATCGCCACCCATCCGTAGGGAAAGGTAAAGCTGTCGATCACTTTCGGCACCAAGGACAACTACTGCATGGAGAAGGTCATCTTCGATGTTGAGGACATTTCTTTGCCATATAACAGTATCCTAAGGGGGCTCTCCCTATCCTAGTTCATGGTGGTCAACCACCACACCTACAATTTCATGAAGATTCCCTCAATGTGGGGGACCTTGACAGTTAAGGGTGATGTGAGGGATGTAGTGCTCTGTCCTGAACAACCGTTAGCTACTACTACCATGACTGAAAAAAATGATGAGGAAATGAATTTGTACCTAATTCCCGGATCGCTTGAGAAGAGGGTGTGTAGCATCCTAGAACCCGGATCCGAGGCGTAGGCATGGGTGGTGCACCGAGAAAGCATAGACTTTCTCGCGGTACCTCCGTACCGCCCAAAAATCATGGGAGCAAGGTTCACGTCTCCCGGCAAGAGCAAGGAAAGTACTGCATATCCGGCCTGGCCCGCCCATGTGTAAACTGTTGTAATTCGGGGGCTTGTCCCCTTTGGGAATGAAAATCCCGTGATCTCGAGTTTTTCCACTTCGTTCTTATTTGCTTCATCATTTTCAGGATTGGAGTTCCTTTGGGCATTTCTTGGATTTTGGACGTGAGTAACGAAGCCTATCATGCCAAGAAACGTCGTATGCTCGTGAGCTTCTGTGAGCTATGAGCGTAGTGTTCCTGGTATGGCCAATGGGCACTGAATTGCAAAGACACACCTCTCATGTCCTACCCCGAGTTAGCAAGTCGTGTGCCCTGATCAAGCGCACGACACATATTTAAACCAGAGACATGGGTAAGATGTTGTAAGGTGTGTTCATTGCATTTTAGGGTGTGTATAACTCCACCCGTGGGAGGCGCCGTTAGCAAGTGCGGGGCTTGGGTCCAATCAAGGGACCCTCGCTAGAAACCACGAAAGTGAGCCAAGAAGTTCCATCTTGGATGAGAAGTGGGTAACATCACCCAGGAATGTAAGCTACCGTCACTCCGATGAGTGTAAGGTGGATACGATGACGAGCCCAAGCAATACAAGAAGTAGAAACGGAAGCCAACCGGCAAGCAGTGCAAGAAAGAGCCGGCACGTTCAACTCCGACTAGCGCAAGGTGAAGGGATCGACAAAAGTCACATGAGAGAAAGCATAAACGAAAGGTAAAACTTCATATTGAAAAGCTTAGCAGCATTACATTTGGAAATGCTAAATGCGGGACAAGCCTAGAGAGGGAAGTTGGCGATGGGTCGTGGGCGGAAGGCTATGGGAGTGTAAGGAGGAGAGGCTGGCTCCACTCCCTCTCGGCAAACTCCACGCACAAGCGCGTCGCCCGCAGGACCATATTTGCCTGCGACTTCAGGGAGATACTCCTATGGCCTCTGGTCGCTCAGGAGCGGGGGGTAGAACCTTAGGTGGCACATGGTGTCGTCAATGACTTTGATTGCAAGACAGCCCTCACTATAGTAGAGGAACTTTAAGATGTGTCCAACACATAGTCTGTAGAATATTACGAAGTCATGCTAGCCTTTGCCTAGAAATAGGTAGCCTTCGTTGTCGGTCCATGTCTCCATGTCCCAAATGGGCTGCTCGCCGCTCGACTCACGCATTTGTACCTCCTAGAAGTGGTGTCCCCACAACTCATTGGGAAATAGGTCCGGTAGCTTGAGGCATCGACAGAAACTTGCCGAGAGGAAGATGAGAAACTCGAAGCCGACGAGCTCGGCTGTGCGATCTTCCTCCAACTAGGAGGGGAACACGGGTGGTTCATGGAGCCTTGGGGAGTTGCGAGCGCGGCGCTCTCCATGGCCTCGACCATACCTGTGCAAGGGAGCATGCGAGTCCCGCTCTTGTTACCCACCGTGTCCTCGGTCCTGCCCATGGCCTCCGTGACAGGAGGAGACACCGGTGGAAAGGGGTGACATATCTCCCTCAGTATGTGCCAATCCAAGATGGGACCGGCAACCGCAGTGACACCTACATCGTGGGGCATCCGGCGATGCGGGAGCTACCTCGCCCCTAGTGGGTGGAGGGTTGTCGCCAAAGCAGTGGTGGCCATACGCTCTCTCGGATGACATCTCAAGTAGGCGAGAGTGTGGGGGATATGGTGTGGCAATTATTTCTAAGACCATCACCCCTTGCCCTTTTTATACATACGAAGGGAGATGGTGGCACAGCTTCCCAACGGCGCGGAGAGAAGTCGATGCCACCTCCCCTCCACAGTTATGCCTCTTTTTTGTAGGAATCGAAGCAACCACAGTCCATGCGGACAGACTGTAGAAGTTGATATGGGACTTGACGCGATGCATCATTTCCGCGGCTAATAGAGTGCACGCACGTGCACACGTTGATAGCTGTGAGATTTGACTTATTTTTGATGGTTTTTGTTGATGGTTTTCTCCTAGCTTTGATTGTTTTCTAGCTTTACCTAACGCTAATACATCGGTAGCAAAGAAAACTTGGTTATTAATGTGTGTTTCAGGTTCTTAACATCAATAGAGGGTTTTAACGAGAGAAACACAATATTCAGGCGAAAACAAGCAAGTTGCTTTTTGGAAACAATCAAGGGAGGCAGACAGAAGCTGTAACGAGCAACTATACAGCGGGAATATTTTCCGGTCATATAGCTGCCGCCGCCTCCGTCTTGTCAAAAGGGACAACTTTCGTGAAGAGGCCAGAGGCAAAATCATAACACAGTAGCCGCTATCCCATCTAGAAAGGAGAAAGAAGAGATCCAGAGAAGAAGGGGAAGACATTCTTCATCTCGCTCCACAATCTTCAACCTCATAGACACCACACCCTCATAGCCGTTACTTGTACTTGAGAGAGAGATAGATCTTCACTTTGCAAGACTAGGGTTTGAGATTGTTTCTTCTTATCTTGAATTGTGTTGGATCACTTTTCTATTCTTATTGTGGATCTCCACGGTAATATCGAGAAGAATTCTCTTTATTTAATTATATCAATGATGATTTGTTCTCTCATGTGTGAGTAAGATCCTTGGGCGTGGGAGATATAAGGGATTGGTGAGATGTGATGTGCCTCCTTATATTTTCCATTAGTTTGTGATTGATTCTAATCATTATACTATGTGTGCTTGACTATCTATGGGATGCCTAATGCTTGTTGTCCAATTAAGGGCCCAGACAACATGATGCTTTATTCTACATAGATAGGATCTTGTTCGCTAGCAGACCAGTGACCCACAGGTGACACGTGGATATCAATGGGAAACGAGTTTGAATCAAGGATAACGAGGAACCACTATGCTTATTGCATTAGTCCAATCCAAGGAGCTTAATTGCTAAGCAACTTGAAGGATCTTAATCATCTAGTGACTGACCATGGTTTTGGTAACAACCTAGTAGGATTATTGAAGTTGGGATGAAATCTACCAAGAGGAGTTCCGGCTAATTACGGGTTGCTCGCCTACACATATATTTATAAGATTATAATTGTTACATTTATCATTCGTCCACCTAGCATAGTCACTATCACCATGAACTATATCTCCCCGCGCCTTCTTTGTCATCTGCAGGAAACCACAAACAATCAAATCATTCTTTACTTTTATGCTTTTTATTCCTAAAGTTTAAATTTTAGTTTTATTTAAATACATCCAGTTTAATCCAAATTTCATTCTTATTTCCACACTTGCAGTCAATTCAGTCGAAGACCTATGACAACTTTGAGTGTGACAGAGACTTCACTCATAAACACTTACCTTTGGGCTTCCTATGGGATCGATATCTATACTTTGAAACTAGCTACAAACGATCTGTGCACTTGCAGACACCAAGCTATTTTCTAGCACTGTTGTCGGGGAGCTAAGCGCTAAGTGTTTGTCTCTTGACATTTCAGGTGTTACTATTACAAAATGTTCTCCATAGGAGACAAAGGGTCTACACGCTCTGGTAGGACCTATTTACCAGATTATTTTGAGTGCGTGCTTATTCAAAGGCGCGAGGAAATTATTGAAAAACATTTAAGATTAGACAAGGTTGAAGTTGAAAAACCTGAGTGATTTTATGGAAATCATGTCCATTTACAAGACAACTCCCAAGAAACCTGAGAAAACTCTTAGAGAATACAGTGCTCCAAACTCTGCTTTCCTTAAACAACCAATAGAATTTCCTAATCCTGGAGTTAGAGAATATCGATTTGATGGTGGAATTATTAAAATTTTGTAGGAAAAAGCTTTCACTGGAAGGGAAGATGAAGACCCAGGAAGACATATTAGAGAGTTTGACGATGTTATGACGATACTTGGACCCAAAGGTTTGCCAAGAGATTTCTCTAGTCTAATTTTTTTCGTTGGTCTCTTAAAGGTAAGGCTCTAGACTGGTTATATTCTCTCCCTCGTCATTACATTAAATGTTGGGAAACTGTATTGTTAAATTCATAAGCAGGTTTAATCCTTTTAAAAAGGTAACTACAACTGGAAAGAATATAGGCAACTTTAGTCAAAACGTGGGAGAAAACTACTCACAATCCTGGGATAAATTCTTTGGAATGATCAATAGAATTCCTAATCATGGCTATTCTGAATCAACTATTTGCCACTTATTTTACCATGGTCTTAATACTCAAAGCAGAGAGTTGCTTGACTTATCAGTAGGAGGATTGATAAATACTTTAACTGGTAAAGCATGTTTGGAATTGATGTCTACTAGGGCTAAGAATGATTCTTTATACAATCCTGATTTCGACACTAAGCTAGAAAAAGGGATGCTTCGTATAACTCCTGATATTATGCCTGAAGTACGCAAAACAATGAAAGAAAAAGGTATACCTTTTGAACTTGTTAAGGAGAAAAAAGTAGAGTTGTTACAAGTTTTTACTGAAGAAGATGAAACTAGAAAAGTTTTTCAAGAACTAAAACATCGACAAGCAAAATCTCATAATAACCTGCATAAGCATTTTCAAAGACATAAAAAGATTTTGGCAGAACTCACCGAAAATTATGATGAGATTGGACAAGAAATAAAATTATTTCACAAGTATCTTAGTATGATTGAAAGACAATGTGAACAAATAGCATCTGGTTACCAAAACAAAATTCAAGATGATATAGATGAAGGGTTCGCAGCATAGAAAACAATAAAATTCCTAAGATGGGAACTATACGGCAAGATCTATCTACTAGATACAAGCAACGAGTGGATATACATCCATAGAGAACATACCCTCGAAGACAACAAAGCTTTGTTAACGATATGGAACTCGTGGATGATGTAGTCGTACACTTCCCAATCTCATGATCGTGATGAAAATCCTTGAGGTCTAGCAGTTCCAGCACCATCAGGTCCAGCACCATCAAGTCCAGCACTGCAAATCAGTGGTGCATCCGTGATCGCACACACGTATAGTCCACCGAACAACCTCCGCCTCCTCTCTCCAGCGATGTAGCGGAAGCATCAACTCCTTTCCACATAAAGCCACTAGGAACATGTATCTAGCCAATCGGAGACCACGGGGAATAACTAGAGGGAGAAGAGAACCTTCACGAGGAGGTAGCATAAGAGGAGAGGATCCATGGGGATCCTTTTATAGGGGAGGGGCGCATCCCCAAGTCCATGGCTGGCCGACCATGGTGGGTTCCCCCACCTCTCCCTCATTCATGTGGGTGGAGCTTCCACTAAGCCCACTCACATCTATTTCAACTCCACTCACTTTGCATTTAATGTCCACCAAATTAAATGCATTTTCTCTTTAAATAAAACACTTTTATTTATTTTATTCAGAATTTTTGTAAATTACTATAATTAAAAAACATTCACATAAAAATCCCTACAACATTTCAATATCACATGCAGAACCAGTCTCAGCAATTTCACCCGAAACAATTCTGGTTTCCATCGAAATGATTCCAGCGCTTTCATAATATTTATATGAAACATATTTTCTCCTAAATGGTGTCGGTATCCCTTAAGTGTGTCACCCTAAGGTTCACGAATAATGCAGACATGATCGAGACCCCCTCTTCGATCAATAATCAAAAGCGGGATCTGGAGATCCATATTGACTCCAACACATTCAACGATGACTTATGTGATCATGTGAACCTTTAACGCTAGTGACTTAATCCCTTTCTCTCACCATATATTATATGTCCGAGATTCGATCATCGGTATCCAAATACCTAGTTTGATCTTGTTAACGACATGCACTCTTTTCTCGTTCGCATGATATAATATTCTAGTGGTCACATCACTTGCTTGCAAGCTATTTCAATGTGATATCACCGAGAGGGCCCTGAGTATATATATCCATCATCGGGATGGAAAAATCTCACTCTTGATCCATGAGCCTCTACATAACACTTTCATAGCACTAAACCCACCTTTATAGTCACCCTGTTACGGTGTGACGTTTGATGTTATCAGGATACTCTTCTAGTGTTAGTGATTAATATGATCTCATGGTATAAGGACTAGGATTACTTTGTATGATGTTATAGCAATATAAACATAATGACTTTGATCGTAATGCTATAATTCGGATGAATGTTCATCACATCATTCCACCAATGTTGTGGCCTCGTTATTAACAACATCCAATGTCCATGATCAGGAAACCTAGATCATCTCGTTAATCAACGAGCTAGTTTATATGAGAGGCATTACTAGGAACCTTGTATTTTGTTTATTAAACACACATGTATTAACGTTTCCAATTAATACAATTATAGCATGAAAATAAACATTTATCATAAACATGGAATAAGATAATAACCACTTTATTATTGCCTCTCGGGCATATTCCCTTCAATCTCCCACTTGCACTAGAGTCAATAATATAGTTTGAAAAACTTTCCGTATTGAACACCTATGGCTTTCTGGTGTTGCATATACGTGATTGCTAGTGGTTAACATAATCTCCGGATCTAACAGTTTCAGGTCCGTGTGTATTTGCATGTCTTTGCGTCTCTACGCATCACTTATTCTCAAATGAGATGGCATTGTATAAATTTGATCCTTTGGTGAGACCTTTAGTTCGTTCGGGTTAAAATATGTTGATATTATAGTCATACAATATATCATCATAGTATTAGCCCACTTTGAACCACACCTAGTTTGATAACAAACTACTTAACACAAATGCCCTCCTTTGCTACTACTATAGCAGTCATATACTTAGCCTTTTGTTGTAGTATCCGTCACAATGTCTCAACTTTGGAACTCATCCAAATCCATCATGGAACATCTTTTCCATTACATTGTGCCACCCATAGTCTAAATTGAGATGAATTTAATTTGTATCTTGTGACAAAACTAGTATGAATGCAACACTTTAAAATGAACTACCTTTAACTATTTGTCACTTATACATGATATATTCTTAGTTCTTCCAAAGCTCATAATAATATCTTTACTATCGTCCAATGATCATCTTATGAATCATTCTGGTATGTGCTCATAACATTTAAAGCATAGGACATATCTGGATATGTACATATCACGGTATAATCGATCAAAATCTTCATGTGATTTTACTCACCAAGTGTTGAAACACTTGAATCTTGGTACAATCCTTTCCATGAAGCAAGAACTTTTCTTGTTGTTTCCATATTGAACCCTTTCAATATCTCATATATGTATGTCTAGCACAACCATATTAGTGCCTCAATTTATCCATATAGATATTGATGCCAGATATTCCGGTTTTTTCCAAGTCTTTCATCGAAATCCTATTTTAATGAAATTCTTATCTTGTGTCAATAAAAGATACATCATTTCCAATCAATAATATGTACTCTAATGTATTGGAAATTTGTCTTAGCACTCCCACTTAATTTCTTGCAAATGCAAGCATCTTCATCATCTCCGATGAAATTAAACTCCTTTACCATTTTCATCATGGTGAAGATTCCAACTCCGCTATGCTCACTTCAACTATTGAAGTCTGCATGCCCTTTTAACACCCTTTGAATTAACAAAACCCTTTGGACCGTGTCTTCTACATGTCCTAGGTAACCATTCTATTAGAAGAACATTGTTTTGTTTGTTCAACTATCATACACCAAATTATATGTAGTAGTTGCTACATTAATCCGTCAAGAGTAAATATCACTATGAAAGATCAAATCTTGTCATAGTCAACTCCTTGAACATTGCATGTAAACTTCTTTCCGACATTTCGACTATTTCATAGATGTTAAACATCCATGTCTATTTCTTTATAGATCCAAACACGACCGATAGGATTCACGCCTTTCCGGAGGGTCTTCCAAGTTCAGAAACTTGATTTCTCGTGTATGGATACTTTCACGGATTCTATGACTTCTAGTCATTTTATGGAGTCAGGGCCCATAATTGCTTCTTTGCATACAGTTGGTTCATCATTGTCAAAACAATAACGACTTGTTTATCAAATCTCACTATTTGATTCTTACCCGATGCATATGGTTCAAATAGGAACTCTAATCTCCAAGATCACACCCTTTGTAATCACGAGAGCCATGAGCATTGTGGCCGCCACTAGGACACTTTCCGACGATGTGCTACTTAGCACATATAGCTAAGGTTCAACGACCTTATCAAAGTTCTATTGTCCTCCCACTTAACTTTTCACGAAAAATTCCTTCTCAAGAAACTTGACGTTCCAAGCGACAAACTCTTTTGTCCTCGGTGTTAAGGAGGAATTCCCAACAAATACTTTGGGATAACCTACAAAGACGTGCTTATCCGACTTTGGTTGTAAATATTTTACTTATGCATAGCATACCAAAATTTAAGAAAAGACAATCTAGGTTTTATCCCAAACCATAAGTCATATGGTGTCATTTCAACGGATCATGATGGTGCTCTTTTCAGTGTAAAAGTGGTAGTCTCTAAAGCTTTAATCCTTATAACATAATGGAAGTTTTATAAATGACACCTTTGATCTTACCACAAACAAGGTTTGATTTTATCTCTCGAACATACCATACTCCTGTGGTTTATCGAGAAGTGCAAATTCATGGAACAATTCCTGAAATCTTAGGTGTTTTGCTAAATCTGTAACAATGATTTTTCACTTCATCTTGAAAGTCTTTGAATAATTTTCAAATGTTTCAAACTTCTTCCTTATTAAGTAAATATATAGATATATTCACTCAAATTTCTGGAGAAAGCATATGAAGCAAAAATATCCATCGCATATGGCTACACATAATGGACTATGCACATCAGCATGCACAATTTCCAATAAGCTAGTCATCCGTTCCTCTTTGGCCTATGAACAAAGTTTCAATTATCTCGAGGAAAGTTTCACAAGCGTCAATTGATCAAAATCAAAATACTCCAAAAATCCATAAACATGGAGTTTCTTCATGTTTACTTTCCAATATAATTCAAATAGCGATGTCACTTCATAAGTGATCTTCCAATCATTTGTCTTACAACATTTTAGCAATAATGTTTATGGATGTGATTTCTCCAACTAGACTTGTAAAAGTTCATCCATCCTTTATGGAATACGGTAATTATTTGAACAACCATTGTTCTCGTAATACCGAAACAAAATAACAATTATTAAAACAAATCTTGAAGGCTAGGTTTGACAACAATGAAAAACACAATAACACTTTATTTGTTTTCGATGAACACCATCACTTATTCTATTGCTAGTTACTTAGGCCGTTGTAGTTCATGAATTATTATGTTCTGTATGACACTTCACACCAACCAATTCGGTATCTAATACCTAAGAACCACATTGTTTAACAAGCAAGGAATACAGCCATAACATGTATATCTTGTATATATCTAAGTTGGACATCTCCAACCTCTTCTTTTCTGCCAAATATTTTATAGATTCTCTTTCAGCAATTCCTTTTCTTTTAAAAGAATCTATCAGCATCAATAGTGGTGTCATTCACATGACACATAGTACAAAGTGTATATAATCAAATACTAATACCTTTGAACTTGCACTTTGAAGTGGATCACCATCATCAAATGTTTGGTGTTCTTTCAAAAATCCATTCTTTAGTAATCTATTAGTGTAGTAAACATTTTACTTACATCTTCTATTCATCCTTATCATGAAAACTTTCATGATCAAGCTACTATAGCCTATAAGGAAGAATCACGAGTATAATGTTAGTTCCCAAAACCTTTTTGGGAGATCTGGATGCCTAGCATCTCCATCCTTCACAAATTCTCATACAATATGAGAACATGTATTTTGCTAAATTATATTCTATCATAATGCAACCAAAAACATTGTTTCAGATATCACAATATCTTCCACACATGATGGTTTCTGAAACAATTTTTTCAGCTCCTAGATAATCTTGATATTAAAACAACTTTTGAATATCAATCATCATGGAGATACTTTAGATACTAACATTGTAATTATTACTCTTGATTTAATACTACTTATTAAACTTCATGGAGTAAATAGAGTTTGCTGAAAGTTTGCAATAGGACTTCTAAACTTTAAATTGACATTCAAAACAATACGATACCATTTCGTAAAGTAAATATCCAGAATTCTATAGTTCTATTATCTCAATTAAAACCAAGCATAAGGTAGTAACCATATGCCAATGACTACAACAAATTATGCAAATTCACTTTGATTTAGTTTATGACAAATTTGGTTCGACTAATCCAAATTAGAAATGAACTCCCACTCAAAAATGACATCTTTCGTGCCTTTCTGGTGATTACATGAACCAAATCCACTACACCGGGTCCGATCATCATGTGAGTCGGTGTAGCTTCAAAGGCGAGCATCAATATGGGCATCACATCAACTATATGACTCATGCTTGACCTTCCGTTCCATGTTCCAAGGCCATGTCTGTACATGCTAGGCTCACCAAGTAAGAACCTTAGTACTCGCATGTGTGAAACTGTCTTACACAAGTTTTATGAAAGCGCAGAGTCGAGTACACCCGATCATCACGTAATGTCTCGAAACACGATCCATAGAACAGTGCATACTTAAGGAAGAATACATTTTATCTTGATATTTAAATGAGGGATCATCTTATAACGCTACAAAAATGCCAAACTAGCAATATAAGATGCAAACATCATATGTGTAAAGTGGAATGATATGGTCCATGCATTTGATCCCTATCATGTGCATCGTGGTATGATCTCTATCATTCCTTTGTGTGTAAGGCCAAGGTCTATGGAACTTACACATTAGGTGTATTGTAAGGGTATCAACTATACATCTACAACATTCCATATCATGACACTAGCCCAGCAACGATCTAAACTAGACACCTCTAATTTATCAATTGCAAGTTTTTACGTGGCTTAGGGCTTTTGAAGATAGAACCGGTCTTACCTACGAACATGGAACCACAACGATGATAACTAAGTTATTAGCAACTCGTTGTAAATCAGATATTGACTATAGTAGGACAGACAGACACCTACCAGCCACTTATAAAAAACTAGTTGCATGTCAGTCGTGGAACCGGTCTCATGTGCAATGACATGTAAAGTTGGTACGGGCCGCTTCATCCCACTATGCCACCAATATCTAAAATACATGAAAGAAGCAATAATATGATCATCATCGCCCACATACTCTTATGTGTTCTACCCATGCAAAGCACCTACGCATAGATCAGGCTCTGATACCACTGAAGGGTTTGCAGCATAGAAAACAAAAAACATTCTACCATGGGAACTATACGCCAAGATCTATCTACTAGATACAAGCAACGGGTGGATATACATCGATAGAGAACATACCCTCGAAGACAACAAAGCTGTGTTAACGAGATGGTACTCGTGGATGATGTAGTCGTACACTTGCCAATCTCAAGATCGTGATAAAGTCCTTCAGGTCCAGCAGTTCCAGCACCATCAGGTCCAACACCATCAAGTCCAGCACCGCAAAGCAGCGGTGCATCCGTGATCGCATGTCCGGTCCACTGAACAACCTCTACCTCCTCGCTCTAGTGATGCAACGGAAGCAGGAACTCCTTTCTAGATAAAGCCACCAGGAACATGTATCTTGCTAATCCGAGACCATGGGGAATAACTAGAGGGAGAAGACAACCTTCATGAGGAGGTGGGGCAAGAGGAGAGGAGCCATGGGGCTCCTTTTATAGGGGAGGGGATGCAACCTCAAGTCCATGGCTGGCCGGCCATGGTGGGTGCCCCCACTTCTCCCTCATTCATGTGCGTGGAGCTTCCACTAACCCCACTCACATTAATTTCAACTCCACTCACTTTGCATTTAATGTCCACCAAATTAAATGCATTTTCTCGTTAAATAAAACACTTTTATTTATTTTATTTAGATTTTTGTTAATTACTTTAATTAAAAAACATTCACCTAAAACTCCCTAGAACATTTCAACATCACATGCAGAACCAGGTTCAGCAATTTCATCTGAAACAATTCCGGTTTCCGTCGAAATGATTCCAGCACTTTCATAATCTTTATCTAAAACATATTTGCTCCTAAATTGTGTCAGTATCCCTTAAGTGTGTCACCCTACAGTTCATGAATAATGCAGACATGATCGAGATCCCTCTCAGATCAATAATTAGAAGCGGGACCTGGAGAACCATACTGACTCCCACACATTCAACGATGACTTATGTGATCGTGTGAACCTTTAATGCTAATAACTTAATCCCATTTTCTCGCGATATATTACATGTCCGAGATTCGATCATCGGTATCCAAATACCTAGTTTGATCTCGTTACCAAGATGCACTCTTTTCTCGTTCCCGTGATATAACATTCTAGTGATCACATCACTTGCTTGCAAGCTATTTCAATGTGAGATCACCGAGAGGGCCCTGAGTATATCTATCTGTCGTCGGGATGGAAAAATCCCACTCTTGATCCATGAGCCTCTATATAACACCTTCGTAGCTCTGAACCCACCTTTATAGTCACCCTGTTACGGTGTGACGTTTGATGTTATGAAGATACTCTTCTGGTGTTAGTGATTAACATGATCTCATGGTCTAAGGAGTAGGATTACTTCATATGATGTTATAGAAATATAAACATAATGACCTTGATTGTAATGCTATACCTCAGATGAATGTTCATCACATCATTCCACCAATGGTGTGACCTCGTTATTCACAACATCCAATGTCCATGATCAGGAAACCTTGATCATCTTGTTAATCAACAAGCTAGTTTATATGAGAGGCATTAATAGGAACTTTGTATTTTGTTTATTAAACACACATGTGTTAACGTTTCCAATTTATACAATTATAGCATGCAAAATAAACATTGATCATAAACATGGAATAAGATAATAACCACTTTATTATTGCCTCTCGGGCATATTCCCTTCAATAGATATTCCTGTTTATACTTATGTTGTTACAATAAGAGGTGTGGTTGTTACAGGACCATTAGGACCACTAGAATATTAAACTAAAAAAGATAGAAAGGAAAAATCCCTGCTCAAAGCAATCCAAGAAGATGATACACTAGTGGATCCTCAAGAGGAAACTGCTCAAGAAACAGAAGATCAAACCACAGAGGACCGAAATCATGCACAAGATGACCATTATGACTCTGATACAGAGACAGTTGATCCAAGAGAAGAGAAAGAAACAAGCAATGAAGATGAAGTTGTCGTAGTAAAAAACAAAGAAGAATGATAAGCAGCAACAAAAGAAAACAACAAAAGAGCCTGATCCCCAACAAAAGGTAAAAGACAAGAATAAGAAAGGTGAGCAAAAGCTTCCTTATCCAGATCAAAAAAAGAAAGCACCAGATCAGGTAATCTATGATTCTTTCAAAAAAGCACTTGGTGATCTTCGTCTAGAAATTCCATTTGCGGATGCAATAAAAGTTCCCACCTATTCTAAATTCCTCTGTGACATTCTTAGTAGAAATAAAGAAATAACTGAAACCGTTGCCATGGTGACTAGTCATCCTACTAATGGGAAGCTATTGTCTAAATTGGGAGATCCCGGAGTACCAACTATTTCATGCTCAATTGGAAAAATAGATATTCACAATGCCTTGTGTGATTTGGGTGCAGGAGTTAGTGTAATGCCATATTCCCTGATGAGGACATCCCTACAGTTACACCTTCCCCAATTGCTAATGATGATGTTCTAATTACTACAAAGAAAGATTAGTCCAATGAGATAAGGATTGGACAAATTAGAAGAGCTCGTGCTAAGCTACTAGAACAACAGGTGAACTTGTTTCTTAATGAACCTGGTGTTTTAATTAATGAGAATTTTATACTACCTAAGTCTTTGAATTATTGCATGATCAGGTACTTAGGAGAAGAAGGCGTAGCACGGAGCGAGGAGCTAATGGAACATGGCATGTTGATCAATGAAGAATGCGCGAGGGAGGAGAGGGAGGAAGCGCAAGGAGCTGTCCAAGAAGAAGATCAACAAGAGAAGGAAGTTCGCTGCCGCGATAGAGAAAATCCCTAGTTCTCTACCATGGCAGGCTGCCGCGGTAGGAAAACATAGTCCAACTCTGCCACGACAGGCTGCCACGGCAGAGAAAGCGACTGAAACTCTACCACGGCAGAGTCATGTGGTCGAACCACTTTTTGGTCGGTTTGTATCTAGTTGGGTGGGACCAACTCGGATCCCACCTTCGGCCGCCGCCTCCTAGACCCTTAAATAGATGGGAGCACACTAGTTAGGGTTTTTTAGACCATGTTAAAATTATTTTGGAGTTCTTTCTTTTATAGAACCTCTAGAATTACCATGTGATCGAATTCTACCAATTGCAATTGAGTGTGATCTGTTGTTCCATTGGGAATTAGTAGATTGCATACTACAATTCGTGGTGGACGGCTACGTGCGCAAGAGCGTGGTGTTGTGAATATCCTACAAGGTTCAAGAGCTGTTGCATTAGCATCAGGGATCGAGCGGGAGAGTTCATAGCTACATGCTAGTTATCTATCATCAACCATTACCATCGACAAGTGCTTGCTGAGAAGATCGGGCCACCCCATATCATCTTGGTATCATATTTCCTCGTTGCCTCGATAAGAAATCCACAATCCAACCCTAGATTCAAGAGTGTTTTTAGTCCTATATAGAAAAAGGCCCACAAAAAGAGTTGCCATAGACTAGATTGCATCGTAGACGAGTAATAGTTGTTGGTCGTGTTCATCGTTTAGTCTAGATCTAGATTTATTTCATTGTTTTCTTCTTGTTCTAGACGAATCCACCATTGTTTCCGCCACCACCAGGTCAGATCCGATCTAATCTAAGAGTCCTAGTTATTTGCTCTTGGCTGAGTCAGAATATAAAAAAAATTCCCTACCGACTTTGTCGCGGCACGGAAACAGCCTGTTTTCCTGCCGTGAGTCCTGTTCTGCCACGTTCGGATTCACTATCGTGGCACGTTTTTGACGTGTTTTTCTGTCGCGGCAGGATTTTCTGCCATGACACGATTTTGCCCTGTTTTTCTGCCACGGTAGGAATTTTTACAAAGTGTGAATATGCACTTTTCCTTCAACCTTAGCCACAGCCATTCTATTACATAGGTGTAGGAACTTGCCCATTGAGACTAGTTTCCACTCCTACAAGCTGCTCTTAGGATTTGGTGTTGCACTTTGTAATTTGGCCATGTGTGATCTATATATAAAAAAGAGAAAATGTAAGATAGCAAACAAAAAAGCAAAAAATAAGCAAAAAAACCTATACAAAAAGAAAAAGGAAGATAATTTGAGCAAGAGGCCTAGTGATATCTTTGTGCACCGGTAGATTGAGCAATCTTGTGCCTATTTTACTTTGAGCTTTGCTAGTGTCTCTCGAGAGTAGTGCAACACCCTCCATAGTTGCATTGCCACGTTTTTCTCCACGTGTGTGTTCTTGGGTTTTTGTACGATCAGCACTAGGACTTGTTTGCGGTGTAGATAGGATACCATAACTACAGCTCCACCATAAATAACATGTGTGCCCTAATATTCACTTCATCACATCAGTGCATTGGTCTTTGATTTCGTTTGGTAGAGCATCTCTATTCACTTTAGAATAGTAAGATCTCCTTTCTTGTCAGTTGTGAGTGAGTTGTGAGAGTTTCCACCATAAAGATTTTGATTTTTTCACTAACCTACTAATCATGTCTTCTAGTGATGATGATGTTGTGTCGCAGAAAAAGAAAGATGAGGAACTTATTAATTGGCGCGAATATGAGGATTTGAAGTCCCACTTGACACGTGTGTTTACTCACATGACAGATGCCATTGACAAGAATATTCAGGACATGCAAATGACATTGGATTAGAATGTTGGCGTAGTCAATACTATTCAAACGCAAGTGACATCACTCAATGTTAATGTCGCCACTTTGCAGCATTCCATTGAGGCTTTGACAGACGCCATACATCAAAGGCAGGAACACCAATATGATGATGACTTTGATGAGGGTAGTGCGGCTGATGCTGCCCCACATCATGGCAGGGGACGTGCCAATCCCCCTGCACCTGCTGCTGCACCTGCTCATGGTCGTGGGCATGCTCCTCTTGGGCATGCTCAACGTGTTCAGCACCAAGCTGCTGATGATGGTTTGGGCAAGAAGAAATTCTCTATTCCCAAGTTTGATGGTTCCATTGATCCTGAAGATTACCTCACATGGGAGTTGAAGATTTAGAAGCTCTGGTGTTTATTTGACTATCCAGAAGACAAGAAGGTCAAGCTTGTTGCGTCAGAATTTGATGGTTATGCTTTGCGTTGGTGGGATGATATTGTGCAGGATAGAAGGGAGGACAATGAACTTCTCGTGATGGATTGGCGCGAGATGAAGCAAATCATGAAGGCTCGTTTCGTACCAACCAACTACATGCGATCAGTTTTTGATAAGTTGACACAATTGAAGCAAGGAACCATGATAGTTGATGAGTATTACATGCAGATGGAGATGCTTATGCAGCGTGCTAGAATTTGTGAGTCCCTTGAGATGACCATGCAGCGATTCCTCAACAATTTGAAATTACCAATCAAGAGCATTGTTCGTCATCGCAAGTATGAGACCATGAATGAGTTGTTGCACCATGCTAGAGAGGCCGAATCCCAGTTGGCAGAAGAGGCGAAGTCACGTGCTCGTTTTCCGTCCTCCAGCAGATTTTCGGCCAGTTCTACACCTCCTACTGTCATGCCACCAGCTGCTCCTCCTTTTACACCATCAGCCAGGCCAACAAGTACACCTTCGTTTGGTTCTAATGCTCGGAAACCAACTGCTCCTGCTGCTAGCTCGGGTTCTAATATGTCTACTGTGCGTACTTGTGATGTGGTGTACCATAATTGTGGAGATAGAGGGAACTACAAGAAGGATTGCCCAAACAACAAGGTTATGTTTATCGACAAACAAGGTGAAGTAGAGAGTGGAGATGAAGCTTCTGACGATGATATTCATGATGGCGAGGATGGTGCTGATGCGTATCCTGAGTGTGCACCCACTATTGTCTTATCTTCATGCATACTTAGTGTGCAACCTAGTGATGACTCTCAGCATTGCAAATTGTTCCAAACAAAGGCTCTAGTTGGACCTAACAAGGCTTGCAAGGTCAATATAGATGGAGGTAGCTGCAGAAATCTTGCAAGTAAGGAATTATGTGCCAAGCTGAATTTGACATATTTGCCTCATCCAAAGCCATACTACATACAATGGTTGATACACAATGGTGAGATGAAGGTAAATCATATGGTACATGTGAATTTTCAGATAGGGCCATACAAAGATTCTATTGACTTTGATGTGGTTCCGATGACTATTTGTCATCTTCTATTGGGTCGGCCTTGGCTTTCTGATCGCCATGTGCAACACAATGGCTAAGCCAATAGGTATCACTTGGAATTCAAAGGGAAGAAGATTACTATGCAGCCAATGACACCACAAGATATTGTGAATGATTCTCGCCAGAAGATAGAGGTGAATTTGAAGGAAGATCCTATAGCTCGACGAGATTGTGTGACAGTTGTTCCTGATGTAATCGAGCCTAAAATGAGTGATATAACGAAAAGTGAGAGAGTGCCTAGTCTATTGATATTAGCCACCAAGGAAGATATGAGAGAATTTCATGAGGATCCTATAACCATGCCACTTGTGCTCATGTATAAGGGCGAGGTATTGGTTTCTAACAACATGACCCTGTTTCTCTTGGTGTCTCTTCTGTTTTGCAGGATTTTGGGGATGTGCTTCCAGAAGATGTACCCGCAGGCTTGCCTCCATTGCATGGTAGAGAACACCAAGTTGATTTGATTCCTGGCATAACACTTCCCAGTCGTGCACCCTACAGGACTAATCCCGAAGAAACTAAGGAAGTACAGAAGCAAGTACAAGTGTTGCTAGATAAAGGGTACATTCATGTTTCTATTAGCCCTTTGTCATGACCCAAACCCGGTAAGGTTTGAAGCCCTATGTTTATAGTGCTAGTCCCTGGATCGAATAGCTAGCACCCATAGTTAAGAAGTAATATCAAGAAACAAAGGTCATATTACATCACATATCTAGGAATAAAACTAGTTCATTACAACTTACATAGCTCATTTGGCTATCTCATTACAACGCAACAGATATAACTATAAAGCATGGAGCCCTTCATCTTCATGTGCCATAGGCAAACATGTTGGGTGCAGACTCGTAACCCCTACTCATCAAACTTCACTATCATCAAGTAATCCTACAACATGATAAGTTACAGCCATAAGGGTCATTACATTTTGAAATGTATTGGCAAGTGTCACTAGTATGTGGTTATAAAGTGGAACCTATTACTACATGCATATCTGGCCAGGTAGAGCTTTGGCTAGTTTGCAACAAGAAAGTTTTTCTGTATCCTTTTATAAATAGTTTGCAACACTTATTATCAACTAAGTTACACTAGATACCCTCCAGGTAATATTTCCAATCACAACATAGTGGTACCACTGATAGAAATCAGTGCACCTAGGTTCAATTGATAGAAATCAAGTTTTAACTTAGGAAATTAGAATGATGAGATTCTTGATTCTTCTTCATTGTCTGATGCTCAGAAATTGTCCATAACCGGGGACACGGCTAAGTACTTAGTTTTACCCTCTCGAGAGGTGGTGCAGTTCCCCACAAGACTCGACATGCATCGAGACGAGAATTTTCAGAAGAAATCCCTCAGACCACCACAGACGCGTTCCATCCTATAATCATTACCACCCTCTGTCCGTCTGGCTGAGTTCTCGCAACTTAGTCGGTCAAGGCAGAGCCTATATGCCATGTGGCTGCACTGGAAGCTTCGTGACAAGAACGTCACCAATCTCTTTGTTCCTGGGTGGCCGTCCACAAGTGCGATACACCAGCCGACCATAGATATGGCCCCTGTAACCACTCAACATAATCCAAGCAAGTCCCATTTCCACCCAGGTGTTTCATTAAGTACTTGTTTTATTATAGAAAACATATATTTTCCAACACTCCATATAATCATCATATGATATTCCACCCCAAAAACTATAGTAGGGCTAAGCATTTCTAATATTATGATGTTTCACCTACCAAGTAGAAACTACCTTTCCCTATTCTACATAGGAGATATAGCATAGCATAATAATATAGTCTATCATGCATATACTACAAAAATCCACTAAGTATAATAAAAACATTAGGACTTGATGATAGTGCCACTTGCCTTAGTAGTAGAATATTTAGGTACTCTTCTTGATCTTTCAAAGATTACACTCCTCAAAGTCTACAACAATACAATCAATTAAAAAAACACACTCTCAAAACTAGCATCACAAAACAACACATGAATACAATGAAATACATGCAAGCATACAACAAGATATTTTATTGAACAAGTTGTTACAGCAAGGTTCTGAACACAACAAACACCTACTGGTCCTTTTATATAATTTAAATTCCAATTGGAACCATTTTAGTGCAATTTGGTTAATTAAAGTATTTTTCTTTTACTAGGATAAGGCTTATTCAATGTGATATTTGTTACTGCCATAAAATTATAAGTTTAATTTTTGTGTGTTTATATTTATGGTTAGAGGGTTCAATACACAACCATTTGCAAAACGTTTCACTCAAAAATATTTTTTGAACATGTTTTATAGCCAAATTACTCCTCAATTGGTTCTGTATAAAACGTGATTTTAACCATCACAAAAGTACTGAATTGTTGCTCTAATGTGTTCTACTCATTGTTTTGAATCCATAGACATATTATTTGCTAAATTTGGATAAGCAAAACTTAATCTATGAATTTTTGAAGTTTGTAGGTTCATATGTCTAAAAATCCGAAAATACAAATAGACTTGGCAGATTTCTATTGGAGGATACCCCTTCGGTAAGTGATCTTTTGATGGACCTTAGATGAAGATCAAATGGACCAGGTTAGCTCACCGGAAAAGCTCGCCGGAATGATCGCCGGAATACCTGGCACGAGCTTGGCGTTGTCGTTCTCGTCGCTAGGAACGTATCAGGAGTTGAAGAAGACATGGACGGCGTAGAGGACGTCGAGGCGGTGCTTGGAGACGTGATGAATAGCTCGTTCCTCTCCAGTGTTGGCGGAAATCAAAGGCTAAAGTGACGTACGATGTCGGGCGGCACGGTCAACTGCAACAAGAAGGTGAACCATGATGTCCTGGAGGTAGGCAATGATGAGGAGAGTATTCTGGTTCGAGGAATTGTCAAGTTGCTCACCGTGGACGACAAGATCTGACGACGAACTCCGGTTTTTGGCTGATCTTGGCATCGCTGGTATGGATCGTAGAGACATCCTCTCGAGAAAGTTTAGGAATGAAAGTGAAGAAGGAGGAATAGAGGAACGCACTGCTTCTCTTGGTTTGTCTTGATATGCTCTAGGGAGGGAGATCGGAGGTTGTATGCCGACATATGGCATTCGGTTCACGGTATTGGTTTGAGAGATTAAGGCATTAAAGTGAGAAACTAATGGCCTGAATGGAACCTCCACTTGATTATAAACGTTTTTCGTTTTGAAGTCGAAGAGAAACGGTCATTGGAATTGATGGGGGGAGGAGAGGAAAAGATGTACTGACATGAATGACTCTCTGGTGGTTCGTGTACGTGAAGAGGAAGAAGATGAACGAGCCGGCTCGCTCGATCAGCCTAAATGGGCTAGAAATATTCGGCCCAAAGAGAAAAATGAAAGGAAGAGAGAAAAAAATACACAGAGAAGGAGGGCTGGTCATGGTGGGCTGGGCTTAGTGGGCTGGGATGTTGGGCCAAATAGGCCGGCTGTTGCTGCTGCTGTTTTTTTTTCTTTTGCTTATTCTATTTTTTCAGATTTCTTTTATAACTTTTGTTTTAGAGCTCTAAACGGATTCATTCAAATTTCCAAAAAAATTAAAATCAACAAGATGATTTTAGGATATTATCTATTTTATTTATTATCCAATTCAAATAATATCATTTATAAATATTTACTTTGGCCTATATGGTTCTTTTTTTTCTTAGTTACTTTCCTCCATATCTTTTTATTTAAAACTCCAAAAAGGGTCAAACCAATTTACAGAGTTTTATAAAATAATTCTTTACCATTATATGTTTATTTTAATATACTTTTATTCCATTTAGACATGGATTTTAGATATGGCTTATCTTAGCATTGCAATATAATCCCATTTATTTTTCTCTTTACCAAATAAATTATATATTTTGATTTATAGTTTCAAAAACAAAAAGGTGATTATCATTTGTATAATTCTATTTAATAATTATCTTTATAAACCATTTAAGAATACTTTTATTTCATTTAGTTATTGCTTTTTGGTAGGTACTTTATTGGCCTTGGAATTTTCTTATTTCTTATTTTCTTTCCTTTCTTACATAAACCGTATATTTTTATCTATGGCTCCAAATAGTGTGAAACCAATTCCTATGGTTTTGTAATTTTGTTATTGTTCCTTATAGATCATTTAGGAATGCTCTTGCTCAATTTTTATATGGGACAAAGCCATAGTCTTGTATTGAACTTGATGGTGATTTCTCTTATTAGTGTTTAGGTTTTGGGTCTATCTTTTTTCTTCAGAGGTTGACAAGATACGTGTCATGGATGATTGAATTTTATCTTTGGATAATTTCTTTGTCACTTACTCATTCAAAATTCTTTTTGTTTAAGTAAGGTTCCAATAGAGGAACAAAAAGTTTCTTTTCCCCCTAAATTTCATCATTTATTTTCTTTGTTTGTTCGATTTTTCACATTTCAAGATTCGGAAAATTTTGGGATGTGACAGGCTACCACCCTTAAAAGGAATCTCGTCCCGAGATTCAGGAAAGGCTGGAAATATTAGCTTGGGTTTCAGAATAACTAGGGTACTACCACCCTTAAAAGGAATTTGACTAGCTTGTCTTTTGCGAATTTACTTTGACTTTAGTCTTTGGCTATCATTGGAAGATTGAAAATGTCCATCCTTGACACATTTTTTTCTTTTGAACTCTAAGATAGATGTGGCATTAGATAGGGACATGATTAGTGACTTCAAATAGGAAACATGTTACTTGAGATATGGAGCATTCTCACAATTAGGGAATTGGTCAGTAAGCTCTTTATAAGTGTCCTACGTCTCCATAGATTTTGCAAGATCATGGTATTTCCACAAGATTATCCTTGAAGTAATTGTTGTCATGGTCTCTCTAGAAAGGGTTGTTGATCATGTTACTCATCTGAGTGGTCATCCTTTGCAATAATTGGGATTGGGATCCCAAGAACTTTATCATTTCTAGGTCTAACTTAGTGTTGTTGCAGTTGTTGGCTAAAAACTGGGTTGTCACTTGAGTCAACTTTGTTCGAGTTGTTAGCGGTTGCATTGTAATGGGCATCTCAAGATTGATGTTGGAGTTTTGGTTTCTTGGATAAGTCATTTGCTTGGGATAGATTGGGATTGGAATAGAATAGACAAATTATTTCTAGGGAAAGAATTCTACTCATACACAATAGATCACACCAAGCAATATGCAAGCAATATCACTCATACATTCAACAACAAAGTTCAATCATCACTTAGGCAAACAAAATATTATTGCCATACCACATAGATTGGTATGACCCATAAACAATCACAAAATCGATTATGTAAACGAATAACTAATGTGGTGGTCCAACTATAGGGTTCTACTTGATATTATTCCCTTGGGATTATTCCATCCTTCTCCATAGCTAATGAATTAGGAATGAGATCAAGGTGTCCTTATGTCATCTTGTCACAAGGTCCTCCTAAGTTGAGTTTCCTTAGTCTCCAGGTCTTGAGTATATTTCTTCTCTACCTTGAAGTCCTTCCAAGTGGTGTGCAGTCTATGCCTAAGTATTTCTCCAAGTTCTTCAATATCCCTCCATGCAGCACTTCTCGTAGAGTGAGGTTCCAAGTTGGTGAATATCCAAAGTCCCATTGTCTTGTTTTTGTTGTCTTCCTTGATAGACTTCTTGAAGATATCCAAATGAATCAAGATAGTTCCACGAGAACAAAAGCTAATATAACCTAGTAAAACCATAATAGATAAGTTTCTAATCCTAAGATCTTTCCTAATTTCTCTCTCATCTTATTTTCTACAAAACTTGAACTTCTCCATTTATCTTGACACCTCTTCTTGATCCTAGAATGCCTTGTCATTCTCATCAAGTTGGGCGTGTAACTCATCATTTCCTACGTAGTTGGTTGCTCCAATCATCAACAATATACTTAATAAAACTCCTAAGTCCTAGAACTATCTGAAGAGAAAATCTTCCTTATGAAACTTCACTTGACTTCCTTTTGTGATGGAGATAGGTAGATCTAGCATGTTGACGATGTCGAGAAGTCCAAATCTAAAGTAGGTGGTCTTGAAGTCCTCATTGATCCTAAAGCGAAAGTCCTTTGAGGTGTTGAGACTTAAATCCTTAGCCATGTTGAAGATGAAGTCCTTGATGATGCTAAAGCCGAAGTCCTTATCTATGCTGAAGCTGAAGTCCTTTGTGATGTTGAAGTCCTTGGTGATGTTGAAGCTAAAATCCTTTAGTGATGCTGAAGATGGACTCCTTAGTGATGATGAAGTTGAGGCCCTTTGCAATGATGAAGTTGAAGTTCCTTTGAGGTAAAGTTGAAGTCCTTTGCGGTGATGGTGTTGAAGTCCTTTGTCATCAAGAAAAAAAAAGGAGAGACTCAGGAACAAAACAGAATACTAAGGAGAGAGTTTACAAGATTGTTTGTAAATAACTTTGAGTAAATTCAACTCTTATTTTTCCAAAGGGGTTGCCAAATCCTAGGGTTACAAACCTACAGGCAACACAATGCTCTGATACCATCTGTCATGACCCGAACCCGGTAAGGTTCGAAGCCCTGTGTTTATAGTGCTAGTCCCTGGATCGAATAGCTAGCACCCTAGTTAAGATGTAATACCAAGAAACAAAGGTCATATTACATCGCATATCTAGGAATAAAAATAGTTCATTACAACTTACATAGCTCATATGGCTATCTCATTACAAAGCAACATATATAACTATAAAGCATGGAGTCCTTCATCTTCATGTGCCACAGGCAAATATGTTGGGTGTAGACTCGTAACCCCTACTCACCAAACTTCACTATCATCAAGTAATCCTGCAACATGATAAGTTACAGCCACAAGGGTCATTACATTTTGAATTGTATTGGCAAGTGTCACTAGTATGTGGTTATAAAGTGGAACCAATTACTACATGCATATCTGGCCAGGTAGAGCTTTGGCTAGTTTGTAGCAAGAAAGTTTTTCCCTATCCTTTTATAAATAGTTTGCAACACTTATTATCAACTAAGTTACACTAGATACCCTCCAGGTAATATTTCCAGTCACAACATAGTGGTACCACTGATAGAAATCAGTGAACCTAGGTTCCATTGATAGAAATCAATGAACCAACAGCCCTTGTTCACCAATCAAGTTTTAACTTAGGAAATTAGAATGATGAGATTCTTGATTCTACTTCATTGTCTTGATGCTCAGAAATTTTCTATAACCAGGGACACGGCTAAGTACTTAGTTTTACCCTCTCGAGAGGTGGTGCACTTTCCCCACAATACTCCACATGCATCGAGACGAGACTTTTTAGAAGCAATCCCTCAGACCACCACGGACGCGTTCCATCCTATAATCACTATCACCCTCTGTCCGTCTGGCTGAGTTCTCACAACTTAGTCGGTCAAGGCAGAGCCCATATACCATGTGGCTGCATTGGAAGCTTCGTGACAAGAATGTCTCCAATCTCTTTGTTCCTGGGTGGCCGTCCACAAGTGCAATACATCAGCCGACCATAGATATGGCCCCTGAGTAACCACTCAACATAATCCAAGCAAGTCCCATTTCCACCCAGGTGTTTAATTAAGTACTTATTTTATTATAGAAAACATATATTTTCCAATACTCCATATAATCATCATATGATATTCCACCCCAAAAAACTATAGTGGGCTAAGCATTTCTAATCTTATGATGTTTCACCTACCAAGTAGAAACTACCATTCCCTATTCTATATAGGAGATTTAGCATAGCATAATAATATAGTCTATCATGCATATACTACAAAAATCCACTAAGTATAATAAAAACAGTAGGACTTGATGATAGTGCCACTTGCCTTGGTAGTAGAATATTTAGGTACTCTTCTTGATATTTCAAAGATTACACTCCTTAAAGTCTGCAACAATACAATCAAGCAAAAAAGCACACTCTCAAAACTAGCATCACAAAACAACACATGAATACAACGAAATACATGCAAGCATACAACAAGATATTTTATTGAACAAGTTGTTACATCAAGGTTCTGAACACTACAAACACCTACTGGTCCTTTTATATAATTGAAATTCCAATTGGAACCATTTTACTGCAATTTGGTTAATCAAAGTATTTTTCTTTTACTAGGATAAGGCTTATTCAATGTGATATTTGTTACTGCCATAAAATTATAAGTTTAATTTTTTTGTGTTTATGTTTATGGTCAGAGGGTTCAATACACAACCATTTGCAGAAGGTTTCACTCAAAAATAATTTTTAGAACATGTTTTATAGCCAAATTAGTCCACAATTGGTTCTGTATAAAACGAGATTTTAACCATCACAAAAGTACCGAATTGTTGCTCTAATGTGTTCTAGTCATTGTTTTGAATGCATAGACATATTATTTGCTAAATTTGGATTAGCAAAACTTAATCTATGAATTTTTGAAGTTTGTAGGTTCATATGTCTAAAAATCCGAAAATACAAGTAGACATGCCACTTGGCAGATTTTTATTGGAGGATACCCCTTCGGTAAGTGATCTTTTGATGGCCCTTAGATGAAGATCAAACGGACCAGGTTAGCACACCGGAAAAGCTCGCCGGAAAGATCGCCGGAATAGCGGCACGAGCTTGGCATTGCCGTTCTCGTCGCTAGGAACGTATCCGGAGTTGAAGAAGATGTGGACGGCGTAGAGGACGTCGAGGCGGTGCTTGGAGACGTGATGAATAGCTCATTCCTCTCCAGTGTTGGCGGAAACCCATGGCTGGAGGGTGAACCATGATATCCTGGAGGTAGGCAACGATGAGGAGAGTATTCTGGTTCGAGGAATTGACAAGTTGCTCACCATGGACGACAAGATCTGACGATGAACTCCGGTTTTTTGCTGATCTTGGCATCGCTGGTATGGATCGTAGAGACATCCTCTCAAGAAAGTTTAGGAACGAAAGTGAAGGAGGAGGAATAGAGGAACGTGCTGCTTCTCTCGGTTCGTCTTGATATGCTCTAGGGAGGGAGATCGGAGGTTGTATGCCGACATATGGCATTCGGTTCACGGTATTGGTTTGAGAGATTAAGACATTAAAGTGAGAAACTAATGGCCTGAATGGAACCTCCACTTGATTATAAACGTTTTTCGTTTTGAAGTCGAAGAGAAACGGTCATTGGAAATGATGGAGGGAGGAGAGGAAAAGATGTACTGACATGAGTGACTCTCTGGTGGTTCGTGTACCTGAAGAGAGAGAAGATGAACGAGCCGGCTCGCTCGATCGGCCTAAATGGGCCAGAAATATTCGGCCCAAAGAGAAAAATGAAAGGAAGAGAGAAAAAACAATACACAGAGAGGGAGGGCTGGTCATGGTGGGCTGGGCTTAGTGGGCTGGGGTGTTGGGCCGAATAGGCCGGCTGTTGCTGCTGCTGTTATTTTTCTTTTGCTTATTCTTTCTTTCAGGTTTCTTTTATAACTTTTCTTATAGAGCTCTAAACGGATTCATTCAAATTTCCAAAAAAATTTAAAATCAACAAGATCATTTAAGGATATTATCTATTTTATTTATTATCCAATTCAAACAATATCATTTATAAATATTTACTTTGGCCTATATGGTTCTTTTTTTCTTAGTTACTTTCCTCCATATCTTTTTATTTAAAACTCCAAAAAGGGTCAAACCAATTTATAGAGTTTTATAAAATAATTCTTTAGCATTATATGTTATTTAAATATACTTTTGTTCCATTTAGACATGGATTTTAGATATGGCTTATCTTAGCTTTGCAATATAATCCCATTTCTTTTTCTCTTTACCAAATAAATTATATATTTTGATTTATAGCTTCAAAAACAAAAAGGTGATTATCATTTGTATAATTCTATTTAATAGTTATCTTTAAAAACCATTTAAGAATACTTTTATTCCATTTAGTTATTGATTTTTGGTAGGTACTTTATTGGCCTTGGAATTTTCTTAATTCTTATTTTCTTTCCTTTCTTACATAAACTGTATCTTTTTATCTATGGTTCCAAATAGTGTGAAACCAATTCCTATGGTTTTGTAATTTTTCCTTATAGATCATTTAGGAATGCTCTTGCTCAATTTTTATATGGGACAAAGCCATAGTCTTGTATTGAACTTGATGGTGATTTCTCTTATTAGTGTTTAGGTTTTGGGTCTATCTTTTTTTCTTCAGAGGTTGACAAGATACATGTCATGGATGATTTAATTTTATCTTTGGATAATTTCTTTGTCACTTCCTCATTCAAAATTCTTTTTGTTTAAGTAAGGTTTCAATAGAGGAACAAAAAGTTTCTTTTCCCCCTAAATTTCATTATTTATTTTCTTTGTTTGTTCGATTTTTCACATTTCAAAATTCGGAAAATTTTGGGATGTGACACCCTTGTGCTATTCCTTTTATTTTAGTGCCTAAGAAATATGGTACATGGAGCATGTGTTTAGATTGTAGATAGATTAATAACATCACTATTCGATCTCGCCATCCTATTCCACGATTAGAGGATATGCTAGATGAATTGAGTGGTGCTGCTGTTTTCTCTAAAATTAACTTGCGTAGTGGTTATCATCAAATTAGGATGAAAGAAGGGGATGAGTGGAAAGGTTCTTTCAAAATAAATTTTGATTGTATGACTGGTTAGTCATGCCGTTTGGTCTTACTAATGCACCTAGTACATTTATGCGATTAATGAATCATGTTTTCAGAGATTTTATTGGTCATTTTGTGGTTGTTTACTTTGATGATATCCTTATATATAGCCACAATGAAACTGAACATTGTACTCATATTCGATAAGTTTTGCAAGTGTTGTGTGATAATAAATTGTATGCTAATCTTGAGAAGTGCACATTTGCAAAAGATAAGGTCATATTTCTGGGATTTGTTGTATCTAAGAATGGAGTAGAGGTAGATCAATCTAAAATTGAATCAATTCAGAATTGGCATACTCCCATGAATGTAAGTCAAGTGCATAGTTTCCATAGCTTCGCTGGTTTCTATAGGCGCTTTGTGAAAGATTTTAGCACCATTGTTGCACCATTGAATGATTTGTCAAAGAAAGGTGTTCCTTTTGTATGTGGCGCGGCCCAAGACATTGCTTTTGATACATTGAAACGTTTGCTTACTTATGCACCATTACTTGCATTACCTGATTTTTTGAAGCAATTTGAAGTTGAATGTGATGCTTGTGGTATAGGCATTGGTGGCGTTTTGATGCAAGAGGGTCACCCTATAACTTATTTTTCTAAGAAATTGACTAGTGCTCGTTTGAATTATTCTATCTATGACAAAGAATTGTATGCACTTGTTAGAGTACTTGAGGTTTGGCAACATTATTTGTGGCCAAAGGAATTCATCATGCATTCTGATCATGAAGCATTGAAATACTTGAAAGCTCAATCAAACTTGCATAGAAGATTGGCTAAATGGGTTGAGTTTATTGAGTCTTTTCCTAACATCATTAATTATAAGAAGGGAAAAGAGACTGTTGTTGCTGATGCTCTATCTAGGAAGAACATGCTATTAACCAATCTTGATGTTAAAATTCCTGGATTAGAAGCTATTTGTGCACTTTATGCAACTGACCATGATTTTGCTGAACCATATCATTTGTATGCTCTTAAAAATGCATGGGATAAGTATCATATACATGATGGCTATTTGTTTTGAGCTAACAAACTATGTATTCCAGAATCATCGTTGCATTTGTTTTTAGTGCAGGAATCACGTGTTGGTGGTTTGATGGGTCACTTTGGGCGTGAGAAGACGTTGGACATGCTTGCTGATCACTTTTATTGGCCCAAGATGAGGCGTGACGTGTACAGATTTGTGAGCCGATGTATTACATGCCACAAGTCGAAATCTAAGCTGAAGCCTCACGGTTTGTATACACCTCTCTCTGCACCTACCACTCCATGGGAAGACATTAGTATGGATTTTGTGCTAGGTCTACCTAAAAATCAGAGAGGTCATGATTCTATATTTGTGGTAGTGGATAGGTTCTCTAAGATGGCTCATTTTATTGCCTGCCACAAAAGCGACGATGCGTCGCATGTTGCTAACCTATTTTTCAGGGACATCGTGAGATTACATGGCGTACCAAAGACGATTGTTTTTGAACATGATGTGTAGTTCATGAGCTACTTTTCAGGGAAGCTAGGAATGAAGCTATTGTTCAGTACTACATGTCATCCCCAAACAGATGGTCAAACGGAGGTGGTGAATCGAACATTGTCACAGCTGCTAAGGACTATGATAAAAAAGAATCTGCGGGAGTGGGAACAGTGTTTGCCACATGTAGAGTTTTCTTACAACAGGGTTGTGCATTCAACTACTCATCTTTGTCCTTTTGAGGTGGTGTATGGCTTCAAGCCACTGACGCCACTTGATACGTTACCTCTTCCATTACATGAGAGAGTTAATATGGAGGCATCAAAAAGTGCTGATTATGTGAAGAAAATACATGAGAAGACTCGAGAGGCTGTAGAGAAGAAAATAAAGAATATTGCTGCTGCTGCAAGGAATCAAGCAAGAAAGGAAGTGTTGTTCAAGCCTGGAGATATGGTTTGGGTGCATCTGCGCAAGGACAGATTTCCACTACTTCACAAGTCCAAGTTGAAGCCACGTGGTGCTAGTCCTTACAAGGCGCTAGCCAAAATTAATGATAATGCCTACTCAGTTGACATACATATTGAGGAGTTTGGTGGAGCTAGCAATAGTTTCAACGTTGCTAGTTTGTCACCATATGCTGGAGAAGACCTTGGAGCATCGAGGTCGACGCCTTTTGAAGGGGGAGATGATGAGGACATCCCTATAGTTACACCTTCCCCAATTGCTAATGATGATGTTCCAATTACTACAAAGAAAGATCAGTCCAATGAGATAAGGATTGGACCAATTACAAGAGCTCGTGCTAAGCTACTAGAACAACATGTGAACTTGTTTCTTAATGAACCTGGTGTTTTAATTAATCTGAATTTTATACTACCTAAGTCTTTGAATTATTGCATGATCAGGTACTTAGGAGAAGAAGGCGTAGCACAGAGCGAGGAGCTAATGGAACATGGCGTGTTGATCAATGAAGAATGCGCAAGGGAGGAGAGGGAGGAAGCGCAAGGAGCTGTCCAAGACGAAGATCAACAAGAGAAGGAAGTTCTCTGCCACGACAGAGAAAAGCCCCAGTTCTCTACCACGGCAGGAAAACAGAGTCCAACTCTGCCACGGTAGGCTGCTGTGGCAGAGAAAGCGACTGAAACTCTGCCACGACAGAGTCATGTGGCCGAACCACTTTTTGGTCGGTTTGTATCTAGTTGGGTGGGACCAACTCGGATCCCAGCTTGGGCCGCTTCCTCCTAGACCCTTAAATAGATGGGGGCGCACTAGTTAGGGTTTTTTAGACCACGTTAAAATTATTTTGGAGTTGTTTCTTTTATAAAACCTATAGAATTACCCTGTGATCGAATTCTACCGATTGCAATTGAGTGTGATCTGTTGTTCCATTGGTAATTAGTAGAATGCATACTACCGTTCATGGTCGACGGCTACATGCACAAGAGCGTGGTGTTGTGAATATCCTACAAGGTTCGAGAGCTGTTGCATTGGCATCAGGGATCAAGCGGGAGAGTTCATAGCTACATGCTAGTTATCTATCATCCGCCATCACCATCGACAAGTGCTTGCTGAGAAGATCATGCCACCCCATATCATTCCCTCTATAAAAGTTTAGGATTAGAGGAGTATTCCCCTACTACTATCACTTTACAGATGGCTGACAAATCCACGAAACAACCCATTGGTATGATTGAGGATGTTCTACTTAGAATAGATGAGTATGTTATTCCCCCTGATTTTATTACTCTTGAAATGCCAGAGGATAAAAAATTATCCATAATACTTGGAAGACCTTTCCTTAGTACCGTAGGAGCATCGGTTCATTGTGCTGAGGTAAAACTAATCTTCAATGTTTATGATGCTAATATCATCCGGTAATTTCGAAAGAAGCTAGAAGCAGGAGAAAGATATATTCCATCGGCAAAACGAGTTCATGTGGTAAGTGCCTTTGATAGGGGGAAACCCAAGGTAAGAATTCGAGAACATAGAAGGGGTTGAGTTATACAACAATTCTTAATAAAATGCTTAATAGGAGTCAACTCATCACATTAATAAAATAAACTAAAGGATAAAATGTTTCATCGCATTCCTACAACTTTTTCACAGACATTCTTGTAGAAGCGCGCCCGTGAATATGCAACTATCAGAAAGTAGTAGAAATATCGATTGAACAAGCGTAGAATAAGTATAAAGATAAAACTTTGTCTTTTATCTACAAAAACTAGCTTAATCATTTTCTCCAGATTAAAGGAGAAGAAGTGAGGTAGTACTAAAAATCCTGCTTTATACATGTTGTTATTGGTCGACAATTTTTACTGTCATTTTCTGTCAAAAACAAGGTGTTTTGCTAAGTTTCAGGATAAGAAAGAATTCTAGAAGAAACAGAATTTTTTGATGACTAATGAAGGTTTAACGGCCAACTATACTTCGAGAATAAAACTTCCGGCCATATAGATATCTTCGCCATCAACAAATTTCTTTCGTAGGTACAGAAGATTTAACGACCAACTATACGGCAGGAATAAAAATTCCAGTCGTATAGTTCCGGCCGTATAGATATCAATGCCTTCGTCGAATTTCTTTTCCAAAGGTACTGATGGTTCGAAGACCAACTATACGGCGGGAATAAAAATTCTGTCCGTATAGTTTCGCTGTATAGTTATCGATGCCTATTCAAGAAAATGTATCTCGAGGACGCAGAAGTTTTGACGAACAACTATACGGTAGGACCATTATGATCCGGCCGTATAGTTGCACTCGTATAGTTGTGTTCTAGCATAAATACACCCTAATTCTCGACGCCGCCACAACTATACGGCGGGAACTACATATCTCGCCCATATAGTTGTGCCCGTATAGTTCGACGCGACCACTTAATCGCACCGGGGCGGCTAGGGCTCTTCTTCCTCATCGCTTTTTATCTCATATTCTCTCTCCAAACCTCTCAAAACCCACCTATAATTCTTGATTCTTCGTGGATTTCGTTCATTTGAGTTGGGGAATCAACATATTGGTATGTTTCTCTCCCTATCCATGCTTTATTTTCAGATTTCCAGGGTTGAAACTCTCACATTGATCTAGTGGATGAACTCAAGCTTATTTTGTTTTTCCTTTTGATTTTTCACATTAGGATTAAAATTTTCCACGTAGAATTGTTCGTATATCATATAGAAACTATATGCCTAAGGTCTCATGGTGAAATTTTTCAGTGCATCCAGATGAACAAAATTGGTAGCATTTTTTGCAAGTGCAAGTGCCAACATGGCAAGACTTCAGGGCACCGGGCCAAGCTCAACACCAAGTTGGCCATGGTCCCATCAAGGAGGGTGATGCCCACATGTTGGGCCGATGATAGCTTTCTCACCGTGGCCGGGTTGAGGGCGGACTTCGACATCATGTGTGCAAATTCAAGGGAGAAAGGTAATGTGTGCACTAGACTTCTACCAGAATAAGATGTACACCATTTAGAACCCAACAATTCGCTAATACGCCTTGTTCCTCACTAATACACTTCTGGGAAGAGGAGATACCGGTTCCATGGCCAATGCGGACATGGCCATGATCACCAAGGCACTCATCCCCAATGCACCGCAAAGCCCCAATCCCGCGGCTCTACTCATCCAGCACTTTCATCACCAGAGCAACAAAAAGAAAGGTGACGTTCGCATTGGTGGATTGGTAACCCACCTTGCACATGCATTGAACATTTTATTACCTGTGTTGCAACCTGTTGACGGCACCAAACTTATGGATGTCAAATATTTAATTGCTTGTGGTTTCCTCGGTGTTTACCGAGATAACAAGAGGCTCTGAGCATATCAGTTTGGTTATCTTGGTGATGCACATGTTGAGCAGGTTCTGTTTCCATGTCCACAATCCTTCATGATTGTGGAGAAGGACAACTGGATCCTCACCAAGGATCAAGTGGTGGAGATCATGGCTGAATTCTAGCCTGATCAAGAAGAAGATGAAGAAGGAGAGAAGTAGGATGAGGATGAGCATGAGCAGGAGCAGGAGCAGGAGAAGGAATACAATCCTACTTGGGAGGGACAACAACAACAACAACAAGGGGGATCCTAGGACCCATGGCCCGATTAGCCGCAACAGGGGTTCAACTACGTCCCCTATCAAGAATTTCAGCAGCTCGACCAGCGTGTTGGGAAGATTGACCACACTCTAAAAGGAGTGAATGAAGATGTGAGTGCCTTAACTCAAAACTTTAGACACTTCATGACCCACTTCCCCGACTACTACCAGCAGTGTCTACGCCGGCCGCCGAATGACGGCAACAACTGAGCCTGGCAATAGCCTAAGCTTGGGGGAGGTTTCAAAACCTCCCAACCTTGCATTCATTTTTTTTCTTATTTTGATTTATTTTACTTCTTCAAAATTGCATGTTTAATTTTAGTTTGCATTCCTAAACCAAAAATACAAAAAAATAGTTGTAACTTTTATTGCAAATTCATTTCTTTGTTTCTCTCAGAGATTGCTCAATTTCAGGTGACTTGGCAATAGGGAAATATACAGGGGGTTCGACTCAAGTAAGAGAAAGAAGCAAGCAAGAGGAGGTATGACATTACTATCATCACCTTTTCTGCAACTTTAAATTGATCCTACAATTATTTACTCGTTTGCACTTGAGTCACTCCCCACTTGGCTTGCTATCCTATAAATTTTACTCCTTTTTAGCTTTGAAATAATGAGCAATGAACTTGGTTAAAAATATTTCCTACAACAAGAAAAAGGATCCAAAAGATGACTTGAGTCCATGTTTAGCCCAAAGGATATGATTTTAGAACTACTCAACCCTATTTGAGCTTAATGTAAATAGACTTGATAACACCCTTGAATGAAATTGTCTGGTAAAATGGATGCTTCGAAGTAGTAGAGATTATGCCACCGATTTTTCTAATAATTACCATAAGATATTGCTTTATGCATGCCATTACAACACTATCGTGTTCCATGGGGAACTATTAACTCCGCTGGCCAACGAATGATCTAAATGTGGGAAACCACTTGATTTTGGCTATTGAGTTATGCAAACGTCTGTAGCAACAATACTATGACGGGTAAAATTTTAGTCTCCTCATGGTTTCACGTTCCAAGTGAAGTTGTAGTACTCCTCTGACCCACTATTGCTCAACAATTATTTATTGGCATGGTCATGAGTGCGCAACACAGTCCTAATTAACATGTTAAAAACAATGGCATTGTTTCTCTATGAAAGGGCTGAAGTTTTTGAAAAACAAGGAGAGGAAAAAGGTGCTTTGAGAGTCTTGAAATTTTGACGTGGGAATAGATGAGTTGTTCTTAAATTGAATCTTTTTGGTGCCAACTTGAGTATTCTTAATTGATTAAAGAAACAAGAGCAAAAAGTTTCCATCTCTCAACAAAGAGAGACACCAAAAGAATTTGTTTCACTTTCCTAGCTAAACTTTTGACACTTGCTTAGACATATGATTTATTTGCTAGCAAGATATACGTGGTTAGGAAGTGGAATCAGTGCAATCTTGTGAATACTTGTATGATCATGTTTAAGATTGCAGGAATTGTGAAGAAAAGAATTTGACAACAATTCGAGATTGTAAGTTCTTTTATCTCAGTCTCGAATCTCCGCTATTCTTCCTTATTTTCTTGTCACTCGAGGGCGAGCGACATCTAAGATTGGGGGAGTTAATAGCTATGAGATTCAACATATTTTTGATGGTTTGTATTGATGGTTTTCTCCTAGATTTGATCGTTTTCTAGCTTTACCTAACGCTAATACTTCGGTAGCGAAGAAAACTTGGCTTTTAATGTGTGTTTTAGGTTCTGAACATATCATAGGGTTTTAACAAGCGAAACACAATATTCAGGAGAAAATAAGCAAGTCTCTTTTGAAGCAATCAAGGGAGGCAGACAGAAGCTTTAACGAGTTACTATACGGTGGGAATTTTTTTCTAGCTATATAGTTCCCGCCATATATCTGCCGCCAACTCCGTCTTGTCAAAAGGGACAACTTTCATGAAGAGTCTAGAGGATAAATCATAACACAACAACCACCATCCCAATCATAAAGGAGAAAGAAGAGATCCAGAGAAGAAGGGGAAGACGTTCTTCATCTTGTTCCACGATTTTTGACCTCCTAGCCACCACACCCTCATAGCCATTACTTGTACCTAAGAGATAGATAGATCTTCACTTTTCAAGACTAGGGTTTGAGATTGTTTCTTCCTATCTTGAATTGTGTTGGATTACTTTTCTATTCTTATTGTGGATCTCCACGGTAATATCGAGAAGAACTCCCTTTATTTAATTATATCGATGATTCTTTCTTCTCATGTGTGAGTAAGTTCCTTGTGGGCTCCCTGGATTATTCATCCGAGAAATCCCTATTATGCATATTTCCACGTTCCCATGATCAGTGAGCCGTGGAACATAACCGACAGATATCATTACAACATCCGAAACATAACGAATTACAAGACTTACGTAGATGCCATTATGGCTACACCATCTTTTGTTGCGGAATATCCTCATGCGCAGAGCCCAATCATGCCTCAACCTACATGCAGCTGACTGGGAAGACGGCCTAGCTCGCTGGACGTCACCTGAATCTTCCGATGTCGAACCTCTAAAAGTCTGGCCAAGTAAATAGCTAGGGACGAAGCCATGAGTACTTTTGAATGTACTCGCATACCACCAGGATAAAGGAAATAAGTAAATGCAAGTCTGGCTGTGGCGAGATAGCTCTATCTGCGGTTGCTTTTGAAAAGCCTAGGCTAACACTTGAAGTATGGCATCTCCATATCTTTGTTGAAAAAGAGTTTTGTAAACATGCCTTTATTTTATAAATCAAAACATCTCCATATCTTCGTTGAAAAAGGGAGTTTTGAAAATCGTTTTGGCAAAAAACCCTTTTTAAACCTCTTCGACCACCTTTGGTCAAAACAAAACTTTCGAACTCGGGTACCCTCGGAACCTTCGTCCTCCTCGTCCTTGTTTCCCAAACAAGCACAGTTTGGGTACTCCTAGCCAACCTTTACAACTGTCCTTGACCGTGGACACGGCTATTCGAATAGGTTATACTCTGCAGAGCTTGCGGACTTTCCCCACAAGAATCAATACATCCCCCGGGATACAACCACGACCCACTACCACTGTAGATGGGGGTCCGGATAATCAAACCTAACCTTTTCCTTGTCAACCCTAGCAAAGGCATGCTTTTCCTTTTGGGTTTGTTCTCCCCGGCAACGAGTATGTGGCTCCTAGCCATAGTCCTGCCTTCCGTACACGCGTATACCCAAGACGCAACTTGGCATATACCTTAAATCTGGTGACTCCACTTCCTTCCGTACTCCAAGTCATACCGTCCGCGGGAGACCCAATTGTTCCACCGGCCTCCTGCCAGTTCAGGCTCACACTTTCCGAAACAAATAACAGGCTTCAGATCCGAGATCTGGTAACGCCTGCCCGGAACTCCAGGGATCTCTTCCTATAAGCATGGTAGAAGTTGCCTCAGCTAATGCGGACAAACTACGAGTTAAGCCCCAGCACCGGGGGTAATGTGGTTGCGCGGATAAAAATTGTTCTGGTAAAGGCGTAGAACATCCCATCACATTATCACTTCTTATCATCGCCCTTTCTTTGGCTAAAACATCCGCTTGGAACGATGCCGTTTTCCAATGGTTTTTACAAAACAGTTTGGAAACATTTGTAGTGGGACAAATCCCAATACAGTTCATCTTCTCAAAACCGGGGTTTTCCAACGAGGTAGGATGCTAACCATCATACTCTCGATCTAATGGGGTAAAATGGTAGGTACATCGGGGTGGGGCCGCGAAGGACACAAAGTCATAACTTGGAGGAGCCAAGTTACCATCGCAATCTTTGTAAAACAAGACGTGCAGGTAGATAATGCAATTTATAAAGAGGATACAAATCAGGTAAAAGAGAGTAGGACACATATCAGAGTTCAGGAATGGTGGCTTGCCTGTGGTCAGCAATAAGTCCCTGGACTTCTTCAGATGCCCAAGAATACCCAATAATATAATAATAAGAAGTCCCTTCCTTCTTGTCGTCATACGCTCACGCTATCGTCATCATCGGGTATACATGCAAGCAGACAATACCACAATAAATACAAGGAGAACAAGCATCAAACCATAGAGCAAACAAACATAAGGAGTACACTGAACTTGGGAGGTTTTGGAGTAGTTGGGTTTTATTAGTGTGAATTATAAGATTGCCACTATAGTGTTTTCTCTAGGAAGATAGTTGTCAAGGCTAGATGCAAAGCATTTGGATTAGGGTTCTAAGGTCAGTAGGCTATAAAAGGGTAACCATGATATCCTCAGATAGGTATTGACAAGACAAAACCATTACAAGTGGTTTTACTTGAATACCAATTTCCTAGATTTAATTATGATTTTTAAAGTGGATTAAACTCTAGTTTGAGGAAATACTTCACCAGAAATCATATGGAGCTCCAAAAATTATTTCCTTGGATCGTTTCGTACTATTTGCTATACTGAACCACCTAGAGTTGTAATTGTGCCAAAATAATTACTAGAATGCCCTCAGGAAATTCCCAAAGGCAGTTCTGTATAGTTTTCTCTTTTTGACCAGATTAATTCTATAGAAGATATTGAGTTTCTTCCAAGGGCATGTGGTAGGCATTTAAAGTACCTTTCTGTAGGAATTAGATTCACTCTGTTTGGAGTTTTCAGACTCCTGGAGTGATTTATTTAGTGAAAACACCCATCACAGAAGTATTTAATTCCCAAAAATTGAACCAGAGCTCAATAAATTCTGAGCTACTGGAGTTGGACAGATACTGATCCTAGGAGGTACTGGGAGGTGGAATTAGGTCAATACCACACTTAGTTTGATCTAGAGAAATTATCTAAGGCAAAGAGTTATTGTTTTTTTATTTTTGTTAAGGGCTTACTTCTGTTCACCTGGATATAAGACCTGTGATGGATGATAGGTATGTCAAATACCTCTCAGTAGGATTTTGGTTCATCTCAAATGGAGATGTGGAACTCTCTGAGGAAATTAATTAGTGTAAAGTATACTTGGTTCATCTCAAATCAGATAACAACCAGAAATTTGAATATTGGCATTTGGACTTGATTTACATTTTTAATTGGATTTATTTCAACTGGTACAAAACTGGATCTGTAGTTTTAAAAGAAAAGAAAAAGGGGCAACAGGAACTGGGCCGGCTCTAGGGTGAACTGGGCCGGCCGGGAGGGAAATTGTCCCACCGCGCTCAGCGAGGCGCGCGGGAGCCAGCGCTCGAACCTGCCAGGCGGGGCCCGGCGGTCAGCGAGAGGGGAAGGCTGAAACGATACTTGTGGATCTCGGCCGTCGGTTTAAGTGGCGATGGACGGCCCACGTCCGCCGTCCTCCTCACGACGGTGCCGGCGAGCGGGAACCCTATCAGAGGACGGCGCTGGGCGGGAAGCTCACCTGAGGGCTCGGGGAGGGCGTGGAGGTGGCAGGGCGACGCGGTTGACGACGACGAGCAGATCGGTGGGCGGCACGGCGGCGGGGGTCCACTAGAAGCAGCTCGTCCAACGGCGGCCGAGAGCGACCTCGTCAGAGCTCACTGGCAAGGACGGAGGAGTAGGTCCTGGGAAAAAAGAAAGGTATTGTTAGGTAGAGGAGGAGGAGGGGAACACATGAGCTGACATGCAGAGGGAATGGAGCAGGGGAGAAGGAGCCTTGCTCGAGTTTTCAAGGAGGCCAAAGCTTGTCCTTCTTCTTCTCCTGGGCAGCACAGGGCAGAGGAGAGGGAGTGGAGCCTGGGGGAGAGTGAGTGGAGGGGTGAGGGAGCAAGTGAGGGGCAGAGGGCTGGCTAGGGTGGCCTCTGGCCTATATACCAAGGAGGGAGGGGTAGATGAAGCAAATTACCAATTTGGACATGGTGGAGAGGATTGCTGGCCAGTGATTGGTCCAGGGGATGGTGGGGAGAGGTAGGATTGGTATTGGGTCGTGCTAGATCAGAGAGGGAGGTGATGGAAGCTATGGTAATTAAGTAGGGGCGAATCTTTGTAAGATTGTGTTGTCTCTCTCTCGTTGTGCTACAGTGCTGGTCGACCAGGCGTGTGTTCTGGTCTTGAGGATAAGCATTGAGCAAGTTTTGATGAATTTTGGAAATGGTTTGAGTAATGGATTTGCTTAGTTGGCAATATTGATCCAATTGATGGTTATGAAGAAAGTCCAAAAACTTGCATTGGAGCAGAGGAGGAAATGGTACTGGTAGATATATGAGGTCAAGGTAGACTCCTAGGATTTAATTGAGATTTTTATATGGGTTTTGATTCCTCCTAAATTCATTTATTCAAAAAGGGCAGAACTGGATTCTAGAAGATCATTTGATAAATTTGCCCTGGGAAAGGATGGATTTTGATCCAAGATGGTCCCAAATGTGAATACACACTTAGGGGAATTTTCCCAAGATTTATTGAGGCATACAAGTATTTAAGACAATTATTATTCCAATTTAGCCATTTAAGAAAATGGGCAAAAAGAAATAATAAAGCTTCTCAAAAATATTTATTTTTGAGATGGGAAGATAGAGTATGATATATGGAGCTCACTTGAGCCAAAATTTAGAGAAGCGTTTTGGCAAAAACCAAACTTTCCTTTAGGGAGGGGGATTTGGTGATATTGATTATTTAAGGAATTAAATAGTTTTGGGGCCATAATAATTATGGTTAATTATTGATAAATCTTGAGGATCAAGGTAGATGATATAGGCATGGTGTAGCAATCATTTTCAACCTTGTGGAATGAAATTCCAACATGAATAAGATGGAAAACAAGGAGTTGATGACCTAGGGTGATGTTATTTTTATACCACCAAAACATGGTTGTATCTTGGAGTTCAGGGGTCACCTTGATGAGAGGGCTAGATGGATAGGTACACCAGGTCATATAGACAATCATGGCAGGAGGAGTTTGAATTAATTGCATTTGAGGTAATCTAGAAGTGATGGCAAACTTTGTTGAAATTAAGGCTGCCATACCAATTGAGTCATGATGCCTTATAAACCAAGTGGGTTCAAGCAGCACAGACATTCACTTGGAACAAGTGAATTAGATCTTGGTACACCTATATGAGTAGAGCATAACCATGCAGAGAGTTGGTCCATAGGAGGTTGGATGATGATGTGAGCTTCTACCAAGGTAGGTATGATGACTAGATTTGCAGGAGATGTTATTTTCTTGTCTGCAAAACTGTCAAGAACAAGTGGGTTGGAGGATGATCTGACCAAGCACAAAAGTGGGCCTTGGTTGTCCTTAGGATGGTTAACAATATGGTTCAAGTGCATTATCAAAAATGCACATGGTTTGGGAAAAGGAGGCATTCAAAAAGGTGATGTTGAAACTGTTTCCAGACTTGGTCAAAGTTGGCAGTTTTGAGGATTTTGACTAGAGTATGAGAGGTAATGCTCTGGGAGGGTTGCAAGGTATCAGAGCATTAGCAAGTGGGTGATATTTAAGTGTATATTGAGTATAAGAGATCCATGCTTGATATTGGTCTCCATGGACTTGGAAACTTCTGGAATGGAAATCTTCAGAATGGATCTGGTTAAGGGTTTTAGATGATCACCTAGTGGCTAGGGATCATATATAGGTTTGTATTCTTGCTTAGGGTTTGATGATATGGAAGCATCTTGATCCTAGTGATGAGATACTAGAATAGCTCATACTACTTCCTAAGCAAACAATTCAATCAGCAGATCAAGGCAGCTCATCAGACAGCAGATCAAGGCAGCTCATCAGACAGCAGATCAAGGCAACTCATCTTATAAACTATTCAACTACTACTAATGGTTACCATCAAGCTTATCTTGAGGTAAGGTAGAGGCATTTTGAAAATGTTGGGTTTTGAATAAGATGTGAATCCTTGGTATCTCTACCAAGAGTAGAATTCAAATGCTTTGAAAAGAGGTTTTGGGGAAACTAGAGATAAGATTAGTTGAGTATTCTTTCTTGAAAACGCAAGGAAATTGTATTATATATCTCTCCATAGTTTTGTCAATAGAAGCTACCAAAATAGTTTTGGTTACATAGGCATCTTGGCTCATGTTTTGAAATGCCAGAACGTTTGAGAATATGTAAAATGAGCCAGATAGTTTTGGGTAAATAGCTTTTGTCAACTGAGGGTGAGGTAAGGAGTATCATAAGATACACTCTCATAATCACAAGTGTAGACAAACAATAAGCAAGCATTGCACCAATGCATAAGAAAATTTTTTTGTTCCCCTTGATTTTTTGCATTCTAGCCAACAAATCAGGGTTGCTGAAATTTGGATGTTACTGACCTTTCCCCCTTAAAAGAATCTCATCCCGAGATTCAGGAGAGTAAGATTAGAGGATTTGTCTTTGAGTTAGTGTTATTTTCTTCTCGCGTCCTAACGTGTCGACTTTGTCTTCGAACAGAAACATTCTGACAGTGAGGTTGAACTTCAATCTTCTTGAAACTCGGGAGTCGAGCTGGCTTCAACCATGATTGTAGGGAGGAATAGTCCTTCTATAAGGGGTCTACGGCGTTTTCTCTGAAGTGGGTTGTGGAATCCAAGTCTGTGTCTTAAAATCTGTGTCTTCAAGTTCCACGGTTGGATTTTCTTCTAGCAGAGGGGTAATCTAGTTTGCGGGAAAGACGCGGTCTTTCCCCCTTAGATTTGGACTTGGGTAGAGTGGAGAGTTACCATTCGGGGGCATCATCATAAGGGGTGGCATCATAGGTGTCTGTCCAGGGGGACATGGGCTAATTTATTACAGGTGGCACTTGCCGACGTTCGGGGAATCCTGGAGTGGGTTAAGGAGCTTCTCTCTTGGCCTTTACTTCCACGGGGTGTTATCACCTATAGTAGCACGGGAAATCTTTAGTCTTGAGCTACGGGGCTGCGAGCAGTAAGGTGACCATCTTTTCTGAAGGAGGGGACCTTGGGTGCCTTCGGGCTTCTCTTTCGCAGAAGTCTTGATGGGTTTACCCTCGGGGCATTCGCGGCTGAAGTGACCTGGTAGACCACACGTTAAGCAGGTACCTATCCTTCGGAGTAACTTATTTGACGACTTTCCTTTGCTGGTACCTGGAGGTTGACGGGCCTTGCCAATGAGGGGATATATTGGGCATTTGACAAGGACGTGGTCTTGCCCTTCACAGAGGAAATAGGTGATACGCCGAGTTGGGAAAATTTTGGATGAATGAGGTTCTCCGCAGTTTGGGCAGTGGCCGGAACATATATCGGCTTAGTGCCTTTCGTCTCCGCAACAGCTACATGCCTTCTTCGAGCTTCCAGTCTTCATGGCCATCCTGGGGGAGGTCATGTTGGTGATACGCGTACGGGTTGGGTCTGATGCAACGACTTGGGTAAAACATGCAAGAAGGAACGATTCAAGTAAGCATAGCAATTCAAGGAGGTTATTACACAAACAACAAGTCTGCACCCGAGGGTGCAAATAGTACTTAAGCATTACAAAACGCGTTCAGGGACGACACATGACTCTACCCTATTGCTAGATGGGCCAGTACCTCAACGCGGGTGATTACTCGGAGGGTGCATCTGTGGTTCGCGCTGACTCCAGGGTTTCAACTACTGTAGATCCTCTAGGGTTTGCAGGATATTCAGCTCGTCTTCCGTGAAGGTGAGAGTGGTGCCTTCCCATGGTGCAGGGTTGGATGTTGACTTGGTCGGAGCAGGTGACTGTACGATAGGGTGGTACTCATTGAGGAAGGAGAGTTCGTCGTCAGTCCCGGGGTTTTGGTCTTCAGGGGTTGGGGTACTTCAATTGTCAGCTTCTTCTCCAAGCGAGCGTTGGTGGCTTGAAGACTTCTTTTGCACTTGCGGAGTAGGTTGATATGCATCCTTAGAAGAAGATTCTTGTGTCTGTCCTTGTCAAGATCTTCCTGGGAATGTTGGAGTAGGTATTCCATATTCTCCAGCTGATTCCTGATGCAGCAGGTGAGGAAGGACTCAGTAGGAAATCCATCTTCATCGTGCTTTCCAAATAGGTGGTAAGGGGTATCCTTCAACTCATCTGCGTGGGTCTTGCAGAGGCACGCCATGATCTCATGTATGGCTCGCACCATGCCATCTACCCAGTTGCTGTCGAGGAAGGTGAAGATGGTGGGCACGGTGTCTTCATTGGGGGAAGGAATCACAGCCTTGATGAGCCATTGCATCACATTGGTGTGACTGCGAGGAAGTTCGGTACCATCAATTGTTGGCGAGGGCCTCTTGACGATCTTCAGTAGGTTGTGCAGCTGTTCTTCAATGGGCCAGAAACCGTCTCCAATGATAATGCGCTCCGAGCGGAAGGAGGCCATCTATAGCAGAAATTTTGGGATGGGGTTAGGTTAGTGACAGGTGTGCATGATTTTTAAGATTATGATATCATATTATTGCAATTAGTTTTCGAATATGGAGGGGTAAGACATAAGCACCTTTGCAAATATTTATCTCTTCTCCCTTTGTCTGTCAGAAAATAGGTTTGTCGTTTCCTGTCTAACGTCCAGGCTAACTAAGGTCTCCTACAGTTAGGATGGCTCTGATACCAAGTCTGTGGGTTCCCTGGATTATTCATCCGAGAAATCCCTGTTATGCATATTTCCACGTTCCCATGATCAGTGAGCCGTGGAACATAAACAGCAGATATCATTACAACATCCGAAACATAACGAATTACAAGACTTACGTAGATGCCATTATGGCTACACCATCCTTAGCAGCGGAATATCCTTAGGCGCAGAGCCAATCGTGCCTCAACCTACAGGCAACTGACTGGGAAGACGGCCTAGCTCGCTAGACGTCACCTGAATCTTCCGATGTCGAACCTCTGAAAGTCTGGCCAAGTAAATAGCCAGGGACAAAGCCGTGAGTACTTTTGAATGTACTCGCAAACCACTAGGATAAAGGAAATAAGGAAATGCAAGTCTGGCTGTGGCGAGATAGCTCTATCTGGGGTTGCTTTCGAAAAGCCTAGGCTAACACTTGAAGTATGGCATCTCCATATCTTTGTTGAAAAAGAGTTTTGTAAACATGCCTTTATTTTATAAATCAAAACATCTCCATATCTTTGTTGAAAAAGGAGTTTTGAAAACTGTTTTGGAGTAAAACCCTTTTTAAACCTCTTCGACCACCTTTGGTCAAAACAAAACTTTCGAACTCGGGTTCCCCTGGAACCTTCATCCTCTTCGTCCTTGTTTCCGAAACAAGCACAGTTTGGGTACTCCTAGCCAACACCTTTACAACCGTCCATGACCATGGACACGGCTATTCAAATAGGTTATACTCTACAGAGCTTGCGCACTTTCCCCACAAGAATCAATACATCCGTCGGGATACAACCACGGCCCACTACCACTGTAGATTGGGGTCCGGATAATCAAACCTAACCTTTCGCTTGTCAACCCTAGCAAAGGCATGCTTTTCCTTTTGGGTTTATTCTCCCCGGCAACGAGTATCTGGCTCCTAGCAATAGTCCTGCCTTCCGAACACGCGCATACCCAAGCCGCAACTTGGCGTATACCTTAAATCTGGTGACTCCACTTCCTTCCGTACTCCAAGTCATACCGTCCGCGGGAGACCCAATTGTTCCACCGGCCTCCTGCTAGTTCAGGCTCACTCTTGCCGAAACAAGTAACAGGCTTTGGATCCGAGATATGGTAACGCCTGCCGGGAATTCCAGGGATCTCTCCCTATAAGCATGGTAGAAGTTGCCTCGGCTAATGCGGACAAACTACGAGTTAAGCCCGAGCACCGGGGGTAATGTGGTTGTGCGGATAAAAATTGTTCTGGTAAAGGCGTAGAACATCCCATCACATTCTCACTTCTTATTATTGCCCTTTCTTTGGCTAAAACATCCGCTTGGAACGATGCCATTTTCCAAGGGTTTTTACAAAACAGTTTTGAAACATTTGTAGTGGGACAAATCCCAAAACAGTTCATCTTCTCAAAACCGGGGTTTTCCAACGAGGTAGGATGCTAACCATCATTCTATCGATCTAAAGGGATAAAATGGTAGGTACATCGTGGTGGTACCTCGAAGGACACAAAGTCATAACTTGGAGGAGCCAAGTTACCATCGCAATATTTGTAAAACAAGATATGCAGGTAGATAATGCGATTTATAAAGAGGATACAAAACAGGTAAAAGAGAGTAGGACACATATCAGAGTTCAGGAATGGTGGCTTGCCTGTGGTCAGCAATAAGTCCCTGGCCTTCTTCGGATGACCAAGAATACCCAATAATATAATAATAAGAAGTCCCTTCGTTCTTGTCATCAGACGCTCACACTATCGTCGTCATCGGGTATACATGCAAGTAGACAATACAACAATCAATACAAGGAGAACAAGCATCAAACCATAGAGCAAACAAACATAAGGAGTACTACTGAACTTGAGAGGTTTTGGACAAGTTGGGTTTTATTAGTGTGAATTACTAGATTGCCACTATACTGTTTTCTCTAGGGAGATAGTTGTCAAGGCTAGACGTAAAGCATTTGGATTAGGGTTCTAAGGTCAGTATGCTATAAAAGGGTAACCATGATATCCGCAGATAGGTCTTGACAAGACAAAACCATTACAAGTGGTTTTACTTGAATATCAGTTTCCTAGATTTAATTATGACTTTTAAAGTGGATTAAGCTCTAGTTAGAGGAAATACTTCACTAGAAATTATCTGGAGCACCAAAAATTATTTCCTTGGATGGTTAGGTAGTATTTGCTGTACTGAACCACCTAGAGTTGGAATTGTGTCAGAACAATTACCAAAATGCCTTCAGGAAATTCCCAAATGCAGTTCTGTATAGTTTTTATCTTTTTCACCAGATTAATTCTACAGAAGCTATTGAGTTCGTTCCAAGGGCATGTGGTAGGAATTTAAAGTACCTTTCCTCAAGAATTGGATTCACTCTGTTTGGAGTTTTCAGACTCCTGGAGTGATTTATTTAGTGAAACTACCCATCACAGAAGTATTTAATTCCCAAAAATTCAACCAGAGCTCAATAAATTCTGAGCTACTGGGGTTGGACAGATATTGATTGTAGGAGGTACTGGGAGGTGTAATTAGGTTAATACCACACTTGGTTTGATCTAGAGAAATTATCTAAGGCAAAGAGTTGTTGTTTTTGTTATTTTTGTTAAGGGCTTACTTCTTTGCACCTGGGTATAAGACCTGTGCTGGATGATAGGTATGTCAAATACCTCTCAGTAGGATTTTGGTTCATCTCAAATGGAGATGTGAAACTCTCTTCAGAAATTAATTAGTGTAAAGTATACTTGGCAGCAGAATAATTACCAGCAATTAATAAAAGTTATTTTGAACTTGGGGTTGCCTCTGCATGTTTGAGAAAACATCAAATAACAACCAGAAATTGGATTTACATTTTTAATTGGATTTATTTCAACTGGTAAAAAACTGGATCTGTAGTTTTAAAAGAAAAGAAAAAGGGGCAACAGGGACTGGGCCAGATCTGGGGTGAACTGGGCTGGCCGCGAGGGAAATTGGCACAAGGCGCGCGGGAGCCAGCGTTCAAACCTGCCAGGCGGGGCCCGGCGGTCAGCGAGAAGGGGAGGCCAAAATGGTACTGGTGGATCTCGGCCGTCAGTTTAAGTGGCGATGGACGGCCCACGTCCATCGTCCTCCTCACGATGGCGCCGGCGAGCGGGAACCCTCGCAGAGGATGGCGCTAGGCGGGGAGCTCTACTGAGGGCTCGGGGAGGGTGTGGAGGTGGCAGGGCGACGCGGTTGACAACGATGAGCAGATCGGTGGGCGGCATGCCAACGGAGGTCCACTAGAAGCAGCTCATGCAACGGCGGCCGAGAGCGACCTCGTCGGAGCTCACTGGCGAGGACGGAGGAGTAGGTCCTAGGCAAAAAGAAAGGTACTGTCAGGTAGAGGAGGAGGAGGGGAACACATGAGCTGACATGCAGAGGGAATGGAGCAGGGGAGAAGGAGCCTTGCTTGAGTTTTGAAGGAGGTTGAAGCTTCTCCTTCTTCTTCTCCTGGGCAGCACAGGACATAGGAGAGGGAGTTGAGCCTGGGGGAGAGTGAGTGGAGGGGTGAGGGAGCAAGTGAGGGGCAGAGGGCTGGCTAGGGTGGCCTCTGGCCTATATACCAAGGAGGGAGGGGTAGATGAAGCAAATTACCAATTTGGACATGGTGGAGAGGATTGTTGGCCAGTGATTGGTCCAGGGGACGGTGGGGAGAGGTAGGATTGGTATTGGGTCGTGCTAGATCAGAGAGGGAGGTGATGGAAGCTGTGGTAATTAAGTAGAGGTAAATATTCGTAAGATTGTATTCTCTCTCCCTCTTTCTACTAGTCCAAGGGTAAAATGGGAAGGGCTGAGGTAGTGCTACAGTGTTGGTCGACCAGGGGTGTGTTCTGGTGTTGAGGATAAGCATTGAGCATGTTTTGATAAATTTTGGAAATGGTTTGAGTAATGGATTTGCTTAGTTGGCAATGTTGATCGAATTGATGGTTATGAAGAAAGTCCAAAAACTTGCATTGGAGCAGAGGAGGAAATGGTACTGGTAGATAGATGAGGTCAAGGTAGACTCCTAGGATTTAATTGAGATTTTTATATGGGTTTTTAGTCCTCTTAAATTCATTTATTCAAAAAGGGCAGAAGTGGATTCTAGAAGATAATTTGATAAATTTGCCTTGGGCAAGGATGGATTTTGATCCGAGAGGGTCGCAAATGTGAATACACACTTAGGGGAATATTCCCAAGATTTATTGAGGCATAAAAGTATTTAAGACAATTATTATTCCAATTCAGCCATTTAAGAAAATGGGCAAAAAGAAATAATAAAGCTTCCCAAAAATATTTATTTTTGATATGGGAAGATAGAGTATGATATATGGAGCTCACTTGAGCCAAAATTTAGAGAAGCGTTTTGGCAAAAACCAAACTTTCCTTTAGGGAGGGGGATTTAGTGATATTGACTATTTAAGGAATTAAATAGTTTTGGGGCCATAATAATTATGGTTAATTATTGATAAATCTTGAGGGTCAAGGTAGATGATATAGGCATGGTGTAGCAAGCATTTGCAATCTTGTGGAATGAAATTCCAACTTGAATAAGATGGAAAAAGGAGTTGATGACCTAGGGTTATGTTATTTTTATACCACCAAAACATGGTTGTATCTTGGAGTTCAGGAGTCACCTTGATGAGAGGGATAGATGTATATGTAGACCAGGTCGTATAGATGATCATGGCAGTAGGAGTTTGAATTAATTACATTTGAGGTGATCTAGAAGTGATGGCAAACTTTGCTGAAATTAAGGCTGCCATACCAATTGAGTCATGATGCCTTATAAACCAAGTGGGTTCAAGCAGCACAGACATTCACATGGAACAAGTGAATTATATCTTGGTACACCTATATGAGTAGAGCATAACCATGCAGAGAGTTGGTCCATAGAAGGTTGTATGATGATGTGAGCTTCTACCAAAGTAGGTATGATGACTAGATTTGCAGGAGATGTTATTTTCTTGTCAGCAAAACTGTCAAGAACAAGTGGGTCCAAGGATGATCTGACCAAGGGAAAAATTGGTCCTTGGTAGTCCTTAGGATGGTTAACAAGATGGTTCAAGTTCATTATCAAAAATGCACATGGTTTGGAAAAAGGAGGAATTCCAAAAGGTGATGTTGAAACTGTTTCTAGACTTAGTCAAATTTGGCAGTTTTGAGGATTTTGACTAGAGTATGAGAGGGAATGTTCTGGGAGGGTTGCAAGGTATCAGAGCATTAGCAAGTGGGTGATATTGAAGTGTAGATTGAGTAGAAGAGATCTTGGAAACTTCTGGAATGGAAATCTTCAGAATGGATCTGGTTAAGGGTTTTAGATGATCACCTAGTGGCTAGGGATCATATCTAGGTTTGTATTCTTGCTTAGGGTTTGATGATTTGGAATCATCTTGATCCTAGTGATGATCTCCTAGAATAGCTCATACTACTTCCTAAGCAAACAATTCAATCAGCAGATCAAGGCAGCTCATCAGACAGCAGATCAAGGCAACTCATCTTATAAACTATTCAACTACTACTAATGGTTACCATCAAGCTTAGCTTGAGGTAAGGTAGAGGCATTTTGAAAAGGTTGGGTTTTGAATAAGATGTGAATCCTTGGTATCTCTACCAAGAGTAGAATTCAAATGCTTTGAAAAGAGGTTTTGGGGAAACTAGAGATAAGATTAGTTGAGTATTCTGTCTTGAAAACGTAAGGAGATTGTATTATATATCTCTCCATAGTTTTGTCAATAGAAGGTACCAAAATAGTTTTGGTTACATAGGCATCTTGGCTCATGTTTTGAAATGCCAGAACGTTTGAGAATATGTAAAATGTGCCAGGATAGTTTTGGGTAAATAGCTTCTGTCAACTGAGGGTGAGGTAAGGAGTATCATAAGATACACTCTCATAAGAACAAGTGTAGACAAACAATAAGCAATCACTGCACCAATGCATAAGAAAAAAAATTTATTCCCCCTGATTTTTGCATTATATCCAACAAATTAGGGTTGCTGAAATTGGGATGTTACATTCCTTGGGTATGGGAGATGTAAGGGATTAGTAAGATGTGATGTGCCTCCTTATATTTACCATTAGTTTGTGATTTATTCTAATCATTATACTATGTGTGCTTAACTATCTGTGGGATGCCTAATGCTTGTTCTCCAATTAAGGGCCTAGACAACATGATGCTTTATTCTACATAGATAGGATCTTGTTCTCTAGCAGACCAGCGACCCTCGAGTGACACGGGGATATCAATGGGAAACTAATTTGACTCTAGGATAATGAGGAACCACTGTGCTTATTGCATTAGTCCGATCCGAGGTGCTTAATTGCTAATAAACCTGAAGGACATTAATCGTATAGTGATTGACCATGGTTTTGGTAACACGCTAGTAGGATTCTCGAAGTTGGGATGAAATCTACCAAGTGGAGTTCCGGCTAATTATGGGTTGCTCGCCTACACATATATTTATAAGATTATAATTGTTACACTTATCATTCGTCCACCTGGCATAGTCACTATCATCATGAACTGTATCTCCTCGCGCCTTCTTTGTCATCTGTAGAACCACAAACAATCAAATTGTTCTATACTTTTATGCTTTTTATTCATGAAGTTTACATTTTAGTTTTATTTAAATACATCCAGTTTAATCCAAATTTCATTCTTATTTTCACTTGCAGTCAATTCACTCGAAGACCTGTGACAAATTTGAGTGTGACAAAGACTTCACTCACAAACACTTAACTTTGGGCTCCCTGTGGGATCGATATATATACTTTGAAACTAGCTACAAACGATATGTGCACTTGCAGACATCACACGCCAACCACGAGGTAGCCTAGAACGTGCCGAGTGGTCATATCGTGCGCGAGTGTCAATGAGTTGGGCATGCGCGCAACTGTAGGGAGAAGCCCAACAAAGGTGTCTAGGCCATCCCAAGCAACTTACAGGAAGAAGGAGGCAAAGAAGGAGCGTCACCGGGCCTTGCTCGGGGGCTTCTGTTAGAGCACTAGGAAAGGGGGCCCACGCATTGCACCTCAGCGCATGGGAAGTAACTAACTCCCCGGCAAGGTCATCCCTGTGAAGAGGAGTACATGCCCTAGAGCAGGGTCACGAAAGAGATAAGTAACATTGGTGGGTATGCTTAATCCCTTCTCCAGAACAACATCATGGGAGGGACTCCTCCTAGGACAAGCGCGGCTGGGAACACAAATCAACAAGGACCGAGTCGATGGCAGCGTGAGGGACAGCATGGGAGACAAGTGTCACCCCTATCACTACGCATGTATAGGTCATTAAAGGGAGCACGGGCGATGTAGTCCCAATGTGACAAGACGCGCCCTATATTATCCACTCACCATCAATTGATGTGCAACACTGCCCGTAGCCAATGAGTGGCCTACAACACCGCCCATAGCTAGGACTGGCTAGCAGCACCACCCATCTGTCGTAATGCCCTGTGGCACGACAGTAGTGGATCCCAAGAATGATAGGAAGGCACATGCGTGCCTGCCACTGTGGTACCCCCTTGTGGTATAAAAGGAGGTTCTTGGCCATGGTATAGGGGAGTTTCTGAGAGAGGAGTTTCTTAGGGGAGAAGTTTCTTAGAGGAGAGGTAGCTCAGAGGAAGAGGTTTTCATAGGAGAGGTTTTTGAGAAGGGTTTAGATAGAGAGTAAGAGAAAAGGTTGATAGAGGAAAAGTTGGAACATCCAGCAGTCTTGAGTGAGGTAGAGAGAGTTAGAGAATAGCCGAGAGAGATTGGGAGAGGAAGAACTAGAGTTAATATACTCTCGTGGAGAGAAGGTGAGATAGAAAGAAAGAGAAAGCCCGGGAAGTGCAGAAACTAGTTGAAAGCAGCTCCCCGACACTAGATTGTTGATCTCATTATAAGATATCCACAAGATAATCCACCAAAGCAGGACATAGGGTTGTTAGCCGAAGGGCAGCCTGAACCTGGGTAAAAACATTGTGTGTGTCGTGTGTGATCTGTGTATGATCTGAGGCCGTATTACCTTAGTGCCCACCACCGAACCAAATGGGGCTGCGAGACATCCTCAGTGTCTATGTTCCGACACGTGACACTATTCATATGAGTAAGTAGTTGAGTAATCTTTTGCTCTAATTCTTGTAGTTAACCGAGTCTTGCTATGGAAAAAATATGCTAAATAAGTGCAACAAGAAAAAGTCTCCAATTATGACTTGTGTGATGTTTTGATTATCCTAAGAGTTTAACCTTAAATATACTTATTTCGATAGATTTAATGATAGTCTAGATAAGACTTTTGAAAGGAGTTGTTTGATTTAATGAAGTTTGGTAGTGATTGAGATGCATGTCAAAATTAAAATGTAGATCTATTGAAAGCTTGTCTATAGAGCTGATGACACACACCCTAGGATGCCAACAATTACGCTGGCCTTCGAACGATCTACGTATAAATCCTGATTTCATTTATGAGTTGATGACATGGGTAACCAGCTACATGTGCTCAAAAGTATTGGTACTCTTGAGGGTTGTGAAAAAAGGTTACAAAAGTCATTAATGACTTCAACTAGAAACTATTATTGAATCCAATATGATCACCTACAAAGACTTTGGCATGGTCTCGTTACTAATATATGGATTTTCTTGAAAGGCAACAAATAGAAAGAAGTGGTTTGATGGACTTGATTCATTGATGTGGGTGTATATGATACATTTGATTGTTATGCTTATTTTGACATGATCTCTCACACTTAATTTGATTTATGAAACTCCTAGTGTTCCTTGGCAAGCTGAGAGTTAACTAGATGAATTGGAATGATTTCTACACTTCTAGTTACTTATGTTTATAGATACCTTACTTTGATTGTCTTGAGTTAACAAAGCTAGTATGATATTATTGACACTACTCTAACTATGATAAGCTTTTGAATGAAACAAGTGCTGGATTCATATGGCTATCTCTCGTAAGTGAATTTACATTATCGTTATTTCAGTTTAAATGTTTGGTCCCTTATTATTTTTGGTTTATTGCGTGATGACGATCAAGGTTTAAGCTTGGGATGTTGATGGCTATAAAATAGCCATCTTTATCCCTGTTTAAATCTTGTTTGAAGTCAAGAAATTGACTAAATAACTCTCTAGCCTTGCTACTAATGACTAATTATTGCAAAGATGTGCAAATCCTTCTTTGGATTTGTGATGTGCACAAAATCATGCCTTTATGACAAGATCAAGAGCAATTACTGAAAATATGTCGTTACCAACACAACCAAGTCAACCAGGGGCCAAAAGCTGTTTCTAGGAGGTGTAACCAGCATTGGTACGGGTGAAGCATGCTCGTACCATCTGTCCGTACTGCACGCCAGCGCCTTCCTTAGGTCAAACCAAACTACTTATGTGAAGGAAGTGACATCATTCGAGGAGAGACCCCTCCAGCCGCCACAGATCCCATTTGCCATTCAAATTTCATCCATCACACACCGAAGGAGATCCACACCACCATAGTTCATCACCTCCATCTCCTACCTCCTCCATAGCCGTAGCCACTATCTTGTAATAGAGATCTACTTGCAAATTGGTGATCATTGCAAGAATATTTGATTTCAAAGCATATTTCAAATGATTCATGTTCTTGATCCTACTATTATGAGTGAGTGGTCCTCACAGGCTGCGGGTTGGGGTGAAGCCTCGTAGTGCCTATGTGCATCCAATTATCGGGGAATATTTTGTAGTGATTGAATAGGAGCATTGCTATCTTGTACCTTTGTCTCTACCTAGATCCGAGGACTTGTAGATACCCAAGAACCCGCGGATTGGTCAAGGTGTGAGGTGATGTGAGTGGAAAACGGCATTTGACATGCGAAACCTTAGTGACGAAAAGGGGAAGTGTTGAGGGCAAACCTCTAGGGTGGCCCGATCTTTCACAAATCCCACTCAAATCGAGGATGGAGTGCGGGGAGAGGAGGGGAGGAAGAACACGACGAACTCACGCACGAAGAACGCGATGAACACACACATGCAAAACCACGATACACACCAATAGCTCACTCCGACGATGACCGGTCTGGCGCAATCCCTAGGATTGGCAACGGGCGGAGGACTCTCTCTTGATCCGGCAATTCGAGAAGGGAGACTCGGTGAGAACTTGACGTCTAGGCAAAGGGACTCCAATGCCTAGGCCTTGTACAACATGGAGGCACGATGCAAACTCCAACGATGTTTGTGATATTTGGTGCTCCTTTGTCAAAGGAGCATGAGGCAAGAACTAGATAGATCCACAAGGGGTTTCCACTAATTCCAAATATCATGCCTTGGGTTTAAAATGGACGTGGGGGACTATATATAGGCCAGCCACTTAAACAGGGGTACTTTAGGAATAAAAGACAAGTTCTGGACGGACTAAGGGGTACATGGGTCGAAGGCCCAAAGGCCTTTTACATGCCTGGCGACGATCGGTCCGAAGACTTTGGTGTGCAGACCGGAGACTCCAGTCTGGACCGGAGATTCCGGAGGGGTCTCCGGTGGAGCCTCCAGAGGGGCCATCTGGCTGTCCTGGGGCCTGGTTCGGGAGTCAGATAGGAGGTGGGCCGGAGTCTCTAGGGTCTTCAGGCCGGAGACTTTGGTGGACCGGAGACACCGTTGTGTGCAGACCGGAGACTCCGGTGTGCGCAGCCCCAGCGGCTTCTGCTTCACTATCTTCTCCTTGTTCTCCATCCTTGGGTGCTTGGTGATGTGTTGGTGCTTCGTACCTGATGATGCATAGAGCAGTTGCATGAAGTAGCACACCATCCAAGGAGGTATCAAATTGGCATGAGGAGAGGAGCGAGTTCACCTTAGCTTGTAGGAGTTTGGCTCGGGCACGAGTAATGGGCCCACTTGGGGAACTTGATGGTGTAGATGTAGGAGCGTCCGTAGGACGGGCTACATCAGCTCTCCCCTTGGGAAAGAGTCGTCCTCGACTCTACATGGGTATCATCTTGAACATCTCCATGGTAGGGTGAGAGGTCCTTGACATTGAATGTGTTGCTTGCAAGGTACTTGGAGACTAGAATGTCGATGTGTAGGCATTGTTGTTGATTCTCTTCAGGACCTTGAAGGGGCCATCCCCTCTTGGTTTGAGCTTGGAATCTCGTTCCTTGGGAAAGCGGTCTTTGCTCATGTGTATCCATACAAGGTCACCTTCTTCAAAGATCATCTCCTTCTTGTCCTTGTTTAACCTTGAGGCTTGGCGAAGGACTTGTTGTTCGATAGTAGCTCTTGTTTCTTCATGAAGCTTCTTCATAGCTTGTGCGCGCTTCTCAACATCCATGTTGGTGCGCTCATGGAGAGGTAGTCGTAGGATGTCGAGCACGGTAAGGGGCTCGAAACCATAGATGATCATGAAGGGACTCATCTTGGTTGTTGAGTGTTTGGCATGGTTGTAGGCAAACTCGGCATGTGGAATGCATTCCTCCCAGTCCTTCAAGTTCTTCGTCATCAACACATGTAGAAGAGTTCTGAGGCTTTGGTTGACAACTTCGGTTTGGCCATCAGTTTGAGGATGCGACGCGGATAAAAAGAGGAGCTTGACGCAGAGCTTGGCCATGAGGGTCTTCCATAAGTAGATCATGAATTTGATGTTGCGGTCGGAGATGATTGTTCTTGGCACATCGTGAAGATGGACAATTTCCCTGAAAACAGATTTGCAACAAGTGAAGCATCGTCAATCTTATGGCACGGTATGAAGTGTGCCATTTTGGAAAAGCGATCCACGACAACAAAGATAGAATCATTACCATGCTTAGATCTAGGCAATCCTAACACAAAATCCATGCTAATGTCGTACCAAGGTGTATGAGGAATAGGCAATGGCATATAAAGACCATAAGGGTTAGCTTGCGACTTAGCTTGAACACATGTCGTGCATCGTTGAACATAGCGCTCCACGTCGCGCTTCATCTTGGGCCCAAAGTAGTGAGTGGAGAGTATGTACAATGTCTTGTCATGGCCAAAGTGACCCATGAGGCCTCCACCATGAGATTCATGGAGAAGCAAGAGTTGGAGGGATGACTTCGGAATGCAAAGCTTGTTTTGTTTCAAGAGAAAGCCCTTATGCAAATAGAAATCATCAACTCCTTTGTCAATGGAGCACTTTGCAAAATTGGTTCAAAGAACGAGTCAGAAGCATACAAATATTTTATTTCCTCAAGACCCAACACGTTGATTTCAAGTCTCGTAAGAAGGCTTGTGTGCTTGCGAGACAAAGCGTCTGCAACTACATTATCTTTGCCCTTCTTATACTTGACAATGTACGGAAAATTTTCCATGAACTCAACCCACTTAGCGTGTCTCTTACTCAAGTTGGCTTGTCCTTTGAGATATTTCAACGCCTCATGGTCGGAATGTACGATAAATTCTTTGCGCCATAGGTAGTGTTGCCAAACTTGAAGGACGCGAACTAAGGCAAAAAGCTCTGTCTCATAAATCGGATAATTAAGGCTCGCACCATCAAGTTTCTCGCTATGATAGGCTATAGGACGTCTGTTTTGCATAAGGACTCCTCCAATGCCAATACCACTAGCATCACACTATCTCAAAAGTTTTAGTGAAATCCGGTAACGCAAGAAGAGGTGCTTCGGTGAGCCTCTTTTTAAGGTCATCAAAAGATTTTTGTTGTGCCTTGCCCCACACGAAGGTGACATTCTTTTTGGTCAATTCATTGAGGGGACAAGCAATGGTCGAAAAGTCTTTCACAAAGCAACGATAGAAACCGCCCAACCCATGAAAACTTTGGAGTTCACTCACATTTGTTGGGATGGGCCAATCTTGTATGTCCTTTACCTTGGAAACATCAACTTCATTCCCATCGCAGAAACGACATATCCAAGAAAAATCAACTTGTCTTTGGCAAAAGTACATTTGGGAAGATTAGCATAAAGCTTTTCATGTCGAAGGATTTGCAAAACTTCCTTGACATGTGTAATAGTCCTCAAGTGACTTGCTATAAACAAGTATATCATCAAAATAGACAACAATACTTTTTCCAATGAGAGAACGCAAATATGATTCATGTGACGCATGAATGTGGATGGGGCATTAGATAAACCGAAGGGCATAACCAACCATTCATAGATACCAAGTTTGGTCTTGAAGGCGGTTTTCCAGTCATCACCTTCCGCCATGCGTATTTGATGGTAACCACTACGAAGATCAATTTTCGAAAAAAATAGTGGCTGCACACAACTCATCAAGCATGTCATCAAGACGTGGTATGGGATGTCGATAACGCATGGTGATAGCATTGATTGGACGGCAGTCCATGCATAACCGTAACGTATCATCCGTTTTTGGAACAAGTATCACGGGTACGGCACTTGGACTAGTGCTAACTTGGATCAAACCTTTGGAGACGAGTTGGTTGATTTGACATTCAATCTCCTTTGTCTCCTCCGGGTTCGTGCGGTAAGCGGTGCGGTTGGGAAGTGTTGCACCGTAAATGAGGTCAATGCGATGTTCGATGCTGCGAAGAGGAGGTAGTCCATGTGGGAGCTCTTTGGGGAACACATCCTTGAATTCCTGCAAAACAATCATCAAAGATGGAGGAAGATTGGTGAATTCATTAGTTCCTTGCGCCAGTCCCTTGCAAAGGAGGACATAGTGCAAGATGGATGGGTTGGTCTAAACATCTCTCATCTCATTTTTGGTGGCTAGGAGAACACTCTTAGTTTTTCCACTTGAGTTTGGCTTGTGGCTCTCACTCACTATGAGGTGGTTCTCTCTCTCACTGCTCTTCTCACAAGTAGGTGTTGTGCTTTGCGCCCTCGCTAAAGCCTTTGCATTGTCCGAAATTATTTGGCTAGGAGTCATTGGTTGCAAAACACATGTTTTGTTGAGCTATTTGAAGGTGTACACATTGGTGCGACCATCATGTAGAGCGGCCTTGTCAAATTGCCATGGTCGACCAAGAAGCATGTGGCAAACTGTCATAGGAACCATGTCGCACTCCATCGTATCTTTGTAAGGACCAATGGCGAAGGAGACCGATACGGTATGCTTGATATTCACGGACCCTTGGTCACTTAGCCATTGCACGTGGTAGGGGTTCTTGTGCGGATGGAGGGTGAGGTTGAGCTTCTCACACAACTCGGTGGTAGCAAGGTTGTGGCAACTCCCTCCGTCGATGATCACTTTGATAGATTTTCCATTGATGCCATCTCGTGTTTGGAAGATGTTGGAGCATTGGTCTTCATGCTCTTGTGCTTGAGTGGTCCAGATCCTTGTGACGACAAGCGATGGGCTTGTGTCATGTTCACACACGAGGAGTTCTTGGTCATCTTCCACTCGTTGCCTTGCCATTGCTTCCTTGACTCGGGCATCAAATTCATCTTCGCTCAAGTACTCTTAGTCGACATTGTCGTGGATGAACAACACTTTCTTGTTTCCACACTCAGCCGACTTGTGTCCTTTGCCTCCACACTTGTAGCACTCACCGTTGAAAGGTGTATCACTCTTTGCTTTTTTGCCACTTGGGGGCAATATTCCTTGAGGAAGTGTGGGCTTGAAGGAAGGCTTGGAGGTACTTGAGGAGCTTCCATTGAAGGTTGTTGGTGTAGCGGTTGAAGCTTGCTTGTAGGTGAAATACCTCTTGGGCTTATTGTACTTGATGTCCTCTTGCACTTGACGTTCAGCCTTTGTTGCGATGTGCACAAGCTCAACCATGTTGTTGTATGTTTGGAACTCGACAATGCGCTTGATTGGGTGATTCAAGCCCATGAGGAAATGTGCCATAGTTTGCTCCATGCGCTCTTCAATGTTGGCGTGGATCAAGTTGAGTTCCATTTCCTTGAAGTACTCTTCCACGGTCTTTGTCCCTTGACAAAGTGATTGAAGGTTGTTGAAGAGGTCACGCGTGTAGTGCGCGGGGACGAACCGGGATCTCATGTGAGCCTTCATTTCATGCCAAGCTGTGATTGACGGTTCTTATCTTGCGTCATGAGCAACTTGAACTTGTTCCCACCAAAGGTTGGCGTAATCATCAAACTCAAGTGAAGCCATGGCGACCATCTTCTCGTTGCTATAGTTATGCATGCGGAAGATCTTGTTGACTTTGAGTGCCCATGAGAGGTATTCTTCGGGGTCATTGGATCCGGTAAACTTGGGCATTGTGAAGTTGAGCTTGCCAAAATTTTCTTCATCATTGTGGTCATTATGAATAGCTTGGTGACCTTGTTGATGATCTTGTGGTTGATGTGGTGGAACTTGGTTCTCGCAACCTTGTTGCAGAGCTTGCTCTTGATTTTTTTGAGGTGCTTTCTCTTGCTCTTGGTGCGGTTGTTGACGATGTTGAGGCACTTGGGCCCCATGAGGTTGTTTATGATGTGGAGCCTCATAACGTGGTTGATGACGAAGAGGAGGCTCGTTCCTCGGTTGGTGATGTTGGTTAGGCACATGGGCCTCACGGTGAAGATCATAGTCGTGAGCCTCTTGACGTGGTAGGCATCGCTCAGCATGTACCACTTGATGCTCCATGTTTTGGTGTGGTGGAGGAGGTGCCTCGTGATGACCAAGGTGTCGGTGCGGACGTTCATGACGATGATGACGAGGAGGAGGATCTTGGAGAGCTTCACGTCGATGACGAGCTTGGTTCTCCAAATTGGAGTCATCACTTGTTGTGTCAAGTATGTGTCGCGGGCGATGGTGGTAGACTTGTGGTTTCACTTGCGTTTCTTCTTGTGGTTGCTCTTGTTGGATCACCAATGCCCTTGCATGATGACGGTGTGCTTCTTGCCTTGCTCGTGGCCTTCAAGAGAAATCACCATCATAGCTTGACGTTGCGGCGTGCCGTGAGGAAGGTGCATAGTTCGAAGAACTTCCATCTTCAACCACGGGGGCATCATTGCGTCTTGGAGCACTTGGATGAAGATCTTGTTGAGGAGGAACATGACGATGCGAAGAGCTTGAAGAGCTTGAAGCACGTGAACGCGGTCTTGCCATTCCGTTGATGAGGCGTCAAAGATTGTCATTTGTTTCAGCGATGGAGCGTTGAAGTGCTTCATTTTGGTGGTCGAAGTTGTGATGCATTGCATGCATTTATCATTCGAGGCCGTCAAAGCGGTTGTCAATGTTCTTGAACTCGGGTTGCGTCTCGCCAAATTTTTCATTTTGTCGTGTCTCAAGGGCTTGGCAATTCACGGAAGTCTTGTGTAACTACCTCGGTGAATTACGCTCTTAGTTACATGCCTGGATAAACGAAAGTGGTTAAAATAGTACGGTGGGGCCCAGGGCCACTCACGGTAGACCTTTCGGCCGTCCTAACCACTTTCAGATCAACGGGACAAGAAGGAGCGGCGTAATCGGCAAGCAAAGGGATCAACTACATACACAAATGAGTATGTATGCAAGCCACATATAACAGTCCTCAGAGCCATTCCATCTAAAAGAAATAGAAATATTGCAACGCCATACGGCAAGATTCAAATATCCTAGATAGAGATAATAATTTAGGATAGCTCCTCATACAACAAACATGAGAGTATCAGGCGGAAGCGGAAAACAAGATCCGAGTACGGATAAGAAGAAAATCGGCATAAGATGCCCCATAAATAAACACATCCCGCCCACAGATCTCACGGCTCTCCGTTCCCGGAATCTCTACACCGAGTGATCGTTGCCAACGTCATCTGTCTCTTCCACCCAGTATCCATCTTGCGAATACACCTGTTCATCTGAATCAAACAATTTATCGTGTGAGACCCTAGGGGTACTCAGCAAGTCTTTATGCCACTAAAGGGGACACAACCTGGGGTGACGCAATTGCAGCAAAAGGTAATAGCTAACAATTCTATAGATACTCGCTAACCATCCGCCTAACCAATGATAGACGGATGTCTGTGGGTTAAGAACAACAGTTATAACAGTATAATTAACAGATCCATCCTCCTCCTCGCTTACCAACGAGGAAGCGGACGAACAACCCCATCATCCGTTGGCAGTTTTATTAACCATTCCATGAGTATTGCACTAATTACTAGTCAAGTTCTTAGTCAAATTAAAAACGGTACTTTAGTTATACTTGTCTATGATCGAGAAACTGTGCTCCAAGTCGTCCATAACAGCGGACACGGCTTTCAGAAAGATTTACCCTGCAGGGGTGCACGAATAGCAACACACACTCGATCAACCTTGGAAAAACCAACTCAAAACCCAACGAGACATTCACGACAAAGCAATCACAGGATTCAGAAATATTTGAGGGGGCCACCCCATTAAGCTACCCGCAACGAAGTTGGTCGGCTCCGAGACGGACCCAAGGTTTGTGTCAATGGCTGTAAACGACTGGGAACCCGAAAATGTGACTGGGCTTGTCGATACCGCGAAAACACTCTGCAATCCTAAATAGTACAAGTGCTCCATGCACAATCTTAATAAAACAGTAACATGGCATAAGTACAGGATAGTAATAAAGCCCCAAACTACTTTGTGGCCCCAAGAAATAAGAATGAATCAAGCTCTGGCTCAGGGGGGTCCATAAGGCCTCCCGGATGTGGATAGTGCGAATAGTCAAGGAACAGGAATTAAGTACTCGGGGTCCTACGGGACACAAGTGAGCATGAAAAACCAAATAGCAGATATTGCTCACCGGTGCCTCTTTCATTAGTTATCCCATTACTACTCAGGTTAAGTTGTTTAGGTACCTCGTTATCTTTCAGACACTCACATACCCTACGCATTCTTTTCTACGACTCGCATGGGTCAAACAACTCCTGTAGTAATGGCTCATGGGATGGAGGAACAAGCTTCGGTGGGGTTTAAAAGTAAAGCCTATGTAGTACTTGGGATTCAATTTAATGCAATCGCGACTCAATGATGCAAGAATAAGATAGAGGCAATAGGTACTATATGCATGCAAGCATGTGGTAGTGCTTGCCTGGCAGCTCAGTTGAAGCGAGAGATGGATCTGGGTAGTACTCCTGTGATTCCTGGTAATTCTCCTGCTGGGTGTCTATTCGAAGAAGAACCAAACAAACAAGGGCCAACATAAATAAAGTGCACAAGCATATGAAGTAAAATGCGTCAAGCAACCAAGCATGCCATGATGAATGATGCACAATTTACATGGCATTAAAATAGCATGGCATGGTGAGGTGTGGGGTACAAGAATAAAGCGTTTTATTATTTGTTTAGTCAAGTTTTATTGCCATAAACAGTTCAGATTTTCAATAATGACATGATACATGCTTCAATTCAGAACAAGGACTGCATAGATAGAACGGGCTCGTCCGGCTGATCGATTTAGACATATTATTTGCCTAATTTGGAGTTATAGAATTAAAGTTATTAATTTATTAAGAAAAGGGCATTTTATTGTAATTTTAATCATCTCGAAATTTTAAAGTGTTCAAACAATATTTTGAATGGCATATTTGAATTCCTCACATTTTTCTGATTCCAAAACATATATCATTTGTATTGTTTGGATTTATATTTTAAAAATTATTTAAATCTCACTTGAATTTTGAATTTAAACAATTTCTGGAAAGTTAATTGAAAACAGAAATTGGAAAATACTTTTTATACTCAGGCGAATTCAGCCCCAGTTACTGACGGGTGGGCCAGTGGCTGTCTGGGCCACACAGCGCGCAAATGACTTTTTCCACCGCGGCTCTGCATAGCCAATGCGGCGGACAGGTGGGACCATTGGCTACGGGTCCACGGCCAGCGACTGAACCCACAACGGCTGACAGGTGGGGCTGAGCTGGAGCGCGGGTTATGGTCACTAAAACCCGGGGTGCCTTTCTGTAAAAAGCTCACAGGGGCTGGCTGGTGAGGTCATGAGGGGGCGCGGGTTGAGCAGATAAAAAGCTAGGGGGTTTTTAGCAAAACACGCGGCGGCACTGTTTCTCTTCTTCGCGATCTGACGACTGACGACGAAAAACACCGCGCGCCGCGGGCCGGGGACTCGAACCAGGGATCTGGGCGTGCGCGCGGAGGGCGTAGCCGCTGCGGTGGCTTGGGTTTGGTGTCAGGTGGGGGCTAGACGGCCAGATGAGGCTCTGCGCGGCGCGGGGGGCGTGCAGACACCAGGGACTGACGATGCACCAAGGGCGTTCGGCGAAACGCCTAGCGCGGCGAGGGCTTCACGGTGAGGCGGAGGATGTCTGGGCGGTAGAGGGGCTCACCGCGGGGTGGTTGACGGCGGCGGATCAGCTTGGGGCGCAGCAGGGCGACGACGAGGCTGGCGGCCGGAGATCTAGGGTTTCACCGGGACGGCGCTGGTCCTGGCGATCCTGGTGCTCCTCCTCCTCGCTGGCGTGTACAGGGGGATGCAGGGGGCTCTCCTTGGTCTCCTCGACCACCTCCACGACGCGCGTGCTGGCCGGAACGAGAAGGCGCTGGTGGTACTGGCGGTGACCGGCGGAAGGATCTGGCGACGGTGAAGAAGAAGGAGACGAGAGGCAGGGCTTTGGGGTGGATCTGGCGAGGCAGAGGAGATGTGGGGCGGAGGATAAAGAGAGGGAGAGGGAGGAGGGTGCCTGTGGGGCTCGAGGTAGATAAAGTGGCTTCGGCCGCTTTGCCCTTCTCCCATGCACGTGCTCGAGCTGGAGCAGGGCAGGGGCAGGTAGGTGGGGCTGCCAGGCGGGCCAGAATCGGGCTGGGGCCAGTATGGCAGTGAGAGGAGAGAGAGAGGCCGAGAGAGAGAGAGAGAGGGAGAGACTTGGGTTAGCTAGGGTGGTCTCGGGTTAGGGTTTGGTTAGGGTTAGATAGAGAGGGGTAGAGGTTAGCTGAGGTGGGCCATGCATGGCAGGGAGAGGGGCCATTGGCATGGTGAGAGGAAAGAGGTGAGGTGAGGGTTAAGGTTAGGGTTTAGCTTAGAACTAGGGTGAGAGAGAAAAGAAGAAACTAGGGTTAGGGTTTTGATTAGATGTTTAGGTTTTATACATGTTGATAAAATCAATCCAAGAGGAAAAATGAGGGCTTGAATTTAGCTTAAGGTGAGGTGAAGGTGAACCCAAGAAAAAGAGAGGGGAATGGGATTTATAGAAAAAGACCTCATTTGATCATGCATGAAGAAAAATAAAATGGTGTTGATGAGTATATGGGGATGGTGGAGAGGGATGGAGATGATCCACAAAGAAAAGAACCAATAAAACCAAGAGGAATCAAATGGGCTAAAGGTGGTGGTACTCTTGCATGGCCCATGCAAAATACTTAATGCCATGTTTTATTCTTGTGAAAACAATAATATTATAACATGGCATGATCCCATGCATTAGCAAAAACGTGGAATAAGGCCAAGCAAAAGAAAAAGAGATTAGATCCACACTAACCCACATGAGCTAGATTAAATGCCAAAATAAATAAAACCCATGTGAAATTAGGGTGGTGGAATTGTAAGGTGGTGAAAAGAAAGGTGATGGAGTTGAATAAAAGATATGCCCCCAACTCAACTTGGGCATTTAAACAATATATGAATAACCAGATACAATATCAAGAGGCAAATACAATTAATAATGCATATGAGAGAAGAACCAAAAGAAAAAGGGTTTTATATGATGCTCAAATGCAAGGTGGCATGATGACATGAGCATGATATAATTATGATGCAACAATTGTATATAGGAAGTAGCCAATATCTTACTAGACCAAGTAGCATAACCATTGTTAGACAATTGGGATGCTACATCTTGTCGAATGATGAAGTGACTTGCGCGCGTCATGTACGGTCCTTGTTCTTCTTCTTTGGGAGGTGGTTGGCTCGACTCACTGTGCTTATCCATCATGCAAAACACATAAGTATTATATATGGAAGTGGAATATGGTGGTGTTAGCCTTGTACCTCACCTTGGGGATTGCACCAAACTAGAAACCACAAGTGAGACTATAAACGTGCAAAGTGGAAATGCAAAGAAAACTCACACTAAAGAAAGAACTAACTCTCAAAAGCTTGTTGGTGGTAGGTCAGGGTTGTTGAAAGCCAAAGAACCAACCAAAATAAAAGGGATAGTCAAAAGTGGGTAAAATCCAACAAAACTCAAGTTAAAGGCAACGGTCAACAACTCAAAGGGGTGAAGGGAACCTACGACCATATACACACACGTGGAGATTGTTGGGATTGACACGACTATGAAAATGCGCAAACAAAATGTCCTAACAAAGATTAAGCTTGTTGTCGTGCCAATGCAAGGAGAGACCGTGGCTCGTTTGCAAAGAAGAAAAATGAGCAACGGATTTGTGCACTTGCCTTGGGCACTCTTCTTTCTCTCTTGCTTACAAGCTTTGAGACTCTCTTTTGCTATGGGAGAGTATTTTTCTTTTTATTTTGCTTTGTATCTTTTTTTTGTTTTTTTTGCTCTCCCTTGATGCTACCAAGTCACTCTCGCGATTGCTTTTACACTCTCACTATCCAAGGACAAGTGCACAATGCTCAAGCAAGCACAAGATGAGCCACTCTCATGGGATAGGTACACACAAAGGAAGATAGGGGTTAACAAGGTGACACAAGTTATACCTTCATTGGTGATTATGAACTTTGCGTCGGTGGTGCGGAATGATGTTCGTGGACCATGGTGTCGATGAGCACAGGGTTTGTTGATGCGAAAGCTTGCTATTAGTTGACGACACGCACACGGGCACAAACAAACAAGAGGAAATTAGCCAATGCAAGATAACAGGCAAAGCTGTCAAAATCAGGCGTCAGGGCCGGAGACTCCAGGGTTTCAGGTCGGAAACTCCGGTCCAGGCCAAAGAATCTGGTGTGGATAGGCCGGAGACTCTAGTGTAGGCCGGAGACTCCGTTGTGCAGGCCGGAGACTCCGGTTTGGAGTCAGATCGCGAACTGCTCGTGTTCTTGAGCGGAAATGCACGCCTTGGGTCCTCAAATCCGCGAAAAAATAGCAAAATTGGGCTGGGAAAATGCAGGATAAAGCTGGACCAAATCCTAAGACAAGGTTTGGTCATATCAAAACCACAAATAACACTCCAAATCAAGACATCGATCCAAAGGAAAATTTGGGCTGTTTTTTGGGGATTTTCGAATTTTTGGTGGATAGAATAAAAATTTGTGGGGGAATTCATGAGCAACGAAGCTCTTGATACCAATATGTTGAGGGCAAACCTCTAGGGTGGCCCGATATTTCAAGAATCCCACTCAAATCAAGGATGGAGTGCGGGGAGAGGAGGAGAGGATGAACACGACGAACTCACGCACGAATAACGCGATGAACACACACACACACATGCAAAACCACGATACACACCAATAGCTCATGCCGGCAGTGACCGGTCCGGCGCAATCCCTAGGATCGGCGACGAGAGGAGGACTCTCTCTTGAACCGGCATGGCGAGAAGGGAGACTCGGTGAGATCTTGACGTCTAGGCAAAGGGACTCAAATGCCTAGGCCTTGTACAACGCGGAGGCACGATGCAAACTCCAATGAGGTTTGTGATATTTGGTGCTCCTTTTTCAAAGGAGCATGAGGCAAGAACTAGATAGATCCACAAGGGGTTTCCACTAATTCCAAATATCATGCCTCGGGTTTAAAATGGAGGTGGGGGACTATATATAGGCCAGCCACTTAAACATGGGTACTTTAGGAATAAAAGACAAGTACTGGATGGACTAAGGGGTACATGGGCCGAAGGACCAAAGGCCTTTTACATGCCTAGCGACGGTCGGTCCGGAGACTCCGGCGTGCAAACTAGAGACTCCGGTCTGGGCCGGAGATTCTAGAGGGGTCTTCGGTAGAGCCTCCAGAGGGGCCATCTGGCTGTCCTGGGGCCTGATTCTGGGGTCAGACCGGAGGTGGGCCGGAGTCTCCGGGGTCTTCAGGCCGGAGACTTTGGTGGACCAGAGACTCCGGTGTGCGCAGATGAGAGACTCCGGTCTGAGCAGCTCCAGCGGCTTCTGCTTCACGATCTGCTCCTTGTTCTCCATCCTTGGGTGCTTGGTGATGTATTGGGGCTTCGTACCTGATGATGCATAGAGCAGTTGCATGAAGTAGCACACCATCCAACGAGGTATCAAATTGGCATGAGGAGAGGAGCGAGTTCACCTTAGCTTGTGGGAGTTTGGCTCGGGCACGAGTCATGGTCCACTTGGGGAACTTGATGGTGTAGATGTAGGAGTGTGCGTAGGACGGGCTGCATTAGGAAGTACATCATTCACTTAGTGATCCTTTTGGGATCAACAATAACATCACTAATCATAAGGCCTTGGTCTGTTTTACTTAATTATCATTGTAACCCATGGTTTCGTGTTATGATAGTTGGACTAAGATACTATTGTCACCTATGGTTTCATGGGCTCTAGTAGCTAAGGATGTACTACCCATAATTCATATTACTATTAGATCATTTTACACATGACTATGCTAAACCTTATGTTTATTCCATTTGTATGCATGGTTGTGGGTGATTCTTTAATTTTGGCCTATTTGCATCATTGAAAACAACCAAAAGACACAAAGTAATCTGGAAAGGTCCGATAAAAGAAAAACAAATTAATCAGCAAGTCTTGTAGAAGTTCCTCAATTCCTCAATTCCTCTTAGCAAGTGTTTCACAAGCTCCGATAAACCTAGGTATTTTCTAGGGAAAACGCTACTATACTACATCCATAATCCGGATCAAAGTTATCAATCAGCATTCGCACAAATACTTATAAGTGGTGGACAAGGGATTGTTGATATTGTACAATACTTCCCATCGCATTCGATACATTTCATTATGATCTGGCTAGCTTTCCTCCTCAGTACTACTCCATTCTCGTTCCCATTCCCACCCTGTGAAGATGAAGCACCAAGCACACAAGCAACACGCTGGTTTGAAAGTTTTTCAAAAAATGTTGTTTTGAAAGTGAGGAGAGCATTTTTGTAAAGCAAGTACATTTATACGAAGGGTATGTCTTAGCTGCTCGTTGGAGAAGGAGCCAGACCCAACTACTTTCCCTTGCTTAGTTTTAGGGACCATATATGGATCTCTATGTAATTTGTTTCTTTTTTGAGGTATTCAATGTAAACTGTACTCCAACTGACCATGTGAAATTTTAACTACAAATAAGCGCAATAGATTACTCTTAAAATTTCCCAAAAATCTTTCGAAGCTCGCCAGGAATTTAGTACATCAAAAACCACCGAAAGTTCCAAAAAAATCAAGTTCTTGACATGCATCCGCATCCTGACAAAATTGATACCGTTTTGTAAACATTCAAATAAAGAATAAAAAGTATAATATTGTTTGTGTCGTGTCGTGTTACATGTATTGAGTGTTTTATAAAGAATGTACGAAGAGTATGACTTGAAATGCCGCAACCCTATTTTCAGACGGAGTGGACCATGTTCTACTTACAATTCCAATGTTCTATGAGTTCTCAAGGTTATTAGCTGAAATCCACCCACTTAAATTACTTTATGTCCCTTCATCAAGATTTCAAATTTTTTAAGTGACAAGAATTTTTTTATTTATAGGAACAGAAAAAATAAGATCAATTTTCTAAGTGACGAGAATGTTTTTATCTTTAAAGAATGTATGAATAATACGGCCCAGAATGGCACAAAGCCCAGTTTTCATATGTATTGTGGGCTATGTTCTTATGAATATGCATGTCAAAAATTTGATCCTCAGTAGTTGTGAAACAAAATTAATGAACACCCTAAAAAATGAAGCCTTTCGCATGGTGTCCTATTATGTCACTACTTGCAATGAAAAATAACTGATAACCGTGAGTCATCATAACTTACGAAAAAGTGCGCCACGATATGGCATAATGTGTATAAACATTCTTGGATTTCAAGTTGAACGATAAAGGTAAAAGCCATCCCATATTTGGTAGATCGCGTCATCTTGGCATTGTGGAAAATGTTGTCAGCTGGAGTTTCCAACTTATAGGAAAAAAACTTTTTCAATTTTAAAAGTGACAAAAATATTTTTTTCTTCAAAGCAAGCACGAAGAAAAATGGCTCGGAGTGCCACAACAACCCTAATTTTCAGAAAAAGTGTGAACCATGATTCAATTACACTTCATTATCAAGTTTTATGAGTTCTCAAGCTTCCTACCAAACTTCTCCCACTTAAACAAACTTAAGTCAATTTGTTAGTAGTAGGTAAAATTTGAACTACGATTAAGTGGTTGAAAGTTTGCTCTTAATGTTATACAAGTATCTTTTGAAGGTACCCACTACGTTGTCAATATATCGAAACCAACGGATTTGCTAAATTACTCAACTCCTTGTGCTAAGAATTTTCCTATAGAAAAATTTGATCTTGACTTGAAAACAATAAAATAAAAAATTGAAAAAAAATATTGCACGACGTCCTCTGACTTGTACTACTTGCCATGAAAAATGATAGTCATAAGTTTTCATAACTTTTGAAAAAACAAACCGCTTCAAAATATAGTCTACCATGTATGAACATCCTTAGGCTTCAGGCTAAACGACAATGGTAAATGGCAATACTTTATGGTAATGTTCTCATATTACCAAGTTCTATGAGTTCTTAAGCGTCCTAGCTAATTTCTCACATTCAATTAAATTTAAGCTGATTTGTCAAGGTTAGGTAAAATTTGAACCTAAAAGTAAGTGGTAGATTGCTCTAAAAGTTCTACAAATGTCTTTTGAAGGTACCCACTAGGTAATCAATATATTAAAAACCATCAATTCTTTTGAAAAATTTGACTTCTTGCTAATAATTTGCATCTAGAAAATTTTGACCTTGTTTTGAAAAGAATTAGGCAAAAATTATACTAACTAGACTTCTCTTTGCGACCCCCAGGGCCTGGTCGGCAAACGTAATGTTTCATGAAACGTCACACACAGAGAAACTTCATGTGATAAGAAGTAAGTGGTCGAGGCTTTATACCGTGTAGGTATAAATGTGCACACGACAAACGGTTATATTTTTTTATGACATTCGCGCGTGAAGGAAACATCGCTCGCACCTTCATCGTCGTGCGCACATGGTTCTCTTTCTGCCCATCAAAGCATAGGTGTTAGACAAATATTCTGACAATCAAATGGAAAAGTTTATCATAGTACATTTGTAAGCGCTTTGGAAAGAACGTTTCTCTCTAGCATTCGTCATGTATAGTAGACTTCTCTTTACGCCTAATGGGGTGCGTATCTATTAGTGAAAATGTTTGTGCACCTACATGTGGTTGTACCGTTTAAGTGTCTGCCCACGTGAACGTGTTGTGACATGTATGAATGAGTGTGGGAAATTGTGAGCCTTTGAGTAGCATGTGAATTAGGCAGGACATTTGACAATACAGCTACAGCAGGTCGATGAAATACAACAAGATTTCTTGGCTGCACGTATACGCGGGAGCGGGTTGTGTAGATACGCTTCCGTATTTATCAGCATATGCTATGTAGGTCTCCTGAGGCACATGATATACACACATACTCGCTAATGGGCACGAATGTGTGTACAAACTTGTTTGGAAAAGAATGTGCAGTCTATTGTACACATGGCCACGGGAAGCGATGATACATGAATGATATGGTGGAAGCACAGCACGATATAAATGACAAAACTCGAATATATTGAAGACATATCACAGAATGTTAGCAAGCACCACAGGTCAAGTAGAACAAATTTCGTTTTTTCCAATAAAGACATAAACATAACATACAATAAAAGAAGGAAATATGCCCTAGAGGCAATCTTAGACATGATTGTGTTTCATATGCATCCATGAGTTTTTATAACGTTGCTTGAATATCCACATATCAGGCAACCAGTATTGATTGGAAATTATGTTAATTGTTTATGAAACTCTTTACTTGTATGGTTATCTAATAATTGTTCCTAGTCAGAGTTCGTATGAGGACACACGTGAATATTAGACAAGCACATCGATTGGTTGATGACTATGTTTCGCAAGTCATAGACATGGAGATGTCAAACCAATAATGTGGACACATGTTATGAACATGGGGTTGGATTGACCCAACTTCAGATTAGCAATAATACTTGCAGCTCTCTCTACACATCGTGTATGTTTTTTTCTTAGACCTGAGATTGTTGCATGTACTTGAGATGTGGATCCACCTACTTTTGGGCTATCAAACACTACTCCGTAAATAGGTAGTTATAAAAGTAGCTTTCGGGTTTGTCCTGATACATGTTGCAAGGCATTGGTCAATCAAGATGGGATTTGCCCCTCTCTACTGGAGAGAGATATCTCTAGGCCCCTCGAGTGATCAGATCAAAAAAATGCATGGCCGTGCTACATACGGTTAAGAGTTAACCTAGTAAAGGGATTCTAAATCACAGTATCGAGCAAGAGAGGTCAGCTTGGAGCTAAACCAAATATCGTAGGGCAAAGGGAAAGACATGTACTCAACCTTGTGATGGTTCGTCTGAATAAACTTTATATGCATTTAGGAGTTGGCACGTCTTGCTAAAGGCCACTACCAAGTATTGATAGAGTGAGTGTACTCGTGTCATGTGTATACATATATGAACCTATAGGGTCACACACTTTAGGGGTTGGAAGCCTAATGAGGATTGGATCCGAATTAGACCAGGCTTAGGCTGCTAATGGGATGCTAATGTAGAAGCCCACCAGGGATGCCTATATAAGAGAGAGTGAGGCGAGCTGAATAGGGTAGAGCATTCCACCCAGCTGCCACTCCTCTCACACCTGTATTGCACGTGCAGACCTAGCAGTCTGGCGTGTGATGGTTTCCACTCCGGACGTGTGGATACCTCGGAGGTGCTGCAGCTCTAGCACTTGGACGAGCCGTGCAAAGGGGAGCTGCTCATAGGACGAGGACGAGGAGGAGGCGTAGAGCATCTACACTGCCCCTACGTGCTTCATCGAGTTCTGCAACTGTGTGTCTAGTGGTAATCCCGTGATCTATGACAATAGTATTCCTGGTTGACGCGGTAGAAAATTTTGATTTTACGCTAGTGTAGATATCGCGAGGGGCGCTGCCCCTACAAACCCCGCAGGCGGAGACCCCCCTTAGTCGTAGCCCCATTTGTATCTTGTTAAGGTTACTAGGTGCTGTGATTTCACATGATCCGGTATAATACGATTCTATGCACAACATGTTTTTGCAGGATGTATGTGACCAGTATGGCCCAAAATGTATGTGATGCATGTATGTATTTTTGATGACCTACATGTCGTGAATAGGGAAACACGGTTGGAGCCAAATAGGTTGTCAATTATTGTAATGGCTTGCATGCCAACTTGTGATGATCCCAATACCATGTAATTTTGATTACTAGTTGTCAGGGGTAATAGCTTATATTATCTTAGAGAACTCATCACTTAGAGGATGGCTCGCATAGAGCATGAAGATGGAGATCATCATGGTGGACAGATTCTATGGTGATGGAGATCACCATGAGAAAATGGGCCATACTGTATCGCACTTATGTGAATGTTGTTCTTATACGTTTTACTATTATGCATGCTTAGTTCATAGAAGTAGAACGATCCCTCACAAAGTTTAAGTTAAACCATGCCCTCCCAACCAAACCTTGCACCATCCTATGCCCTGTACAATCGTTCGTGGGTCTATGAAATTAGGGTGTCGCGGTTTTCCTTGGCTAGATGGGTTTGTATCGGATACCTACACGCATAAGGATTGGTGACCTTAACAAGGTCATCTTAGCAGTTCAGGACCTTGGGGCATAAAGGTTGAGCGCCTAGTATTGACTTAGAGATGTCACCCAACAACAAGAGTCATATATGATATGATTAGCAAAGAGTTGCTTACCAATTTACCTTGTCTTCTAGCAGTGATGCTAAAGCTCACTAGTCGACTTGTTAATTGTGGATCTTGAATCACTTAGTATCAATAGAGGGATGTTGATTTAAGTGGGAGTATATGCTATTAAATTGTTTAATATGGTTTACTCTTTCATGGTTACATGGCTTAGTATTTTGCATGTTTTTATGTTGTAGATCAATGGCACCAAACACTTCATCACCTTTTGCTTTGCGTTCGATTCTTGAAAAAGATAAACTAAATGGAACAAACTTTTTGGACTGGGTCCGTAACCTGAGAATTGTTCTCGGGTCTGATAAAAAGGAAACTGTTCTGGATACCCCAATCCCATATGAATCTGCTGATAATGCAACTGTTGCCCTTAATAATGCCTACAAGAAAGCATGTGATGAATCTCTTGAGGTTAGCTGTCTTATGCTTGCATGCATGGAACCTGATCTTCAAAAGCAGTTTGAGGATCAGGAAGTGTACGATATGATCGTTCCACTTAAGGACATGTTCCATACTCAGGCTAGGACTGAGAGGTATAATGTTGCTAGGTCCTTTGTGGAATGCAAGCTGGCAGAGGGAGCAGCTGTAGGCCCCCATGTGATCAAAATGGTTGGTTACAGTTAGACTTTGGAAATGCTTGGTTTTCCATTAGTCCAAGAGTTGGCTAGTGATTTCATTTTGGTGTCTCTTCCATCTAGATATGGACACATTTCGAACTACCACACACATGGGGTGGAGAAGGGCCTTAATGAGTTATGTGGGATGCTGAAAACAACAGAATGTGACATTAAGAAGAGTGCAGGGCATAGCCATGTGATGGTTGTGCAGAACAAGCCTAGATTCAAGAAAGAGGGCACTTCTTGGCAGAATAAGAAGGGTAAGGCTAAGTATACGATCCCTAAGCAAAACCCTGCACCCAAGCAAAAGGCTGGACCTGCAGGAGACACTGGGTGTTTCTTTTGTCATGAATATGGCCACTGGAAGAGAAACTACAGCAAGTACCAGGCTTCTTTGAAGAAGAGTGGAAGTAAGAGTACTTCCCACTTAGGTATGCTTGTTGTAAATGTTGTGGACATTTTTCTCGCAGATTCTTATGTTAGCTCTTGGGTATTTGATTCCAGATCGGTTGCTCATATTTGCAATTCGATGCAAGGGCTAAAAAGGACTAGAGAACTACAGAAAGGCGAAGTGGACTTTCGCGTAGGAAATAAAGCAAGGGTTGTTGCATTATTCATCAGGGTCATGGAGCTTCACCTTCCGTCGAGATTTATTATGGAGTTGAATAATTGTTATTAAATTCCTAGTATGGGTCGAAACATTTTATCACCTTCATGTTTGATGAGGGATGGTTATTCATTCACGAGTACAAACAATGGTTGTGTAATCTCTAAGAATGCTATGTTTATGGCTGATGCTCCCATTGTGAATGGTTTATTTATTTTAAATCTTGATGATGCATCTGTTTACAATGTTAGTGCAAAAAGGCTTTGGCCAAATGATTTCAGTCCTACCTATGTATGGTATTGTCGTTTGGGGTATATAAGTGAAAATCGCATGAAGAAGCTCCATGGTGATGGTCTTCTAACTTCGTTTGATTTTGAATCATACGAGACTTGTCAAGCTTGTTTACTTGGAAAGATGACCAAAACACCTTTTACAGGTTTTCCTGAGAGAGTGACAAACTTGTTGGAACTCATACATCCCAATGAGCACGACAACTAGAGGAGGATATAACTACTTCATTACTTTCACTGATGATTTCAGTAGATATGGCTATGTCTACTTCATGAAGAATTGATGCCTCAAAATGTATCGAGCTCGTTGGGGAACCCCAAGAGGAAGGTATGATGAGCACAACAGCAAGTTTTCCCTTAGTTATGAAACCAAGGTTATTGAACTAGTAGGAGCAAGGAAACACCTCCAAGGTGTTGTTTCCAACTTGGAATCCTGCACAACACAACCATAGAACTTTACCCCCAACTTACAGTGAGGTTGTCAATCTCACCGTTATTTCTGAAAACAAAGGATTAAACATATTGTGCGGATGATAGTAATTGCTTGTAGAAAGTAAACAGTAAACAGTAAATAGCTTGTAGATTGATGGTTGATGATCCGCTCAACACGTCGATCTCGTTGGGGAACCCCAAGAGGAAGGTATGATGAGCACAGTAGCAAGTTTCCCTCAGTTATGAAACCAAGGTTATCGAACCAGTAGGAGCAAGGAAACACCTCCAAGGTGTTCTTTCCAACTTGGAATCCTGCACAACACAACCATTGAACTTTGCCCCCAACTTACAGTGAGGTTGTCAATCTCACTGGTTTTGCTGAAAACAAAGGATTAAACGTATTGTGTGGAAGAAAGTAGTTGCTTGCAGGAAGTAAACAGAAAACAGTACACAGTTGTAGATTGATGGTAAAAGAAAGGACCGGGATCCATAGTTCACTAGTGGTAGTTCTCCTTAAGATAGATGACATGTTGGGTGAACAAATTACAGCGGGGCAATTGAGAAATATCGAGAAAGCATACATGCATATACTAATCATCTTGACTCGTATGACATTTGATTGGGCATTACAACATTATACATAGACCATAATCCAACTGCATCTATGACTAATAATCCACCTTCAGGTTATCAATCCGAACCCCCTCTAGTATTAAGTTGCAAGCAACAGATAATTGCATTACGCATTGCGTGTAAAGTAAACAATACGATTGTTCTATGAACAAAGGATTGCTGTTTTCTCCCTAGTAGCAACAACACATCTAGTACCTTAGAGATTTCTGTCACTTCCCCAGATTACTAGAGGCATGAACCCACTATCGAGCATAAATACTCCCTCTTGGATTTGTTAGCATCTACTCGGCCAAGATATCTACTAACAACGGAGAGCATGCAAGATCACAAATAACAAAGACATGATAGAATCAATAATCAATCCGAAATAGCATTGCAATATCCATCGGATCCCCGCAAACACAACATGTAGTATTACAAATAGATGATCTTGATCATGAACGGAGCTCACAAGATCTAACCATGGTAGCACAATAGAGAAGAACCAAGCATCTAGCTACTACATGGACCCGTAGTCCAAGGATGAACTACTCACACATCACACCAAAGGCTTGCATGGTGATGAAGAAGGCCTCCAGGGTGAATTCTCCCCTTCGGCAGGGTGGCGGGAAGAGATTTAGATCCCTCCTGATCTAGGGATGGAGATGACGGCGACTACAGACTCTTTCGTGGATTTTTGATCGGGTCCTTAGGGTTTCTGTATCGGAGGCATCTTATAGGTGAAAAGGGAGGCCGAGGGGGTGCCCTAAGCGGCCACAGCACCCCCTGGCACAGGCCAGGCCTAGCCGCGCAGCCAGGTGGTGTGGCGGCCCTCTGTCCCCTCTCCGTCTCATATTCTGGCTCCGTGTCTCCCTCGGTGAAATATGGACTTTGGCTTTTGTCCCGTCCAATTCCAAGATAATTCATTTTCTGACTTTCCTAGAACCAAAAACAGCAGAAAACAGGCAGCTGGCACTGTGGCATCTTGTTAATAGGTTAGTCCAAGAAAGTGTATAACAAGTACTCCAAAGTGTGTACAAAACATAAGATACTAGATATTAACCAAGCATGGAACATCAAAAATTATAGATACGTTTTCAACGTATCAACATCCCCAAGCTTAACTCTTGGTCGTCCTCGAGTAGGTAAGTGATAAAATGAAAGAATAATTTTTAAGGTAACATGCACCATCATAAACTTGATCAAAGTATTTGTAAAAGATTGATAGATGGGATCATAGTACTTCAACATAGCATGAAAGATAAAGTTCTAACAATAAGACATAGCAACTATGTTGTAACATGAAAAGGCGCAAATAAAAGATTCATGAATAACAATGCTTTGCAAGATGTTTGTTTGTTTCACAAAAAGAAAACATAGCATAGTGGCATTCAGCTTGTCCCTCATAGAGTAGCAAACATAAATGCATAGGACACCTTCAAATTTTATAAGGGTGACTAGATACAAATAGTTTAAGAATAAGCAATATCAAAGTTATGCATCAATCAACAAGTCTTGGGACAATGCACATTAAACTAAGAATGGCCATTATGCTCTCTCAATAGGTGCATGAAGATAGAAGGTGGAGACTCAACATAAAAGTAAAAGAAAGGCCTTCATAGAAGGAAGCAGGGATTCAAGTCTCATAAAGAGCTTCCAAAAATTATGGTACTTATTAGCTTTCAGCTCTCATTGCCCCTATCATAAGCATCTTTAGGTGATTAAGGTTAAAGTGACACAACTAAGAGGATATGCTTGACAAGTTATAAGTTGAAATCTCATGCCCCTTACTTACGAGTACCGAACCTCATGCTACTCAACTCCAGTCACAAGTAAGCTCTTGTCATTGTAAGTACATATGTATCATAGAGAACTGCCAACGGGGTACCCGTTGCACATGATACAGGAGTTATCCTATAATCAAAATGACAAGGCAAGCAGACAATGAGCATATCAGCGATCTTTTTATTTGCTATTTGCATAGGTTTTTATTGAGGATGCTTCATAGAGTGCTCATTATGGTTATGCTGCAAGTTTCCACCATGATTAGGCATGTCTTAGGCTAGCGTCATAGGCGTTTCTCTAACACACATACAAACTCCATGATCTTACAAGTTCCCCTTTTATTTCACACCACCGGGATCCATAAGCAAAAGAATAATGATATCAACGGAATAATAAGTGCAATGTTGAAAGCGTTCCCCATGATACATGGTTCTGCTAACTTCAACTTATAAAGCGCAAGCATATACGCAACAAAGATGGACACAATGGTTCAAGATTATTAAGTGCAAGAAAGTAAAGTGTGCCATCAAGTTCGTGAGAGCTTTAATCACTAGTTTTCTCATAACAAGTTTAATTTGGAAGGTAGATAAAAACAAGAATATACTTGGAATAACAAATGCTAATAGGTAGGTATGGTGGACTCTTTGGAATAACTTGGTTTTATTTGGAGTTGGATGCATGAGTGGAACTCATACTTGGTTATGGAGGCTAGCAAAAGACTAGGAGCGACCAACTAAGAGAGCAATAATGGCCATAATCATGCAAAGCGACAAAACATCATTATTAAAGCATAAAGTGATATTACAAGTCGAAAACTAAAGGATCGTAAATGCTATGGTGACTTGGGATAGTCATAACATGGTGCGAGCATGCACCAAGTCAACCCAAATAAAGCATCAAAGGAGAATACCAAAATACTATGCTTTAATATGCTAAAACAATGTATGATTCTTTCAAGGCACATTAAGCAATCTCAATTGTTTATAACATGTCATGCTACAGCAAAGATCACTAAGCATGGAACATCAAAAATTAAACCAAGCAAAGATCACTAAGTACTCCAAAGTGTGGACAAAACATAAGAAACTAGATATAAACCAAGCATGGAACATCAAAAATTATAGATATGTTTGCAACGTATCAATGGTAAAAGAATGGACCGGGATCCATAGTTCACTAGAGATGACTCTCCTTAAGATAGATGACATGTTGGGTGAAAAAATTACAATGGGGCAATTGACAGATACCGAGAAAGTATACATGCATATACTAATCATCTTGACTCCTACGAGATTTGATTGGGCATTAAAACATTATACATAGACCGTAAACCAAATGCATCTATGACTAATAATCCACCTTCAGGTTATCATATGAACCCCCTCCAGTATTAAGTTGCAAGTAACAGATAATTGCATTAAGCAAAGTGTGTAAACTAAACAATACGATTGCTCCATGAACAAAGGATTGATGTTTTCTCCCTAGTAGCAACCGCACATCTAGTACCTTGGAGATTTCTGTCACTTCCCGAGATTACTAGAGGCATGAACCCACTATCGAGCATAAATACCCCCTCTTGGAGTTGCTAGCATCTAGTTGGCCAAGACAGCTACTAACAACGGAAAGCATGCAAGATCACAAAAATCATAGACATGATAGAATCAATAATCAATCTGATATAGCATCTCAATATCCATCGGATCCTCGCAAACACAACATGTAAAATTATAAATAGATGATCAGGATCATGAACGGAGCTCACAAGATCTAAGGAGGAGAACCAGCCATCTAGCTACTACATGGACCCGTAGTCTTGGGATGAACTACTCACGCATCACACCAGAGGTAGTCATGGTGATGAAGAAGGCCTCCATGGTGATCTCTCCCCTCTGGCAGGGTGCCGGAAAGGGCTTCAGATCCCTCCCGGCCTAGGGATGGAGATGGTGGCGGCTACAGACTCTTTCGTGGAATTTTGATCGGGTACTTAGGGTTTTCGTCCCGGGAGACTTTTATAGGCGAAGGGGCAAGGTCGGTGGAGGCCCGAGGGCCCCACACCACCCCTGGCACGGCCTGGGCTGGCCCGCGCCACCAGGTGGTGTGGCCACCTTGTGGCCCTTCTTCATCTCGTCTTCTAGCTTCGTGAGTCTTCTGGTAAAATATTGACTTTGGCCTTTGTCCGGTCCAATTCCAAGAATATTTCTTTTCCAGCTTTTTCTGAAACCAAAAATAGCAGAAAACAGGCAACTGACATTGTGGCATCTTGTTAATAGGTTAGTTCCAGAAAATGTTTAAAAATACTCCAAAGTGTGGACAAAACATAAGAAAGTAGATATAAAACAAGCATGGAACATCAAAAATAATAGATACGTTTGCAACGTACCAACATCCCCAAGCTTAACTCATGCTTATCCTCGAGTAGGTAAGTGATAAAAAAGAATTATTTTTGAGGTGACATGCACCATCATAATATTGATCAAGGTATTTGTAAAACATTGATAGCTGGGATCATAGTACTTTAACATAGACATGAAAGATATAGTTCTCACAATAAGACATAGCAACTATGTTATAACATGAAAAGGTACAAACAAAAGATTCATGAATAACAATGCTTTGAAAGACGTTTGTTTGTTTCACATATAGAAAACATAATCAGAATGGTATTAAGCTTGTCCCTCATAGTGTAGCAAAACATAAATGCATAGGACACCTTCAAAGTTCATAAGGGTGACTAGATACAAATAGTTTAAGAACATGCAATATCAAAGTTATGAATAAATCAACAAGTCTTGGGATAGTGCACATTAAACTAAGAATGGCCACTATGCTCTCTCAATAGGTGCATAAAGATAGAAGATGGAGACTCAACATAAAAAGTAAAAGAAAGGCCCTTCATAGAAGGAAGCAGGGATTCAAGTCTCATAAAGAGCTTCCAAAAATTATGGTACTTATTAGCTTTCAGCTCTCATTGCCCCTATCATAAGCATATTTAGGTGATTACGGTTAATGTGAACAAATATGAGGATATGCTTGACAAGTTATAAGCTGAAAATCTCATGCCCCTTACTTACAAGTACCGTTCCTCATGCTACTCAAGTATAGTCACAGGTAAGTTCTTGTCATTGTAAGTACATGTGTATCATAGAGAACCGCCAATGGGGTACCCCTTGCCCGATGATATGGAAGATTCCCCATATGAAAATGACAAGGCAAGCAGACAATGAGCATCTCAGCAATCCTTTTATTTCCTATTTGCATAGGCCTCTTTTTTCTTTTTTTTTCTTTCTCTTTATTCTTTCCTATTTGCATAGGATTTTTTATAGAGGATGCTTCATAGATTGCTCACTATGGTTACGTTGCAGGTTTCCACCATGATTAGGCATGGCTTAGACCAGCCGCTAGGCGTTTCTCTAACACATATACGAACTCCATGAGACTTAGAAGCTCCCCTTTCATTTCACACCGTCGGGATCCATAAGCAAAAGAACATGATATCAACTAAATAAAGTGCAATGCTGAAAGCATTCCCCATGATAACTACATCCCTACAGTTGCACCTACCCAGATTGCTAATGATGATGTTCCAATTGCAAAGAAAGATCAATCCAATGAGATAAGGATTGGACCAATCACAAGAGCTCGTGCTAAGCTACTAGAACAACAGATGAACTTGTTTCTTAATGAACCTGGTGTTTTACTTAATTAGAATTTTATACTACCTAAGTCTTTGAATTATTGCATGATCAGGTACTTAGGAGAAGAAGGAGTAGCATGGAGCGAGGAGCTAATGGAACAAGGCGTGCTGATCAATGAAGAATGTGCGAGGGAGGAGAGGGAGGAAGCGCAAGGAGCACACAAGCTTGAAGATCAACACTTGGTGGACAATCTCTACCGTGGCAGAGAAACGCCACTTTTCTCTGCCACGGCAGGCTGCCGCGGCAGAGAAACGGGCCCGAATTTTGCCACGGCAAAAACCTGAACCGAACGCACTTTGGGTCGGTTTGTACCCTTAGTTGGGTGGGACCAACTCGGATCCACCCTTAGGCCGCCGCCCCCCAGACTCTTAAATAGATGGAGGCGCACTACTAGCTAGTTTGAGACCATGTTAAAAAAAATTGGAGTTGTTTCTTTTATAGAACCTCTGGAATTATCCTGTGATCGAATTCTACCAATTGCAATTGAGTGTGATCTGTTGTTCCACTGGGAATTAGTAGATTGCATACTACCGTTCGTGGTCGACGGCTACATGCGCAAGAGCATGGTGTTGTGAATATCCTACAAGGTTCGAGATCTGTTGCATTGGCATCAGGGTTTGAGCGGGAGAGTTCATAGCTACAGGCTAGTTATCTATCATCCACCATCATCATCAACAAGTGCTTGCTGAGAAGATTGGGCCACCCCATATCAATAACATGGTTCTGCTAATTCAGAACTTAAAAAATGCAAGCATATATGCAATATAGATGGGCACAATGGTTAAAGTTTATTAAGTGCAAGAAAAGTAAAGTGTGCCATCAAGTTTGCGAGAGCTTTAATCACTAATTTTCACATAACAAGTTTAATTCGGAAGGTAGATAAAAACATGAATATACTTGGAATAGCAAATGCTAATAGGTAGGTATGGTGGACTATTTGGAATAACTTGGTTTTATTTGGAGTTGGATGCATGAGTGGAACTCATACTTGGTATGGAGGCTAGCAAAAGACTAGGAGCGACCATCTAAGAGAGCAATAATGCCCATAATCATGCAAAGCAACAAAACATTATTAATTAAAGCATAAAGTGATATTACAAGTCAAAAACTAAATGATCATAGAGGCTATGGTGACTTGGTATAGTCTTCACATGGTTTGAGCATGCGCCAAGTCAACCCAAATAAAGTTTCACATGAGAATACCACAATATTATGCTTTTGTATGCTAAAACAACGCATGATTCTTTCAATGCATATTAAGCAATCTCAATTGTTTGTAACAAGACATGCTACAGCAATAATCACTAAACTAAAAAATATCAAGCATGATATGACAAAGCCTAGGACACAGTCAAAAACAAGCTCCTTTTATACCCCTTATAAGCATGAACTTTCCTACTCTTTTCCAATCCAAATCAAGCTATTTGAAACTATGTATGAATGCGGGGGTCCAACCAACTTTATTTAAGCAAACCAAGCAAACAAAAACTAAAAACGAAAACAAAGACGAAGACGCTCCAAGAACAGCACAATTGTGCATGAAACAATAAAAATGAAGTGTTTGGAAGAAACCTGAAATTTTTATTGATGATGAAGGGGTGCCTTGGGCAACCCCAAGCTTTGACGCTTGTACTTCTTGAATATTTCATGGGGTGACACGGGTGGCATCCCCAAGCTTTAGATTTTGTCCATACTTCATCTTATCCCATTGTTCTTCCCTACAGTTTAAAATTTCCATCATACAAAACTTCACACAATCTTCATTAGCAACATTAGTGTACTCAAGATAATAAGTCTTTTGGTTCAGTTTCAACACAAGTAAAACTTCCATTAAAACACAAGCTACTATAGAACTTCCTTTAAAAAGTTCAAATGATCAGAGAGAACTCAAAGAGAAAGAGATTAAGAGGCAAATGCAAATAATGGCAGAAATCTGTCAAAATAGACCAGCAGGCAAAAACCGATTTTTTCGAAGACCTTCTGTTGCTCAAATCGAAAAGTGTTGAACTAACGAAAGTTGGATAACAACCTGGGCATAGGCATAAAACATTACAGCTCAAACTAATGTACAGAGATTTCTCACGAAGTTTTACAGCGAAGCACAAAAATCTGTTTCGGGATAGCAACTTTCCCAAGTCTTACTTCTCTCTCATTAGAGGTTACTCTTGGCACAAAAACCACACAAAAATGATAAGGAGAGGTTATTAATGAAGCAATAACTTCCAAAACTCAACAAAATACTCCTAAAAAAATTTGGGTTAACTCCCAATAAGTGCTTTTCTTTAACGCCTTTGAGCTAGGCATAAGAAGCAAGAATCAAGTATTCTCAAATGAAGAATCATTAGAGAAAATTTTGTTTTAATAGGAGAGGAAAAAGGAATATTCTCTCTCTTCTTGGGGAAGTGTTCTATACCTTTCTTGAGTGGGAATTGATATTTGATGGTGCCTTCTTTCATATCAATAATGGCACCAACAGTTCTAAGAAAAGGTCTTCCCAAAATAATAGGACAACAAGCATTGCATTCAGCATCCAAAACATAGAAATCAACGGGTACATAGGCATTGTTAACAATAATAATAACATCATTAATACTCCCCATGAGTTTCTTCTTAGCATTATCATCAAGTTGGACATTTAAATAACAATCTTCAAATGGTGGCAAATCAAGCATTTCATAAATCCTTCTAGGCATAATAGAAACACTACTATCAAGATCACATAAAGCTTTGAGATCAAAATCATTCAATTTCATCTTAATGATGGGTTCCCAACCATCTTCTAATTTCATAGGGATAGAAGCTTTATTTTTCATCTTTTCTTCTTTAATTTTTATGAGAGCATCAGTAATGTGTTTTCTAAAGGCCATATTCATAGCACTAGCATTAAGACTTTTAGCAAGCTTTTGTAGGAAAATAATTACTTCAGAGATATTGCAACCATCAAGATCAAAATCATAATTACCATCTAAAGTAGTAGAGTTATTATTTCCCATATTTCGAAGAATTTCAGCATTTATATTAGAAAAGGTTCCATTGGTTTTAGGCATTTTTGCAGAAGGAATGGGGACTTCATGTGGTTTGCTAGCATCAACATTAGTGGTGGTGATAGTAGAAATACTAATATTTCTAGCAATTTCATATTCTCTTTCCCACTTAGCATGCAATTCAGCTAACAGTCTAACATTTTCATCAATTCTAACTTGTATGGCATTAGTAGAAGCAAAGGGATTTTCAATAGTTTCAGGTTTAGCAGCCATTTTATTCAAAGAAGATTGTGCTTCAGACAATGATGCTATATTTCTTTCAGCATTAGAGAGTTTTTCCTCAATAGTTGTATTGAAGGAAGTTTGTTTACTAATAAAATCTTTAAGCATGACTTCAAGTTCAGAGGGTACACTTCTATTATTGTTGTAGGAATTTCCATAAGCATTACCATTATTGGGAGGATATGGCCTATAATTATTATTACCAAAAATATTCCTATATGCATTTTTGCTAAAATTATTATTTCTAATTAAGTTCACATCAACTTGCTCTTCTTGAGAAACCAAAGAGGCTAAGGGAACATGATTTGGATCAATATGAGCTTTCCCATTAACAAGCATAGACATAATAACATCAATTTTATCACTCAAGGAGGAGGTTTCTTCAACATAATTTACCTTCTTACCTTGTGGAGCCCTTTCAGTGTGCCATTCAGAATAGTTAACCATCATATTATCTAGAAGCTTTGTTGCAGCACTCAAAGTAATGGTCATAAAGGTACCCCCAGCAGCCGAATCCTACAGATTTCTTGAATCATAATTCAGTCCTGCATAAAAGGTTTGGATAATCATCCAAGTAGTCAGTCCATGAGTGGGACAATTCTTTACCAAAGATTTCATTCTTTTCCAAGCTTGAGCAACATGTTCATTATCAGATTGTTTAAATTTCATTATTTCACTTCTCATAGATATAATCTTAGCAGGAGGATAGTAATTTCCAATGAAAGCATCTTTGTATTTTGTCCGAGAATCAATACTATTTCTAGTTAGGGATAGCAACCATTCTTTAGCTTTTCCTCTCAGAGAGAAAGGAAACAGTTTAAGCTTAATAATATCTCCATCTATATCCCTATGTTTTTGTATCTCACAAAGTTCAACAAAGTTATTAAGGTGACAAGCAGCATCTTCAGTACCAACACCAAAAAATTGTTCTTTCATAACAAGATTGAGCAAAGCAGGTTTAGTTTCAAAGAAAGTAGCTTCAGGAACAGGTGGAGCAATAGGTGTGCACATGAAATCATTTTTGTTGGTGCTAGTGAATTCACACAACTTACTGCTTTCAAGAGTATTCCTTTTTTGTGTTTTTTAATAAAGGAAGCAAACTAGTACAACTAATTTTTTTTTGATAAAAGATATGAGCAAACAAAGCAGAAATAAACAAAGCAAAACAAAAAAAGTAAAGAGATTGGTTATGAGGGACTCCCCTTGTGAAGATGTCCTTGACTCCCCGGCAACGGTGCTAGGAAAAGGTTGCTTGATGGCTCAAAATGTATCGAGCTTGTTGGGGAACCCCAAGAGGAAGGTATGATGAGCACAACAGCAGATGATGAGGATATATACAGGTATTATGATGATTCTGACTGGTTGAACTAGAAGGAAATATTGAGTCAAATCAATAATGACTATCAGGTGAATTCATTCCTAGTTGACCATGATGCTTTCATTTATAAGAACTTTATGCTACCTAAGTCTTTGTGCTATTGTACGATCAGGTACATGGGAGAAGAAGGTGTAACACGGAGCGAGGAGTTGAAGCATATGGAGCATGGCGTGTTGACCAATGAAGAATCCGCGAGGGAGGAGAGGGATGAAGCGCAAGGATCTACCAAGAAGAAGATCAACACATGGCAGGATCTCTGCCGCTACAGAGAAACGACGCATTTTCTTGCCACGACAGGCTACCGCGGCACAGAAACAGTGTCCTTTTCTGCCACGGCAGGCTACCGCGGCAGAGAAACAGGCCCAAACTCTGCCACGGTAGAACCCTGAGCCGAACCCAATTTTGGGTTGGTTTGTACCCTAGTTGGGTGGGACCAACTCGGTCACTCCCTTAGCCACTGCACCCCCAGACTCATAAATAGATGGGTCGCACTAGTTTAGGGTTTTAGACCATGTTAAAATTATTTTTGAGTTGTTTCTTTCATAGAACCTCTGGAATTACCCTGTGATCGAATTCTACCAATTGCAATTGAGTGTGATTTGTTGTTCCATTAGGAATTAGTAGGTTACAAACTACCGTTCGTGGTCGACGGCTATGTGCGCAAGAGCATGGTGTTGTGAATATCCTACAAGGTTCGAGAGCTGTTGCATTGGCATCAGGGTTCGAGCGGGAGAGTTCATAGCTATAGGTTAGTTATCTATCATCCACCATCACCATCGATAAGTGCTTGCTGAGAAGATCGGGCCACCCCATATCATCTTGGTATCAGAGTTGACAGGAAAGGATATCTTACCGTTCCAAAGTGAATAGAGATGCTTTACCAAACATACTCAAAGACTTATGCACTGATGTGATGAAGTGAATATCAAAGGTATAGAGAACGATCGCAGGGAACACAGGTTATTTATGGTCGAGCTCTAGGTATGGTATCCTAAGTACACCGCAAACAAGTCCTAGTGTTGATCATACAAAACCCAAGAAACACGCACATGGAGAAAAACGTGGCAATGCAACTATGAAGGGTGTTGCACTACTCTCGAGAGACACTAGCAAAGCTCAAAGTAAACACGCACAAGATTGCTCAATCTACCGGTGCACAAAGATATCACTAGGCCTCTTGCTCAAATTCTTTTTGTTTTGTACTTTTCCTTTTTCTTTTGTATAGCTATTTTTTCTTTTTCTTTTGCTATTTTGCTTTTTCTCTTTTTTTCAATATATCTCACACACGGCCAATTTACAAAGTACAACACCAAAATCCTAAGAGCAGCCTATAGGAGCGGAAACTAGTCTCAATGGGCAAGTTCCTACACCTATGAAGTAGAATGGTTGTGGCTAAGGTTAAGGAAAAAGTGCAATTTTTGCACTTTGTAACAATTCCTGCCGTGGCAGAAAAAATGATCAAAATCGTGCCGTGGCAGAAAAATTCCCTGCCGCGGCAGAAAAAACAGTGCAAAACAGTGCTGCGGCAGAACTCGCAGCAGAAAAAACGGCCGAAAACGTGCCATGGTAGGAAACCGAGTCATGGCAGAGAAGGACTCGCGGCAGAGAAACAATCCGTTTTTGTGTCGCGGCAGAAGTTGGCAGATTTTTTTTCATCCGACTCAACCTAGAGTAGCAACCAAGGACTCTTGTATGGATCGGATCTGAGCTTGTGGCGGCAGAAAAAGATGGTGGTTTCGACTAGAACTAGAAGAAAAATGAAGAAGTAGATCTACGAAGAACAGATCTAGATCTAAACTAAAGGATGAACACGACTAGTAACTATTACTTGAATAAGATGCAATCTAGGCTATGTCAACTCTTTTTGTGGGGCTTTTTCTGTATAGGAAGAAAAACACTCTCTAATATATGGATGGATTGTGGATTGCTTACCGAGGCAACAAGGAAATCTGATACCAAGATGATATGGGGTGGCTCGATCTACAGCACCTCCTATGGTGCCACCTGTAGTGGCTGCTAGCCACCCTCCACCATTGGCCAAACCTAATAATGTAATCATCTCTACTCCTGGTATTGTTTATTGTGCTATGGAGGTTGCTTTTGAAGAAAGGGAGCCATCTATTTTACAACCTGCATCGTCGGATTGTGTATTGTCACTTGCGAAGGATGTTTTAGTACCTACTACAACTGAGGAGATTGTTGATGACATTGGTACTGATTTGGAGCTTCAGCCAACATGTGCGACATATTGTGAGTCTATTCCTTCACTAAAGCCTCCTTGTGATTTGCCTAGCACTACTGTTTCAGCACCATGTTATAGTTTACCAAATTCAAATTTTGATCATGTGGTACTAATAACACATAAGGAAATACTTGCTAGAATACCACCTATTGATATTGTGTATTCCATCATGCTAAATGAACCTATGAGTATGAGTTGTGCTATGGACAAGATTTCTGAAATTTCATGTCTAAATTCTAGCACATATTCTCCTTGTTTCACTTTCAATCTAATTGGTGAATATAGCATGGATGAAAAATTTCTTGTGGATCGCATATGCATTACTTGTGATAGAATCGCTGAACTGAAACAAGTTGTTTTCAGCCATATATGCAATGTGTCACAAAATGTTTGCTATGGGACAATAATTTATGTTTGAGATATTATGGAAATACGTTCTGGTCCCATTGACATATTGCAACCAACACAAGTAATTTTACCTATGTTGCATTGTTTTAATCTTGCTAGGATAGAACCCAAGCTTTCATATTCATTGTGTTTGTCCCAAAATTCTTTGTCTAGTTATGTTACTACTTTAGACTTCATTGGTATTTGCAAATTGAGTTGCATCTTACATACTAGACAACATGATCATGTTAATAATAATCAGAGTAGCGCAGTTGAAGCATGGCATGAATCAATTTGGTTTTCACACATATTGAATTGGTTTGATATTGTTCACAAATTTGATCATAGATCTTCTTTGAGAAAACTGAATTTAATATTGAAAAACAAGACTATCTATTTAGTTGTTTTTCACCACTATCATGATTCTTTGTACTTCACTTATATCTGTAATTTAAGTTCCTTGATGTATACTGGACATACTTTTCATGTGAACAATAATAATACAACATGTTACATATGCATATACTTTGCGTACATGTTGTTCTTTTTGTTTCTTCCACTTTTAGCTTACCCAAAGCCGTGGACGGATTTTCATGAAGAAAGGGAGCATGATGAGGATATATACAGGAATTATGATGATTCTGACTACTTGAACTGGAAGGAAATATTGAGTCAAATCAATAATGACTATCAGGTGAATTCATTCCTAGTTGACCATGGTGCTTTCAATTATAAGAACTTTATACTGCCTAAGTCTTTGTGCTATTGGACGATCAGGTACATGCGAGGAGGTTAAGCATATGGAGCATGGCGTGTTGATCAATGAAGAATGTGTGAGGGAGGAGAGGGAGGAAGCGCAAGGAGCTACCAAGAAGAAGATCAACACATGGCAGGATCTCTGCCGCGGCAGAGAAACGATGCGTTTTCCTGCCACGGGAGGCTGCCGCGGCACAGAAACAGAGTCCTTTTCTGCCACGGCAGGCAGCCGCGGCAGAGAAACAAGCCCAAACTCTGCCACGGCAGAACCCTGAGCCAAACCCAATTTTGGGCCAGTTTGTACCCTAGTTGGGTGGGACCAACTCGGTCACCCCTTTAGCCGCCGCACCCCCAGACTCATAAATAGATGGGGCGCACTAGTTTAGGGTTTTGGACCATGTTAAAATTATTTTGGAGTTGTTTCTTTTATAGAACCTCTAGAATTACCCTGTGATCGAATTCTACCAATTGCTATTGAGTGTGATCTGTTGTTCCATTGGGAATTAGTAGATTGCAAACTACCGCTCGTGGTCGACGACTGCGTGTGCAAGAGCGTGGTGTTGTGAATATCCTACAAGGTTCGAGAGCTGTTGCATTGGCATCAGGGTTTGCGCGGGAGAGTTCATAGCTAAAGGATAGTTATCTATCATCCACCATAACCATCGACAAGTGCTTGCTGAGAATATCGGGCACCCCATATCAGCAAGTTTTCCCTCAGTTAGGAAACCAAGGTTATCGAACCAGTAGGAGCAAGGAAACACCTCCAAGGTGTTGTTTCCAACTTGGAATCCTGCACAACACAACCACAGAACTTTGCCCCAACTTACAGTGAGGTTATCAATCTCACCGGTTTTGCTGATAAAAAAGTGACGAGGGTTTAACTTATCAATGCCCATTGTTATGGACTTGGGTTTTGGAGAAGGAGGGAGCGTTGGAGACATCTATCGGCTAGCAAACAAGCACATAGGGGACTCGAAGATTTACCCAGTTTAAGGCCTCGCAGAGGTCCCTACTCCTGCTTGTCTGCTCGTGGAATTATTGAAGGGATCGAGGATTACAATGGTGCGCAGATGCAATCTGGCGAGGGTTGTGGAAACTAGGGTTGTGTGTGTCCTCCTCGCCGCCCCCTCCTAGCCTTTATATAGATAGTCTAGGTCTCAGATAGTAGGTCGAGTCAGTTACAAGTTAGGGTTTTCCCCTTTGAACTTTCTATCTTTAGCCTCTTCTTGTTCTTCAAGCAATCGGGAGTCCGTAGGTTACTTGAATTCTCCACTTGCGCTTTGGTGACACCGTGGGCTTCCGTTGTATTCAGGCTATATATACGAAGCATGAGTACCTGTAGGGTATACCCATGTCACAAAGGATTAAACGTATTGTGCGTAAGATAGTAATTGCTTGCAGAAAGTAAACAGTAAATAGCTTGTAGATTGATGGTAAAAGAATGGAACGGGGTCCATAGTTCACTAGAGGTGATTCTCCTTAAGATAGATGACATGTTGGGTGAACAAATTACAGCGGGGCAATTGACAAACACCGAGAAAGCATACATGCATATACTAATCATCTTGACTCCTATGAGATTTGATTGGGCATTACAACATTATACATAGATCGTAATCCAACTGCATCTATGACTAATAATCCACCTTCATGTTATCATCTGACCCCCTCCAGTATTAAGTTGCAAGCAACAGATAATTGCATTAAGCAAAGTGTGTAAAGTAAACAATACGATTGCTCCATGAACAAAGGATTGTTGTTTTCTCCCAAGTAGCAACAATACATCTAGTACCTTAGATATTTCTGTCACTTCCCCAGATTACTAGAGGCATGAACCCAGTATCGAGCATAAATACTCCCTCTTGGAGTTGCTAGCATCTACTTGGCCAAGATAGCTACTAACAATGGAAAGCATGCAAGATCACAAATAACATAGACATGATAGAATCAATTATCAATCTGAAATAGCATCTCAATATCCATCGGATCCACGTAAACACAACATATAAGATTACAAATAGATGAACTTGGTCATGAATGGAGCTCACAAGATCTAAACATGGTAGCACAAAGGAGCAGAACCAACCATCTAGCTACTACATGGACCCATAGTCCAGGGATGAACTACTCATGTATCACACCGGAGGCAGTCATGGTGATGAAGAAGGCCTCTAGGGTGATCTCTCCCCTCCGGCAGGGTGCCGAGAAGAGCTTCAGATCCCTCCCGGTCTAGGGATGGAGATGGCGGCGGCTACAGACTCTTTCGTGGCATTTTGATCGGGTACTTAGGGTTTTCGTCCCGGGAGACTTTTATAGGCTTAGGGGCAAGGTCGGTGGAGGCTCGAGGGGCCCACACCACCCCCCTAGCGTGGCCTGGGCTGGCCCACGCCACCAGGTGGTGTGGCCACCTCGTGGCCCTTCTTCGTCTCGTCTTCTGGCTCTGTGAGTCTTCCGGTAAAATATTAACTTTGGCTTTTGTCTGGTCCAATTCCAAAAATATTTCTTTTCCAGCTTTTCTGAAACCAAAAATAGCAGAAAACATGCAACTGGCACTGTGGCATCTTGTTAATAGGTTAGTTCTAGAAAATGTGTAAAAATACTCCAAAGTGTGGACAAAACATAAGAAAGTAGATATAAAACAAGCATGGAACATTAAAAATTATAGATACATTTGCAACATATCAAGCATAAGTCTGAAACTTTTGAAAAGTTTAAAGAGTTTCAGAGTGAGGTAGAGAATCAATGTGGCAAAAAAATAAAGGCCTTGCGATCTGATCGTGGAGGTGAATATTTGAGTCATGGATTTAGCAATCATCTTAATAGTTGCAGAATTGTTCAACAGCTCACGCCGCCCGGAATGCCTCAAAGAAAGAGGGTCTCCGAACAGCGCAATCAAACTTTGTTGGACATGGTTAGTTCGATGATGAGCCAGTCGGATTTACCATTATCATTTTGGGGTTACGCTCTAGAAACAACAGCTTTCACACTAAACAGGGTACCGTCTAAATCTGTAGTTAAGACACCATATGAGATGTGGACTGGAAAGAATCCCAGTTTCTCTTTTCTAAATATTTGGGGTTGTGATGTATTTGTCAAGTGACTTCAGTCGGACAAGCTAACACCCAAATCGGATAAATGCATTTTTGTGGGATATCCAAGGGAAACCTTAGGGTATTATTTCTACAACCAAGAAGAGGGCAAAATGTTCGTCGCTCGTAGCGGTGTTTTCGTAGAGAAAGAGTTTCTCACAAAGGGAACGAGTGGAAGGACAGTGCTACTTGAAGAAGTTCAAGATGAGCCAGTCGGGGATGCTTCTACGAGTGATGATATTGTAGCAAAATAATTTGAGGAACCCGTAGCAATAGAAGCACCACAACCACGAAGGTCGGCGAGGCTCTGCGAAGTGCGGGAATTATTATTGTTAGACAATGATGAGCCTGCAACCTATGCAGAAGCGATGGTGGACCCAGACTCTGAGAATTGGTTGATTGCCATGAGATCCGAGATAGAGTCCATGGGAGACAATCAAGTTTGGTACTTGGTTGACCTGCCTGATGGATTTTAAGCCACCGAGTGCAAATGGATCTATAAGAAGAATATTGATATGGATGGAAATGTTCACATCCATAAAGCTCGACTTGTTGCAAAAGGTTTTCGACAAGTTCAAGGAGTTGACTACGACGAGACTTTCTTGCCCGTGCGATGCCTAAATATATACGGATCATTCTAGCCATTGTTGCACATTTTGACTATGAGATATGGTAGACGGATGTCAAGACGGCTTTCTTAAATGGAATCCTTACTGAGGACACGTATATGATGCATCCCGAAGGTTTTGTCGATCCAAACAATGCTGGAAAGGTATGCAAACTTCAAAAGTCTATTTATGGGCTAAAGCAAGCATCTCGGAGTTGGAACATTCGATTTGATGAGGTTGTAAAGGAATTTGGCTTAATCAAAAAGGAATAAGAACCTTGTGTGTATAAGAAAGAAAGTGGGAAATCGCTTGTGTTTTTAATCTTATATGTAGGTGACATATTACTGATTGGAAATGACATTCCTATGCTCGAGTCTGTTAAGACCTCATTGAAAAATAGTTTTTCTATGAAGGACTTAGGAGAAGCAACATATATTCTGGGTATCAAGATCTATAGAGATAGATCAAGGAGGCTAATTGGATTAAGCCAGAGTACATACATTGACAAAGTGTTGAAAGGGTTCAGCATGGAAGTGGCTAAGAAGGGGTTCTTGCCCATGTCTCACGGCATTAAACTCAGCAAGCCTCGGTGTCCTTCGACCACTAATGAGCGAGAGCGCATGAGTAGGGTTCCATATGCTTCGGCTATTGGATCCATCATGTATGCAATGACATGTACTCGCCTAGATGTTTCCTATGCTCTAAGTGTTACGAGTAGATACCAGGCTGATCCAGGTGAAAGCCACTAGACAATGGTAAAGAATATCCTTAAGTACTTGAGAAGGACTAAGGATATGTTCTTAGTTTATGGAGGTCAGGATGAACTCAGTGTAAAGAGATACATAGATGCGAGTTACCTTAACAACTCAGATGACTCCAAATTGCAATTAGGTTATGTGTTTGTTATGAATGGTGGTGCTGTCAGCTGGAAAAGTTCCAAGCAAGATACAGTTGCCTCCTCTTCAACAGAAGCTAGATATATTGCCGCCTCGGACGCTGCAAAGGAAGCTGTTTGGATCAGGAATTTCTTGATCGCTCTTACTGTGGTTCAGGGCGCGTCCAATCCCTTCGCCGTTTATTACGACAACAATGGTGCTATTGCACAAGCCAAGGAACCTAGACAGCACCAGAAGAATAAACATATTCGCATGCATTACCATCTGATTAGTGAGTTCATTGATGATGGTAGTGTCATGTTATGCAAAATACACATAGACTCAAATGTTATTGATCCCTTGACAAAGCCACTCCCGTAGCCTGCGCATGAAGCGCACACAAGAGCAATAGGTATTAGATACTATCTAGATTGACTCTAGTGCAAGTGGGAGACTGAAGGAAATGTGCCCTAGAGGTAATCATAGAGATGATTGTATTTCATATGTATCCATGAGTTTTTATAATGTTCCTTGAATATCCATATATTAGGCAACTTGTATTGATTGGAAATTATGTGAATTTTTTGTGAAACTCTTTACTTGTATAGTTATCTAATAGTTGTCCCTAGTCAGAGTTCATGTGAGGACACACGTTAATATTAGACTAGCACAACGATTGGTTGATGACTATGTTTAGCAAGTCATCGACATGGAGATGTCAAACCAATGATGTGGACACATGTTATGAACATGGGGTTGGACTAACCCAACTTGAGACTGGCAATAATACTTGCATCTCTCTACACATCGTGTATGTTTTGTCCTTAGACCTGAGATTTTCGCATGTACTTGAGATGTGGATCGACCTACTTTGGGGCTGTCAAACACTACTCTATAACTGGGTAGCTATAAAGGTAGCTTTCGGGTTTATCCTGATACATGCTGCAAGGCATTGGTCAATCAAGATGGAATTTTCCCCTCTCTACTTGAGAAAGATATCTCTGGGCCCCTCGAGTGATCGGATCCAGAAATGCATGGTCGTGCTACATACGGTTAAGAGTTAATCTAGTAAAGGGATTCTGAATCACAGTATCGAGAAAGAGAGGTCAACTTGGAGCTAGACCAAATATCGTAGGGAAAAGGGAAAGACATGTACTCAACCTTGTGATGGTTCGTCCGAATAATCTTTATATGTGTTTAGGAGTTGGCACATCTTGCTAGAGGCCGCTACCAACTATTGATAGAGTAAGTGTACTCGTGTCATGTCTATACGTGTATGAACCTATAGGGTCACACATTTTAGGGGTTAGAAGCCTAATGAAGATTGGATCCGAATTAGACCAGACTTAGGCTGCTAATGGGCAGCTAATGTAGAAGCCCACCAGGGATGCCTATATAAGAGAGATTGAGGCGAGCTGAATAGGGTGGAGCATTCCACCCAGCCGCCACTCCTCTCACGCCTGTGTTGCACGTGCAGACCTAGCAGTCTGGCGTGTGACGGTTTCCACTCTAGACGTGTGGATACCTCGGAGGTTCTGCAGCTGTAGCACTTGGATGAGGTCGAGGAGGAGGCGTAGAACATCTACACTACCCCGATGTGCCTCATCAAGTTCCGTAATTGCGCGTCTAGTGGTAATCCCGTGATCTATGACAATAGTATTCTTGGTTGACACGGTAGAAAAAATTTATTTTACGCTAGTGTAGCCTACCCATAATCCTACAATAAACAACACGAAGGATAAGTAGAATGACTTAGATTGAATAAAGTATACAAAGTAAGTTCATTGTACATGATAGTCTAGCTAATAGAGTTGGAAAAAAGACAGTTGCAGAAATGACACTTGCGCTTGTTTATCCTCATTCTTCTCTCTTGTTTACTGTCCGTGTGCTTTTGACCACCGCTCTGTCCGCACATAGCGCAAGTCGTGTCTCGTACCTTCTATAAGGGTATCAGTGATCCAAGCCGAATAAGATGGTAAGCAATGGAAGAGCCCTCCAATGCGTTGGTAGCCGCTGATTCGTCTCTTCTAGCGCCATCGCCAGAGGGAGCTATCGCACTTCTGTTCCCTTCATCCATTAGCTCGAATGGAGAGAACACCTCGGACGCGCTCGTTGCCTCCTTCCATGGTACGTCGATGAAGGGCACAGTAGTCGCGTCGTCCACGTACGCTGACGCGGCCTCTTAACCCAAAGACACCATGTCGACGACACATGAAGAAGGCTCTGTAGACACGTGCGCATGATTCGTCGAGGCCCCGTATTCCTCCCACATTCGAGCATGCGACAGTGGCATGTCAACGAAGCAAGAGGACACCACCACACCAATATCACTGTCATCTAGTGGTTTGTTATTCCTTCCTTCTGAGGCACCATTCTCCTCCCACATTCGGGCATGCAAGGGTGGCATGCCTACAAAATAGAAGGACACCACCGTACCAAGATCGCCATCATCCACTGCTTGTACTTTCTCAGAAAAAGGAAAATGTCTCATCCATGCCGCAGCTGGGAGACAGTGCCGTGATTTCTCGGCGATGCTTTTCCTCATGGAGTAAAAGCTCAAGCAAAACACTAGTGTTCTCGAATGTTCGTATGGTATAGAAAGGAAGATCAGGAAAAGCGGTATTATCATCTAACATACATATGCTCGAGAAAGACATCACAAAAATGTGCATTGAATGCGATGAAGCGTCAATATAAGATACGTTAGCGACAGCCATCATGGATCGAGAGACACATGCCATCTTATGTGAAATCTACAAAAAAACACAAATATCAGACACGATTTAGGAGACAGACAGTAATGCAGACCGCATAAATGAGATAAAAAGATAAGAATAAGATACTTACCAAGTCAAAGCTAAAACAGAAAGGATGGTTGACTCATCCATGGAAAGCTGCAAAATCAAGGAAAAAACAGGCATGCAAACACTGAAAAATGTATAATACGAGGAAGCGAATATAACAGGTAAGGAAAATAAAGACGCACCATGCACCGAGAAGGCTACTTCCAAACAATATACTCGTGTCGCGTATGAAAAGATGAAAATGGGTTGTAAAGAACAAACGAAAGATCAGAACATAAGATAAGAAATACCGTAAAAGAGGAACAAATTTCTGAATTGTACCGCATTTGTGGAAGATGGCATCATACTAAGTGTGGAAGAGCAAGCGCGGAATATGAAGATGATGCCCACACGTACGGTGATCCTATCCGGGCCCGAGGCGCATTATCGAGTGTGCCCGCAATGAAAGTAGAAGATGGCTAGAGGCTAGACGGTGTTTATGGTCTATGGAGAGAGAGAACGATGTTGCGGAGCATATATACGAAACGGCGTGCAAGGAGTGTCAGAACCCAGACGGCACGCCATACGTCATATGGTATCATATCCTAGAGTCATATTTAACGAGATCATATCCACCATTGTAAGATCGTAACACACGACTTAATAGGATTGATAGGATACTCATATCAACAAGTTGCAACTTTTCTCCAGAAGATCATCCAAAAAGAACCTCCATGTTAAGCATGCTTGGCCTGGAGCAATCTGAGGATGGGTGACCGACCGAGAAGTTGTTCCCGCGTGTGCACGAGTGAGGATAGAGTGTGCAGAAAAGACGAGTGTTGGTCTGTGGGGCTAGTCTAGAGATCCTAGTAAGGTGCCAGGAGTGATACCCTCGGGGCCTGGTGGACGGGGCGTTACAAGTGGTATAAGAGCGATCGTCGGGGTTACACGGCATGTGTGGGTCAGTGGCAGACAAGTGAGCTGGAATGTGTGGCCCAGAGTGGACACGGCATGGCACATGTGCCGACATTGGACACATAGGTGTGTGCCAAGAGGGGAAGTTCCTAGCTTGTGGTTAACCGATGAGGATGTCGATCCTCTAAGAGTGGGTGTATGTAAGATCTTGGCGCGTGCTTAATAGGATTGATAGGATATTCATACCAACAAGTTGAAACTTCTTTTTCGGAAGCTCATCCAAAAAGAACCTCCAGGTTAAGCGTGCTTGGCCTCAAGCAATTTGAGGATGGGTGACCGATAGAAAATTTGTCCTCGGGTGCGCACGAGTGAGGATAAAGTGTGCAGAAAAGACGAGTATTGTCTATGGGGCTAGTCAAGAGATCCTATCAAGCTTCCAGGAGTGACACCCTCTAGGCATGGTGGACGGGGTGTTACAACCGCCTAATCTCGTTGCGAGAAACCTGCACGCCCGCGGGCTAGAGATACGAGGTTGGGACCACCTCACAAATAACCGCGACAAATTGCGCACGTTCATAGGCTATATACGCCAAGGCGGTTAGAGGCGGCATGTGGGCAGGATCCAAAGCTCTACCCTTGCACGCAAGAATCTGTGTCCGCCCATCCTTACCACTAGCAACTCAGCAACAGATCCTATCTGGGCCGCGAAAGCACACGGCCCTACAGGGTCTAGGTTGCCACGACGTATCTGTATGGGCCCCACATCCATGACAAATCACTTATGGGTAGAGCTAACACACCCATATCAGTTCGAAATGTCACACACGACCACGATACACCTGTGAGAAACTACTGCTGTCGAGGTTCCACTACAACATGATGACTTAGGATGGGCTCCACTACCGTGAAAAACCACGTCGTGCAAGGTACCATGCCCGCCCTTCGAGGGTCTACATAGCCACGTCAGCTCTGGATGGGCCCCGCGTCTGGGAAAATACTTGTACACCTAGGATTTATGATGCTAGATCGCCACATCAGCTCTTGAAGCGCCCTGTGTCCGTGAAAATAGGCATGCACGTAGGGGTTAAGATGCCTTGTCGGCTCTCGGTAGGCCCAGTTACCACAATAATCCACGGCTAGCATGGGCTCATGGCGCCACGTTGGCTACATGTGGGTCCCACCACCCGATGGGTACAGACGCGTATCGCGGTTGAAACTCCTCTCACAGGACGAAACCCTTCTCGCATACACTAACATTGGGCCAATGAAGCACACATGTCCAACCCACCAACGATGCGGGGTACCGCACCACGTAGTACACTCGTATGCGGTAGGGAATCTTTCGCCCTGATCCGCAGTGAGGCCCGCCTCAAGGGATAGCAGGGCTGCGTTGCCACGTTGCAATGTTTCCTTTTCGGCCTCCATCCCATGATCGAAACAAATTGGGATGACGTGGATAGCTGTTTGAGCTGAAACAATCTAGCCCTACTCCTGATAATAAAAGAACCTGCACGTCATTCACTTATGTGTACTACTTTCCATAAATAAATAAACATGAGTTTTGACAACTTTTTGAAAATAAACATGAGTATGAACATTCTTGGATTTCAAGCCGAATGACCAACGTCATAGTCATATATACATCATACTTTATTTTTATGTTCCCTATCCAAGAATTTGCAAGATGACAAATTTGGCCATGTTTTGTAAACAAATAGTAATGAAAAAAAGAGTCGTGCATGGTGTCTTTTTACGTATATTACTTAGCCATGAAAAATGATGAACATGAGTACTTACAACTTTTGAACATTCTTGGGTTTCAAGCCGGACAACCAAGGCCATGGCCATATCCACGTCATAGTTTATGGTGATATTCCCATAGTTGGGAGTAGTTGGGTGAATCTTGGCATGGTTAACAATGTTGCCACTAGGAGTTACCAACCATTAGGAAAAGAAGAAAGTTCAATTTTCCAAGTGAAAGGAGTGTATTTTTTGTTAAGAAAGTAGGAAGAATATGTATTTTCTATAAAAAAAGAGAGAATAGACTATGAGCACAGAGGAGGCAACACGAGAGAGCAGCAGAGATGGGGAGTTAAAGGTAGTCCGATATCAAAGAAAAGTTGTCATGGCTTCCTAACATGAGCTACATAGTATAGTCAATTAGTAGTACTAGTAAATTTCAGGACCTTTACTATATATGCACGCAAAAAAATTGTGTTTTGTCTCTCCTTCACTGCCTCATCACCATCCATACCCTGGTTGGCTGATCTCTTCCACGTCCACAATGTGGCGCTCCACACATGTCTTGACTTGTCTTGTGTTGGCGGCTCTATGTCAGTAGTTGGCGTGTTCGAGTAGCTGCGTTGGTGTGCATAAGGAGGAACCATTTTGGACCTTGGGGGAAAAACATATTAGAGTAGCAACTCAAACTTTCCCATATTTGAAATTTTCAATTCCTTCCCAAACATCTGAAGGGAAGGATATTAAAAATATCTCCATTCGCATGAGTACTTAAGTGGTGCGCAAGGGAGTTTTGATACATCCCATCGCATTGGATGTACACAATTATAATCTGGCCAGCCTTCCTACTCCGCACTACTCTAGCTCCATTTGTTCCATTTCACACCCTACGAAGAGGAAGCACCAAGCACACTCGTAGCAAGCTGGTTCGAAAGTGAGGAGAGCTTTTTTATGAAGCAAGTAGTACAGTAGTACGAAGAGTATGGCTCAGCTGATATCATGAGAAGAAGCCAGACCCGACTGTTTTCCTTGCTTAATTTCAGGGTCATTTTTCCTAAATGTATGGACCTCCATGTAATTTTCTCTTTTTAAGGTCCTCGATATAAACTGTACTCCCACCGACCATGTCAACTTTTTAACTACAAGTAAGCAAGATATATTGCTCTTAAAATTTGCCAAAAGTCTTTTGAACCTAACCTGGAATTCAATACATCATAAACCACCAAAAGTTCTAAAAAACTGAAGTTCTTGCTATGCATTTGCATCCTGACAAAATTTACACCATTTTCGACACATTCAAATAAATAATAAAATGTATAATATTTTTTGTGTGGCACCCTGTTACGTGTATTGATAAACATGTGTTTTGACAACTTAAAAAAAACTAATTGGAAGCTTTCCAATATTGGCTACCATGCATCAACATTATTAATCATTCTTTGGTTTCAACCCAAACGGTGAAGGTCATGTCCTAATCGACATCATATGTTTATTTATGATACAATTCCCACATCTGGTAGATGGGTGCATCTTCTTGTACTAATCAATTTTGCTAGTGGGAGTCTCCAACTATTAGGAAAAAGTTTATGGTAATTTTCCATGTGACATTAGTATTTTTTTCTATAAAGAATGTAAGAAGAGTATGACTGAAATGCCACAACCCTAGTTTCATATAGAGTTTACCATGTTCTACTTATGATTTCCAAGTTCTATGAGTTTTCAAGCTTCTTAACTGAACTCCGCCCACTTAAATTACTTTATATCAATTTATCAAGATTTCCAATTTTCTAAGTGACGAGAATGTTTTTTAAATTTATAGGAACACAAAAAATATTTTCATTTTTTTGACTGACGAGATTTTTTTCTTTAAAGCATGCACGGAGAATACGGTCTAGAATGCCATAAAGCCAAGTTTTCAGACATATTGTGAACCATGTTTCACTTAAGGTTACCAAGTTTAATTACGAATTTTTAAGTTTCTTAGCCAACCATGCCATTGAAAATAGGTCAAATTTGAACTATAAGTATACGTGATAGATTGCTCTTAAAAATTACAAACATCTTTTGAGTCTTTATGGTACTGAGGTATTCAATACACATCAAAAACCAACATGAGTTTTATAGGATTCAAGTTCTTACTATGAATATGCATGTCGACAATTTGATTCTCACTAGTTGTGAAACCAAATTAATGAAAACCCTAAAAATTGAAGGATTCCACGTGGCGTCCTCTTACGTTTACTACTTGCAATAAAACCTAATGTATAACCTTGAGTCATCATAACTTACAAAAAAGCTGCTCCACGATATGGCCTATCGTATATGAACATTATTGGATTTCAAGCCGAACGACAGAGGTAAGAGCCATATGTATATCCATTTTATGGTAATGTCCCCATATTTTGGTAGATGGATGCATCTTGGAATAGTAAAAAATAGTGTCAACCAGAGTTTCCAACTTATATGAATAAAAAAACTTTTTCAATTTTCAAAGTGACGAGATTTTTTTTGCAAACCAAGCACGAAGAAAAATAGCTCGAAACGCTACAACAACCTTAGTTTTCAGACAAAGTGTGGACCATGATTCACTTGATTAATTACCAAGTTTTATGTGTTCTCAAGATTCCTAGCAAACTTCGCCCACTTAAATGAATTTAAGTAGATGTGTCAATATTTGGTGAAATTTGAACTATAAGTGGTAGCAAAATTGCTCTTAAAGTTATACAAGTATCTTTTCAAGGTACCCACCAGGCTATCCATATACTGAAAAACAACAAATTTGTTGAAAGATTCAACTTCTCTTGCGTTAAGAATTTGCATGTGGAGAAATTTGACTTTGATTTGAAAACAATAAAATTAAAATTAAAAAGTTAAATTGCACAAGGTCCTTTGACATGTACTACTTGCCGAAAAATATGATAATCATGAGCATTCACAACTTTAAAAAACTGCTTCAAAATATGACCTTCCATGTATGAATATCCTTAGGCTTCAGGTCGAAAGACAAGGGTAAATGGCCATACTTTATGGTAATGTTCTCATATTTAGTAGATGGGTGCATCTTGTCATGGTAAACAATAATGCAGCCAATAAGGGAAGTTTCCAACTTTTAGGAACAAAAAAACAATTTTGAATTTTGGAAGTGAATATAATGTTTTCCTTTAAATTAAAGCAAGCACGGATAATATGGCTTGGAATACCACAAGCCTAGTTCAACCCAAAGTTTGGACCATGTTTCACTTATGATTACCAAGATTTATAAGTTCTTGAGCTTCCTAACTAACTTTGCCATTTAAACGAATTTAACCTGATTTGTCAAGATTAGGTAAAATTTGAACATAAAAGTAAGTGGTAGATTTCACTCAAAGTTCTACAAATATCTTTTGAAGGTATCCACCAGGAAGTCAATCTATCAAAAATCACCGAGTTCTTTTGAAAGATTCAACTTCTTTCTCATAATTTTCTTGTAGAAAATTTTGACCTTGTTTTGAAAAGAATCAAACAAAATAATATTAATAATAAAAGAACCCAATCGGTGTCCTCTTATGTGTACTACTTTTCATGAAGAAATAAACATGAATTTTGACAAGTTTTTGAAAATAAACATGAGTATGGACATTCTTAGATTTAAGCCGAACGACCAAGGTCATGGCCATATCCACATCATAGTTTATGGCGATGTTCCCATATCTTAGAGTAGCTGGGTGAATTTTGATATGGTAAAAATGTTACCACTAGGAGTTTCCAACCATTAGGAAAAGAAAATTCCAATTTTCGATCTGACAGAAGTGTATTTTCTGTAAAGCAAGTGGAAATAATATGTATTTTCTATAAAAACAAAGAGCGAGAAGAGACTATGAGCATTGAAGAGGCATCACGTGAGAGAGCAGTGAAGTGGAGGAGTTGAAGGTGGTGTGATGTCATAGCCAAGTTCTGATGGCTCCTTGACACGAGGTACATGGTACAATCAACTAGTAGTATAATGAATTTCAGGACTTTTACTATATACGCACGGAAAACAAATTGTGTTTTCTCTCTACTTTGTTGTCTCATCACCATCCACACCCCTGTCGATTGATCTCTCCCTCGTCCACAATATGATGATGCGCACGTGTGTCGACCTCCCTTGTGTCGGCATCTCCGTGTCGGTATCTGGTGTGTTCGTCAACTGCATTGGTGTGCATAAGAAGGAACCATTTTGGGCCATGGCGGCAAAAATTATTAGAGTAGCAGTTTAAAATTTCCTGGTTTCAAAAATTTTACTTCCTTCCCAAATATCTGAATGGAAAGATATTCAAAAGATTGTTGTTCGCATGAGTACTTAAGTGGTGGACAAGGGATTATTGATATGTCACATTATAATCTGGCTAGCCTTCCTACTCCGCAATACTCCACCTCCATTCGTTCCATTTCACACCCTGCAAAGAGGAAGCATCAAGCACACCGACAATAAGCTGGTTCGAAGGTGAGGAGAACATTTTTGGGAAGCAAGTAGTACAGTAGTACGATGAGTATGGATCATCTGCTCTCTCGAGAAGGATTCAGACTCGACTCTTTTTCTTGCTTAATTTTAAGGTCCTTTATGCTAAATGCATGGACCTCTATGTAATTTTGTGTTTTTTGAGGTCTTCGATATAAACTGTACTCCCACTGACCGTGTCAAATATTGACTACAATAAGCGCGATAGATTGCTCTTAAAATTTTCCAAAATATTTTGAAGCTAATCAAAAATTTAGTACATCAAAAACCACCGAAAGTTCTGAAAAAATGAAAATTCTTGCTATGCATCTGCATCCTAAAAAAATTGAAACCGTTTTGGAAACACTCAAATCTATACTATTAATTGTCTAGCCATACGTTCGTCACCCCCAAAATTTTATGTCTGCTGACTTTTGGTCGGCTTTGCCCTCACTTTTCAAAGATATTATGCACCATGCCACCGCAAAGGGTAAAATACTCGTTCGGTGAAAAACTCCCTCTTCTCTTCACCTGAGCATCTCCCTGCGCTGCTGCCGCCCGCTTCGTCACAACGGCACCACCCGTCCCTTCCTTCCCCATGAGTCCTGGACGCGTGCTCTTCTCTCCATGCCGGAGAGGGTCTCCCTGTCTTGCCTAGAAAATCCCCAACCTCATGCGTGCCTCCGCACTTCCCCAACCTCCTCTCACCGTCCCATCTCCAAGTCGGAATAAATTGGAATTGCAACAAGGAAACTGCACCCCGGATCAATTGAGAAACACATCTGGATTATTCGAAGGTGCTCGCCCACTGATCAATCAATCGCTCAGTCCATCCTAGCATGGTGTGTAGGGGCTTCTTCCAATGCGTTCACAAGCTGCTCAACTTCGTCTTCATGGTGTTCGGCCTGGCGATGAAGGGATATGGCGCTTAGATGCTCGTGCTAGGGCTTCAGTTGCTGCGTCCATTGCTGACGGGACCCTCATGCGGCTGATGCTTCTACTTCTTGTTGATTTGACTCTATCATATAGGACAACATAGTGGCTCTCCAGCGCCTGCCTGGTGCATCATCTCTTTGTCTCCTTTTGCTTGGCACAATTGTTGAGGGCAAACCTCTAGGGTGGCCTGATCTTTCATGAATCCCACTCAAATCAAGGATGGAGTGTGGCGAGAGGAGGGGAGGATGAACACGACGAACTCACGCATGAAGAACGCGATGAACACACACACGCAAAACCACGATACACACCAAAAGCTCACGCTGGAGGTGACTGGTCCGGCGCAATCCGTAGGATCAGCGACGGGCGGAGGTCTCTCTCTCGAACTGGCATGGCGAGATGGGAGACTGGGTGAGATCTTGGCGTCTAGGCAAAGGGACTCCGACGCCTAGGCCTTGTACAACGCAGAGGCACGATGCAAAGTCCAACGAGGTTTGTGATATTTGGTGCTCCTTTGTCAAAGGAGCATGAGGCAAGAACTAGATAGATCCACAAGGGGTTTCCACTAATTCCAAATATCATGCCTAGGGTTTACAATAGAGGTGGGGGACTATATATAGGCTAGCCACACAGTCATGGGTACATTAGGAATAAAAGACAACTTCTGGATGGACTAAGGGGTACATGGGCCGAAGGCCCAAAGGCCTTTTACATTCCTGGTGTCGGTCGGACCGGAGACTCTAGTGTGCAGGTCGGAGACTCCAGCCTAGGCTAGAGATTCCGGTGGAGCCTCCGGACCAACCTCCATAGGGGCATACAGATTGTCCCGGAGCCTAGTTTAGGGGATCAGACCAAAGGAGGGGGCAGCGTCTCCAAGGTCTTTAGGCTGGAGACTTTGGCAGGCCAGAGACTCTAGTGTGCGCAGACCAGAGACTCCGGTCTGAGCAGCTCCAGCGACTTCTGCTTCATGCTCTGCTCCTTGTTCTCCATCCTTGGGTGCTTGGTGATGTGTTGGGGCTTTGTACCTGATGATGCATAGAGTAGTTGCATGAAGTAGCACACCATGCAAGGATGTATCAAATTGGCATGAGGAGAGGAGCGAGTTCACCTTAGCTTGTAAGAGTTTGGCTCGGGCACGAGTCATGGGTCCACTTGGGGGACTTGGTGGTGTAGATGTAGGAGCGTCCATAGGACGGGCTACATCAGCTCCCCCCTGGGAAAGAGTCATCCTCGACTCTTCATCGGTATCATCTTGAACATCTCCATGGTAGGGTGAGAGGTCCTTGACATTGAATGTATTGGTTGCAAGGTACTTGGAGGTTGGAATGTCGATGATGCAGGCGTTGTTGTTGATTCTTTTGAGGACCTTGAAGGGACCATCTCCTCTTGGCTTGAGCTTGGAGCCGTGTTCCTTGGGAAGCGGTCCTTGCTTATGTGTATCCACACAAGATCACCTTCTTCAAAGATCATCTCCTTCTTGTCCTTGTTTAACCTTGAAGCTTGGCGAAGGACTTGTTGTTCGATAGTAGCTCTTGTTTCTTCATGAAGTTTCTTCATAGCTTGTGCGCGCTTCTCAACATCCATGTTTGTGCGCTCATGGAGAGGTAATGGTAGTATGTCGAGCGCGGTGAGGGGCTCGAAACCATAGACAATCATGAAGGGACTCATCTTGGTTGTTAAATGCTTAGCACGGTTGTAGGCAAACTCGGCGTGTGGAATGCATTTCTCCCAATCCTTCAAGTTCTTCTTGATCAACACACGTAGAAGAGTTCCGAGGCTTCGGTTGACAACTTCGGTTTGGACATTGGTTTGGGGATGTGATGTGGATGAAAAGAGTAGCTTGACACCGAGCTTGGCCATGAGGGTATTCCATAAGTAGCTCATGAATTTGACATCACGGTCAGAGACGATTGTTCCTGGTACGCCGTGAAGACGGACGATTTCCCTGAAAAACAGATTTGCAACATGTGAAGCATCGTCGCACTACAAGAAATGTGTTGACTAGTGACCTTTTCTTAACGATCATGGTTTTTTTGGTCATAGTTCTGTGACCATTTGGTTCGAAATGGTCGTAGGCCATTTGGGAGGGTCCAGAGCCATAAATTTTATGACCAATTTAGCAATAAAGGTCATAATATTCTTACATGAATTGGTCTTAGCCTAAACAGTAGTGGTCCACGACCTTTTTTTAGCAGATTAGGACCAATTTAAATGGTCATAACATCTATGACCATACTATAACGTCCTTAACTAGGATGTATTGACATGACTAGGTCGCCACATCAGCAGTTGCGTCTACATGGCAGTATCTAGGTGTCATTTGAACCATCTGACAAGTGGGACCCAATGATTTTGACTATTCTAACAAGTGGGACAGGTGCATTTAGCATGTTGGGTCATATTTTCTTTGAAGACCATTTATCATGCTTTGCTGGACTGGACCAGCCCGCTCGACCATTTAGCATATTGGGCCCGAATAAACCTGCTACAATGTATGGCGGCCTAGTTAGGCCCATACTGTGGGTAGAACCCACGCCCAGTTAATTGGCAAAAAATAGCGCACCGGGGACTCAAACCCACGACCGGGCGCTGTTTCAGATAGCCCCCTACCACTGAACCAGGCAAGTGTTGTTGATACTGTGGCCTTCGTTATGTATATGAATAGACTTTATTTGTATCTGACTGTACATATCCACCTGCGGGGAACCTAGCAGAAAAATCGGGTCTTCCTCTTTGCTGCCGGTGTAGGCGACCAGTGAGGGCGGGGCGGTGGTGCTGTCGGACTCCCCGTTGGCGGTGCTGCTGCTCGACGGAGCCCCTTCCACTTTCTTCTTGCTACCAGGACAGGAGGAAGCGGCTCCCTTCTATGACTCCCCGTTGCCACGAGGCCCCTTCTGCGACTCCCCATCAGCGGCAGTGCTGCTGCAGCCGCGACCGAGCAAGGGGCAGAGAAAGCGGCCGAGCAAGGGGCCGCGGCCGAGCACCTCCAGGTCTGTGCCCCTCTCATCTCCCCTCTCCCCTCTCCCCTCTCCCCTCTAGGTCTAGGTATGTTCTTCAGTTTGTGTCCATGGAATTGTTTGGTGAAATGCTTGGAATAGTTTGTGTCCCTGTTGCTATGGAATAGTTTGTGTCCCTGTTGCAATTGTTTGGTGAAATTCCCCTGTAGCTATGAAATTTTCAGTCAAATGCTCCCTGTAGCAATTCAGTCAAATGCTCCCTGTAGCAATTTTACTATGATGTTACTCTAATCTTAGCTATGGAATTTTCTGGTTTGGTTTCATTTGATGTTACTCTAAGCTTAGCAATTCTACATGCTAACAATTCGTTGGTCTTTTGCATGCAAATGGATAGACGCTGGATTACCAAAGGAGTTAGAAGGCTTTCTTATGAGCATATAATGGGAGTGAACGAGTTCATGCAGTTTGTTCGCAGAAGTGTTGCCAAGGGTGCTCAAGTTCTTTGCCCGTGCCCCAGCTGTAATAACTGTGATCACCAGACTCTACATGATGTAGAGGCTCATCTACTGATGCGTGGGATGGCATCCACGTATGATAGATGGATCCATCATGGAGAGGCTTTACATGCAGAACCAGGAGATGAACCTGAACATCATGAACCTAATGCACCACAAGGTGGTGATTTTGTACAAGATGATGATCAGCAAGTGGGTGTTGTTTTGGAGGAGGAGGATAGGGATGAAGATGATAGAATCCCTGATCTGTTTAAGGATCTATACCAATCTGAACCACAAGGTGAGGAAATGAATACAATCTATGCCGAGCTTATAGAGGAGGCGAAGCGTCCAGCTAGTGATGGTGGTACAGTGTCCAGATTTGCTTTCACTGTGAAGTTACTCCACGTCAAGTCCTTCTAACGGATAAGAAATGTTGCCATCAACGGAATACTCCGTATCTTGACCATGCAGTACCCTAAAAGCTCAATTCCCAAAAATTATGAAGAAGCATTGAGTGTAATCCACAGACTGGGGCTTGGTTATGATTCAATCCATGTCTTCCCAATACAATGTGTCTTGTTTCGGAAGACATATGCCAACCTTGACAAGTGCCCGAAATGTGATGCCTCTAGGTGGAAAGATGCAGATGGGAGGAGGCAGATTCCGGAGAAGGTGTTGAGGTACTTTCCTATTATTCCAAGGTTGTAGAGGATATTTTTTTCAAAGAAGCAATCTGAGGAGGTACAATGGCATAAGCTAAAGCGGCAACCTGTGGATAATGAACTTAGCCATCCAGCTGATGGAGAGGCATGGAAAGACTTTGATGATAAACATAAAGAGTTTGCTGCCGATGCGAGGAACATTAGACTTGGCCTTGCCACGGATGGCTTTAACCCTTTTGGAATGAGCAAGAAATATAGCATGTGGCATGTATTTGTTGTGCCATACAACCTTCCACCTTGGGCATGTATGGATCAATCCAACTTCATGATGGCTCTGTTGATCCCGGGTCCATCTTCTCCAGGAAAGGATTTTGATGTCTTTATGGAGCCCCTCGTTGAAGATCTGATGAAGCTATGGGAGGGTGTGCGTACCTATGATGCCCTTAGTCCTAATAAGTTTGATTTGCAGGCTGTGGTAATATGGTGCATCCATGATTTCCCTACGATGCACACTCTGTCGGGCAGGCTCACGGCTGGTTATCAAGCATGTGTTCGGTGTCACAAGAACCCGTGCTCAGAAAGAATAAGGAAAAAGTTGTGCTGGATAGGGAACCGGCTTTTTCTTCCTCGCAACCATCGTTGGCAAAGAAGAAGAGATTTCAATGGGAAGACTGAAAACCGCGACGCATCGGTGGAGTTCAATAAAGAAGAGCTCGAGCAGCAACTTGACAAGGTGAAAGATGTGAGACCGGGAAAGGGTCAAATAAAAAGGAAGTAGGAGGACGGTCAATGTTGGGACCGGAGGTGTATCCTGTGGGACCTCCTGTATTGGGCAGATCTCAAGTTGAGGCATAATCTCGATGTAATGCACATCGAGAAAAACATATGTGATAATCTTCTTGGGACATTTATGAACATTGATGGGAAATCAAAGGATACACTTAACTCGAGGCTTGATTTGGAAGATATGGGCATAAAAGAAGATTTGCATCTACGGCCTGTTGAAGGTGGTGAGTCGTTTGAGATGCCACAAGCATGGTATACAATGACTAAAGAAGAAAAGCTTGCATTTTGTGAATTTATCAGAGCAGTGAGATTTCCAGATGGGTACTAATCTTGCAAAATGTGTGTCTCCTGATGGATGCAAACTCCAAGGTCTGAAAACTCATGATTGTCACATCCTCCTCCAAAGGATTTTACCTCCTGGACTACGTGGAATAATGGATAAAGAAATATATGAAGCGGTTGCTGAGTTGGGGAATTTCTTCAGAGAGTTGTGCTACAAAACACTTAAGCTATCTGTTCTTGAAAGACTCGAAAAAGAAATTCCGGTTATCCTCTGCAAACTCGAAAATATCTTTCCTCCAGCCTTCTTCACTGTCATGGTCCATTTGGCGGTCCATTTACCCAAAGAGGCAAGACTTAGAGGTCATGTACAATACAGTTGGATGTACCCCGTCGAAAGAAGGATGCTTACATTTAAGCATTATGTGCGAAACACGGTGAGGCCTGAGGGGTCAATAGCCGAGGCATATATTGCTGATGACAGCCTGATGTTTTGCTCGCGGTACTTTGATGATGTGGAAACAAGATTTAACCGACCGGGCAGAAATAGAGAGCGGAACGATTTGCAAAGTGCTAATGTCTCAGTTTTAAACAATGGTGTCAACTTCCTTGGAGGGTCATAATATTTGAAGGCTAGTGGTGATGTGCTCAGAAGTTGCCCCGAGGTTCTACCATATATCAAGTATGTCATCTCTCGTGTGCACTCGATATTTTTTTTCCTGGTACATTTTACCCTGATGTACATTTAATTAACTATATATTTTGCAGTTTGTGCAAGGAAGAGCTGATTGGTCAAGATAGCCGCATCAATGTTGACAAATGGCTTGCGAAGGGATTTGCTAGATGGTTTAAGAATCATGTGAGTACTTCGAATTTGGAGTAGTACTATGATGGAATTACTTGAATTTGGAGTAGTACTATGATGGAATTCACTCTTTTCCTATTTTTGCAGATTGGAAAATTGTACGAGAAGAATGAGGTCGGTGATGATCTATTTTGTTTGGCATGTGCACCGGATACGCGAATGAGACTTTATTCAGCATGTGTTGTTGATGGTGTCCGCTACCACACCGTTGACCGCAAGAAAAATAGAAACACGCAGAATAGTGGAATTGTCGTGGAGGGAGACCGTGAGTCGACCATCATTGACTTCTACGGTCAGCTCAAAAGCATCATCAAGCTGCAATACAAATCCAGCGGAGGTGTCCATCGTCCGGTCATCTTGTTCCGCTGTGATCGGTTTGATCTTGGCGGGAAGAAGACGAGCCGAGTTCGGGAGGATCAACACTTTATAAGCATTAACACGGCAAGGTTCTGGTACAAGAATGATCCTTTTCTTCTAACAACACAAGCCACAAAGGTCTTATATGTGCCAGACACCCTTTTGGGTGGGCATTGGCGCGTTGTGCAAAAGTTCCAGCACAGACATTTGTGGAGCATGAAGGAAAGTGAAGTGTAAAAGGGTCCTTGTGGTGGTGGTGGTGGCCTATCATACCAAGATGACGACACGCCAGAAGTTCTGATGCTAGCTAATGAATCCAATGTGGAAACCAGATCGCAAAGGCGCCCTGAACGAGTATTAGTTGATGCCGTGGTTGTGGAAAGAACGAATAAACGTAGGACGGAGCTGGTGGATGAACCTGAAAATGATAACGGAGTTGATGAGACAATGTACCAGTACTATGATGATGGTGAAGATAATAGGCAGGACGACGATGATGATTAGTTTAAATCTGGAAGGTAAATTCTATCCTCCATTATCTTTTTTTATCTGCTTGCTCAATGCAAACTGCTGGCCTGTTGCTAATGGTGTTGGAGTCCTTGTGTTTTGCAGTCCTGTTGTTGCCAGAAGTGAGGAGTGTTGGTGTGTTTTGCAGTCTTGCTGCTGCCAGAAGTGAGGAGTCCTGGTGTGTTGCTTCAAGAAGTGAGGAGTGCCAGAACTGGTCTTTTTCTTTTGATCTTTAGTTTGTCAAATTGTAATGCAGCAATGTGATAGAATGGAGTGCCAGAACTGATCTTTAGTTTGTCAAATTCTAATGGAGTGCCAGAACACTGATCTTTAGTTTGTCCAATTGCATTTTATCTTGTGCTCCTAAACACGACAGCAGCACAAGTCTTGTGCTCGAACAGCATACTGGTATAATACATGCTCGAAGCAGCAAAAGCAACCTGGAATAATAGGAAAAGTATATATATCACCAAGCAAAAGCAAAGATGCTCGAACCTAGAATAGTATATATGATAGCTCTAGCTCGAACCTGGAATAGCAAAAGCAAAAGCAACCTAGACATGTAGCATATATGTCACATCCCAAAAATTTCCAAATTTTGAAATGTAAAAAAAAACTTAAATCAAGTGAAGAAACAAGTTCTTTGAAATTCAGAAAGAACAAAAACTTTTGGAACATTAATATAATGCCTCCAAAACCGAAGTCAAATAAAATGATTTTTGTTTGTGAAGTGGTGTGCATGTTTTAAAATCCCAAATCATGAAGCATGCATGAGCATCTTGACTTGGTTGCGTTTTAAAAAAACCTAAGAGAAGTGAAAATTAGCTCAAACCCTAAAACTCTAATTATTTGTTAACACTCAAGAACAACACAATACTATGGATATATTCCATATTTAAATTATACAAAAGAACTTCTATGTGAGCTAAAAAGTTAAACGGCGAAATTATAAAACCATATAAATTAGTTTAACTCTATTTGAAGCCCATTTTCTTCTTATTTGACTCTTTTTAAACATACCCTTTTTGGTCTAAGCACATGCATGCAAATCTAAGCACATGCATGCTCAATTAGTGTATATATATACGTTTTAGTTTAGATTAGCAACCCATCCTTTTCTCTCTTTTTCTTTGTGGTGCATGCCAAACAGCATATACGTATATGTGGCCTTCTCTCTCTAATCTCTCTCTAGACATAGTTTTTTCTCTCACTCTTTCTTTGTCGTACATGCATGGCAGCATTAGCAAGTCATACTCTATTCTTCCTTTGTATGCCAGTATGCTGCTTTCCTTCTTCTTCTTTTTTTTCTGCCGATGCATCTCATCCAGTCCAGCTCACCAAGCCCAACCAGACTAGCTAGCGAGTGTTGCTCGACTCAGCACGAATGCACGCACGGGACGGAGTACTAGCCTAGCACGTCTAGTGTCGCCGCGCTGCCTTGCCCCGCAGCACAGCCGAGCGAAGCGCCGCCCTATTTCTTCGTCTTCCTGCATGCAACAAGTACTCAGCTGAAACGTCCGGATCAGAAACTGCTCTGCACTTACCATACATTCATTCTCCAGTTAACTACGTCAATTAGAGTACACCGTCCTCCTCTTATATAGTCCTGAATCGACGTCCTTGTATCTCCTTTCCCATCTCTAATGCCAGTCCGTCCACAACTCGCCCCGTGAAAGAATATAGTGGAGCTCCAAACGAGATCGTCGCCAAACACCGCTCTAGTTCTTAGCGATTCCGTATAGGAGAAGCCGATCTGCTGCACCAGGAAGACCACGAGGAACAGGGGGACCGATCCACAAAAATAGAAGGTCAAGCTGTTGATTACTGAGGACGCCAACGACAACCGGCTACCGATTTCAACCGTAGACTGCGACGAGCTCGGTGAGAACTAGTGTTTTGTTGGACAGAACACATTTCCCATATCAAGGCCTACCTCCTAGGCATAGTTGCTGCTCCTAGTTTTGAAGATTGCACGGTTGCCGGTGAACCGAACGCCATCTAGTGGCATGGGTATTTTAGACCACCATGCATACATCTGATGATCTTGGTCCCAACTTAGAAGATGTTCCAAGTAACTCTAGGAACCCACCGGTACTACTAGATGTGAATAAGTTCGAATTTTATCAACCTATTTTGACAAGAGTTCTGTTATCAGTATATTATTTATGCCCGTGTATTGCATCTGCATAGGGTACTGTTTGTACTGTTGCTAGTTATTTAGGTGCTCGTGACAGTCTAGTTTGATTCTCATGCATCTCTATGAATGGATTGACATCTGTAGTTGCGGATGATAGTCTTGTAGTAGTTGTTTCATATTTATACTAGATCATGATGGAGCGCGTTGCCGTGTCCGTCTATTTGTGCAATAGAATAACAGTAACATGACATGGCATTTGAATGTTAATTTACATATTGGTCAGTTCAAAGAGGTCTCAATTATTGGCCAGTTGATTGAGGACTTTATTATGTATGGAGCTAAGTAGTATACACCATGAAGGACATGCCAAAAACAAATCATAATAGAATGTTTGAAGCACAAGCACTGATGCAAATGAGTGTCTAAATCTGAATACATCAATATAAAGTGCAACACTTAGCCTACATATGTCCCGAGTTAAGAAGGTTTATCTAATGCCAAGTTGTGTGGTTGTATAGTAACATATTCAGAATCTACATGGTGCAAAGATTCTTGTTGCACTGATACACCAGATGAAAAATCAAGCAAGTGCAGTTTCTTATTTTTGTAACATATTCAGAATCTTCATGGTGCAAAGAATCTTGTTGCAGTGATACACCGGATGAAAAATCAAGCAAGTGCAGTTTTTTATTTCTGATTCTGCAATAGATGAAAGAAACACTCAATAATCGATATGTCAAATGGGGACTCAGTTCTTAGAGAGGAAGAAAACATTGTAACAAGTCATATAGTTTGATGGGAAATAGACGATGTAATTTAGGAACTAACCTGGCCAGCAGCAATTGTTAATACCGAGTCTGAAAGCCAGCTGACAAAAATTGACCATTCACCGATATTTAACAGAAACAAAGGAGCTAAATCAGGATGAACACAACCTATGTACAAAGAATTTGATATCTAGTTTAGAAAGGGTCAAAATTGGTATGTAAATAAAATGGGATTTTACAGAACAAAGAATCTAACTGGCAGAGCACCTTTCGACCTGAAATTTTTTATCGGGTAGAAGTAGTATGGAGAGGAACTAAGACAAAAGATTTTACAGGACAGGCTAGTACCGTACAATCATCATTTGCCGTCAATTTATGCATGACGGCTGCCATTAGGGGATAGCAAGAACTAAAAATTGGGACGGTCTACAATCGGGGGCATGGACATTAATGACGAACAGACACGGGCTAACTGTCGAATTCGCATCAGAGATCGATGTCCCGCTACTGGTACCAGCCTGTGCTCGATCGAATCAGACGGGCCGTCGCATCACCATATCAAATTGTGTCGGTAGAAGCACCCAGTATTCCGCGTTCACTTGGATCTAACGCATGGTCAAATGGATTGCATTGACTGCTATCTTTCCTGCCGAATCATGTCAGTCCAAGCCCCAATCCTCCACGCTCGATCGGATCGGCTGCACTATCAAACTTCCTGTGTCCTCCCCCGCGGAATCGTGTCGGCAAAAGTCTCCAATCCTCTCTGTTTTTGTTTTGCTTTGGTACCAGGTAAATAAAATCGATTGGAACTTACGGGCTGCATTCGGGGCCCAGTTAACCGGAGGAAGGCTACTTGATACATAGAGGAGCGTCCCTAAGGGATACTCGGCCTATCTTCCCTGCCGAATCGTGTTAGTCCAAGCCCCAATCCTCCATGCTCGATCGGATCGGCCGCACTATCAAATTTTCTATGTCCTCCCCCACGGAATCATGTCGGCAAAAGTCCCCAATCCTCTCCGTTTTTGTTTCGCTTTGGTACCAGGTAAATAAAATTGATAGGAACTAACGGGCTGCATTCGGGGCCTAGTTAACTGGAGGAAGGCTACTTGATACATAGAGGAGCGTCCCCAAGGAATACTCGGCCCAGGCGGGACGTGAAGAAAATCCAATGACCAGAAAGAGGCAGATGACATGATCCGATGGCCACAAACGCAAAGGTCATGAGATTACTCCCTCTTGTTCCGGTTATAATATCCCTAATGGTACTACGTTTCTGCTAGTTAATGAGTAGGCTTATTTTTCTCGTTGAAATCGTCTGATTCCAATGCATCACTGTGAGCACATAGTCACGTCCGTGTATTGTATATGCTTAATATACTGCTGCTAGTTATCTATGTAATCACGATTTTCTAGTTTGATCATAACATATACGATTGATTACAGATGCTTGGATATAGATGTAATTGCTAGGCTTAGTTAAGTTCTTGCTGACCTGTTTCCTTTTGTGTTAATTATGTTGGTTAGTGTCAGTAGATCGTGCCAGGATGGATATTAATTTAAAACTTAGTCCTTTTGTTAACTAACCTATTAACTTTTTTTGTATTGTCATTAGTGTTGATTTTGTGCATGCTTTGTCTTGGTTGTTTTGTTTGATAGATTGTGTGGATTGTCAAGTGTGTTATTATGAAGAGTGTACCAACACCACCAACTACTAAGGCAAGTGGCACTATCATCCATGTCCTACTATTTTCATTACACTTAGTGGATTTTTGTAGTATGCATGATAGGACTACTATGATACTATGCTATGTTATGTCCTATTTAGGATATCCTTTATATCTTCCTTAGTGGAAATACTGTAGTTGTAGTATGCTTAGCCCTGCTATAGATTCAGGGTGGAATATACCATATTGTGATTATATGAAGAGTTGGAAAATATATGTTTTGTATAATAAAACAAGTACTCAATGAATCACCTGGGTGGAAAGTGGATACTCAGTTGTGAATAAGGTGGCAACGAAGGGAACCATGTCTATGGCTATCTCTTTCGTGTGTGCACTAGGAGAACACCACCCAGGAACTTAGAGATTGAACATGTTTCTCGTACAGTGGCTTTCGTGTACAGCCACATGCCAAATGGGCTCTGGCCTAGTCAATTACTTAGTGGGAGACCCATGCATTGGTACCTCTTCAGGTTAACTAGAATTATGCATTGGAGGTTTATCCTTGCATTGGTGCCTGGTAGATGTGCTGGCATTATGTATTGGGAGGACTTCTATGGAAAGACTTTGTCACATTCTCGATCTGCCGGTACTCCATCTTGGTGAGTACTAATCTAGCGGCCACTGATGGCGTCAAGACGAGATTGTGTCTTGTGGGTAAAGTGTACAACTTCTGCAGAAGATTAAATTCTAAGTACTTAGCCGTGTCCCCGGTTATGGACAACTCTGAGCAACTAAGGCCTGAAGCTATGGAAGATCTCGACATTCCAATTTCTCAAAGTAAAACTTGATGGTGACAACAAGAGAGTAGAAGCACTTGGAGTTTGCCAAGGAGTTCAGAAAGTTGTTGAAAGATCAAAACTATTTTGCAAATATAGGATAAAACCATGTTGCTTTCTGCAAATGAGCCTAAGATCTACTTAGCCAAATATGCATGTAGTGATAGTCCAACTTATATTCACCAACTTGTGACACTTGCCAATACATTCAAAGTATTGACCCTTTTGTGGCTGCAACCTATCATGTTGCAGGTTATTCTATTGATGAGGGAGGATTGATGATAGGGGTTATGAGTCTACACCCAACATGTTTGCCTTTGGCACATGAAGATGAAGGACTCCATGGTTTACATTGTATTCAGCAGCTTTGTAATAAGATAGCCTATGGCTATGAGTTTTTAATAAGTATTCATATTCTGGATCATGCGATGTAATATGACCTTTGTATCTTGATATTACATCTTAAACTGTGGGTGCTAGCTATTCGATCCAGGGACTAGCACTGTAATCACAGGGATTCAAACCAAGCCAGGTTTGGGTCTTTACAGATGGTATCAGAGCACTGTGTTGCCTGTAGGTTCGTAACTCTAGGAATTGGACAAACCCCTTGTTAGGAATGAACTTATAATTTTATACTTTGTAGATTTTCTCATATACCTTGATCATTCTTTATTGAATCTCTTCTCCTTCAAACATGTAGAAACCAGCCTTTTGCTTTCTCTAAGGACCTTAAGGATGGATCATGCCAACAAGAAGTTCAAGATACAAGTTGCGACAAGTCCTTGAGCTTGCAAAATATGTGGAGAAGTGGGCCACACCTCTAAGGAACATCAAGATCAATGTCCCTTTTGTGATCACAACCATCCAGTTGGAGAATGCCCCACATCTCAAGTTACTTGTTACCTATGTGAAGGAACCAACCACATTCCTGCCAAGTGCCATCTCGGCTTCATAGTGCAACAAGTGAAAGAACAAGTCAAGGATGGAATGTATCAAGCTCTTAGGAAGACAGAAGAAAACCTTAGCCATATCATCTGCTCCAAATGCAAGAAAGAAGGACACTATATCAATGAATGCCCAGAGAAGGAAGTTCAAGAAAACCACAACAACACTTCAAGAAAAAGTACTCGAGACATGACAAAAGTGTTTTGCCATCGCTGCCGGAAGATAGGACACTTCACCGATGATTGCCCAACTCGAAAGAGAGCTCCCACTGATGTTATCATAGTGCAACCCATGAGACATTATATTGCCTACCAATTATCATGTTCGAGTTATCGATATCGTGTTAGCGTATGGATCATGCCGACCTATGTGGTATGACTATACTAGGTTGCCTATTTCAAGAAAACTTGTTGTTTTCTTCTATAATGAGTTAAAGTCAGAAGTTGCTAAGTGATTGGTTGCTTGATGAATTTTTGATTGAACTGGTTTGTTTTGGGTTGAGTGTGTTAGAACTCCCTTAGACCTATTCGTCTATCTATCATTACTTATCCCTATTAAACCAACAGATGCCTCCAAGACGCGCCAACGACCATGATAACTATGGAGACAACAACAACAACAATGAAAATGAGATGCAACAGATGATGACTGCACAGACTAATGCAGATGATGACACAATTCATGACAACTATCAACAATCAAAATCAGAACAACAACAATAACAACCAAAACAACAACAATCCACCACCTCTGGATATGCTCACTAGATTTCTAAGGTTGAGACCTGCAAAGTTCTCGTGTACTTCTGATCCAATGATAGCTGATGACTGGTTACGTTCAGTGAACAGGGATCTAGTGACTGTTGGATGCTCTGAAGCTGAGAAAGTGAGGTTTGCAGCGCACTTGCTTGAAGGCCCTACAGCTACATGGTGGGACAACTTTCAAGTCACTCACCCCATTAAAGAAGTGACTTGGGAAATATTTGAAGATGGTTTTCGCACTAATCATATCTCTTCAGGCATGATGAGTCTGAAGAAGAAGGAGTTTCACAACCTTAAACAACGTCACCGCAGCGTTGCTGAATATATTGAGGAATTCAACAATCTATCACGTTATGCTCTAGATGATACTGATACTGATGCTAAGAGGAAGGAAAAGTTCCTAGATGGACTGAATGATGAACTTTCCATGCAATTATCAGTTGCTTATGTTCCAACTTATCAATCACTATGTGACAAAGCTAGAATTTTAGAGAGTAAGAAGAACAAAGTTGAGAACAGGAAGAGGAAGCATAGCTTTGATAAATATCACTCAGGATCATCACAGAAGATGCGTTCATTCAGAAAGGACAATGGGGATTCTAGATCACATCAGCATGAAGGAAATGGACATAATCACCATCATCACAAGAATCACCACATCAACAATGGAAGTGGTAGTAACAATGTGAATGGTACTAACAATGAAGATAACCTTGGTCAGAACCAACATAATGATCCCAAGAAAGACATTAGCCAGTTGCAGTGTTACAATTGTAAGTAACTTGGACACTATGCAGCAGACTGTCCTGAGAAGAAGGATAAGAATGTTGGAGACTCTAATGGGAGCAATTCCAATGTGACCCAGAAAAGACATGTGAACCACATCAACATGTATGGAACCCTTGAAGAACTAGATGATGTGGATGGTAAGCTTTAGCTAACTCAATTCAGTAGTATAAGAATCTCAAGATGAAGAAATGTTAACAACCTTTGGATGTCAATCATTGAACCCTTAGCCTAGTGAACCATCGAATGAAACCCAACAAAATTTCCTTTTAAGGGTGGTAGCACCCATGTTATCCTAAAACCCAACCTATTCTTTCTAGCCTTCTCGAATCTCGGGACGAGATTCCTTTTAAGGGTGGTAGTCTGTCACATCCCAAAATTTTCCAAATTTTGAAATGTGAAAAAAAACTTAAATCAAGTGAAGAAACAAGTTCTTTGAAATTCAGAAGGAACAAAAACTTTTGGAACATTAATATAATGCCTCCAAAACCGAAGTCAAATAAAATGATTTTTGTTTGTGAAGTGGTGTGCATGTTTTAAAATCCCAAATCATGAAGCATGCATGAGCATCTTGACTTGGTTGCATTTTAAAAAAACCTAAGAGAAGTGAAAATTAGCTCAAACCCTAAAACTCTAATTATTTGTTAACACTGAAGAACAACACAATACTATGGATATATTCCATATTTAAATTATACAAAAGAACTTCTATATGAGCTAAAAAGTTAAACGGCGAAATTATAAAACCATATAAATTAGTTTAACTCTATTTGAAGCCCAGTTTCTTCTTATTTGACTCTTTTCAAACATACCCTTTTTGTCTAAGCACATGCATGCAATTGCATGCTCAATTAGTGTATATATATACGTTTTAGTTTAGATTAGCAACCCATCCTTTTCTCTCTTTTTCTTTGTGGTGCATCCCAAACAGCATATACGTATATGTGGCCTTCTCTCTCTAATCTCTCTCTAGACATAGCTTTTTCTCTCACTCTTTCTTTGTCGTACATGCATGGCAGCATTAGCAAGTCATACTCTATTCTTCCTTTGTATGCCAGTATGCTGCTTTCCTTGTTCTTCTTTTTTTTCTGCCGATGCATCTCATCCAGTCCAGCTCACCAAGCCCAACCAGACTAGCTAGCGAGTGTTGCTCGACTCGCACGAATGCACGCACGGGACGGAGTACTAGCCTAGCACGTCTAGTGTCGCCGCGCTGCCTTGCCCCGCAGCACAGCCGAGCGAAGCGCCGCCCTATTTCTTCGTCTTCCTGCATGCAACAAGTACTCAGCTGAAACGTCCGGATCAGAAACTGCTCTGCACTTACCATACATTCATTCTCCAGTTAACTACGTCAATTAGAGTACACCGTCCTCCTCCTATATAGTCCTGAATCGACGTCCCTGTATCTCCTTTCCCATCTCTAATGCCAGTCCGTCCACAACTCGCCCCGTGAAAGAATATAGTGGAACTCCAAACGAGATCGCCGCCAAACACCGCTCTAGTTCTTGGCGATTCCGTCTAGGAGAAGCCGATCTGTTGCACCAGGAAGACCACGAGGAACAGGGGGACCGATCCACGAAAATAGAAGGTCAAGATGTTGATTACTGAGGACGCCAACGACAACCGGCTACCGATTTCAACCGTAGACTGCGACGAGCTCGGTGAGAACTAGTGTTTTGTTTTGGACAGAACACATTTCCCATATCAAGGCCTACCTCCTAGGCATAGTTGCTGCTCCTAGTTTTGAAGATTGCACAGTTGCCGGTGAACCGAACGCCGTCTAGTGGCATAGGTATTTTAGACCACCATGCATACATCTGACGATCTTGGTCCCAACTTAGAAGATGTTCCAAGTAACTCTAGGAACCCACCGGTACTACTAGATGTGAATAAGTTCGAATTTTATCAACCTATTTTGACAAGAGTTCTGTTATCAGTATATTATTTATGCCCGTGTATTGCATCTGCATAGGGTACTGTTTGTACTGTTGCTAGTTATTTAGGTGCTCGTGACAGTCTAGTTTGATTCTCATGCATCTCTATGAATGGATTGACATCTGTAGTTGCGGATGATAGTCTTGTAGTAGTTGTTTCATATTTATACTAGATCATGATGGCGCGCGTTGCCGTGTCCGTCTATTTGTGCAATAGAATAACAGTAACATGACATGGCATTTGAATGTTAATTTACATATTGGTCAGTTCAAAGAGGTCTCAATTATTGGCCAGTTGAAAGAGGACTTTATTATGTATGGAGCTAAGTAGTATACACCATGAAGGACATGCCAAAAACAAATCATAATAGAATGTTTGAAGCACAAGCACTGATGCAAATGAGTGTCTAAATCTGAATACATCAATATAAAGTGCAACACTTAGCCTACATATGTCCCGAGTTAAGAAGGTTTATCTAATGCCAAGTTGTGTGGTTGTATAGTAACATATTCAGAATCTACATGGTGCAAAAATACACCAGATGAAAAATCAAGCAAGTGCAGTTTCTTATTTTTGTAACATATTCAGAATCTTCATGGTGCAAAGAATCTTGTTGCAGTGATACACCGGATGAAAAATCAAGCAAGTGCAGTTTTTTATTTCTGATTCTGCAATAGATGAAAGAAACACTCAATAATCGATATGTCAAATGGGGACTCAGTTCTTAGAGAGGAAGAAAACATTGTAACAAGTCATATAGTTTGATGGGAAATAGACGATGTAATTTAGGAACTAACCTGGCCAGCAGCCATTGTTAATACCGAGTCTGAAAGCCAGCTGACAAAAATTGACCATTCACCGATATTTAACAGAAACAAAGGAGCTGAATCAGGATGAACACAACCTATGTACAAAGAATTTGATATCTATCTAGAAAGGGTAAAAATTGGTATGTAAATAAAATGGGATTTCACAGAACAAAGAATCTAACTGGCAGAGCACCTTTCGACCTGAATTTTTTTATTGGGTAGAAGTAGTATGGAGAGGAAGTAAGACAAAAGATTTTATAGGACAGGCTAGTACCGTACAATCATCATTCGCCGTCAATTTATGCATGACGGCTGCCATTAGGGGATAGCAAGAACTAAAAATTGGGACGGTCTACAATCAGGGGCATGGACATTAATGACGAACAGACACGGGCTAACTGTCGAATTCGCATCAGAGATCGATGTCCCGCTCCAGGTACCAGCCCATGCTCGATCGAATCAGACAGGCCATCGCATCACCATATCAAATCATGTCGGTAGAAGCACCCAGTATTCCGCGTTCACTGGGATCCAACGCATGGTCAAATGGATTGCATTGACCGCTATCTTCCCTGTCGAATCATGTCAGTCCAAGCCCCAATCCTCCACGCTCGATCGGATCGGCCGCACTATCAAACTTCCTGTGTCCTCCCCCGCGGAATCATGTCGGCAAAAGTCTCCAATCCTCTCCGTTTTTGTTTCGCTTTGGTACCAGGTAAATAAAATCGATTGGAACTAACGGGCTGCATTTGGGGCCCAGTTAACCGGAGGAAGGCTACTTGATACATAGAGGAGCGTCCCTAAGGGATACTCGGCCTATCTTCCCTGCCGAATCGTGTCAGTCCAAGCCCCAATCCTCCATGCTTGATCGGATCGGCCGCACTATCAAATTTCCTGTGTCCTCCCCCGCCGAATCATGTCGGCAAAAGTCCCCAATCCTCTCCGTTTTTGTTTCGCTTTGGTACCAGGTAAATAAAATCGATTGGAACTAACGGGCTGCATTCGGGGCCAGTTAACCGGAGGAAGGCTACTTGATACGTAGAGGACCATCCCCAAGGGATACTCGGCCCAGGCGGGACGTGAAGAAAATCCAATGACCAGAAAGAGGCAGATGACATGATCCGATGGCCACAAACGCAAAGGTCATGAGATTGCTCCCTCTTGTTCCGGTTATAATATCCCTAATGGTACTACGTTTCTGCTAGTTAATGAGTAGGCTTATTTTTCTCGTTCGAATCGTATGATTCCAATGCATCACTATGAGCACATAGTCACGTCCGTGTATTGTATATGCTTAATATACTGCTGCTAGTTATCTGTGTAATCACTATTTTCTAGTTTGATCATAACATATACGGTTGATTACAGATGCTTGGATATAGATGTAATTGCTAGGCTTAGTTAAGTTCTTGCTGACCTGTTTCCTTTTGTGTTAATTATGTTGGTTAGTGTCAGTAGATCGTGGCAGGATGGATATTAATTTAAAACTTAGTCCTTTTGTTAACTAACCTATTAACTTTTTTTGTATTGCCATTAGTGTTGACTTTGTGCATGCTTTGTCTTGGTTGTTTTGTTTGATAGATTGTGTGGATTGTCAAGTGTGTTATTGCGAAGAGTGTACCAACACCACCAACTACTAAGGCAAGTGGCACTATCATCCATGTCCTACTATTTTCATTACACTTAGTGGATTTTTGTAGTATGCATGATAGGACTACTATGATACTATGTTATGCTATGTCCTATTTTGGATATCCTTTATATCTTCCTTAGTGGAAATACTGTAGTTGTAGTATGCTTAGCCCTGCTATAGATTCAGGGTGGAATATACCATATTGTGATTATATGAAGAGTTGGAAAATATATGTTTTGTATAATAAAACAAGTACTCAATGAATCACCTGGGTGGAAAGTGGATACTCAGTTGTGAATAAGGTGGCAACGAAGGGAACCATGTCTATGGCTATCTCTTTCGTGTGTGCACTAGGAGAACACCACCCAGGAACTTAGAGATTGAACATGTTTCTCATACAGTGGCTTTCGTGTACAACCACATGCCAAATGGGCTCTGGCCTAGTCAATTACATATTGGGAGACCCATGCATTGGTACCTCTTCAGGTTAACTAGAATTATGCATTGGAGGTTTATCCTTGCATTGGTGCCTGGTAGATGTGCTGGCATTATGTATTGGGAGGACTTCTATGGAAAGACTTTGTCACATTCTCGATCTGCCGGTACTCCATCTTGGTGAGTACTAATCTAGCGGCCACTGATGGCGTCAAGACGAGATTGTGTCTTGTGGGTAAAGTGTACAACTTCTGCAGAAGATTAAATTCTAAGTACTTAGCCGTGTCCCCGGTTATGGACAACTCTGAGCAACTAAGGCCTGAAGCTATGGAAGATCTCGACATTCCAATTTCTCAAAGTAAAACTTGATGGTGACAACAAGAGAGTAGAAGCACTTGGAGTTTGCCAAGGAGTTCAGAAAGTTGTTGAAAGATCAAAACTATTTTGCAAAGATAGGATAAAACCATGTTGCTTTCTGCAAATGAGCCTAAGATCTACTTAGCCAAATATGCATGTAGTATTCCAACTTATATTCACCAACTTGTGCCACTTGCCAATACATTCAAAGTATTGACCCTTTTGTGGTTGCAACCTATCATGTTGCAGGTTATTCTATTGATGAGTGAGGATTGATGATAGGGGTTATGAGTCTACACCCAACATGTTTGCCTGTGGCACATGAAGATGAAGGACTCCATGGTTTATATTGTATTCTGCTGCTTTGTAATAAGATAGCCTATGGCTATGAGTTTGTAATAAGTATTCATATTCTGGATCATGCGATGTAATATGACCTTTGTATCTTGATATTACATCTTAAACTGTGGGTGCTAGCTATTTGATCTAGGGACTAGCACTGTAATTACAGGGATTCGAACCAAGCCAGGTTTGGGTCTTTACAATATATATCCTAGAATAGTAGCATATATATCCTGGAATAGTAGCATATATACATACAGCACCAAAAGCAACCTAGAACACTTCTCCACTTGATCAAAAGCAACCAGACACAACTTCAACTAAGTTCTGACTAGGATATTACAGGAAGTCCAACATGGAACATAGCTACTCGACCCTTTTAAGGATCAGCTTGAGACCGTTCTCCGAGCACCCACGGATACAGAATAGGAAGACTTCACCCTCTTTCATCTTGGTCTTCCTTATCACCTTCTTCCAGTTGGAGGTGATCTGGACACCTACATTGCTACCTTTGCCAAATATAACTTTCACTGTAGCAATGTCTCTCTCGTGCCAAAAAACATTGATGTGTGTTGGAAGTCCATGTATTTCTTGATGAAGGAATAGCTATACTTCCTTGCAAAGTACTGTATAAAAGCAACAAAAAGAACATTAATTCACAGAAATGGAGGGCATGAAAGCAACAAACAGACCACTAATTGACAAAAATGCATATCATTTTTGCTCTCTGCCTATCTATGTGAGCACCCTGAATAATGCAAACATAGATGTGTCTTGTTGGCCTCTCACGAGCTACCTCCTTCAGAAACTCAACTTGTGAACCGTCCAAAGCCACACGGTTCGCAAACACACAGCATTCATCAAAGGTGAGTCTCCTTCCCTTTATTTTCGGGCCTACATGTAAGAAAAAATGGCATGCTTAGAATAGAGAAACTTTGCAGTATATACATAGAAGAGACAAACTTAGCAGCAGCATATACGTAGAAGATTACCTCGAATGGCAACAGCTCTAGCTTCACGAGCAGCAACACGCTGCTTAGTAGCAGCGGCGGCTTCACGAGCAGCATGCTTCCTAGCATCCGTAGCTTCACGGAGAGCGCGCCGCATAGCAGCAGCTTCACGGGCAGCAGCTTCGCGGGCAGTCGCTTCATCATTAGAACTAATGTCGATGACTTCGACATTTTGTGCATTCTGGTGGAGGACAATCTCGACATCCATGGTGTAGATCTATAAATGAAAAGGGGACAAACCTGTTACTACTAGTAGTATGTGTGAAAGTAGTGCAAACCTGTGAACTTTTGATGTATTAAATTAAGTGGGATTGATATGCAAACATGTTACTTCTATCAACTTTTAGTGCACAAACATCATGCAAGTGCTATGTACAGAGAACATAAATTCAAGAAACATAGCATGGTTCAGCTAACATAACATTTCCCATATATTCACACCAAAAGGATGCAAGGATTAAATAGCTAGGCTCATTACTACATACCAAGTTCTTCTTCTTCATGCCCATCTTTTTCTTCTTCATTCCCATGTTATGCCAAAATATTTCTACTACTTTGCTACACTACATAGCTACACTATACAGCTACACTACACTACACTAAACAGCTACTACACTTGCACCAAAAGGTTGCTAACATGCACCAAAAGGTTGCTAACATAGAACCATTATCCCTAAACTTCACTTCATCTTCTAGTGATTCAGTGAACAAGTACACCAAGCAGGGAGCGGGTGTTCTGCAGCTTTCAGCATCAACTGGCGCAGCTCCAACTTACTAACATACTCAATAGTGAAGGACATCTCTCCAGCATATTTGGTGATTTTGATCACCTGAGACATCTCCTGTGACGATGATCCAGCTGCTGTCGCGCGAGCCCTATACGATGCCATGTTCGAAGCCGTCACCTCAAGTAGACCCTTGAACCTGAACTGGGCATCCCACATAAGCACTAGCTCGCCCCCTCTGTGCCTGCACATCACACCCATCGGGAGCAAATCCATGTAACAGCGAGGTGAGTTCAACTCCGCTACCGGCGCCTGCGCCAAATTCAACAGCGCAGCGGCAACATCCTCAATCTCCTGCGCCTCTTTCAACGATGGCAGCAGGTAGCACCGGTGCTCAATATTCCTCTCCTGTTCTGCCGCCCCTGCCACATTCAACTTCACCGTTTTCGTAGCCTCCATCGATGGCGGACTGATCTGGTGACTAGGAGAAGAGAACCGCGATGGGGAGCAGAGGTCACTAGCTTATATTAACTCAAAAGATTTTTAAACAATTGAACACTGAACGCAGAGCTAACAAACAGCAGGAAGAAACAACTGAAAAAATAGCAGAGTGTAGTCCTCCTTTAAATAAGAACCATGTTTCTATATGGATCGGGTTTTTGGTAAAATGGACAGATAGATTTGCTGGGGAAACTACATTATTACTCCTACTATATTGCTAAAAGCTAATGCTAATGCTAATGGACAGATAGATTTGCTGAGGCAATAAAAGCTAATGCTAAGTTAAGATTGTTGCATCATGGCCATTTCACGCCACCAAAAGCCGTTGCCCTTGCTTGTTGTTCAGGCTAATCAAGTTCCTAGAGACAGCAGTTTGAATTCATGTGCTATTACTTTCCTATCTTTCAAATGACCTCAAAAGGAAATATTCCTATATTCTGCTATCTGTAGTTTTTCACTTGCATTCCTATGAAGTTAGGATTCCTATTCCTATTCCTGCATCCTGAGTTCCTGTGAATCAAACAAGGCCCTACTATTTGAAACCATCGACTAGCTAACCTGCAAGCTAACACATTCAACCTACTCTATACATTATTACTCCTACTGAATACCCAACACATTATTACTCCTACTCTATACCGAAGACATTCAACCTGCAAGCCAACACATTCAACCTGCAAGCCATTACTCCTACTCTATACCTAACACTTTGACCTAACTGTCGGACCTGTGCCCGCCCATGGAGAAGGAGCGAGTAGGGGGCTAACTTTCATCGAAGGAGAAGGCAGATGAGTGAGAACCGTCGGGTCGTGCTGCAAGATATGAACTCCGGTCGGCAGGGCTGCAAGATCTGGAGCAGCAACTAATCAGCACAGGGACGGGGATGGATAAGGCATGAAATCTAGAAGCAAAACAAGGTAGGGGAGAAGGAGTATGGGGGCTAACCTTCGTCGAAGGAAAGGTAGATGAGCACCAACCGCCGGTCCGTCGTTGCCGGAGAGGATAGGAAGTCGAGGCAGAGCAGATCTTGGGGCAGGAGAATGACAACCGACGGAGAGGTGAGAGGCCAGGGAGGGGAGAGGCTGGGGAGGGGGAGGCGAGGGGAGGACGACCGGTGGAGCGGGGTCGGTTGCTAGAGGAAGAGGCGCGGGCCGTCGCTCCTAGCGCCGCCGCTGCCCTGTCGCGAGAGAGGGATTTGGCCCCGACCTACCGAGTCTGGCCCTGCCCTATCGTGAGTCTGGCCCAGGGAAAAGGCCAGGGTCCCTCCCTTGTCGACAACCAAACAGGGCGGGTGGGCTCCCCTGGTTCAATTTTGCCCATTATTATTATAATTTGAAAAAAATTCCACCTTTCCAAAATTTGAATCACCCCCAATGCAAATCTGTCAGAGTTCCTGCAAATCGGCGCGGATTTTTCTTTTTCACGAGGAGTACTCGAAATTTCTCACGACAAAGGTTTTATCATAGCAAATAGGGATCTTGGGCTCAACCTTCCATGTTTCTATGGACAAAGCAATCCAGACGAAAGAGAAAAGCCTGACAGAAAACCAAAGTTTTGGTTGTGTACCACACTTGTGTACACATGGTGACATGGGTATACCCTGCAAGTACTCGAGCTTGGTATATATGGTCTAAATACGTATAGGCCCACGGTGTCGCCAAGGCCCAGACGAAAGGACTCGAGTAACCTGCAGACTCTCGATTGCTTGAGAGACAAGAAGAAGCTAAAGATAGAAAGTTTGAAGGGAAAAACCCTAACTTGTAACCGACTTGACCTGCTACCCGAGACCTAGCCTATCTATATAAAGGCTAGGAGGGGGCGGCGAGGAGGACACACGCAACCCTAGTTTCCACAACTCTCGCCAGATTGCATATGCGCACCATTGTAACTTTCGACTCATTTGATAATTCCACGAGCAAACAAGCAGGAGTAGGGACCTCTACGAGGCCTGAACCTGGGTAAATCCTTTGTCCCCTGTGTGCTTGTTTGTTAGCCGATAGATGTCTCCAGCACTCCCTCCTTCTCCAAAACCCAAGTCCATAACAATGGGCATTGATGAGTTAAACCCTCGTCAATTGGCGCCGTCTATGGGAACTGGGAGTGCTGATGTTGCGGCTTCTTCGGCCCCATCAACCGCAATCTACAACTCCACAACAGCGGAGATTCGCCAGCTCTTCGGCGCCTTCGACTTCACCGTCCACACGCCGGCCACCCGCCCGGCCTTCGAATCTGTGGGTGACGGAATCAGCCTGGCGATTGGGAACTTCCGCTTCCAAGTTGGTCAGATGGGCACGCTTCGCATGCCTGATCAACCGACGACACCGGCGATTGCCTCGGCATCATGGTTCCCTCCATCAATCGGCACCCTCAGTGAGCTCAATGCTCCGGTGGCAGTCAGGAACACGATCAGCGACAGCAGTCGCGACTCCGATCTGAGTGATCTGGCCACAGAAGATGGAACCTACGGTTCTGAATCTGAAAGTTGCGGAAGCAGCAGCTTCCCCAATCACTTCATGCACGCCGTCATTAACGCAGGCGACACCTCCGCCAATCACAGCAACGGCGGCAACGGTGGTAACGGCGCCAACAGGGGAGCAGTCGAACCTCCCAGTATAATCAATGAGCAAACCGGCGAACGCGTCGTAATCAAGATCAACGAGCAAGAGTGGGAGCGCTGCCACGAGGCCCTACGAGGTACACCGCTACCCCTCGGGTCCCCGCAGGAACTACTGATGGGCTACCACTGGGTCCTAAAAGAGGAGTTCATGCGCCAAAAATAAGCAACCGCGCAACTTGAGGCGCATAAATAGGCGGCGGACGAGTCGAGCCTTCGTCGCGCTGGGCTCTCCTCCTACGGAGGATCCTCCTCACGAGGCAACGAGTACATCGCCAAGAAGAGGCAGTCGCGAATGGCTCACCTCACCGAACAAGAGCGCATAGAAGCCGCGAAAGTCCTTGACTTCGGCTCTATGACAGTCGACACGAGAGGCAACGTGGTCCCCCGGACGCCGCAGGCCGCGGTGACAGCAGCCACCATGTACCTCCTCAACAACCAGCCACCGGCTGGAGATCCCCGAACCGCCATGCACCGATCTACGATTGCAGGTTTGGAGCTAATCGAGGCCGCCCTCGACAAGGAGCCGGTACCAGACCCAAAAAAGGGCAAAGCGCTAGCAAAACGCTACTCGTCACCCTCATCCAGCGATGATAGTCACGACCTGTCTCAACGCTGTTGTTCACGGCGACACGATCGTGACTACGATGTGCGCAACGACCTCACACAATGCAAGATCGACAAGTCAAGAGCACGACGTGCTCGGTCGACTGACTCGGAAGAGGAAGACGGGGAACTCTGCGGCGCCAGATGCTTCAGCAGATCCATTAGGCAGAAGCGAATGCCTAAGGGGTTTAAACTTCCATCAGAAAATCTGAAGTTCGATGGTCTACAGGACCCTAAAATCTGGCTAGAGGATCACATCTCCTCCGTCAGACTCCACGGAGGCAGTCGAAGTACTGCCATGCAATGCTTGCAGCTACAGCTGCAAGGCGCCGCCCGAGCATGGCTCAATAGCCTCCCACGCGGATCCATTCACAGTTGGGATGAGCTGGTCTACAGCTTCGTACGCAACTTTAAAGGCACGTACAAACGGCCCGCATCAATCGGAGAACTGAGATGCTACCAGCAAAGATTTGGTGAATCGCTGCGCTCATACATACGAAGGTGGTCCATCATCAAGAACTCCACGGAAAACATCTCGGAAGACCGCGCGATTGATGCATTCAACGGTGGCGTCCGTCGTCTAGAGCTCAGGGAGGAGCTGGGCCGCTCAAAGCTCCAGACCATCGACCACCTGATGGAGATCGCGAATCGGTGGGCTGATGGAGAAGATTCGGTGAAAAACCGCGCTCACTCCGACGAGGAGGCAGAACTCGAACGCAGACGCGACCGCCGAGGCAAACGCCGCATCCGCATCTACGACGACCGTGACGACGTCAACATGGTCGCAGCCGGCTACACCGATAGACGCGACGACAACCGCAACAGCGGATACCGCAGCGGTGGATATCGCGACTCTGGGAAAACCATGCAAGTATGGCAACGCCGCACTCGCGACGAGGCACCCGCGACCTCCATCGAGGAAAAACTGTCCGGACCATGCATGGTACACTTCTACATCGACAAGCATGATGGCAAGAGAAAGTCCAGCCACCTCCTCAAGGACTGCCGCGAGTTCCTCAAACTACACGAGGGATTGGTTTGGATGAACCGCAACGCAGTCGAAAGAGGCTACGGGGCCGCTCCAGGCGCCGTGGCACATGGCGCACCGCCACCTCCCCCGGGGCCACCACCGAACGGAGCTGCACCGGACCAACACCACGGAGGAGAACCGTACCCACGGGCCATGGGTACCATGATGATCAAAAAGGGGCGCCCCTCCAACAGGGTGCAGAAAGCCATCACTCGCAATGTCAACTTGGCCACGCACTCACCACCATCCACCACTGAGTACCTCAGTGGCAGTGAGTCGTGCATCACCTTCGATAAACGAGACCACCCGCCTCAAGTACCTCGCTCAGACCATTGCCCCCTCGTACTCGAGGCACAAATTGGAGGCTTCGACATGAGTCGCGTCTTCATGGATGGCGGAAGCGGCATCAACCTCATATTCGCGAGTACCTTGCGAGAAATGAGGATCCCTCTAACTTGCTTGGAAGCATCGGACACAACGTTCCACGGCATCATCCCAGGGAAAGGCGTATACCCCCTAGGAAAAATCAACCTCGACGTCATATTCGGCACGCCAAGGAACTTTCGACGCGAGCGCATCGATTTTGAGGTCGTCGACTGGCCCTCACAATACCACTGCATCCTCAGACGCGTCGCGTTCGCTAGGTTCATGGCGGTACTCCACTACGCCTACCTGCAGATGAAAATGCCAGGTCCCAACGGCGTCATCAGGAACAACGGAAGCTTTGAGCGATCTGATAGTTGCAACAGGGAATTCAACAGAATCTCCCAGTCCTTCGGCATGCAGGAGGAGCTCGCGCGATTGAAGGAAACGACAGACAACAGCCTGCCTCCCCCGAGCAGGCCAAGCTCACCTGATCTCTCCTTCGACTCATCTATGCACACAAAGAAGGTGCAGGTCAATCCGACAGATCCCGCCAAAACGGCCCTCATCGCCAACAACTTGAGTCCCGTATAGGAACTCGCGCTCGTCGAATTCCTCCGTGAGCACTGGGAAATTTTTGCCTGGTGTCCTGCGGACATGCCAGGAGTTCCCAGGGAATTCACCGAGCACGCACTCAACGTCAACCCCGACGCAAGGCCAGTCAAGAAAACAATCAGGCGACTGTCTAAGCCACGAGCGCAGGCAGTTGGCATGGAGATCAACAGACTCCTCGAGGCCAAATTCATACGCGAGATCAAGGAAAGCATTGGCTCGCAAATACGGTGCTGGTGCCAAAAAAGGACACGGATATCCTACGGATGTGCATGGACTTCACTTCTTTAAACAAGCACTGCCCAAAAGATCACTTCCCGCTACCGCGGATCGATCAAATCATCGACTCCACCGCTGGATGCGAACGTCTCTGCTTCCTCGATGCCTACTCAGGCTATAACCAAATTCGAATGAAGGAAGAAGACCAGGAGAAGACCGCGTTTACAACGCCCTTCGGTGTGTTCTGCTACAACACAATGCCCTTCGGGCTAAAAGACGCGGGAGCCACCTACCAGCGGTGCATGCAGGCTTGCCTCAAGGAGAAATTGGGTCGCAACATCCAAGTCTATGTCGACGACATAGTAATCAAAACCAAGGAGGAAGCCTCTCTAATCGACGACTTGCGCGAAACATTCGCTAACCTCGATCGTTACCAGATTAAGCTCAATCCGGACAAATGCGCCTTCGGCGTACCATCTGGGCAGCTGCTCGGATATCTCATCTCCGCGAGAGGGATTGAGGTAAACCCGAAAAAGATAAAGGCCATACTAGCCATGGAGAAGCCAAAGAACATAAGAGGCGTCCAGCAACTAGCTGGACGAATCGTGGCCCTCAGTCGATTTATCAGTCGAATGGGGGAAAAGGCACTGCCCTTCTAACAGCTCCTCCGCAAAGCTGACAAATTCAAGTGGACCAAGGAAGCGCAAGAAGCATTCGAAGATCTCAAGCGCCTTTTATCCACCTCGCCAGTACTGGTGACTCCACGAGAAAGGGAGCCACTACTGCTATACATCTCCGCTACCAACCAAGTGGTTAGTACAGTGCTCGTCGTCGAGCGGGCCGAGGAAAGCAAGGTCCATGGCGTACAATGCCCGGTATACTACCTCAGCGAGGTTCTCACGCCAACAAAACAGCGGTACCCGCACTACCAGAAGCTGGCGTAAGGCGTCTTCATGACCGCCCGGCGACTGCGCCATTACTTCCAGGAACACCCAATCGTGGTAGTCAGCGACGCCCCATTGGGACATATCCTCAATAACCCCGACGCCACGGGACGAGTCGCACTTTGGGAAATCGAACTATCTCCACGAGACATCACATACGAAAAGCGCGACGCAATCAAGTTGTAGGTTCTCCCTGACTTTCTCGTGCATTGGATGGAAAACCAACTCCCGGACAAGCCAGATATGTCCTACCTCTGGACAATGCACTTCGATGGATCCAACGGAAAGACGGAGGAGGAGCAGGTGTCATATTGACGTCACCTCAAGGAGAAAAGCTGAAATACATCCTGCGAATGCAATTTACGGCCTCAGACAGCGAGGCTGAATACGAGGCCCTGTTGCACGGGATGAGGATGGCAAAAGCCTGCGGCGCAAAGAGGCTCATCATATATGGCGACTCCAAGCTGGTCGTCAACCAAACAATGCACGAGTGCGACGCACTCAATGACAATATGATCGCATACCGCGACCTCTACGATACACTCGAGGGAGACTTCGATGGTTGCGAGTTGCGACATGTAGGTCGCGAAAGCAACGAGGAGGCGGACACACTCGCCAACATAGGCTCTACCTACGCCCCCATACCACCTGGGGTATTTCTCGAGCGCATCTGTGAACGCTCTATCAAGCCAAAGGCCGCAGAGAAGAAAACAAGCGCAGCAATGGACTCGGGGGCTATGCCACCCAATGAGCCAATGGCACTCGATGACTTGGAGCTAGACACAGGACTCGAAGGGCCAATGAGCATCATGATGATAGAACAATCTTGGACGCAGTCGTACATTACATATCTCCTCAGCAAGCGCCTACCGGACGACCCGATGGACGCACGGCACATCGCACGACGCTCCAAGGCATTCGCCGTTATCAACAGCAAACTGTATAAACGCAGTATCATAGGCGTGTTACAACGATGCGTCTCCCTGGCCGAGGGAAAAGCAGTCCTCCTCGACATACATGAAGGAACCTGCGGACACCACGCCGGCAGTCGTGCCCTCGTTGCCAAAGCTCTACGAGCTGGATTTTACTGGCCCAAGGCCATGCGCGATGCCAAGGACATAGTCCAAAAGTGCAACGCTCGTCAGCGATTCGCGGACAAACCACACGCACCAGGTGCAGAATTGCGGCCTATTCCATTGGCCTGGCCCTTCGCACAGTGGGGTCTCGACATGGTTGGCAAACTCCCAAGGTCCTCGCAAGGAGGATACGTCTACCTCTTGGTCGCAGTCGACAAATTCACCAAGTGGATCGAAGCCATGCCGGTGACCAAGCAGTCGGGTCACAACGCGGTCAAGTTCTTCGAATCCATCGTCTACCGCTTCGGCGTGCCGCACAGCATCATCACTGACAACGGGGCGAACTTCACATCCAAGGAGTTCCAAGAATTCTGCGAAAACCTAGGGATCAACATCAGTTATGCCTCAGTCGCGCATCCACAGACCAACGGTCAGGTGGAAAAAGCAAACGGGCTCGTCTTCAGCGGCATCAAGAAGCGACTCCTTCGACCACTCGAACAAGCCGCGGGTTGCTGGCCAGATGAGCTCAAATCCGTACTCTGGAGCCTACGTACAACTCCAAACAGTGCCACAGGCTACACGCCATTCTTTATGGTGCACGGGGCAGAAGCGGTACTACCCGCCGAAGTAAGGTACAAGGCGCCGCGCATAGTCGCTTACAGCGAACAAGAGTCATCTCTTGCACTCGAAGACTCCGTCGACCTCCTCGACGAGGCGAGAGAAATCGCCGCAGAAAGATCCACGATCTACCAGCAGAACCTGCGCAACTACCATAGTAGAAGGCTTCGCCCCAGATCCTTCGTCGAAGGTGACCTGGTCCTGCGACTGGAGCAGCGGGGGCATCTCAAGCTCGAGTCCCCTTGGGAAGGACCATACTTGGTTACAGAAGTAATCCCAGGTGGCGCCTATCGCCTTCAAGACCTAGAAACAGGAGTCGCATACTCCAACCCTTGGAACGTCGCACAACTGCGACGCTTCTACCCCTAGCTGTTTTTACTTTTACATCGCAAATAAGGCTACCCAGCCAAGGCTACTTAGCCACACATTGTACCTCGTACTGTTCTCCAAATAAATAAAAGCTAAGTGCCCAAAACTCTGTGTTTCTCTCTTTTCACTTCTGTTACTATTGTACTCGGGGGCTACGCCACCCTACATACATTTGTTCTTCGAACTAATAAACGCGACATCCTGAGTAGCTGGCACATCAATTGAACCCCTTAACCCAGCTGCAACGCACCTGGCAGGTTGATAAAAGGGATGGCCAGGCTAACGAAAAGGACTCGCATAGTGCAACGCACCTTATGCTTACAAAAGCTATTTGTACGTGTTCAACAATAAATTACATACAAATATATATATGAACTTTACAACACAAATACACTTATGTGCAGGATACAAAATCTGGTTACTGCTGCAACAGAAGAACATTGGTTTGCTCCTCGAAGAAGTCGACAATCTCCTCTGCTGGACGGTCCACCGCTTGATAGTGCGGCACCATATTCCAAGTAGATCCAGCTGGCGACGCTGGCAGACCGGAAGCTACGATGGCGACATCCACGTCAGGCCTGTGCAATCGCACCATCGAGAGGGCAGCCTTGGCACCAGCCACCAACTGCTACCTCACGCACTCGCGAACCGCGGACATATCTTGAAATTTGGCCAGGAGAGCCAACAGGCTTGACGGCGTGTCATCCAACAGGAACATCGCCTGATAGATATTCTTCAAACATGACTGTGACTTCTTCAGGAAGAGCAGCACTCGCGAAGCGCGATCCTGCGGGGTCGCCAATGCAGTCGTACGATCATGATCCACCCAGAAGTATCCACTCTCTTGGAGTTGCTCCTGGGTGAGACCATGAAGGCGGATGGCAATCCTATCCCTCTCCTCCTGCGGATGGCGTGTGCTAACAACTACACGAAGCGGCACCAACAACATGAGTACAACGTACCACTGCGACTAACTACAAAGGAAAAGATGAGGACGAGCAAACTAACACTTAAACTGGTCGCCCAGCTGCGTCACCTCGCCAAGCAGATACTGCTCGCGGGCGGCGGCTTTTTCCGCCTTTGACTTCCACACATCTGTGTTACTGCGGATCAGGGGCAACTCACGCTCCAGCTGCTTCACGCGATCACGAAGTCACGACAGCAAGGACAGCTCCTCTACCTTGGAGCGCGGCGGTGCCACTGTCTCATCAAGAGATGGTGAGTCCTGGATTCCCCCTACGAGACCACTCGATGTGCCCTACCACAAGTCAAGACAGAAGCAAATAAGGCGACCAAATTAACACAATGACAAGGGGAACAAGTGCATTCAGGATAAGCATAAATATTCACAAGCACACTCGCCAGCAGGCATGTTCTCAGACCAAAAGGACAATTCATCATCTATTACACAAGTTAACTACGGAGCAGCTGGCTTCTTCAACTTCGAAGCCTTCGGAGGCTTCATCAAGTCCGTGGCAGTATCAGACACCACTGACTTTCCACCTGCCCCTGAAGCCGAAGCTTTCGCCGCCTTCTTAGCGCGCTGGAGCTCCTCCGAATACTTGGCAACGGTATTAATCAAAGAATGGTCGTATTTGGCACAGGCAGTCGCAAAGGGAGCGAAAACTACCTGCTGACCATCCGCGCCAACAGGCATTGTCTTCGACACCGCAGAGGGATCTATCTCGACTCCGTGGGCCTGCACCATGGCGAGTGACATCGTTGCACCAGCTGCCCGGAGGGAATTCTTGTAGGTAGAAGGCACACCCCCGACGAGTGACTCCACCAGCTCGTCCATTTTATCGACCTGCTCCGCCTTTGGCATCAACTCCTCCCGGAGGCGACTAAGGGTGACCTTGGCCTTGGACAATGTATTCTGGATGACAGTGCTTTGGTCCTCGACCGCGGATACCGCGTCGGCCAGAGCGTCATCACGACGAAGGGCCTGCGGGTCAAAACTCAGGTCGCCAGCATCTACACCAAAATACATGGATCCATTTTCCAGTGCCACCGGCAAAACTCTAGAAGCAGAGAAAAGCATCAATAAAAAATCCACCAGTAAAGGTACCTGAGAGGGCCTTGGCGACTGAGAATAGTTGTTCCTCGAACAACTTCTCCCTAGCCGCAAAGGAGGCGCGCAGATCCTCTTCGCGCTTCCGGGCATCATCACGAGCCGCGATTGCCTCATCGCGCCCCTTCACAGCTGCGGCCAATGTCTTCTCCAATGATACGACATTGCGCAGTAAGGCGTTATGCTCAGCTACATGGCAGTCAAATAATTGGCTATCAGTCGAACATACCAACACAGAGAGAAGATGAAAGGAACAAGCGTGGAAGCACTTACTTTCGACCACGCGGTGACGCGTCTCCAGCATCGCATGCTGACGACCCATCGCCACCACCTGCTCCGCCACTCATGCAGCCTCCTTTACAAGGAGCTATTGCACCAAGCAAGGAATCAGAGAGGGCAACAGAAGGCGTTGACTGCCAAAAATACAAAAGAAGGAAAGATATACTCACATGGTCCTCTAGCGACTCCGAAGAAGTCTGTTGAGCCGTCATCCGCGCAACTATTCGATGCTCCCTCCGTGAGGAGAGCTCGAAGAGTTGTGCCCGGAGTGGGCCGCCGCCAGAGGAGAAGGAGCGTGCTCGACCTCTACCTTGGCCCTTGAGGTCGCGACTCATGATTCCTTCAAAAATTCAACGTCGCTAGAAGATGACGACGCCTCTTGACTGCAAGACCAAATTCGCATTAAGAAAATGAAAAACTCCAGGGCAAAGCCAACAAATAGAAAACAGAAAAGAATGAATGACCTCATAAACTTACCAGTCAAACTTCTCAAGATCAAATGTGGCCTCCGCCGACTCCGACGAAGACTCCTTGGGCAATCGCATCTTTTTGCGAGAAGACGGTGCTACAGCCCTCACAAGAACGGCGGGAATTGGTGACTCCGCGCCAGCAACTGTGCCCTCTAGAGTTGAAGGAGTCGACGCATCGGAGTCCTCGCTGCGCGAACGCTTGCGAGTATCCGGGCTCCCGGACTCGGGGGCTTCCTCTTCCACATCAGAATGGATGGTCGACTCAGACTCATCCTCTTCAAAAGCTTCACGAGGAATAATACCCTCAGGGAGAGGAGGCATGCAAGGCGACACCGCCCAATCCTGCATACAAACTGCAAAAAGGAGCAAGTAAGGAACAGAAAGCAATCGCAAACATAAGCTACTGCGTAGCACGACTATACCTCAGGAGGAGGGTTCGAAGCATCGAAGGGAGGAACGACTGGCTCATTCGGAAGCACATCCTTGAAGGTGTACTTCGTGACCAGTCGCACCCTCTTATCTATCTCACTCGCGGACATGCCATCGGCAGACACGCGAGTGACATCATGAGCACCACCCCATTGAAACATGGGATGGACCCTAGCCTGGAGAGGTTGGACGCGACGATGCAGCCAAGTCCTGACAAGGGCGCAGCCTCCCTCCTCTGCGCCTATGCGACTCTCGAGGTCACAGACGCGTTGATATAGCACGTCTGTCTCCGTGAGTTCGGAGGGCATGATCACGTTCTTCCAAGAACGCATCTTCTTGCAGGGAGTCGCGGGATCGAAAGGCGCGAGTCCAAAGTGCTCGTCCTTGGCCTTTTGGTCGCGAACATAAAACCATCTGTCCCTCCATCCCTGGACGGACTTGGCGAGCTTGATGTCGAAATAGGTGGCGGATGGGTCGACATGGATTCCACAACCACCCACGTCATAAACTAAAGATCCAGATGCGGACTGACGCTTTAGCTTGAATAAACGTTTGAAAAGGCCAAAGTGCGGCTCGATTCCAAGCTAGCACTCGCAAAGGGTGATAAAACAAGAGATGTGAAGAATCGAGTTTGGGGACAGCTGATGGAGCTGGAGCCCATAGAAACAGAGGAGACCCCTAAGAAAGGGGTGGATAGGCAAAGAAAGGCCGCAAATGAATAAAGCAAGAAACATCACTCGAAAACCAGCGGGAGGCACAGGAATGGTCTCACCGCTGGGGATGCGCGCGTCGGCGACTGCTGCAGAAATAACTCCGTCTTGGCGAAGAAGACGGAGATCGGACGCCTTGATGATTGAGGGGCGCCAAGCGCCATTGGTCACGCGGGTGCCCGCGACCTTCTTTTTCCCGCCAGCGGCGGCACTGGTGCCCGCAGTAGCGGAGCCACCCTTCTTCTTTGTCGCGGCAACGGTGGTCGCGGATTCGGCGGCAGTGCCTCCTTTCTTCTTTCCCATTGCGCGGTGGGGATGAGAACGCAGAAAATAACTTGGAAACGAGCGGAGATGGTCCAGAGCTGAGGGAGGAGATGAGCATAGGAAAAAAGCAGAGGAGCAGCGGCAATGGCGATGGCAGCGAGGAAAAAAAGGGCGCAGATGGAAATTTACCGCCGTAGCATTGCTACTTAACCCCTAAGAGATGTAATCCAACGGCTCACAAAAACCCTATTGGACGCGTGGCACATATCGCGCTCGACACGTGGGGAAGAGGAAGCGTGAACCGTCCCTCCATTGCGAAGAAATCGAGGAGGCACAGTTAATAATAAGATTACGCACGCCCAGTCAAATCAAAGTCAGAAAGTGGGACCCACCACTCGTCACGTCCCGTCAAAACCGCTCACGCGTGTAACTGAGGTCATGAAAGCGTCAGCACTGACATCATCAACAGCTACGCAGCGGAAAACTATGTCTACTTTAGTCCTTGCTAGAGTCTTCGACTCCACCAAGCACTCGGGGGCTACTCCCATAGGGAGCACTGGCCGCGCACCCTATGATTTTTCTTTTCTTATTGCAGGGATACAGGCAATCACAATCAAACCCAACCACTCGAAAAACGATTCGACTATGGACGTGGGTTACTCCCATAGGGAGCGCTGGAAACAATTCCGACTGAAACAAGCAAGCAAAAGGCGACAGCAGTCGCAACCCAAGTTTTCGACTCAAACAAACAAAAATGACAGCAGTCGCAAAATTTCTTTAGTCCCTGCCTGAGTCTTCAACTCGACCAGGCACTCGGGGGCTACTCCCATAGGGACGCTGGTCGCGCACCCTATGATTATTTGCACGAAAGATGTGCGTTGATTACATCAGCACTCGCAGATCATGGTGACACCGCCTCATCATTTTCCCTACAAAGAGATTACGTCTCCTGGGTTGCCCGAATCATCTCCGCGATGATAAAATTTGGATGCCGCGCTTAGAGCGTGAAGGTAAGACCTGAATAAAGGCCTGGCAATGTATTTAACTGCGCACTACCAGAAACATATCCGTGCCTACAGGCACGATGAACATGCCTTGACGGACGCGTCAAGTGCTCACACCCATATACCTGGAATTCGACTCCTGTAAGACCTCCATGGCCTGAGTCGAATTACGCCAGCACTTTTCGGGATTCGAGTCCGGGGACTCGAGTTCGAGTAGATTGCGTTGTTTCACCCTAAGGTGGTTAACTGGTACCGATACTTCGGTTATATCATGCACGTATATCAACAATCCCTATGACACAAATAAAAACAGTTGAAATGCACTCATTCAGGCACTCGAAACTTCAAAAGTACCCAGTTGAATCTGTGATTCCATTGGATACTCGGGGGCTACTGACATGGGTATACCCTGCAAGTACTCGAGCTTGGTATTACGGTCTAAATACGTACAGGCTCATGGTGTCGCCAAGGCCCAGACAAAAGGACTCGAGTAACCTGCGGACTCTCGATTGCTTGAGAGACAAGAAGACGCTAAAGATAGAAAGTTTGAAGGGAAAAACCCTAACTTGTAACCGACTCGACCTGCTACCCGAGACCTAGCCTATCTAAAGGCTAGGAGGGGGAGCCAAGGAGGACACACGCAACCCTAGTTTCCACAACTCTCGCCAGATTGCATCTGCGCACCATTGTAACTTTCGACTCCTTTGATAATTCCACGAGCAGACAAGCAGGAGTAGGGACCTCTACGAGGCCTGAACCTGGGTAAATCCTATGTCCCCTGTGTGCTTGTTTGCTAGCCGATAGATGTCTCCAGCACTCCCTCCTTCTCCAAAACCCAAGTCCATAACAATGGGCATTGATGAGTTCAACCCTCGTCACATGGCATGGCCACATGCAAGTTTTGGTTGGATTTCGGTGCTCTGGCGGCCATCTCCCATCGAAACCCTAGTCTCGGTGGGCCCGGGGGATCTACCCCCTAGCTATCTTCGTACGAGGTTCCACCAATGTAGTTTTTTGTTTGTTTAGACATGATTAGGCCATATTTACATAGAAACCCAAAGTTGGGCCCAAGATTCCACCGGTTGCCCCTCGTTGGACATCTCGCGGGAGTTTCCCAGCGACACGTCCATAACTTCTCCAATAAGTGTTATCGCATGCGCGTGAACTGATGTCGGTGACACCCGGGAGCTATCCATTGCATCTATGGACCATCTACCACACTTGTGTACACATGGCATGGCCACATGCAAGTTTTGGTTGGATTCCGGTGCTCTGGCGGCCATCTCCCATCAAAACCCTAGTCTCGGTGGGCCCGGGGGATCTACCCCCGAGCTATCTCTGTACAAGGTTCCACCAATGTAGTTTTTTGTTTTTTTAGGCATGTTTCGGCCATACCTACATTTAAAACCAAACTTGGGCCCAATATTCCACCGGTTGCCCCTCGTTGGATGTCTCGCGGGAGTTTCCCAGCGACACGTCCAGAACTTCAATTCATGCGTGTGAATTGAAGATGGTGACACCCGAGATCTATATCCATTGCGTCTATGGATCATCTACCACATTTCTGTACACATTGCATGACCGCATGCAAGTTTTGGTTGGATTCTGGTGCTCTAACGCCCATCTACCATCGAAACCCTAGTCTCGATGGGTCCGGGGGATCTACCCCCTAGCTATATTTGTACAAGGTTCCACCGATGTAGTTTTTTGTTTGTTTAGGCATGATTACGCCATATCTACATAGAAACCCAAAGTTGGGTCCAACATTCCACCGGTTGCCCCTCGTTGGACTTCTCACGGGAGTTTCTCAGCGACACGTCTAGAACTTCTCCAATAAGTGTTATCACATGCGCGTGAACTGAAGACGGTGACACTCGTGAGCTAGACATAGCATCTATGCACCATATACCACACTTTTGTACACATGGCATGGTCACATGCAAGTTTTGGTTGGATTTTGGCGCTCTGGCGGCCATCTCCCATCGAAACCCTAGTCTCGGTGGGCCCGGGGGATCTACTCCCTAGATATCTCTATACGAGGTTCCACCAATGTAGGTTTTTGCTTGTTTAGGCATGTTTAGGCCATATCTACATATAAAACCAAAGTTGGGCCCAACATTCCACCGGTTGCCCCTCGTTGGAAGTCTCGCGGGAGTTTCCCAGCGACACGGCCAAAACTTCTCCAATAAGTGTTATCGCATGCGCGTGAATTGAAGATGGTGACACCCGAGATCTATATCCATTGCATATATGAACCATCTACCCCATTTGTGTACACATGGCATGGACACATGCAAGGTTTGGTTGGATTCCGGCGCTCTGGCGGCCATCTCCCATCGATACCCTAGTCTCGGTGGGCCCGGGGGATCTACCCCCTAGCTATCTTCGTACGAGGTTCCACCAATGTAATTTTTTGTTTGTTTAGACATGATTAGGCCATATTTACATAGAAACCCAAAGTTGGGCCCAAGATTCCACCGGTTGCCCCTCGTTGGACATCTCGCGGGAGTTTCCCAGCGACACGTCCATAACTTCTCCAATAAGTGTTATCGCATGCGCGTGAACTGATGTCGGTGACACCCGGGAGCTATCCATTGCATCTATGGACCATATACCACAGTTGTGTACACATGGCATGGACACATGCAAGTTTTTTGTTGGATTCTGGCACTCTGGCGGCCATTTCCCATCGAAACCATAGTCTTGGTGGGCCCGGGGGATCTACCCCCGAGCTATCTCTGTACAAGGTTCCACCAATGTAGTTTTTTGTTTTATTAGTTATGTTTCAGACATACCTACATTTAAAACCAAACTTGGGCCCAATATTCCACCGGTTGCCCCCCGTTGGATGTCTCGCGGGAGTTTCCCAGCAACACGTCCAGAACTTCTCCAATAAGTGTTATCGCATGCGCGTGAATTCAAGAAGGTGACACCCGAGATCTATATCCATTGCATATATGAACCATCTACCACACTTGTGTACACATGGCATGTCCACATGCAAGTTTTGGTTGGATTTCGGCGCTCTGGCGGCCATCTCCCATCGAACCCTAGTCTCGGTAGGCCCGGGGGATCTACCCCCAAGCTATCTTTGTACGACATGAAAGTTTTGATTGGATTCCGGCGCTCCGGCGGCCATCTCCCATATTGTAAACCTCTACGGGGCCCCGAGGATCTACCCCTAGCTATCTCCGTACGAGGATTGACCAATGTACTTTTTGTTTGTTTATTAGGCATTATTATGCATTATTAGGCACCATATCTACATAGAAAACCAAGGTTGGGCCCAATATTCCTGTGGTTGCCCCTGTTTGACCCATAGCAGGAGTTTCCCACCTACACGTCCAACACTTCTCCAATAAGTGTTATCGCATGCGCGTGAATTGAAGATGGTGACACCCGAGATCTATATACATTTCATCTATGGACCATCTACCACATTTGTGTACACATTCGATGACCACATGCAAGTTTTGGTTGGATTTCGATGCTCTGGCGGCCATCTCTAATCGAATCCATAGTCTCGGTGGGCCTAGGGGATCTACCCCCTAGCTATCTTCATACGAGGTTCCACCAATGTACTTTTTTGTTTGTGTAGACATTATTAGGCCATATCTACATAGAAAACCGAAGTTGGGCCCAATATTCCACCTATTGCCCCTCGTTGGACATCTCACGGGAGTTTCTCAGTGACACGTCTAGAACTTCTCCAATAAGTGTTATCACATGCGCGTGAACTGAAGACGGTGACACTCGCGAGCTAGACATAGCATCTATGCACCATATACCACACTTTTGTACACATGGCATGGTCACATGCAAGTTTTGGTTGGATTTTGGCGCTCTGGCGGCCATCTCCCATCGAAACCCTAGTCTCGGTGGGCCCGGCGGATCTACTCCCTAGATATCTCTATACGAGGTTCCACCAATGTAGGTTTTTGCTTGTTTAGGCATGTTTAGGCCATATGTACATATAAAACCAAAGTTGGGCCCAATATTCCACCGGTTTCCCCTCGTTGGAAGTCTCGCGGGAGTTTCCCAGCGACACGTCCAGAACTTCTCCAATAATAAGTGTTATAACATGCGCGTGAATTGAAGATGGTGACACCCGAGATCTATATCCATTGCATATATGAACCATCTACCCCATTTGTGTACACATGGCATGGACACATGCAAGGTTTGGTTGGATTCCGGCGCTCTGGCGGCCATCTCCCATCGATACCCTAGTCTCCGTGGGCCCGGGGGATCTACCCCCTAGCTATCTTCGTACGAGGTTCCACCAATGTAGTTTTTTGTTTGTTTAGACATGATTAGGCCATATTTACATAGAAACCCAAAGTTGGGCCCAAGATTCCACCGGTTTCCCCTCGTTGGACATCTCGCGGGAGTTTCCCAGCGACACGTCCATAACTTCTCCAATAAGTGTTATCGCATGCGCGTGAACTGATGTCGGTGACACCCGGGAGCTATCCATTGCATCTATGGACCATATACCACACTTGTGTACACATGGCATGGACACATGCAAGTTTTTGTTGGATTCTGGCACTCTGGCGGCCATTTCCCATCGAAACCATAGTCTTGGTGGGCCCGGGGGATCTACCCCCGAGCTATCTCTGTACAAGGTTCCACCAATGTAGTTTTTTGTTTTTTAGGCATGTTTCGGACATACCTACATTTAAAACCAAACTTGGGCCCAATATTCCACCGGTTGCCCCCCGTTGGATGTCTCGCGGGAGTTTCCCAGCGACACGTCCAGAACTTCTCCAATAAGTGTTATCGCATGCGCGTGAATTCAAGACGGTGACACCCGAGATCTATATCCATTGCATATATGGACCATCTACCACACTTGTGTACACATGGCATGTCCACATGCAAGTTTGGGTTGGATTTCGGCGCTCTGGCGGCCATCTCCCATCGAACCCTAGTCTCGGTAGGCCCGGGGGATCTACCCCCAAGCTATCTTCGTACGAGGTTCCACCAATGTATTTTTTTGTTTTTTTAGACATGATTAGGCCATATATACATAGAAACCAAAGTTGGGCCCAATTTTCCTCCGGTTGCCCCTCGTTGGACGTCTCGCAGGAGTTTCCCAGCGGCACGTCTAGAACTTCTCCATTAAGTGTTATCGCATGCGCGTGAACTGAAGACGGTGACACCCGTGTGCTAGCCATTGCATCTATGGACCATCTACCACACTCGTGTACACATGGCATGGACACATGCAAGTTTTTGTTGGATTTCGGTGCTCTGGCGGCCATTTCCCATCGAAACCATAGTCTCGGTGGGCCCGGGGGATCTACTCCCTAGCTATCTCTGTACAAGGTTCCACCAATATAGTTTTTTGTTTTTTTAGGCATGTTTAGGCCCTAGATACATAGAAAACCAAAGTTGGGCCCAATATTCCACCGGTTGACCCTCGTTGGACGTCTCGCGGGAGTTTCCCAGCGACACGGCCAAAACTTCTCCAATAAGTGTTATCGCATGCGCGTGAATTGAAGAAGGTGACACCCGAGATCTATATACATTGCGTCTATGGATCATCTACCATATTTTTGTACACATTGCATGGCCGCATGCATGTTTTTGTTGGATTCCGGTGCTCTGGCGTCCATCTCCCATCGAAACCCTAGTCTCGGTGGGCCCAGGGGATCTACCCCCTAGCTATCTTCGTACGAGGTTCCACCAATGTAGTTTTTTGTTTCTTTAGACATGATTAGGCCATATCTACATAGGAACCCAAAGTTGGGCCCAATATTCCACCGGTTGCCCCTCGTTAGACGTCTCGCGGGAGTTTCCCAGCGACACATCCATAACTTCTCCAATAAGTGTTATCGCATGCGCGTGAACTGAAGTCGGTGACACCCGGGAGCTAGCCATTGCATATATGGACCATCTACCACACTTTTGTACTCATGGCATGGTCACATGCAAGTTTTGGTTGGATTTTGGCGCTCTAGCGGCCATCTCCCATCGAAACCCTAGTCTCGGTGGGCCCGGGGGATCTACTCCCTAGATATCTCTATACGAGGTTCCACCAATGTAGGTTTTTGCTTGTTTAGGCATGTTTAGGCCATATCTACATATAAAACCAGATTTGGGCCCAATATTCCACCGGTTTCCCCTCGTTGGAAGTCTCGCGGGAGTTTCCCAGCGACACGTCCAGAACTTCTCCAATAATAAGTGTTATAACATGCGCGTGAATTGAAGATGGTGACACCCGAGATCTATATGCATTGCATATATGAAGCATCTACCCCATTTTTGTACACATGGCATGGACACATGCAAGTTTTGGTTGGATTCCGGCGCTCTGGCGGCCATCTCCCATCGATACCCTAGTCTCGGTGGGCCCGGGGGATCTACCCCCTAGCTATCTCTGTACAAGGTTCCACCAATGTAGTTTTTTGTTTGTTTAGGCATTTTTAGAGCATAGCTAGATATAAAACCAAAGTTGGGCCCAATATTCCACCGGTTGCCCCGCGTTGGACGTCTCGCGGGAGTTTCCCAGCGACACGTCCAGAACTTCTCCAATAAGTGTTATCGCATGCGCATGAATTCAAGACGGTGACAGCCGAGATCTATTCCATTGCATATATGTACCATCTACCACACTTATGTACACATGGTATGGGCACATGAAAGTTTTGATTGGATTCCGGCGCTCCGGCGGCCATCTCCCATATTGTAAACCTCTACGGGGCCCCGAGGATCTACCCCTAGCTATCTCCGTACGAGGATTGACCAATGTACTTTTTGTTTGTTTATTAGGCATTATTATGCATTATTAGGCACCATATCTACATAGAAAACAAAGGTTGGGCCCAATATTCCTGTGGTTGCCCCTGTTTGACCCATAGCAGGAGTTTCCCACCTACACGTCAAACACTTCTCCAATAAGTGTTATCGCATGCGCGTGAATTGAAGATGGTGACACCCGAGATCTATATACATTTCATCTATGGACCATCTACCACATTTGTGTACACATTCCATGACCACATGCAAGTTTTGGTTGGATTTCGGTGCTCTGGCGGCCATCTCTAATTGAATCCATAGTCTCGGTGGGCCTGGGGGATCTACCCCCTAGCTATCTTCATACGAGGTTCCACCAATGTACTTTTTTGTTTGTGTAGACATTATTAGGCCATATCTACATAGAAAACCGAAGTTGGGCCCAATATTCCACCTATTGCCCCTCGTTGGACATCTCACGGGAGTTTCTCAGCGACACGTCTAGAAATTCTCCAATAAGTGTTATCACATGCGCGTGAACTGAAGACGGTGACACTCGTGAGCTAGACATAGCATCTATGCACCATATACCACACTTTTGTACACATGGCATGGTCACATGCAAGTTTTGGTTGGATTTTGGCGCTCTGGCGGCCATCTCCCATCGAAACCCTAGTCTCGATGGGCCCGGGGGATCTACCCCCTAGATATCTCTATACGAGGTTCCACCAATGTAGGTTTTTGCTTGTTTAGGCATGTTTAGGCCATATCTACATATAAAACCAAAGTTGGGCCCAATATTCCACCGGTTTCCCCTCGTTGGAAGACTCGCGGGAGTTTCCCAGCGACACGTCCAGAACTTCTCCAATAATAAGTGTTATAACATGCGCGTGAATTGAAGATGGTGACACCCGAGATCTATATCCATTGCATATATGAACCATCTACCCCATTTGTGTACACATGGCATGGACACATGCAAGGTTTGGTTGGATTCCGGCGCTCTGGCGGCCATTTCCCATCGAAACCCTAGTCTCGGTGGGCCCGGGGGATCTACCCCCTAGCTATCTTCGTACGAGGTTCCACCAATGTAGTTTTTTGTTTGTTTAGACATGATTAGGCCATATTTACATAGAAACCCAAAGTTGGGCCCAAGATTCCACCGGTTGCCCCTCGTTGGACATCTCGCGGGAGTTTCCCAGCGACACGTCCATAACTTCTCCAATAAGTGTTATCGCATGCGCGTGAACTGATGTCGGTGACACCCGGGAGCTATCCATTGCATCTATGGACCATATACCACACTTGTGTACACATGGCATGGACACATGCAAGTTTTTGTTGGATTCTGGCACTCTGGCGGCCATTTCCCATCGAAACCATAGTCTTCGTGGGCCCGGGGGATCTACCCCCGAGCTATCTCTGTACAAGGTTCCACCAATGTAGTTTTTTTGTTTTTTAGGCATGTTTCGGACATACCTACATTTAAAACCAAACTTGGGCCCAATATTCCACCGGTTGCCCCCCGTTGGATGTCTCGCGGGAGTTTCCCAGCGACACGTCCAGAACTTCTCCAATAAGTGTTATCGCATGCGCGTGAATTCAAGAAGGTGACACCCGAGATCTATATCCATTGCATATATGGACCATCTACCACACTTGTGTACACATGGCATGTCCACATGCAAGTTTTGGTTGGATTTCGGCGCTCTGGCGGCCATCTCCCATCGAACCCTAGTCTCGGTAGGCCCGGGGGATCTACCCCCAAGCTATCTTTATACGAGGTTCCACCAATGTATTTTTTTGTTTTTTTAGACATGATTAGGCCATATATACATAGAAACCAAAGTTGGGCCCAATTTTCCTCCGGTTGCCCCTCGTTGGACGTCTCGCAGGAGTTTCCCAGCGACACGTCTAGAACTTCTCCATTAAGTGTTATCGCATGCGCGTGAACTGAAGACGGTGACACCCGTGTGCTAGCCATTGCATCTATGGACCATCTACCACACTCGTGTACACATGGCATGGACACATGCAAGTTTTTGTTGGATTTCGGTGCTCTGGCGGCCATTTCCCATCGAAACCATAGTCTCGGTGGGCCCGGGGGATCTACTCCCTAGCTATCTCTGTACAAGGTTCCACCAATATAGTTTTTTGTTTTTTTAGGCATGTTTAGGCCCTAGATACATAGAAAACCAAAGTTGGGCCCAATATTCCACCGGTTGCCCCTCGTTGGACGTCTCGCGGGAGTTTCCCAGCGACACGGCCAAAACTTCTCCAATAAGTGTTATCGCATGCGCGTGAATTGAAGAAGGTGACACCCGAGATCTATATACATTGCGTCTATGGATCATCTACCATATTTTTGTACACATTGCATGACCGCATGCAAGTTTTTGTTGGATTCTGGTGCTCTGGCGTCCATCTCCCATCGAAACCCTAGTCTCGGTGGGCCCAGGGGATCTACCCCCTAGCTATCTTCGTACGAGGTTCCACCAATGTAGTTTTTTGTTTGTTTAGACATGATTAGGCCGTATCTACATAGGAACCCAAAGTTGGGCCCAATATTCCAACGGTTGCCCCTCGTTAGACGTCTCGCGGGAGTTCCCCAGCGACACATCCATAACTTCTCCAATAAGTATTATCGCATGCGCGTGAACTGAAGTCGGTGACACCCGGGAGCTAGCCATTGCATATATGGACCATCTACCACACTTTTGTACACATGGCATGGTCACATGCAAGTTTTGGTTGGATTTTGGCGCTCTGGCGGCCATCTCCCATCGAAACCCTAGTCTCGGTGGGCCCGGGGGATCTACCCCCTAGCTATCTTCGTACGAGGTTCCACCAATGTAGTTTTTTGTTTGTTTAGACATGATTAGGCCATATTTACATAGAAACCCAAAGTTGGGCCCAAGATTCCACCGGTTGCCCCTCGTTGGACATCTCGCGGGAGTTTCCCAGCGACACGTCCATAACTTCTCCAATAAGTGTTATCGCATGCGCGTGAACTGATGTCGGTGACACCCGGGAGCTATCCATTGCATCTATGGACCATATACCACACTTGTGTACACATGGCATGGACACATGCAAGTTTTTGTTGGATTCTGGCACTCTGGCGGCCATTTCCCATCGAAACCATAGTCTTCGTGGGCCCGGGGGATCTACCCCCGAGCTATCTCTGTACAAGGTTCCACCAATGTAGTTTTTTTGTTTTTTAGGCATGTTTCGGACATACCTACATTTAAAACCAAACTTGGGCCCAATATTCCACCGGTTGCCCCCCGTTGGATGTCTCGCGGGAGTTTCCCAGCGACACGTCCAGAACTTCTCCAATAAGTGTTATCGCATGCGCGTGAATTCAAGAAGGTGACACCCGAGATCTATATCCATTGCATATATGGACCATCTACCACACTTGTGTACACATGTCATGTCCACATGCAAGTTTTGGTTGGATTTCGGCGCTCTGGCGGCCATCTCCCATCGAACCCTAGTCTCGGTAGGCCCGAGGGATCTACCCCCAAGCTATCTTCGTACGAGGTTCCACCAATGTATTTTTTTGTTTTTTTAGACATGATTAGGCCATATATACATAGAAACCAAAGTTGGGCCCAATTTTCCTCCGGTTGCCCCTCGTTGGACGTCTCGCAGGAGTTTCCCAGCGACACGTCTAGAACTTCTCCATTAAGTGTTATCGCATGCGCGTGAACTGAAGACGGTGACACCCGTGTGCTAGCCATTGCATCTATGGACCATCTACCACACTCGTGTACACATGGCATGGACACATGCAAGTTTTTGTTGGATTTCGGTGCTCTGGCGGCCATTTCCCATCGAAACCATAGTCTCGGTGGGCCCGGGGGATCTACTCCCTAGCTATCTCTGTACAAGGTTCCACCAATATAGTTTTTTGTTTTTTTAGGCATGTTTAGGCCCTAGATACATAGAAAACCAAAGTTGGGCCCAATATTCCACCGGTTGCCCCTCGTTGGACGTCTCGCGGGAGTTTCCCAGCGACACGGCCAAAACTTCTCCAATAAGTGTTATCGCATGCGCGTGAATTGAAGAAGGTGACACCCGAGATCTATATACATTGCGTCTATGGATCATCTACCATATTTTTGTACACATTGCATGGCCACATGCAAGTTTTTGTTGGATTCCGGTGCTCTGGCGTCCATCTCCCATCGAAACCCTAGTCTCGGTGGGCCCAGGGGATCTACCCCCTAGCTATCTTCGTACGAGGTTCCACCAATGTAGTTTTTTGTTTGTTTAGACATGATTAGGCCATATCTACATAGGAACCCAAAGTTGGGCCCAATATTCCACCTATTGCCCCTCGTTGGACATCTCACGGGAGTTTCCCAGCGACACGTCTAGAACTTCTCCAATAAGTGTTATCACATGCGCGTGAACTGAAGACGGTGACACTCGTGAGCTAGACATAGCATCTATGCACCATATACCACACTTTTGTACACATGGCATGGTCACATGCAAGTTTTGGTTGGATTTTGGCGCTCTGGCGGCCATCTCCCATCGAAACCCTAGTCTCGGTGGGCCCGGGGGATCTACTCCCTAGATATCTCTATACGAGGTTCCACCAATGTAGGTTTTTGCTTGTTTAGGCATGTTTAGGCCATATCTACATATAAAACCAAAGTTGGGCCCAATATTCCACCGATTTCCCCTCGTTGGAAGTCTCGCGGGAGTTTCCCAGCGACACGTCCAGAACTTCTCCAATAATAAGTGTTATAACATGCGCGTGAATTGAAGATGGTGACACCCGAGATCTATATCCATTGCATATATGAACCATGTACCCCATTTGTGTACACATGGCATGGACACATGCAAGGTTTGGTTGGATTCTGGCGCTCTGGCGGCCATCTCCCATCGATACCCTAGTCTCGGTGGGCCCGGGGGATCTACCCCCTAGCTATCTTCGTACGAGGTTCCACCAATGTAGTTTTTTGTTTGTTTAGACATGATTAGGCCATATTTACATAGAAACCCAAAGTTGGGCCCAAGATTCCACCGGTTGCCCCTCGTTGGACATCTCGCGGGAGTTTCCCAGCGACACGTCCATAACATCTCCAATAAGTGTTATCGCATGCGCGTGAACTGATGTCGGTGACACCCGGGAGCTATCCATTGCATCTATGGACCATATACCACACTTGTGTACACATGGCATGGACACATGCAAGTTTTTGTTGGATTCTGGCACTCTGGCGGCCATTTCCCACCGAAACCATAGTCTTGGTGGGCCCGGGGGATCTACCCCCGAGCTATCTCTGTATAAGGTTCCACCAATGTAGTTTTTTGTTTTTTAGGCATGTTTAGGCCATATCTACATATAAAACCAAACTTGGGCCCAATATTCCACCGGTTTCCCCTCGTTGGAAGTCTCGCGGGAGTTTCCAAGCGACACGTCCAGAACTTCTCCAATAATAAGTGTTATCGCATGCGCGTGAATTGAAGATGGTGACACCCGAGATCTATATGCATTGCATATATGAACCATCTACCCCATTTCTGTACACATGGCATGGACACATGCAAGGTTTGGTTGGATTCCGGCGCTCTGGCGGCCATCTCCCATCGATACCCTAGTCTCGGTGGGCCCGAGGGATCTACCCCCTAGCTATCTTCGTACGAGGTTCCACCTATGTAGTTTTTTGTTTGTTTAGACATTATTAGGCCATATTTACATAGAAACCAAAGTTGGGCCCAAGATTCCACCGGTTGCCCCTCGTTGGACATCTCGCGGGAGTTTCCCAGCGACACGTCTAGAACTTCTCCATTAAGTGTTATCGCATGCGCTTGAACTGAAGACGGTGACACCCGTGTGCTAGCCATTGCATCTATGGACCATCTACCACACTCGTGTACACATGGCATGGACACATGCAAGTTTTTGTTGGATTTGGTGCTCTGGCGGCCATTTCCCATCGAAACGATAGTCTCGGTGGGCCCGGGGGATCTACTCCCTAGCTATCTCTGTACAAGGTTCCACCAATATAGTTTTTTGTTTTTTTAGGCATGTTTAGGCCCTAGCTACATAGAAAACCAAAGTTGGGCCCAATATTCCACCGGTTGCCCCTCGTTGGACGTCTCGCGGGAGTTTCCCAGCGACACGGCCAAAACTTCTCCAATAAGTGTTATCGCATGCGCGTGAATTGAAGAAGGTGACACCCGAGATCTATATACATTGCGTCTATGGATCATCTACCATATTTTTGTACACATTGCATGGCCGCATGCATGTTTTTGTTGGATTCCGGTGCTCTGGCGTCCATCTCCCATCGAAACCCTAGTCTCGGTGGGCCCAGGGGATCTACCCCCTAGCTATCTTCGTACGAGGTTCCACCAATGTAGTTTTTTGTTTGTTTAGACATGATTAGGCCATATATACATAGGAACCCAAAGTTGGGCCCAATATTCCACCGGTTGCCCCTCGTTAGACGTCTCGCGGGAGTTTCCCAGCGACACATCCATAACTTCTCCAATAAGTGTTATCGCATGCGCGTGAACTGAAGTCGGTGACACCCGGGAGCTAGCCATTGCATATATGGACCATCTACCACACTTTTGTACTCATGGCATGGTCACATGCAAGTTTTGGTTGGATTTTGGCGCTCTGGCGGCCATCTCCCATCGAAACCCTAGTCTCGGTGGGCCCGGGGGATCTACTCCCTAGATATCTCTATACGAGGTTCCACCAATGTAGGTTTTTGCTTGTTTAGGCATGTTTAGGCCATATCTACATACAAAACCAGATTTGGGCCCAATATTCCACCGGTTTCCCCTCGTTGGAAGTCTCGCGGGAGTTTCCCAGCGACACGTCCAGAACTTCTCCAATAATAAGTGTTATAACATGCGCGTGAATTGAAGATGGTGACACCCGAGATCTATATGCATTGCATATATGAAGCATCTACCCCATTTTTGTACACATGGCATGGACACATGCAAGTTTTGGTTGGATTCCGGCGCTCTGGCGGCCATCTCCCATCGATACCCTAGTCTCGGTGGGCCCGGGGGATCTACCCCCTAGCTATCTCTGTACAAGGTTCCACCAATGTAGTTTTTTGTTTGTTTAGGCATTTTTAGAGCATAGCTAGATATAAAACCAAAGTTGGGCCCAATATTCCACCGGTTGCCCCGCGTTGGACGTCTCGCGGGAGTTTCCCAGCGACACGTCCAGAACTTCTCCAATAAGTGTTATCGCATGCGCATGAATTCAAGACGGTGACAGCCGAGATCTATATCCATTCCATATATGTACCATCTACCACATTTATGTACACATGGTATGGGCACATGAAAGTTTTGATTGGATTCCGGCGCTCCGGCGGCCATCTCCCATATTGTAAACCTCTACGGGGCCCTGAGGATCTACCCCTAGCTATCTCCGTACGAGGATTGACCAATGTACTTTTTGTTTGTTTATTAGGCATTATTATGCATTATTAGGCACCATATCTACATAGAAAACCAAGGTTGGGCCCAATATTCCTGTGGTTGCCCCTGTTTGACCCATAGCAGGAGTTTCCCGCCTACACGTCCAACACTTCTCCAATAAGTGTTATCGCATGCGCGTGAATTGAAGATGGTGACACCCGAGATCTATATACATTTCATCTATGGACCATCTACCACATTTGTGTACACATTGCATGACCACATGCAAGTTTTGGTTGGATTTCGGTGCTCTGGCGGCCATCTCTAATCGAATCCATAGTCTCGGTGGGCCTGGGGGATCTACCCCCTAGCTATCTTCATACGAGGTTCCACCAATGTACTTTTTTTTTGTGTAGACATTATTAGGCCATATCTACATAGAAAACCGAAGTTGGGCCCAATATTCCACCTATTGCCCCTCGTTGGACATCTCACGGGAGTTTCCCAGCGACACGTCTAGAACTTCTCCAATAAGTGTTATCACATGCGCGTGAACTGAAGACGGTGACACTCGTGAGCTAGAGATAGCATCTATGCACCATATACCACACTTTTGTACACATGGCATGGTCACATGCAAGTTTTGGTTGGATTTTGGCGCTCTGGCGGCCATCTCCCATCGAAACCCTAGTCTCAGTGGGCCCGGGGGATCTACTCCCTAGATATCTCTATACGAGGTTCCACCAATGTAGGTTTTTGCTTGTTTAGGCATGTTTAGGCCATATCTACATATAAAACCAAAGTTGGGCCCAATATTCCACCGGTTTCCCCTCGTTGGAAGTCTCGCGGGAGTTTCCCAGCGACACGTCCAGAACTTCTCCAATAATAAGTGTTATAACATGCGCGTGAATTGAAGATGGTGACACCCGAGATCTATATCCATTGCATATATGAACCATCTACCCCATTTGTGTACACATGGCATGGACACATGCAAGGTTTGGTTGGATTCTGGCGCTCTGGCGGCCATCTCCCATCGATACCCTAGTCTCGGTGGGCCCGGGGGATCTACCCCCTAGCTATCTTCGTACGAGGTTCCACCAATGTAGTTTTTTGTTTGTTTAGACATGATTAGGCCATATTTACATAGAAACCCAAAGTTGGGCCCAAGATTCCACCGGTTTCCCCTCGTTGGACATCTCGCGGGAGTTTCCCAGCGACACGTCCATAACTTCTCCAATAAGTGTTATCGCATGCGCGTGAACTGATGTCGGTGACACCCGGGAGCTATCCATTGCATCTATGGACCATATACCACACTTGTGTACACATGGCATGGACACATGCAAGTTTTTGTTGGATTCTGGCGCTCTGGCGGCCATTTCCCATCGAAACCATAGTCTTGTTGGGCCCGGGGGATCTACCCCCGAGCTATCTCTGTATAAGGTTCCACCAATGTAGTTTTTTGTTTTTTAGGCATGTTTCGGACATACCTACATTTAAAACCAAACTTGGGCCCAATATTCCACCGGTTGCCCCCCGTTGGATGTCTCGCGGGAGTTTCCCAGCGACACGTCCAGAACTTCTCCAATAAGTGTTATCGCATGCGCGTGAATTCAAGACGGTGACACCCGAGATCTATATCCATTGCATATATGGACCATCTACCACACTTGTGTACACATGGCATGTCCACATGCAAGTTTTGGTTGGATTTCGGCGCTCTGGCGGCCATCTCCCATCGAACCTTAGTCTCGGTAGGCCCGGGGGATCTACCCCCAAGCTATCTTCGTACGAGGTTCCCCCAATGTATTTTTTTTGTTTTTTTAGACATGATTAGGCCATATATACATAGAAACCAAAGTTGGGCCCAATTTTCCTCCGGTTGCCCCTCGTTGGACGTCTCGCAGGAGTTTCCCAGCGGCACGTCTAGAACTTCTCCATTAAGTGTTATCGCATGCGCGTGAACTGAAGACGGTGACACCCGTGTGCTAGCCATTGCATCTATGGACCATCTACCACACTCGTGTACACATGGCATGGACACATGCAAGTTTTTGTTGGATTTGGTGCTCTGGCGGCCATTTCCCATCGAAACCATAGTCTCGGTGGGCCCGGGGGATCTACTCCCTAGCTATCTCTGTACAAGGTTCCACCAATATAGTTTTTTGTTTTTTTAGGCATGTTTAGGCCCTAGCTACATAGAAAACCAAAGTTGGGCCCAATATTCCACCGGTTGCCCCTCGTTGGACGTCTCGCGGGAGTTTCCCAGCGACACGGCCAAAACTTCTCCAATAAGTGTTACCGCATGCGCGTGAATTGAAGAAGGTGACACCCGAGATCTATATACATTGCGTCTATGGATCATCTACCATATTTTTGTACACATTGCATGACCGCATGCAAGTTTTTGTTGGATTCCGGTGCTCTGGCGTCCATCTCCCATCGAAACCCTAGTCTCGGTGGGCCCAGGGGATCTACCCCCTAGCTATCTTCGTACGAGGTTCCACCAATGTAGTTTTTTGTTTGTTTAGACATGATTAGGCCATATCTACATAGGAACCCAAAGTAGGGCCCAATATTCCACCGGTTGCCCCTCGTTAGACGTCTCGCGGGAGTTTCCCAGCGACACATCCATAACTTCTCCAATAAGTGTTATCGCATGCGTGTGAACTGAAGTCGGTGAAACCCGGGAGCTATCCATTGCATATATGGACCATCTACCACACTTTTGTACTCATGGCATGGTCACATGCAAGTTTTGGTTGGATTTTGGCGCTCTGGCGGCCATCTCCCATCGAAACCCTAGTCTCGGTGGGCCCGGGGGATCTACTCCCTAGATATCTCTATACGAGGTTCCACCAATGTAGGTTTTTGCTTGTTTAGGCATGTTTAGGCCATATCTACATATAAAACCAGAGTTGGGCCCAATATTCCACCGGTTTCCCCTCGTTGGAAGTCTCGCGGGAGTTTCCCAGCGACACGTCCAGAACTTCTCCAATAATAAGTGTTATAACATGCGCGTGAATTGAAGATGGTGACACCCGAGATCTATATCCATTGCATATATGAACCATCTACCCCATTTGTGTACACATGGCATGGACACATGCAAGGTTTGGTTGGATTCTGGCGCTCTGGCGGCCATCTCCCATCGATACCCTAGTCTCGGTGGGCCCGGGGGATCTACCCCCTAGCTATCTTCGTACGAGGTTCCACCAATGTATTTTTTTGTTTGTTTAGACATGATTAGGCCATATTTACATAGAAACCCAAAGTTGGGCCCAAGATTCCGCCGGTTTCCCCTCGTTGGACATCTCGCGGGAGTTTCCCAGCGACACGTCCATAACTTCTCCAATAAGTGTTATCGCATGCGCGTGAACTGATGTCGGTGACACCCGGGAGCTATCCATTGCATCTATGGACCATATACCACACTTGTGTACACATGGCATGGACACATGCAAGTTTTTGTTGGATTCTGGCGCTCTGGCGGCCATTTCCCATCGAAACCATAGTCTTGTTGGGCCCGGGGGATCTACCCCCGAGCTATCTCTGTATAAGGTTCCACCAATGTAGTTTTTTGTTTTTTAGGCATGTTTCGGACATACCTACATTTAAAACCAAACTTGGGCCCAATATTCCACCGGTTGCCCCCCGTTGGATGTCTCGCGGGAGTTTCCCAGCGACACGTCCAGAACTTCTCCAATAAGTGTTATCGCATGCGCGTGAATTCAAGACGGTGACACCCGAGATCTATATCCATTGCATATATGGACCATCTACCACACTTGTGTACACATGGCATGTCCACATGCAAGTTTTGGTTGGATTTCGGCGCTCTGGCGGCCATCTCCCATCGAACCTTAGTCTCGGTAGGCCCGGGGGATCTACCCCCAAGCTATCTTCGTACGAGGTTCCACCAATGTATTTTTTTGTTTTTTTAGACATGATTAGGCCATATATACATAGAAACCAAAGTTGGGCCCAATTTTCCTCCGGTTGGCCCTCGTTGGACGTCTCGCAGGAGTTTCCCAGCGGCACGTCTAGAACTTCTCCATTAAGTGTTATCGCATGCGCGTGAACTGAAGACGGTGACACCCGTGTGCTAGCCATTGCATCTATGGACCATCTACCACACTCGTGTACACATGGCATGGACACATGCAAGTTTTTGTTGGATTTGGTGCTCTGGCGGCCATTTCCCATCGAAACCATAGTCTCGGTGGGCCCGGGGGATCTACTCCCTAGCTATCTCTGTACAAGGTTCCACCAATATAGTTTTTTGTTTTTTTAGGCATGTTTAGGCCCTAGCTACATAGAAAACCAAAGTTGGGCCCAATATTCCACCGGTTGCCCCTCGTTGGACGTCTCGCGGGAGTTTCCCAGTGACACGGCCAAAACTTCTCCAATAAGTGTTACCGCATGCGCGTGAATTGAAGAAGGTGACACCCGAGATCTATATACATTGCGTCTATGGATCATCTACCATATTTTTGTACACATTGCATGACCGCATGCAAGTTTTTGTTGGATTCCGGTGCTCTGGCGTCCATCTCCCATCGAAACCCTAGTCTCGGTGGGCCCAGGGGATCTACCCCCTAGCTATCTTCGTACGAGGTTCCACCAATGTAGTTTTTTGTTTGTTTAGACATGATTAGGCCATATCTACATAGGAACCCAAAGTAGGGCCCAATATTCCACCGGTTGCCCCTCGTTAGACGTCTCGCGGGAGTTTCCCAGCGACACATCCATAACTTCTCCAATAAGTGTTATCGCATGCGTGTGAACTGAAGTCGGTGAAACCCGGGAGCTATCCATTGCATATATGGACCATCTACCACACTTTTGTACTCATGGCATGGTCACATGCAAGTTTTGGTTGGATTTTGGCGCTCTGGCGGCCATCTCCCATCGAAACCCTAGTCTCGGTGGGCCCGGGGGATCTACTCCCTAGATATCTCTATACGAGGTTCCACCAATGTAGGTTTTTGCTTGTTTAGGCATGTTTAGGCCATATCTACATATAAAACCAGAGTTGGGCCCAATATTCCACCGGTTTCCCCTCGTTGGAAGTCTCGCGGGAGTTTCCAAGCGACACGTCCAGAACTTCTCCAATAATAAGTGTTATAACATGCGCGTGAATTGAAGATGGTGACACCCGAGATCTATATCCATTGCATATATGAACCATCTACCCCATTTGTGTACACATGGCATGGACACATGCAAGGTTTGGTTGGATTCTGGCGCTCTGGCGGCCATCTCCCATCGATACCCTAGTCTCGGTGGGCCCGGGGGATCTACCCCCTAGCTATCTTCGTACGAGGTTCCACCAATGTATTTTTTTGTTTGTTTAGACATGATTAGGCCATATTTACATAGAAACCCAAAGTTGGGCCCAAGATTCCACCGGTTTCCCCTCGTTGGACATCTCGCGGGAGTTTCCCAGCGACATGTCCATAACTTCTCCAATAAGTGTTATCGCATGCGCGTGAACTGATGTCGGTGACACCCGGGAGCTATCCATTGCATCTATGGACCATATACCACACTTGTGTACACATGGCATGGACACATGCAAGTTTTTGTTGGATTCTGGCGCTCTGGCGGCCATTTCCCATCGAAACCATAGTCTTGTTGGGCCCGGGGGATCTACCCCCGAGCTATCTCTGTATAAGGTTCCACCAATGTAGTTTTTTGTTTTTTAGGCATGTTTCGGACATACCTACATTTAAAACCAAACTTGGGCCCAATATTCCACCGGTTGCCCCCCGTTGGATGTCTCGCGGGAGTTTCCCAGCGACACGTCCAGAACTTCTCCAATAAGTGTTATCCCATGCGCGTGAATTCAAGACGGTGACACCCGAGATCTATATCCATTGCATATATGGACCATCTACCACACTTGTGTACACATGGCATGTCCACATGCAAGTTTTGGTTGGATTTCGGCGCTCTGGCGGCCATCTCCCATCGAACCTTAGTCTCGGTAGGCCCGGGGGATCTACCCCCAAGCTATCTTCGTACGAGGTTCCACCAATGTATTTTTTTGTTTTTTTAGACATGATTAGGCCATATATACATAGAAACCAAAGTTGGGCCCAATTTTCCTCCGGTTGCCCCTCGTTGGACGTCTCGCAGGAGTTTCCCAGCGGCACGTCTAGAACTTCTCCATTAAGTGTTATCGCATGCGCGTGAACTGAAGACGGTGACACCCGTGTGCTAGCCATTGCATCTATGGACCATCTACCACACTCGTGTACACATGGCATGGACACATGCAAGTTTTTGTTGGATTTGGTGCTCTGGCGGCCATTTCCCATCGAAACCATAGTCTCGGTGGGCCCGGGGGATCTACTCCCTAGCTATCTCTGTACAAGGTTCCACCAATATAGTTTTTTGTTTTTTTAGGCATGTTTAGGCCCTAGCTACATAGAAAACCAAAGTTGGGCCCAATATTCCACCGGTTGCCCCTCGTTGGACGTCTCGCGGGAGTTTCCCAGCGACACGGCCAAAACTTCTCCAATAAGTGTTACCGCATGCGCGTGAATTGAAGAAGGTGACACCCGAGATCTATATACATTGCGTCTATGGATCATCTACCATATTTTTGTACACATTGCATGACCGCATGCAAGTTTTTGTTGGATTCCGGTGCTCTGGCGTCCATCTCCCATCGAAACCCTAGTCTCGGTGGGCCCAGGGGATCTACCCCCTAGCTATCTTCGTACGAGGTTCCACCAATGTAGTTTTTTGTTTGTTTAGACATGATTAGGCCATATCTACATAGGAACCCAAAGTTGGGCCCAATATTCCACCGGTTGCCCCTCGTTAGACGTCTCGCGGGAGTTTCCCAGCGACACATCCATAACTTCTCCAATAAGTGTTATCGCATGCGTGTGAACTGAAGTCGGTGACACCCGGGAGCTATCCATTGCATATATGGACCATCTACCACACTTTTGTACTCATGGCATGGTCACATGCAAGTTTTGGTTGGATTTTGGCGCTCTGGCGGCCATCTCCCATCGAAACCCTAGTCTCGGTGGGCCCGGGGGATCTACTCCCTAGATATCTCTATACGAGGTTCCACCAATGTAGGTTTTTGCTTGTTTAGGCATGTTTAGGCCATATCTACATATAAAACCAGAGTTGGGCCCAATATTCCACCGGTTTCCCCTTGTTGGAAGTCTCGCGGGAGTTTCCAAGCGACACGTCCAGAACTTCTCCAATAATAAGTGTTATAACATGCGCGTGAATTGAAGATGGTGACACCCGAGATATATATGCATTGCATATATGAACCATCTACCCCATTTCTGTACACATGGCATGGACACATGCAAGGTTTGGTTGGATTCCGGCGCTCTGGCGGCCATCTCCCATCGATACCCTAGTCTCGGTGGGCCCGGGGGATCTACCCCCTAGCTATCTTCGTACGAGGTTCCACCAATGTAGTTTTTTGTTTGTTTAGACATTATTAGGCCATATTTACATAGAAACCCAAAGTTGGGCCCAAGATTCCACCGGTTGCCCCTCGTTGGACATCTCGCGGGAGTTTCCCAGCGACACGTCCATAACTTCTCCAATAAGTGTTATCGCATGCGCGTGAACTGATGTCGGTGACACCCGGGAGCTATCCATTGCATCTATGGACCATCTACCACACTTGTGTACACATGGCATGGACACATGCAAGTTTTTGTTGGATTCTGGCACTCTGGCGGCCATTTCCCATCGAAACCATAGTCTTGGTGGGCCCGGGGGATCTACCCCCGAGCTATCTCTGTACAAGGTTCCACCAATGTAGTTTTTTGTTTTTTTAGGCATGTTTCGGACATACCTACATTTAAAACCAAACTTGGGCCCAATATTCCACCGGTTGCCCCTCGTTGGATGTCTCGCGGGAGTTTCCCAGCGACACGTCCAGAACTTCTCCAATAAGTGTTATCACATGCGCGTGAATTCAAGACGGTGACACCCGAGATCTATATCCATTGCATATATGGACCATCTACCACACTTGTGTACACATGGCATGTCCACATGCAATTTTGGTTGGATTTCGGCGCTCTGGCGGCCATCTCCCATCGAAACCCTAGTCTCGGTAGGCCCGGGGGATCTACCCCCAAGCTATCTTCATACGAGGTTCCACCAATGTAGTTTTTTGTTTTTTTAGACATGATTAGGCCATATATACATAGAAACCAAAGTTGGGCCCAATTTTCCTCCGGTTGCCCCTCGTTGGACGTCTCGCGGGAGTTTCCCAGCGACACGTCTAGAACTTCTCCATTAAGTGTTATCGCATGCGCGTGAACTGAAGACGGTGACACCCGTGTGCTAGACATTGCATCTATGGACCATCTACCACACTCATGTACACATGGCATGGACACATGCAAGTTTTTGTTGGATTTCGGTGCTCTGGCGGCCATTTCCCATCGAAACCATAGTCTCGGTAGGCCCGGGGGATCTACTCCCTAGCTATCTATGTACAAGGTTCCACCAATATAGTTTTTTGTTTTTTTAGGCATGTTTAGGCCCTAGCTACATAGAAAACCAAAGTTGGGCCCAACATTCCACCGGTTGCCCCTCGTTGGACGTCTCGCGGGAGTTTCCCAGCGACACGGCCAAAACTTCTCCAATAAGTGTTAGCGCATGCGCGTGAATTGAAGACGGTGACACCCGAGATCTATATACATTGCGTCTATGGATCATCTACCATATTTTTGTACACATTTCATGACCGCATGGAAGTTTTGGTTGGATTCCGGTGCTCTGGCGGCCATCTCCCATCGAAACCCTAGTCTCGGTGGGCCCAGGGGATCTACCCCCTAGCTATCTTCGTACGAGGTTCCACCACTGTAGTTTTTTGTTTGTTTAGACATGATTAGGCCATATTTACATAGAAACCCAAAGTTGGGCCCAATATTCCACCGGTTGCCCCTCGTTAGACGTCTCGCGGGAGTTTCCCAGCGACACATCCATAACTTCTCCAATAAGTGTTATCGCATGCGCGTGAACTGAAGTCGGTGACACCCGGGAGCTAGCCATTGCATCTATGGACCATCTACCACTCTTGTGTACACATGGCATGGACACATGCAAGTTTTTGTTGGATTCCGGTGCTCTCGCGTCCATTTCCCATCGAAACCATAGTCTTGGTGGGCCCGGGGGATCTACCCCCTAGCTATCTCTGTACAAGGTTCCACCAATGTAGTTTTTTGTTTGTTTAGGCATTTTTAGAGCATAGCTAGATAGAAAACCAAAGTTGGGCCCAATATTCCACCGGTTTCCCCGCGTTGGACGTCTCGCGGGAGTTTCCCAGCGACACGTCCAGAACTTCTCCAATAAGTGTTATCGCATGCGCATGAATTCAAGACGGTGACAGCCGAGATCTATATCCATTGCATATATGTACCATCTACCACACTTATGTACACATGGTATGGGCACATGAAAGTATTGATTGGATTCCGGCGCTCCGGCGGCCATCTCCCATATTGTAAACCTCTACGGGGCCCCGAGGATCTACCCCTAGCTATCTCCGTACGAGGATTGACCAATGTACTTTTTGTTTGTTTATTAGGCATTATTATGCATTATTAGGCACCATATCTACATAGAAAACCAAGGTTGGGCCTAATATTCCTGTGGTTGCCCCTGTTTGACCCATAGCAGGAGTTTCCCGCCTACACGTCCAACACTTCTCCAATAAGTGTTATCGCATGCGCGTGAATTGAAGATGGTGACACCCGAGATCTATATACATTTCATCTATGGACCATCTACCACATTTGTGTACACATTGCATGACCACATGCAAGTTTTGGTTGGATTTCGGTGCTCTGGCGGCCATCTCTAATCGAATCCATAGTCTCGGTGGGCCTGGGGGATCTACCCCCTAGCTATCTTCATACGAGGTTCCCCCAATGTACTTTTTTGTTTGTGTAGACATTATTAGGCCATATCTACATAGAAAACCGAAGTTGGGCCCAATATTCCACCTATTGCCCCTCGTTGGACATCTCACGGGAGTTTCCCAGCGACACGTCTAGAACTTCTCCAATAAGTGTTATCACATGCGCGTGAACTGAAGACGGTGACACTCGTGAGCTAGACATAGCATCTATGCACCATATACCACACTTGTGTACACATGGCATGGCCACATGCAAGTTTTGGTTGGATTCCGGTGCTCTGGCGGCCATCTCCCATCCAAACCCTAGTCTCGGTGGGCCCGGGAGATCTACCCCCTAGCTATCTCTGTACGAGGTTCCACCAATGTAGTTTTTTGTTTGTTTAGGCATTTTTAGGCCATATATACATGTAAAACCAAAGTTGGGCCAATATTCCACCGGTTTCCCTTTGTTGGACGTCTCGCGGGAGTTTCCCAGCGACACGTCTAGAACTTCTCCAATAAGTATTATCGCATGCGCGTGAATTCAAGACGGTGACACCCCGAGATCTATATCCATTGCATATATGAACCATCTACCCATTTGTGTACACATGGCATGGCCACATGCAAGTTTTGGTTGAATTCCGTCGCTCTGGTGGCCATCTCCCATCGAAACCCTAGTCTCGATGGGCCCGAGGGATCTACCCCCTAGCTATCTCTGCCCGAGGTTCCACCAATGTAGTTTTTTGTTTTTTAGGCATGTTTAGGCCCTAAATACATAGAAAACAAAAGTTGGGCCCAATATTCCTCCAGTTGCCCCTCGTTTGACGTCTCGCGGGAGTTTTCCAGCGACACATCCAAAACTTCTCCAATAAGTGTTATCGCATGCACGTGAACTGAAGACGGTGACACCCGTGAGCTATCCATTGCATCTATGGACTATCTACCATTGTTGTGTACACATGGCATGGACACATGCAAGTTTTTGTTGGATTTCGGCGCTCTGGCGACCATTTCCCATTGAAACCCTAGTCTTGGTGGGCCCGGGGGATCTACCCCCTAGCTATATCTATACGAGGTTCCACCAATGTAGTTTTTTGTTTTTTTACGCATGTTTAGGCCATATCTACATAGAAAACCAAAGTTGGGCCCAATATTCCACCGGTTGCCCCTCGTTGGACGTCTCGCGGGAGTTTCCTAGCGACACGTCCAACACTTCTCTCCAATAAGTGTTATCGGATGTCCGTGAATTGAAGACGGTGACACCTGAGATCTATATCCATTGCATATATGTACCATCTACCCCATTTGTGTACAAATGGCATGGCCACATGCAAGTTTTGGTTGGATTCCGGTGCTCTGGCGGCCATCTCCCATTGAAACCCTAGTCTCGGTGGGCCCGGGGGATCTACCCCCTAGCTATCCCTGTATGAGGTTCCACCAATGTAGTTTTTTGTTTGTTTAGGCATGTTTAGGCCATAGCTACATATAAAACCAAAGTTGGGCCCAATATTCCACCGGTTGCCCCTCGTTGGACGTCTCGCGGGAGTTTCCCAGCGACACGTCCAGAACTTCCCCTATAAGTGTTATCGCATGCGCGTGAACTGAAGACGGTGACACCCGTGAGCTAGCCATTGCATCTATGGACTATCTACCACACTTGTGTACACATGGCATGGACACATGCAAGTTTTTGTTGGATTTCGGTGCTCTGGCGGCCATTTCCCATCGAAACCATAGTCTCGGTGGGCCCGGGGGATCTACTCCCTAGCTATCTCTGTACAAGGTTCCACCAATATAGTTTTTTTTTGCTTAGGCATGTTTAGTCCCTAGCTACATAGAAAACCAAAGTTGGGCCCAATATTCCACCGGTTGCCCCTCGTTGGACGTCTCGCGGGAGTTTCCCATCAACACGTCCAGAACTTCTCCAATAAGTGTTATCGCATGCGCATGAATTGAAGATGGTGACACTCGAGATCTATATCCATTTAATATATGGACCATCTACCACACTTGTGTACACATGGTATGGCCACATGCAAGTTTTGGTTGGATTCCGGCGCTCCGGCGGCCATCTCCCATATTGTAAACCTCTATGGGGCCCCGGGGATCTACCCCTAGCTATCTCCGTACGAGGATTGACCAATGTACTTTTTTGTTTCTTTATTAGGCATGATTAGGCAATATTTGAATCACCCCCGGTTCAAATGTGTGAGAGTTCGTGCTGAATCGACGTGAATTTGTATTTTTTCTCAAGGAGTTTCTAAAAAGGATGAGTTGCCAACAATTGATCAATTGTACATCTAGGGTCTAATATTTTATAAAAATGCGTCGGCCCAATTTTGCAACATATTCCTAGTAGCTGCTTCACAAAACACCCGTTTCGTGATGCATGGAAAATAAAAAATAGGTTTTTTTACAATAAAGTTGGAAACCTACTCCTGTAACATTGTTGTGTGCCATGCTGATATAATTTGAATGAATTTTAGTTTATGGTCTATTTTTTAAAGTTTAAAACCGATTTATAATGGTACATTTTAAATAGTTGGACATGTAATTGTATTTATTTTACAAAGGAAACAACTTATAAAAAATATTGCTAAAATTTCCCTCACTTTTCTCCCTGGAATTTTTCCCGCCCCCGCTCTTCCCGCCTCTGGGTTTCCTCCCCGAAATAATATACCCGCCGCTTTTCCCGCCTCCTAGGTTTGGACAAACCCCACCCCACCGGCGAGATATTTTGGACAAACCCCACCCCACTGGCGCGCCCACCGCACCGCACACAACCAAACCCCACCCCACCACACACACCCATCCCCACCCCACCCACTCATCCCCAGATCTCCAATCCCCACCCCCGAACCACGCCACTGAGCCAAACTTCACCAACGGCCACGTGGGAGGGAGGAGACGCTCGGCAGCGACGGCCACGACGGGAGGGAGGAGACGCTCGGCGAGGATACGCTCGGTGACGATGGCCTAGCGGGAGGCAGGAGACGCTCGGCAACGACGGCAGCAACTTCACGATGACGCACGATGGTCCTCCTCTCAGATCGGCTCAGGCAAGTTATTTTCGGTCGTCCCCTCCTCCTCAATTTCTTTCGGATCTTGCCCTCCAGTTCGAGTTCTTCCGCACGATTGTCCTGCTAGGTCGCGTGCCATGGCTAGGGTTAGGGTTTGCTTGACATGTCTAGGGTTAGGGCTTGCTTGCCATGGCTAGGGATAGGGCTTGGGGTTAGGGTTTTGCGCGCAATGCTAGGGTTAGGGTTTGTGTTACAGTTTGTCCTCCTGCGCCATGCTAGATTAGCCAGGGTTGGAACCGTGCTCACTCTAGATGATGTGTTGTTGTTTTGATGATGATTAGAATAGGCTAATACCTGTTGTTAGGCTAGGCCTCCTGCTATATTAGGGAATAGTTGCTCATGTTGCAAACAGGGGATTCTATACAAGTCTGGTTGGTGTGTATGATATTCTGATATGCTTTGCTGATATCTGATGTTCATGTTCCCATGTTAGGACTGCTTAGATGTGATGATGTTCATGATATCCAAATATGCACCTTCATAAATTGTTTTAGTGAATTTAGGTGGAGATGATGTGTGATCTGTGCCAACCTAAAATTGAGTAGTCAATTGTATAATGGATTAATCAGTGTGGAGTTGGACTTGCCTTCTCTATTCAGATACCTATAATGGTTTCTTTTGTAACTGCATGAAGATTTTTGGTGAAATTTTTATTAAGGGTGAACTATAAGCATCAATTACTAATCCTTTGCAAGAACACTGAAGTATTATCTTGGCCCCCTTAGTGATATTTACCTCTTATTATGTGTGCTTTAGTTTTTCTTTTTCTTGTTTCTTAAACAGCATTTATGTTCCTTGCTTATGTGATATGTAATTTTTATTACAGTTATTGGATATGGTTTAGCTGGGTATCCATCCTTGCAGTAGAACTAGTATGGTTGAACTATGTGCTTTGATCTTGATTTATTTAATATGCATGATGGATAAGTAGTGGTAAATTATATAGAAGCTAATTTATTTGTTTAGTTATAAGATGGTACTGCTATCTTATTTTATATATGCTCCAGTTCTATGTGTATTTGGTACTGCTATCTAACCACAAGTTCATCATAGGAAAGTGGCAACGGATTTTGCAAGTTAGACTGAGCGAAAAAAAGTTCAACAACCAAGGTTAAGCAGTGGGTTAGAAAGGTAGGTTGTTGTAGTGAAGATGGGCAGTTTGCTACTGCCTCTAATGTATGGATTTCATGTTGTTCATCAAGGAAGATATTAAGTGATGCTTGCTTGTTCCTACCATATGCTTATTGTTCATTACTAGGCATATTCCTTTTGTTCATTACTACCTCCTGATTAATCTAGTGAAGATATCAAGGCATGCTTGCTCATTACTACCTTTTACTAGGCAGCCATTCATGTTTACTTGTGTATTTATATCCTAAGTACATCCATGCTTTATAATGGACTAGCCATTCCTGCTTACTTGTGTCCTTGCAAGTTTGTTCCCATGCATCACCACTATGTGCATGCATCATTGCCTCTTTGTGTGTGCTTAGTGTACCACTGCATTTTTTATTGCTCATACATGAACAGCCATTGGCATGGATGCTTGATCAACATAGCTTCTTCATTCTATTTTGCGAGCAACATTCTTCTTTATCCCGGTTTTGTCTAATTAATTTCTATTCTTTTTTGCAAGCACATAGGGCAAGTTTACATCAGCTACCCAGTAGCACTAGTTCCACCACCTCGAGATCAGCAATGGCAGGTAAGATGCAGTCGGCTGGTATGCAAATTGTCCTCATATGTATGCTGCTTGTTTCTCTTTTGTGTGTATGTGCTTAGTACAGAAATGTGCATGTCTTATGCTTGTAATCTTCTTATTGAACTATGCCTTTCCTACTGTTCTGACAACATTCCACGGGAATTTAAACATCTGGTCTGATCTCTTGTTTTTGTGGATGCCCGAGGCGTTCAGATATGTTAGCCAATTAAAATACTCATCTATGCGTCTTGTAGTCAAATAAATATGCTAATTATTCATCTGCCATGGCTCTGTCATGTGCAACAGAGTTAAAAAAAACCTGGACGTGTACTGTTTCCTATGTTTTTATATTGCTCGTCCAAACGCCTATGCATGCACCTTTCCTCTGGTTCTAAATCCTGTAGTTTTGCATCAACAATGATTTCCTGTTCCTACACGGTTTTCTGTTCCTATGTTTTTCATACCCATGCTCTGAACAGAGCCTTAATTTACTCTATAATCTGCCTAGCTCCTCATGTGTAATCTGCCTAGCTCATGGTTATCCTGCTAGTGAATCTACTTGCATTAAATGAAGTATAACCTTAGCTGTTTGAGTTTTCTTGCTCCCCCATGCATTTCAACCATTCATCTAATGGTTGTGTTTTTTTATTCATGTAATGAAGTGCCCCTCACCGAAATTGAGAAGATTAGGGCTAGGACAATGATGAGGAACAACCGTGTGTTCCAGTCTCTTGGGATTTCTGCAATAGTGTCGATGATTAGGAAATCGAATGCTGGTAAAGAACATAGGGCAATTACTGCTGAATGCCCTTCCACATCTGGCATAACACAAGAGGATAGCTCAGACTAGAATCCTAGAGATGAAGAAGAAGTTGATGACAGTGTAGTAGTGGAGAAGACTGTTAAGGTGCATGCTTTTAACAGTCTTGTTTGTTGTATTTTCCTTCATTCTATTCTTGCATAGTTTTCTTGTGATCTAATGCCATTGTCCTTGCTGTTTTTACGAACACTTGAAGGTTTCTAGGAGGAGAACGAAGTCTGCTATTAAGAAGAAGAGCAGGAATTTGAGTAGCCCAGAAGCATCTACGCAAATGGCTCTAGGAAGGGTCATGGAGGTAGCTCCAGAAGCATCAAAGAGATTGCTGGAACTTGATGAAGTTCATGTTAGAGTCACTAGGAAGAAAGCGAAGGCGGTTGTTGTAGCCAACCATGAAGAAAACCCGCTTCACAACGATCAACAAAGCTCACCGCATAGGGATGACGATGGGTCGGTGTTCCTTGATGAAGAAAGCACTGTCCACACAGACCCCAGCCGTGTCTGCATGGACCTCAGCCCCATTCGCATGGACCTTGGCCATGTTGTACCTTTGGTGGATAGAAATGGTGTCTTTGCTAAAGAAACTGAGCAAGGGAGTGAGCAAGCTACATGTGATGAAGGCAAGTTCATCTTGTACTATTTTTCTTACTCTTGCATTTGCTTCTATTGGATTAAATGCCACATGAATGCCATGTCATTGCCACAGTAGTGGTTTTTGCTGATATATCTACATCTTCGTACCCATATTGTTTGGTCCTAATCAATGTTGATGTCCTATTCAGGCAATGCAATTGTGGTTGTCAAGCGTACAAGAAAAGGTGTAGGGCTAGAGAGGATTACTAAGTTGCTGGGTACTAAGGTGACAATCGAAATTGCTAAAGGGATGAAGGGTCCTGAGAAGCCTTTGCTGGCTGCAAAGTTTGCTTCAGAGTGTGGATTCACTGCAAGAACTCATGCACCAGTTCTTACCCACTTCAAAGAATACAAATAAGATGCCAACCTGATCAAGGACTTTGTTGGCAAAGTTGTTGTAAGTTAACTTGCTGTTTGTTGAATTTTTCTTTCTTTCTTTCCGATACAACTTTCATATGATCGCTAATCATGTCTCTTTCCTTGCTTGCTTTCTTTGTAGTCAAATTTTGATATGGACACCAACTCGCGGACCATTCAAGAAGCATGCACCGCTAAGCTGCAAAGAATAACAAAGAATAGGCGGCACCAGATCAAGAAGCTTTTTTGACAATGTAAATGCTAATGAAGTTAGCATCAAGTCTCCTGTGAAAGGCATGACGGATGATGAATGGCAATCGCTGGTGAAGTTGTGGTCCATAGGACAACACAAGGTATGTCTCTACATTGGTATATCCTGGTCTCATTACATGTACTGTCTTTGATGTATCTGCTGCTGTTTGCATGTATCTGCTGCTCTTTGCATGGTATCTGTTGCTGTTTGCATGTACATGCTCTCCGCTTTTGTTTACATGTATGTGACCATCTGTTATTCATTGATGTATATGTGTGGCATATTTTTAACATGTAGTTACTGGTCTATATTGGTAGTGCTAGACCATGATAACAGTCTACGTTTTTTGTAGAAAACATGTGAATCAAACAAAGAGAACAGAATGAAGGTGAAGTTTTAGCAGAAGACCGGTCCGAGGTCCTACGCGGCTCATATCTATGCCACTATAAGAACAAAGCATGTTTTCTCTTTATTAGGCCCAAATAACTTTTGTCTCGAAAGCTTGTAGTTTGATTCTCGATTGAATGACATTTCAGAAGGAGGAGCGCAATGGTGAGGAACTGAATGCGGTTGACTTGTTCAAGTCCACACACAACAGCTCAAAGAATGGATTTTCAGAGTCAGCTAAGAACACTATTGTAAGTCATTCGAACTGCTATGTTCTCTTCTCATAGAATACCTTTGTTGTTTGATTCATCTTATTTGCATCTTATATCCATTCATGGCAGGCTGAGATGGAAAAGTGGATGGATGCCAAAGTACCTGATGGTGAAGAACCAATATGCGATGTCCAAATTGTTGATGAAGTGCTCATAAAGGAATGCCCGTCAAGCACATTCTTGATCAATGCTGGGGTGCAGTCAAAGTCCTTTGGTACTAAGTCTACTGCTGTAGTTGCCCATGTTCGTGACCTCAAGGAGCAGCTAGCAAGGTCTGAACTGAAAGGTGAAGCTATACGAGAAGAAGTTGATGCATTGAGGAAGAAGTCCGAAGAAGTTGAAGCCTTACAAGCTGCATGAGACGAGAAGTATGAACTGCTTCTAAAGAAGCATCAAGAACAGGATGAGAAGTTCTCCCACTTGATAGCACTGCTTGGAGCTAAGGCTACTGGGAGCTCATCTTTGGTATGATGACTAGTTCTGTGAGCTAGTTCTGTTTTTTGCTTAGACTAGTTATGAACTGTGAAGAACTTCTGTGTTGGTTGTCATTTTCGATGCCATGTGTGGCTGTATGTTGGTCATTTTTTGGCTGTCATTTTCGATGCCATGTGTGGCTGCACTTTGGTCATTTTTTGGCTGTCATTTTGGATGCCGTGTGTGGCTGTTATTTTAGATGATGTTGGCTGACTATGCCGTTGTAAGTCAAGTGAGAATGATATTTATTATGTGCTGAAAAGATATGTGTTGTGCTGAAATATTATCTGATTGTTGTTATGTGAAGGAAAATAATTATATAAATGTACATTCTTCTACTGTAGAATTGAAAGAGCCCAAATACTAGACAAATAAGTGGGCTGCAAAAAGGCCATGGCCCAAGAAATAATGGACATGTTTTGAAAACCAATTCATATAAATTCGAAAATTATTAATCAATTGGACAATAAAAGGGCCAAGATTCAAAATACCACCAGGCTATAAAATGGCCAAGGCCCAAACATGTACAAAGGTTGCGGCCCAAAAGGACATGCACTGTAAAATGGCCACAGCTTAGAGAATTAAAATAGTCAGGTAGAAAAAAAGACAATTACACAGGCTGAATTATTAGGCTCGGCCCATTTAGAAGGTTGAGTTGGACTGGGCTGAATCTGATCCACGGCCAATTGATTTGGTCACAGAAATCTGCCGCATAGGATTGGCTGACGTGGACTAGGCAGATAGCCTATGACCAAATTGTTTGGTCATAGACACCATGACCATCTATTTTGGTCATAGTTGCCCATGACCAATTCAAAAAAAAGGTTGTTAGCTGTCTATAGTGACCCTCGCTATATGACCTACTGCTTTTGGTCATATAAAGGTCATAGATGAATTACTATGACCTTTCTATGACCAATATTTGGGGTCACTAGTTATCATGTTCCTTGTAGTGTCGGTCTTATGGCACGGTATGAAGTGTGCCATTTTGGAAAAGCGATCCACGACAACAATTATAGAATCATGACCATGCTTAGATCTAGGCAATTCTAACACGAAATCCATGCTAATGTCGGACCAAGGTGTATGAGGAATAGGCAATGGCATATAAAGACCATAGGGGTTAGCTTGCGACTTAGCTTGAACACATGTCGTGCATCGTTGAACATAGCGATCCATGTCGCGCTTCATCTTGGGCCAAAAGTAGTGAGTGGAGAGTGTGTCAAATGTCTTGTCATGGCCAAAGTGACCCATGAGGCCTCCACCATGAGATTCTTGGAGAAGCAAAAGTTGGAGCGAGGACTTTGGAATGCAAAGCTTGTTTTGTTTAAATAGAAAGCCCTTATGCAAATAGAAGTCATCAACTCCTTTGTCATTGGAGCACTTTGCGAAAATTGGTTCAAAGAACGGGTCGAAAGCATACAAAGATTTTATTTCCTCAAGACCCAACACGTTGATTTCAAGTCTCGTAAGAAGGCTTGTGTGTTTGCGAGACAAAGCGTCCGCAACTACATTATCTTTGCCCTTCTTATACTTGACAATGTATGGAAAAGACTCCATAAACTCAACCCACTTAGCGTGTCTCTTACTCAAGTTGGTTTGGCCTTTGAGATATTTCAACGACTCATGGTCGGAATGTATGATAAATTCCTTGGGCCATAGGTAGTGTTGCCAAACTTGAAGAACACGAACTAAGGCAAAAAGCTCTTTGTCATAAATCGGATAGTTAAGGCGAGCACCATCAAGTTTCTCGCTATGGTAGGCTATAGGACGTCTATTTTGCATAAGGACTCCTCCAATGCCAATACCACTAGCATCGCACTCTATCTCAAAAGTTTTTGTGAAATCTGGTAATTCAAGAAGAGGTGCTTCGATGAGCCTCTTTTTGAGTTCATCAAAAGCTTTTTGTTGAGCTTTGCCCCACATGAAGGTGATATTCTTCTTCGTCTACTCGTTGAGAGGACAAGCAATGGTTGAAAAGTCTTTCACAAATTGACGATAGAAACCGGCCAACCCATGAAAACTTTGAATTTCACTCACATTTGTTGGGATGGGCCAGTCTCGTATGTCCTTTACCTTGGAAACATCAGCTTCAATTCCTTTCAAAGAAATGACAAATCCAAGAAAAATCAACTTGTCTTTAGCAAAAGTGCACTTGGGAAGATTAGCATAAAGCTTTTCATGTCGAAGGATTTGCAAAACTTCCTTGACATGTGTAATATGGTCCTCAAGAGACTTGCTATACACAAGTATATCATCGAAATAGACAACAACAATTTTTCCAATGAGAGAACGCAAGATATGATTCATGAGGTGAATGAAAGTGGATGGGGCATTAGATAAACCAAAGGGCATAACCAACCATTCATAGAGACCAAGTTTGGTCTTGAAGGCAGTTTTCCACTCATCACCTTCAGCCATGTGTATTTGATGGTAACCACTATGAAGATCAATTTTCGAAAAAATAGTGGCTCCACACAACTCATCAAGCATGTCATCGAGACGTGGTATGGGATGTCGATAACGCACGGTGATAGCATTGATTGGACAGCAGTCCATGCATAACCGTAACGTATCATCCATCTTTGGAACAAGAATCACGGGTACGGCACTTGGACTAGTGCTAACTTGGATCAAACCTTTGGAGACGAGTTAGTTGATTTGACGTTCAATCTCCTTTGTCTCCTACGGGTTCGTGCGGTAGGCGGCGTGGTTGCGAAGTGGTGCGCCGGGGATGAGGTCAATGCGGTGTTCGATGAGGACAAGAGGAGGTAGTCCATGTGGAAGCTCTTCGGGGAACACATCCTTGAATTCCTGCAAAACAATCATCAAAGATGGAGGAACATTGGTTAATTCATTAGTTCCTTGCGCTAGTCCCTTGCAAAGGAGGACATAGTGCAAGATGGATGGGTTGTTCCGAATATCTCTCATCTCACTTTTGGTGGCAAGGAGAACAATCTTAGTTTTTCCACTCGAGTTTGTCTTGTGTCTCTCACTCACTATGAGGTGGTTCTCTCTCTCACCGCTCCTCTCATAAGTAGGTGTTGTGCTTTGCGCCCTCGCTAAAGCCTTTACATTATCCGCAATTATTTGGCTAGGAGTCATTGGTTGCAAAACACATGTTTTGTTGAGCCATTTGAAGGTGAATACATCGCACTCCACCGTATCTTTGTATGGACCAATGGCGGAGGAGACTGATATGGTATGCTTGATCTTCACGGACCCTTGGTCACTTAGCCATTGCACGTGGTAGGGGTGCTTGTGCGGATGGAGGGTGAGGTTGAGCTTCTCACACAACTCGGAGCTAGCAAGGTTACGGCAACTCCCTCCGTCAATGATCACGTTGATAGATTTTCCATTGATGCATGCTCATCTTTGGAAGATGTTGGAGTTTTTTTCTTCATGCTCTTGTGCTTGAGTGGTCAAGATCCTTGTGACGACAAGCAATGGACTTGCGTCATGTTCAAACATGAGGATTCTTGGTCATCTTCCACTCGTTGTCTTGCCATTGCTTCCTTGACTCGGGCATCAAATTCATCTTCACTCAAGTACTCTTCTTCACCATTGTCGTGGATGAACAATGCTTTCTTGTTTCCACATTCGGCCGACTTGTGTCCTTTACCTCCACACTTGTAGCATTCACCATTGAAGGGTGTATCATTCTTTTCTTGTTTGCCACTTAGGGGCAGTTTTCCTTGAGGAAGTGTGGGCTTGAAGGAAGGCTTGGAGGTACTTGAGGAGCTTCCATTGAAAGTTGTTGGCGTAGCGGTTGAAGCTTGCTTGTAGGTGAAGTACGTCTTGGGCTTGTTGTACTTGATGTCCTCTTGCACTTGACGTTCAGCCTTTGTTGCGATGTGCACAAGCTCAACCATGGTGTTGTATGTTTGGAACTCGACAATGTGCTTGATTGGGTGGTTGAACCCAATAAGGAAGCGTGCCATAGTTTGCTCCATACGCTCATCGATGTTGGCACGAATCAAGTTGAGTTCCATTTCCTTGAAGTACTCTTCCACGGTCTTTGTCCCTTGACGAAGCGATTGAAGGTTGTTGAAGAGGTCACGCGTGTAGTGCGCAGGGACGAACCGGGATCTCATGTGAGCCTTCATGTCATGCCAAGTTGTGATTGGAGGCTCTTGTCTTGCATCACGAGAAACTTGAACTTGTTCCCACCAAAGGTTGGCGTAATCATCAAACTCAAGTGAAGCCACGGCGGCCATCTTCTTGTTGCTATAGTTGTGCATCCAGAAGATTTTGTCGACTTTGAGTGCCCATGAAAGGTATTCTTCGGGGTCATTGTATCCGGTGAACTTGGGCATTGTGAACTTGAGCTTGCCGAAAGTTTCTTCATCGTTGCGGTCATTGCGACGAGCTTGGTGACCTTTTTGATGATCTTGTTGTTGATGCAGAGGAACTTGGTTCTCGCGACCTTGTTGAGGAGCTTGCTCTTGATGTTGTTGTTTTGGAGATTGCTCTTGCTCTTGGCGCGGTTGTTGACGTGGTTGAGGCGCTTGGTCCTCATGGTGGCGAGGGTTTGGAGCCTCTTGATGCAGTTGACAATGAAGGGGAGGCTCGTTCCTCGGTTGGTGATGTTGGTTAGGCACCTGGGCCTCACGGCGAAGATCATGGTCTTGAGCCTCTTGACGTGGTGGGCGTCGCTCAACTTGTACCACTTGACGCTCCATGTTTTGTTGTGGTGGAGGAGGCGTCTCGTGATGACCATGGTGTCGGTGTGGACATTGATGACGATGTGGATGAGGAGGAGGATCTTGGAGAGCTTCATGTCGATTACGAGCTTGGTTCTCCAAATTGGAGTCATCACTTGTTGTGTCAAGTATGTGTCGCAGGCAATGGTGGTAGACTTGCGGTTGCACTTGCGGTTCTTCTTGTGGTTTCTCTTGTTGGATCACCAATGCCCTTGCGTGACGACGGTGTGCTTCTTGCCTTTCTCGTGGCATTGAAGAGAAATCACCATCATAGCTTGACGTTGCGGCGTGCCATGGGGAAGGTACATAGTTTGAAGAACTTCCATCTTCAACCACGGGGGCATCATTGCGTCTTGGAACACTTGGGTGAAGATCTTGTTGAGGAGGAGCATGAAGACGTGAAGAGCTTGAAGAGCTTGATGCACGTGAACACGGTCTTTCCATTCTTTTGATGATGCATCAAAGATTGTCATTTGTTTCGGCGACGGAGCGTTGAAGTGCTTCATTTTGGTGGCCGAAGTTGTGATGCATTGCATGCATTTCTCATTCGAGGCCATCAAAGCGGTTGTTGATGTTCTTGAACTTGGCTTGCGTCTCGCCAAATTGTTCATCTTGTCGCGTCTCAAGTGCTTGGCAACGATCACGGAACTCTTGTCGGACGATGAAGAGACTTGCGCGTGTCATGTATAGTCCATGTTCTTCTTCTTGTGGAGGTGGTTGGCTCGACTCACCGTGCATATCCATCATGCAAAACACACAAGTATTGTATATGGAAGTGGAATATGGTGGTGTTAGCCTTGTACCTCACCTTGGGGATTGCACCAAACTAGAAACCACAAGTGAGAGCTATAAGTGTGCAAAGTGGAATTACAAAGAAAACTCAAACTAAAAAAAGAACTAACTCTCAAAAGCTTGTTGGTGGTCGGTTAGGGTTGTGGAATGCCAAAGAACCAACCAAAAGAAAAGGGATAGTCAAAAATCCAACAAAACTCAAGTCAAAGGAGAATGTCAATAACTCAAAGGGGTGACGGGAACCTACGACTATATACACACACGTGGAGATTGTTGGGATTGACACGACTATGAAAATGAGCAACCAAAATGTCCTAACGAAGACTAAGGTCAGTGTCGTGCCAATGCAAGGAGAGACCGTGGCTCGTTTGCAAAGAAGAAAAATGAGCAACTAATTTGTGCACTTGCCTTGGGCGCTCTTCTTTCTCTCTTGCTTACAAGCTTTGAGACTCTCTTTTGCTATGGGAGACTATTTTTCTTTTTCTTTTGTTTTGTATCTTTTTCTTTGTTTCTCTTTTTTTGGCTCTCCCTTGATGCTACCAAGTCACTATTGATATTGCTCTTGCACTCTCACTATCCAAGGACAAATGCAGAATGCTCAAGCAAACACAAGATGAGCCACTCTCATGGGATAGGTACACACAAAGGAAGATAGGGGTTAACAAGGTGCCGCAAGTTATACCTTCGTTGGTGATGATGAACTTGGCGTCGATGGTGCGGGATGATGTTTGTGGGTCATGGTGTCGATGAGCACGGGGTTTGTTAATGTGGAAGCTTGCTGTTAGTTGACGACACGCACACGGGCACAAACAAACAAGAGGAAATTAGCCAGTGCAAGATAAGAGGCTAAACTGTCAAAATCAGGCGTCAGGGCCGGAGACTCCGAGATTTCAGGCCGGAAACTCCGGTTCAGGCCAGAGACTTCGGTGTGGATAGTCTGGAGACACCGGTGTAGGCCGGAGACTCCAGTCTGCAGGCCGAAAACTCCGGTCTAGAGTCAGATCACGAACTACTCGTGTTCTTGAGCAGAAAGCTTCGCCTTAGGGCCTCAAATTTGCGAAAAATTGGCCAAATTGGGCTGGGAAAACACAGGATAAAGCTGTACCAACTCCTAAGACAAGGTTTGGTCGGATCAAAACCACAAATAACACTCCAAATCAAGATGTTGATCCAAAGGAAAATATGGGTTATTTTTTTGGGGATTTCCAAATTTTTGGTGGATAGAAGAAAATTTTGTTGGGGAATTCGTGAGCAACAAAGCTCTTGATACCAATATGTTGAGGGAAAACCTCTAGGGTGGCCCGATCTTTCATGAATCCCACTCAAATCAAGGATAGAGTGCAGGGAGAGGAGGGGAGGATGAACACGACAAACTTACGCACGAAGAACACGATGAACACACACACGCAAAACCACGATACACACCAATAGCTCACGCCGGCGGTGACCGGTCCGGCGCAATCCCTAGGATCGGCGACGGGCGGACGTATCTCTCTCGAACCGGCACAGCAAGATGGGAGACTCGGTGGGATCTTGACGTCAAGGCAAAGGGACTCCGATGCCTAGGACTTGTACAACACGGAGGCACGATGCAAACTCCAACAAGGTTTGTGATATTTGGCGCTCCTTTGTCAAAGGAGCATGAGGCAAGAACTAGATAGATCCACAAGGGGTTTCCACTAATTCCAAATATCATGCCTAGGGTTTACAATAGAGGTGGGGGACTATATATAGGCCAGCCACATAGTTAGGGGTACTTTAGGAATAAAAGACAAGTTCTGGACGGACTAAGGGGTACATGGGTTGAAGGCCCAAAGGCCTTATACATGCCTGGCGTCGGTCGGACTGGAGACTCCGGTGTGTAGGCCGGAGACTCTAGATTAGGCCAGAGATTCCGGTGGAGCCTCCGGACCAACCTTCGGAGGGGCATCAGATTGTCCCGGAGCCTGGTTCAGGGGGTCAGATCGGAGGAGGGGATGGAGTCTCCGGGGTCTTCAGGCCGGAGACTTTGGCAGGCCGGAGACTCTGGTGTGCGTAGACCGGAGACTCTGGTCTGAGCTGCTCCAGCGACTTCTGCTTCACGCTCTGCTCCTTGTTCTCCATCCTTGGGTGCTTGGTGATGTGTTGGGGCTTCGTACCTGATGATGCACAGAGTAGTTGCATGAAGTAGCACACCATCCAAGGATGTATCAAATTGGCATGAGGAGAGGAGCGAGTTCACCGTAGCTTGTAGGAGTTTGGCTCGGGCACGAGTCATGGATCCACTTGGGGGACTTGGTGGTGTAGATGTAGGAGCGTCTGTAGGACAGGCTGCATCAACAACTGTGATTAGTCATGTGGTTATACGAATACAGCTGATGTTATTATTGTATAGTTGTCTGTTGTGATGGAGTTTAAGCATTGGTATCAGCAAGATTTGAATCAATGGATTATAATAAGTAGGTAGAAAGGAAAGAAGGTAGCTCGAACTCCTTGTTTCTCCTTCCCGTTAGACTTTAGTGGTTTGCGTGCTTTCACATTGGCTAATCATGGTTTAAATATTGCTCTTCACAAAATTTCTTAATATCTTGTGATCATGTGAAGCTCGCTAGCAAAGAAGGTTGCGCCTATGCAGATGCGCGAAGTGTGTGCATCGACGACAATGGGACACACTGACGAGTAAGGCACATCCTATGCTAACAAGCGCGCTTGCGAGGCGGCACCCATCGAGGTCTTGGCTTCACAGTGGCCGGTGAGGTTAGATGGATCGTGCCCGGCAAAGCAGCAGGTATATGGGATCTACGCGACGCAAATGGATTGAAGTCGTTGACAATACTAATGTCATGGTTCAGTCTAATCTGCACTGAACTAAATTCAGGTGATGGATGTGCCATAAGAGGCATAGGCAAGACCCTTGTGTTCCTTCTACCTACAGTTGATGTAGCTGCTCCACGCCATGTGCTTTCTCACATGCAGTGCGATTGGAGCTTGTAAGAAAATGCATACGAGCTCTTGATTAGTGTGGGTAGTAATTTTCTAATACAGGTACACCAAGTTATATTTTTATTGTTTTTTATAACTTATCTAACTATGAATTGATTCCATGATACAATCTATATATGAAACTTCTTAGATTTTAAATAACCACAAATTTAGTGTAGCAAGATCTAATCATCATAGATACAATCTATACATGACCTGTAGCAACGGCAAAGCTACAAACATTTGAACTAACAAGTTTTTTCCATGCATATTGCATATCACCATATCTACTTTTATTTTAATATGTATTTCGTTTCTACAGATAACTGATTGGTTATGTAGCTATTCCAGACATAGCTCTGATGCAATGATGTCAGCTGAAAATTAACCGAGTTCTACAAAAGCAAAGAATGTGTATACGAAGTTGCCTTTTTTATTTATATACATGTTGAGTATGGTCGTAAATCTATCTGTAGATCTTAGTTAATAAGAAATTAAACTTTCGTTCTTTATTGTCTATTAGGAAACATGTCCGTGCGTTGCAATGGGAGTGAAATACTACATTACGAAGCGCACAATATAAATTGTTGGTACTGGAATGGCTTGTCATAAAAACCAATCGGTTGCAATGTCTCCATGGCTCGTCGTAAGATCAGGCATGCTCCCATTGTCTCCTCGTCTTGCCGGGCCATGAGATACAGGTGCACATGAAGAGTCAAACGCCGCCGTCACCACCTCACCTCACTCCACGCAGGCCTTCTCTTCCCTCGAGGTTCGAAAATAGAGGAAGCATGGTAATGTAGAAGCTGCACCATTGCCCTTCTACGACTCCTCTTTCAACTCCGCACTACCATCAATGGACCTTTCAATACAACCAACTGTTTATGAAAGATACGATAATCGTACCATAATCCAGGAAAATGTTTCAGCTCCCTCGACATTCTTTATGAACCACAAATCCGAGTATAGTCCAATTTAAGAGTAATTACAAGTTGCACATGCACATGCACACCTTGTAAAATCCAGAAGAAATCGTAAATGCTAGCCATGCAAATTTTCTTGCAAGCAACATAATAGATCAAAATGATACGTACATGCAGCAACATTTGTAGGAGAGCAAACATGTTACCCCGTGGTCATATTTTTGAAATGAAGATGTGCCAGTATTCCATAACTCCAAGCTATGTTACATAATAATAATTAGAGAAAATAAATAATTGGGACATCTCCTTAGAACGTTGAAGTTTTAGATATATTATGAAGCCTCTTGTGCTTTATCAGTTTAACCATCAGATAACCATATAGAAAGAAGGAAACATAGCAGAAATAATTATCAGTAGCAAATCACATTTAATCTCTACATTAGTTTATTCTGAAAATCAATGGATCTCATTCCATTTCTCTCTTCTCTCTCAAATCACCTAAGACAACCATGAAGTGCAAATCTCAAATCAGCTCAACATGTCACTTCCATTGCATGAAATTCATAAAAGTGTGCAGCGATATAGTGGCAATGGAGCCACCGAGGCCCTTTACTTAGTAACAGGACAATAGACACTAAACTCCGATAGCATACAAAACCTAGACACAAGCGCCTACTACAGAACCCTCTCACTTCACTTGATGTCAATCTTGTTGGCAACATCAAAAGTATCGTAGTCTCGGGACGGCTTCACGTTAGTCTTCTTCTTGTGATCTTGTCATCAGGCCTGGTTTGCATGTTTGGTCACTTGGCTGCAATGCATAGCATATAAACCAGTGCATACTTAAGGAACTTGCTGCACAGACTGGACTGGAAGATTGTCCTCTAGGCGATTTGACCATCATAGGAGTCAAAGATATTTCACTCTTGACAATGGAAGAACGGTGGCCCACCATCATCCAGCGAGCCAGTGCTCCATCTTCAGCTCGCAATCGCACTCCCCTTTGGACCTCCTCCCCACTCCTCCGACAGGCAGGCCGAAGAGGAGGCACCGCCCACTTATCCCCTCCATAGTAGGGCGGTTTGGGGCTGGCCTCCTCGCTCCATCACGTGAGACTGGCTATGGAGGATGCGCGGTTGTTGAATGGGGGAGGGAGCCTGGATGGAGGTAAACCTGGAGTCTTTGTGCCAACTGTGAACCCTAGTGACACCGCTCGCATCGTCTCCTCTCTTTGTGGGTGATTTGGAGCCGAGGGCAACGCGCTGCGGGAAGGAGGCTGGGGTGTCTATTTTTGCTAATAAGATATTTTTTCCATGTGGGAACACAAATGATTGGATTTGGCGGTGGAATAATCAGCAATACTTCCGAACCTGCAAGGGAAAAGTCGTCCAATAAAAGGTCCGATGACAAGAAACCTTAGTCCCTTTATTAGTTGGTATACAAGAGGTCGGGGCTGAAGTTCTCAATACAGCAAAATATATGTAATTTTGGAGGATACCTCAGTTTTTAGAATTATAGTATGCTTTGCATCCACACGTCAAAGTATTCAATACACGGGGGCAAAGTATTCAGTACCAACAATCAACCTACAAACTTGCAAACTTCATGGAACCGTTCAGCAACCTTTGACACATACACGCGTTATTTTTTTGGAACTCTGCAAATTAGTTTCATGAGAACACATGTCACAGATTTTTCATTGAGAGCACATATCAGTTTTTCCATAATCAAAGAAGTGTGAAGTAGTACACAAGTGCTTGGTATGTACATAGCCTATAAATATTCGTGAGAAAAACAGAAAGGAAAATAGAAACTAAACGATGAGCTATAGACATACACACAAATATATAGATATTACATATGATATAAGTGCTTATCCTACAGATGATGTCTTAGGTAGCTACAAAATCTTGGTAGATGGGTTTCACTATTGCATCTGGATGATAAGAAACTAATAGAAGATAGTCCCATGAGATGTCTAGAAACTAAGACATGACTCAGTTTATTTTAACAAACAAAGTGTAAAAGTTGCTGTCAAGAAAAGGTTCAGTCATCACTAACAATAAAAAATGCAAGAGCTGCTCTATCCGGAAACGGTTGGTCAATTTGGAGATCCATTGTTCAATGTAATTGTTAAAATGAATACAACACATTTTTCCAACCACAATATCTTGTTCGCTACATATACTAAAACAAAAAATGCTTGTTTGAAAGGTCCATGGCAAAAATTAGACATGTAAGAAAAGATAAGTCATTACTTCAACTACAGCTAGAAACGTAATGCGTAACCGCCCATAATTAGGGATATTAAAACTGAGTCAAAAGGAGGCCTCCCACGAACTGGACTGTTTTGGCCGTCCGACCACGCACCCCACGTCATTCTGGCCGTTGGATGATCCTCAGCTCCCGCGTGGGTCGAATTATCCCTTAGGGACGCTTCTCTCGATATCAAAAACTTTCCATGCTTAATTGGGCTGAAATGCTATCTATTTCGGCCCGCTCTACTCCACCTTTCGACAACCGGGTCTCCTCGTAGGAAACCACCGGAATTTTTTTTTTGAAGAAGACACGTGCGGCAGCAGACTCCAATGGAAACCGGGTCTCCTTGCTCATACGGAACCACCCGATTTTTTTTGAAGAGGACACACGATGCGGCGGCAGACTCCAATGTAAATTCGACCATCCAGACAAGACGCACAACTCCCGATTGATTGGACCGCAGGCCGAAATCTAGAGCGGGCATACAGTAGACTCCAATCGAGATTCGACCGATCGAGACCAGATGCACACATTCCGATCCGTTCGAACGCAGGCTAGAATATGGAGCGGTCATCGATCTCTCCTGCGGATGCGGTACAGATCCTGCCCTCGCCTCCCCATTTATGGCGACCTGATGCGCCGGTCTTAATTGATCTTTAGACCGTGTTATTTTTTCAGTTCTTGCAAATCCCTAATGGCAGCCATGGTGCACAAATTGACGGCGGCAGATGATTATGGTATGTTACTACACTGCCTACATGTCCTATAAAATCTCTTGCCTCAGTTTCTGCCTGTGCTACTCCTACTCGATGGCAGATTCCAGGTCTAATGGTGGTCTGATAGGTTGATTCTATTTTCAAACAAAATACCCATCTTCTTCAGATAACAATTGTCAAATCAGAAATATATTTCTCTGTAGGTTCTGCTTGTTCTAGCTCAGCTGCTTACATTCTATGAATGTGGCTCCTCTTACAAAGAGACATGCTTCTATTACTTCCTTCATGCTATTTAAATCCATCATCAATTTATTTGATGTACTCATGTTCACCTTTCAATTTAGAAAATCATGAAATATTTTAGTAGCACGGCCCCTTATTAACATACAAAACATCGCGAATCTTGTGTAAGAAAATTATGTGCCTAAGAAAATTCTATGGAGAGAGAGAAGATTGACAAAGGAAAATCTACGTAGACAAATACAATACAAATTGTAAGGTAAATTTTAATTCAAATAGAGTTTTTCCATTTCATAACTATGAATTTTCTAATGGACCGGCGCAGCAACGCGCGCCTACATGATCTAGTAAATTATTATATCTGACTCAAAAACTGAACACCACACGCATAGTTATTACCTCTAGCCGATTAGCAATATCCTTGGTGATGTAACACCACACACATAGTTTCATCATGTTTCACAAATCTTTATCAAACTGGATTGCAATGAACCAAAGTAAAACATTACACTTGATCTACTGCGTATGCTAGAATCACATTTCTCCCACTAACACACATCGGTTGTTAGGTAGAGACCTAGTTTAGACACCGAAAGCTTCAAGAAAGAAATTGAAATTAGCTGACTTAGATTTGTCTAGATTTGGTTGTATCTAGACATAATCTACTATTAGATTCATCCGTATCTCGATAAATTTGAGTCAAATAATTTGGATCCGAGGGAGTAATAAGAAAATAAATGATATAATAACAATGATAGGACCAATGTATTTACCTGACACTAAAAGAGATTCGGGACACCGAAGGGAAAAATATTAATGAAGGAGGCTGGCTTTTAGCCACCACGGTGAAGAGAAGAAAACGGTGGTGAACTACACCCCTGCATGTTCAGCACTGAACCATAAAAAATCTAGGCTTGATCGATCACGGTAAGATTGGACTGTAAAATAAGGTCATGTTCAACACTGAACCATAAAAAATCAACTATTGCAATACCATACCACACTGAAACGGATCTAATTAGAAAGAGGAAAGGTGCATGGATTCTTTTACATCTGATCTGATTGGAGAGCTGACTAAGGCCGGAGCCATATGCCATGTCCACCAAGTGCCACATACGCCTTGAGCATCGAGGATGCGCCCGCCCCTACTGCTCCTCGGAGGTGTCGTCACCCGCATGGCCACAACAAAGGCCCCAATTACTGGACTGCAGAAAGCGGTAGAACAACGGCTCCCCTCGATCTCCTTGACCAAAAGATCCACCAAGAGCATAGTAGAGATGGGGAAGCCACATGGTGGTGTTGGGGGTCGAGGGAACGGCCTGTCGCATCCATGAGAGCCCTAGGGCAGGAGCAAGACATGGCAGTTTCAAGCACGATTCCTAGCACGCCGGAAAATAATTATATGGGACCTAGTCCAGAGGTGGATCTTGCTCGATTGACACGTGGCAATTTAGATCTAGAAAACAGTTTCTAATCCTCTTTTTTTTACTGTTTTGGACATGTGTTGTTTGCTGAAATTGGTCCACGCCTCCAATTCCGTGAACCAGGTCCATATAATTATTTTTCTAGCACGCCATGGTGGAATTGGGTATTATGGTGGGCAGATGGGTGGCGAGGACGATGTCCTGTTGACCTGTGGCACAAGGGCGCAGAGGGCGATGTCCTGTTGACCCACGACACAAGACCTGCGGCACAATAATAAATTAAACTTTGGTTCTTTATTATCTATGCATATGATGTAGAATACAAATATTGAATTATTTTGGAATACAATTTCTAGGAAAGTTTGTTATCTTTCATATACAATGTGTGATGAGAAAACAAACTAAATGTACTGTAGTAACGCATGAACATTCATCTAGTCAATACTATTAATTAAGCTCACTTACTTTCATCATCACCCCAATAATTTCCGTCTGCCTGAATTTTCCCCTGATGTTCGGAAGTAATTACCGCCACTGCCACTGTTTAGTAAAAATCATCGATTCCTTGGTCCTTTGCTCCACATGCTTGACCGCGAGGGGAGACATTGGATTGGATAACTGCCTCTTCCCCTCTTCTCTTCCCCATCGCGCCTTCCTCGTCAGTCAAGCACTAGGTAACCATCCTACAGGGTCGAGGCGAGGACTAGGTGGCGTTGGTCGGAGAAGGGCGAGGACTAGGTGGAGACGGTGGCGCCGGTCGGAGCGGGGCAAGGACTAGGTGGAGACTGTGGCGCTAGACAGAGCGGGGACATGCACGTGCAGGTCTAAGAAAGGCCAAGCGGGGACATGCGCGCACATGTCGAAGAAAGGCCCGGTCGGAACGGGCCGAGGACTAGGTGGAGACGATGCCGTCGGCCGGGGCGGGGACATGCGCGCACAGGTCGAAGAAAGTCCAAGCGGGAACATGCTCACATGCGCGTGCATGTCGAAGAAAGGTTAGGCATGCCGGGTTGGCGAAGAACGACGAGCGGAGGCGATGCAGTTGGATTGATGTGTTGTGGGCGTTTTCCTTTTTCTATCCATACTTCTGAAATTGGATCCGCTTATATGGTTCTTGGATTTTTTTTAATGGTTCCTGGATCCAAAATTACAAAAATTTAGAGTGATCGGCCAGATTCATAGTTCTTTAATTACAGATCTTTTTTGGTTCTTGACTTTTCTTCCTCCCTTGTCGAAACATTGCGGAATCTTGGAGTGATTTTTACTATGCAATTGCATGTAATGTGTGACCCCGTCCTCACGAGGATGACAATATGGCCACCGCCATGGGGATCGAGATCTGATCGGAGGGGTTCGAGACCGACTGCATCCAGATCTTCTAGCCCCAACCAAAGCCACTGTCCGCTGCCCATCAGTGCTCCTCCACCCAGGGCCCACTCTATATTTTTCGGGGTCTTTGGACGAAGTTGACAAAAGGGCCCATAATGACAATATATATGTACGTATAACTAGATATATAGATATATATGTGCCAATTTCACTTGCAAAATATTCAAAAGCATATAACCACATGTTCATTGTGGAGATGTCTATAAATAATTATCAAGCACTAGAACATTGTGATATTTAGATAGAAAAAATAAAAATTGGTAGAAAAATATAACAAGTATTCCATGCTAGCGAATACCTAAAAAAACAGTCTCCAATAAGATCATCAACAATTAAACTTCAGTGCTTCGAAAAAAGCATGTTCGTGCATTTCTAGATGCAAAATCATCGAGGACACTATCAAAATTAATGTTGTCCAATATATCCTTCTCAATACAACACGTAACCAAGCCATTTAATCTGTCTTGTAACACTATCAATCCCTCAATCCATCAGATGCTAGTAAGGACTTACTCTTATTTGATTTGAACAACTTGCAGCAAAAACAATAAATTTTGTCCACCTCTTTGGAGTAAACCAACCACTTTCTATTAACAACCTCACAGTTGGCTTACTTTCTGGAGTAGTATTCATAAGAAAAATGTCTACCTTTGTCATCCTTAGGAAACTCCAGATCCAATTCTCTCACATGCCCCTTTTCGATTAAAATATCTCTTTTGCAATTATCAAGATTATCCTATGTTCTAGGATCATAGATAGATGAAAGAGAATCATCTTGTTTATCACCACTAGGAGCATCTGCATGGCAAACAAAAGATTGTAATTAGTTATTTACTTACATACACTTGGAAAAATTGACGCTAGTTAGTTATTTATCGTTTTTCGAGGATTGTTCATCACCACTAGGATCATCTTATTCTTCCCCCTATTGTCCTCATTAACATTAACATCCACATCAACATCTGCATGGCAAACAAAAGATTGTAATTAGTTACTTACTTACTTTTGAAAAAATTGATGCTAGTTAGTTATTTACCGTTTTCCGGAAATTGTTCATCGACCTCAAGATTTGCATTTGAATTATTCTGGTCTTCTCCGAGATCAGATTCTTGCCTTTGATTAATATTGTTGACATCAACACTTCTTTTTATTGGAAAAAACTTATTTAAAGCGCCTCTTTGTGAGTCAATAAGCTGATTCTCTCTCTTTCTTTTCTTTTTTTTCGCAGCACCCGACAATTGCTTCCCCATCGTAACACCTATCACAGATTAATGTGAAGGAATACATCAAATTGTAATCTTAAAAGTTATAACCATAATTGAGAGATTAATTACTCCCCCGACCCATATTAGTTGACTTAGATTTATCTAGATTTGGATGTATCTAGTACTAAAATATCTAGATACATTCAAATTTAGACAAATTCAAGTCAACTAATATGGGTCAGACGGAGTAGGAGGATTAGACGAGGGATTAATAAGAAGGGATTAAGCCATTAAGGCGCAAACTTACAGAGGGCATGGGGGTCATAGGGGCACAGCCGCACAGGGCGTGTCCAAGAGAGCAGGAGCAGCTAGACCTGGAGCAGCTAAGACGGCGACCTGGTGTCTTGGCGAGTGATGTCTACGCACTTATATTCTTGTAGACAGTTGTTGGGCCTCCAAGTGCAGAGGTTTGTAGAACAGCAGCAAGTTTTCTATTAAGTGGATCACCCAAGGTTTATCGAACTCAGGGAGGAAGTGGTCAAAGGTATCCCTCTCAAGCAACCCTGCAATCAAGATACAAGAAGTCTATTGTGTCCCCAACACACCCAATACACTTGTTAGGTGTATAGGTGCACTAGTTCGGTGAAGAGATAGTGAAATACAAGCGGTATAGATATAAGACAACGGTGCCAGAAAATAGCTTGATGGCATGGAAGAGACTAAAGGCAAACTGAAATAAAGATGGAAGCAAGCAAACATGTAACAGATCTAATTGCAAACGGTGTTTCAATGTTTAGAAACAAGGCCTAGGGATCATACTTTCGCTAGTGAACACTCTCATATAAATATCTTCTCTTCATAATACTACTCTGAACTACTCTCCGGTTGGACACTCTAATCCATGGTAGGGCTATAACAGCACACCTCAAAGTTCGCTTTTCCCTTCTAGATAACCCCACACTGTCACCTTGAGCACTAGATGGTTCCAACAAACACCACAATTTCATAGAAACATCCAACTCCAAATATAACTCATAATAAGTATTTGTAATCTCTAGCCTAAGTGCCACCATGGTGTGCACGCTGCCACTTTCACACACATGGGGAGAGCAGAGATCTATTAAAGCACTTGAGTAGCAAGGTAGGTCTACTTGATTACAAAGCTCATGATCACAATACGATCATGCATAGAGAGAGATGAACACATAGCTACCGGTAGAACCCTTAGCCTCGAGGAAGAACTACTCCCTTATCATCATGGGAATCAGCAACGGCGATGGTGGTGGAGATCGATGGAGATGGCTCCGGAGACACTTCCTCGTCCCGGCAGGGTGCTGGAACAGAGAATTTCTATCCCCCGAATCTCCCCTTCGGTGGCGGTGGCGCTGCGGAACTTTTCGTGGTTGGAGGCTCGACAATTTAGGGTTTATGCATCGGGAGGCTTCTTATAGGCAAAGAGGAAAGGTCGGTGAAGGCTAGAGGGGCCCACACCACCTAGTGGCGCGGTTAGGGGGACCCGCGCCACCCTATGGTGTGGTCAGCCCCTGGCCCCTCTACGTCTCGTCTTCTGGCTCCATGAGTCTTCCGGTAAAATATCGACTTTGGCTTTTATCCGGTCCAATTCCGACAATATTCATTTTCTAACTTTCCTGGAACCAAAAACAATAGAAAACAGGCAGCTGGCATTGTGGCATCTTGTTAATAGGTTAGTCCAAGAAAGTGTATAAAAATACTCCGGAGTGTGGACAAAATATAAGAAAGTAGATATAAAACAAGCATGGAACATCAAAAACTATAGATACGTTTGCAACGTATCAGCGAGCGCAGGGCCTGGCCGAATTCAGTTTCACGGCGAGTCGGCGACCTGGCTTCTTGGCGAGCTAAGACGGAAAAAGACAAAGAGTTTTTTCGGCAGTTCGCAAGGCGAGACCAAGACGGTGACGTTTCAGTGTCACGATCGATCGAGAATTCAGATCGATCTCCTCGCGGCTCGCGAGACCGAGATAGCAACGTATCAGCAGGTTTCAGTGTCATGATCGATCTCTTCTCAGCGCATGCCTATAAAAATATTGCCCCCCTAGGCCTGGGCCCTTGGCCATTGCACAACCCTGCCATGTGGTGGAGTTGGGCCTGCCTCCACCACCCCATATGAGACCATCGGCCCCGACCATCTACGATAAGGGAAGTAATTCCTCCTTCAGTTGTGCCAGTTTCCGGATTCTTGTTGTTATGAGATCACCCGTCGTGGAGGCACCAAACATAAGCAAGAGATAGAACATTGAGAAATTGTGAGTTTTAGTTGATCTATTGTAACTAGTTGAATGCCCATGCATTGCTACAGGTGGATTTTGTTTGGATATTCTAGCTAGTGTTTCACGGATGGATGGTAAGATGTTGTCATCATCTTCATCGCACATGTTGGGGGTGGATGGTAACTGCATCTTATATATAGGTGTTGTTTCTGATGCTCCCAACTATGACAGGATAAATCTAAAAACATGCGGTGGACCGGCAGCCGGAGACGGAAATCGAAGGCGGTGGCACTCCAATCTCAGCCAGCGGCCTCCACGGACGATAGGCCTTTGATGGCGCGCATGTGCGTGGCCACCGTCAGCTTGAAGGGGGTGGCGTTGTGGAGGAGCGCGGAGGCAATAAAGTAGCTAGGCGGTGCAGCAGAGGAGGGGATGGCGCATTAGAGTAGAAGAGGCAGGTAGAGATAGAGGAAAGGGAATGGCGAAGGCGACGGAGGAAGGGGAATTACGTGGTGTGTTTCATTGCTTCCACTTGGCGGTGGCAGGGTTGTTATTTGATCAAACTACCAAGGACCAAATGGACAAAACTAGGTGTCGTCGGATTGATGACAAGTACGCCATGAGGGGGTCCTCGAGGCGTGTGGAAGAGAGGGGTGTGAGATGTACGGTATTTCGGGACGGTGAGCACACAAGTTTACCCAGGTTCGAATCTGCGAGCTTTGGACGGATTCTACTCCTGCTAGCAATCTAATAATATGGCAGAGCTAGAATATGGGTTACAAAGGTTTCGCCTGTGCGAGTTGAGATTGTAGACTATTGTGAGGGTTCCCTAAAGGCTCTCCCTAGGACGTCTTATATAGATATCCGGCCTAGGGTTTACAGGAGAGATCTATCCGGCTACGACTAAGAGTAGGTTACAGAGTACATCTTGAACTACAAGTAACACTATGGGCCTATGTCAGTAAGTCTTCTAGGCCTTCCCGTAGCCGGACTGGACTCCGTCTCTTCTCCCTGATTGGGCCGCCCGTGAAGCAAATATCTAAACCGAAGTGGGCCACGCTGGTCAGTGAGGTACAGTGAGGATACCCGGAAAGTATATCCCCAACAGCAGCCCCCGGAGGCCTCCAAGATCCAAAGTCGGATTCATCATCATCTAGCTTGATCTTCGGCTTGCAGAATCTTGAAGGGTTCCTAAAACATCAAAAGAAAAGATACGATCCGGGTCACAAAAAATGAGTCGGACCTATGAGTACGTTTATTCAGATTTCCAGCTCAAAATTCAAACTAAGCCAAAACTTGGTCTCTGACGTAACCTGACAACAGTCATGGTCAAGTCATGTCACTGACAGACATTTCCTGTCAGCACGACCGTTGGTAGGTCCGCCTTTCTCAGAACCGAGGCGTCGTTTCAATGCGTGCATGGAGATCGAGGCAGCGTAATCATCGTGTGGGGGCTTCCTAGTTCCTTCCACGATGAGTGGCATGTTCACTGTAGTGTTTACACGAATCTTGACGCAGCCGGTGGATATAAGCGGTGAAGATCCTATTCCTCATCTCTCCTTACCAGCACTTTGCGCCGTTTCCTTCTCCCTTACGCCTCCCACGAACTTAGAGCTCCTCTGCTCCCCAAAAATCTCCAGCGCCGTGCATCCAAGGTCACCGGCGCACTGAAAAGATGGCTTCTGCATCATCCTCTGGCACGGCGGCGAAGGTAGCGACACCGACGACAGTGGAGAAGGAGAGCAACTGCGGGGTTCGGATCCCGTGCATCCTTGATGATCCCAAGCTCCGTGTCGTGGAAGAAGAAGGGCTCCTCTGTGCCGGCGACTGGCGGAGCGGCTTCGGCGAAACCATCCCCAACCCCCGCGATGACGAGCGAGTGCACTTCGGCACTCACTTTGACAGAGGTTTGAGTTTTCCTCCCTCAGATTTCTTTTCCGAGGTCATAGGTCATTACAGAGTTTATCTCCATCACCTCCCCCCAAACTCCATCTTAGAGATGTGTGCGTACGCCTCTTTGTGCAAGGGGTATCTCGGCATTAGGCCGAGCCTTACCCTTTTTTGGTATTACTTCCATGTCCGGAGAAATTCCATTACTGTCGGTAATCCTTATATTACCGGTACTATTAGTTTTTAGGTTAGGTGAGAGCGCGTCTATCCTTGGATCATGGCTAGTGAGTCGGTCAAGCAATGGCCATCCACTTTTTTCTATCACAAGGATATTCCTACTCCCGACAAAGCTACTGCTTTGCCGACTTTCGTCGACGGTGCCGCTACGACCCAAGAATCCTGGGACAAGCTTGCCCCGGCTCTTAGTGACGATCTGCTCCTCGCCAAGAGGCAGATCGAGTATCTGATGAAACACAAGGGCCTGAGAGGGTCCGACTTAGTTCAATGCTGGGTGGCACGCTGGATCCAACCTCTTCAACATCACAGAGATCGATTGATGCATTCCATCACGTCGTCGAAGAAGGATTCCCTCCGCATTAGCCCCAAATCCTACGAGCCAAAATATTATGTAAGCCAAAACAAATGGCTGATAAGGGAGCGGATTAAGAGGAAGATTCCGGAGCTGTCCCTAGACATGCATACAACGGAAGATCCCGTTGTGCCGGTAAGCTTCAGTAGCAACTATTTTTATGTGCTCATCTTTATATTATTTTGCAATACTGAGATTCTTGTTCTTTTCAACTTGCCGACCTCCCCGAGTCGGAGTTCGCTCCTATCAAGGGATATCCTCCTGAGTTTTCTCAGGATGAGGGTGAGTTGGTTCCACTGCCGGATGTTCTTCCTTAGAAGCGCAAAGCTCCGAAAGTGGCCATCGGCACAAAGGAAGTGCCTGTTGTGAAGAGGTAATCTTTCCTCACAAGGTCTCTGTATTACAGGTTTTAATTCTTTCTGAGATGTAATGTTCTTTGTTCTATTACCTTCTCTGTAACAACCTTGGACCCTACGCTCTAAGTTCAAGCCTGGATGAACCAAAAGTGGTTAAGAGTTTTATAGCGGAGGCCCAGGGCCACCCACATGTAGGCCCGTCGGGCGCCCTAACCACTTCCAAGAACATCGGGACAAGAGCGAGCGGCATAGGCAACATGCGAAGAGATCAAATACATACACAAGTGAGTGTGTATGCAAGCTACCTTACAACAGTTCTAAGAGCCATACCATCTAAAAGAAATGGAAATATTGCAACGCCATACAGCAAGATCCAAATATCGTAGATAGATATAATAGTGTAGGATAGCTCCCCATACATCAATCAACAGAGTATCAAGCGGAAATGGGGAAACAAGATCCGAGTACGGACAAGAAGCAAATCGGCATAAGATGCCACATAAATAAGCACATCCCGCCCATAGATCTCACGGATCCCTTTCCCCAGAATCTCTACACCGACTGATCGCTGCCAACATCATCTGTCTCCTCCACCCAGTATCCATCTTGCGAATACACCTGTTCATCTGAATCAAACAATTTATCGTGTGAGACCCTAGGGATACTCAGCAAGTCTTTATGCCTCTAAAGGGGACATATACCTGGGGTGACGCAATTGCAGCAAAAGATAATAACTAACAAGTCTATAGATACTCGGTAACCATCCGCCTAACCAATGATAGGCGGATGTCCGTTAATTAGAAACAACAGTTATAACAGTATAAAATAACAGATCCATCCTCCTTCTCGCTTACCAACGAGAAAGCGGACGAACAACCCATCCATTGGCAGTTTTCTTAATCATTCCATGAATATTGCACTATTTACTAGTCAATTATTTAGTCAAATTAAAGACGGTACTTTAGTTATACTTGTCTATGATCGAGAAACTGTGCTCCAAGTTGTCCATCACCGCGGACACGGCTTTCAGAAAGATTTACCCTACAGGGGTGCACAAATAGCAACACACACACGATCGACCTCGGAAAAACCAAATCAAAACCCAACGAGGCTTTCACGACAAAGCAATCACAGGATTCATAAATCATTTCAGGGGGCCACCCCAATAAGCTACCCACAACGAAGTTGGCCGGCTCCGAGATGGACCCAGGGTTTGCGACAATGGCTGTAAACAACTACGAACCCGAAAATGTGACTGGGCATGTCGATACCGTGAAAACATTTCGCATTCTTAAACAGTACAGGTGCTCCACGCACAATCTTAAATAAAGCAGTAAAGCATGGCATAAGTACATGATAGTAATAAAGCCCCAAACTACTTTGTGGCCCCAAGAAATAAAGTACAAATCAAGCTCTGGCTAAGGGGGATTCATAGAGTCTCCCGTATGTGGATAGTGTGAATAGTCAAGGAACAGGTATCAAGTACTCGGGGTCCTACGGGACACAAGTGGACATAAAAACCAAATGACAGATATTGCGCACCGGTGCCTCTTTCATTAGTTATCCCATTACTACTCAGGTTCAGTTGTTTAGGTACCTCGTTATGCGTCAGACACTCACATACCCTACACATGCTGTTCTACGACTCGCATGGCTCAAACAACTCCTGTAGTAATGGCTCATGGGATGGAGGAACAAGCTCGGTGGGGTTTAAAAGTAAAGGCCATGCAATACTTGGGATTCAGTTTAATGCACTCGCGACTCAATGATGCAAGAACAAGATAGAGGCAATAGGTACTATATGTATGCAAGCATGTGGTAGTGCTTGCCTGGTAGCTCAGTCGAAGCGAGAGATGGATCTGGGTAGTACTCCTGGGATTCTTGATAATTCCCCTGCTCAGCGTCTATTCGAAAGAAGAACCAAACAAATAAGGGCCAACATAAATAAAGTGCACAAGCTTATGAATTAAATGCGACAAGCAAACAAGCATGCCATGATGAATGATGCACAATTTACATGGCAATAATGTAGCATGGCAAGGGTGAGGTGTGGGGACAAGAATAACTCATTTTATTAGTTATTTGGTCAAGTTTTATTACCATAAACAGTTCTGATTTTTAATATTGATATTATGCATGCTTCAACTTATATCATGAAATGCATAAACAGAACGGGCTTGTCGCGCTGATCGATTTAGACATATTATTTGTCAAATTTGGAGTTGTAGAATTAAAGGTTATTAATTAATTGAGAAAATGCGTTTTTATTGCAATTAAACAAATTTCGAAAATTTAAACTAGTCAAACATTATTTTGGATGTCATATTTGAAATCCTCACATTTTTCTGATTCAAAAACATATATTAGTTGTATTATTTGGATTTATTAATAAAAAGTTATTAATTTCTGGATATTAAAAACATATTTGCATTTTCTGGAATTATTTTTATTTGGAAAAGGCTCATAGAAACTTTTTATACTCAGGTGGGTCTAGCCCGAGTCACTGACGCGTGGGGTCAGCGCTGAGTCAGCGCTAGCTGGCGCAGCGGGCTGGTCCGGCCTTTTCTCACCGTGGGGAATCCCAGCCACAGAGGCTGACTGGTGGGCCTCCGGGAGGCGGGGCCACAGCACGCGCGCGCGGCTAACGGACGCTGACACATGTGTGATCCGGGGGACTGCGGGTGGAGGCGGGAAAAATACAGGGGCTTATGCGCAAAACTTTTCGCGAAGGCTGACGACTTGAAATCTGTATCTGGGAAAAAACAGCGTATGGAGCCAAGTTCGGAGGACGATGGCGACGAATCTAGTGACAATAGTGTAGATCTCACTTAGCTCTACAAAGTTCGTGTACAAGGTTTCTCAAACGGAGGTATACAACGGTCGGGATCTTGCGAGGAACAAAGGCAGAAAAACACGCCCGGCGCGGACCGGTTTTCGTCAGGGAACACCTGAGCTGCAGCGATCTTGCGAGGATGATTACTACCGCGTCGCTGAACCGATCTGGCCGTGGACTAGCTCGTTCGAAAGAGGGTAGATAGGGCTACAATTTTGGTGTTTGGGGATTTCGCGAAGGAGGTCTGCAGCAACGGGAAAAACATGAAGAACAGAGGGTACACGCGCGCGCAGGTGCAGCTGGTGGCGGCGGTGGCAGCGCGTGCAGGGCGTTCGACGGAGCGCGGCCGCGATACCGGAAGAGAGGGAGGAGGCGAGCATGTCTGGCGAGTAGAGGGGCTCACCAGAGGCTCACGTGAGCGGTACTGGAGGCGGAGGTGGAGGTGATCAGCGACGGGGCTTGGCGGCAGCGGCGCCAGGTTCAGCTCGGGCACGGCGGTGGCGAGGCTTCTCCGGCATGCTCCGGCGTAGTCCCTGGTGCGAGGTGACGATGAGGACGGCGAAGAAGCTTCCCCGACTATCCCCACCTCTGGGTACCACTCCTCCACCGGCTAGCAACCGAGGCCGAGGCTAGGGTTTAGGAAGGCCATGGCCATGGCTAGGGAGGAAGGGAAAAGAGGAGGAGGAACTGGATCGCGATCTGGTTGGAGATGAGAGGGTAGCTGGGAGGAGGAAGGGGCTCACGTGGTGGTGGTGGCTTTTCCCAAAAAGGTGAAAATGGAGGGGGAGAGGGATCGGTAGACTAGGTACTCTCACCTCTCTCTTTGCTTGTTATCGACGTGAGAGAAGGAGGGAACCGGGGAGGGGTCAGGTTTGATCACATGGCAGGTCTGGTTGGCAACATAGAGAAAGGGTCCGGGTGGTGGCTCGGACTGGTCCCAAACAACAAGAGAAAGAAGGGGTTCGGTGGGGAATGTTAAAAGAGGGAGAAAAGAGGTATGGGTGTAACATGTGTGCACAAGAGAGGTTTTGAACATAGATGAGAGACTAGGTTTAGAACACATTTTAAAACTAAGCAAGAATTCAAAAGGCATTTAAAACAAGGGAGAAAGCCACATAGGGGTGTGGTTATTTTATGTGACCAGGAGTAGAGAGTTTATATTGCATGAAATAAAGGAGTACATGCATGTGGCATTTTTGTGAAAACAAAAATGTATATGCATGTATGTGAGGGTTTGTGTAAGAGCAAAGGAATAGAGCTAAAGAGAAAAGGAATGCTCCACTCAAAAATACAATAAAAACCCAAAGAAAAGAAGATGGTAGTGATCTTGCATGGCCCATGCATGAATAGTAAATGCCCCCCTCTAGTAGTGAAAACCACTAGAATATCTCATGGCAATTATATAAGCAAGATTCCCAAATTTTGGAATAAGGATCAACAAAAGAAAAGAGAGCTAGTTTACCACATGGACTAAATAAAAGATCATGCATGAATATAAGGTGGCCAAGCTTGTGTGTGTGAACCACTGAGCATAACATGGCCAAAATTATATTCTTATATGAGCATTTATTCAATTTCAAAACATATGGAAGCCAGACAAGGAAACTACTCACATAGCATGCAAAGGTGGCCATGTGGCTCTCCCCATATCAATTAATGTGAAAACCACATGAGGCATATATGGGAGCATGTGGATTTAGAAGTGGATCAATCCCAACCCACATGAGCTAGAGGTAAACCCAAATAAAATGCAAATCTCACATATAGTTGGATGGTGGAATTATGGGGTGGTGACAAGAAAAGGTGATGGATTTAAATAAAAGATATGCCCCCAACTCAACTTGGGCACCAAGCATGTATCAAGAACCAAATACATTTTATTAAGAACCAAATACAATTGATAAATGTATATGAGACAAGATCCAAAATAAAAGGGTTTTATATGATGCTCAAATGCAAGGTGGCCTGATGACATGGGCATGATATAATTATGATGCAAAAAATATATGTAGGAAGTAGCATTTTATTATTAGACCATGTAGCATTACAAATGTTAGACAGATGGGATGCTACAACTCTCCCCCACTAAACAGGAATCTCGCCCCGAGATTCTAGGAAGAAGAAGACACGAAGAGGGTAGGGTACTTGGCACGGAGCTCATCCTCGCGTTCCCAAGTGGCTTCATCAACGGAATGGTGCAACAACTGCACCTTGCAGAACTTGATAGACTTGTTGCGAGTCTTTCTTTCTGCGACTTCTTGGATTTTTGTGGGGTGCTCTTGATAAGACAGGTCTTCTTATAGGTTGATGAGCTCATGGTCCACGGTCCTGCCGGGATCTTTGAAGCACTTCTTGAGTTGAGAGATATGGAAAACATCATGAACCTTGAGTTTTTCAGGGAGCTCAAGAGCATAAGCGACTTCTCCTCTTCTTCCACAAACTTTGAAAGGACCGATGTATCTAGGAGCCAGCTTTCCTTTGATACCAAACCGGTGCCTGCCTCTCATGGGAGTGACACGAAGGTAAACGAGATCACCAGGGACATACTCCATGTCCGTGTGCTTTCTGTCATAGTTGCTCTTCTAGCGACTTTGAGCAACCTTCAGGTTTTTGAGAATGATGTGGACCTTCTCCTCCGCTTGAGTTACAATGTCGGGGCCAAACAATGTTCTTTCACCTGCGCCTGACCAACCAATTGGAGTTCTACATTTGCGGCCATAGAGAACCTCAAATGGTGCCATCTTTAGACTCTTCTGGAAGCTATTGTTGTAAGAGAACTCAGCATAAGGAAGACATTCTTCCCACTTCATGCCGAAGGAGATGACGCAAGCATGGAGCATATCTTCCAGAATCCAAATTGATCCTTTCAACTTGTCCTTGCGACTGAGGGTGGTAAGTTGTGCTGAAGTTCAACTTTGTTCCCAAAGCATTTTGGAAACTTCCCCAGAACTTGGAAGTGAAGATGCTTCCACGGTCTGAGCTGATCTCAAGAGGAACCCCATACAGAGAGACAATTCTGTTGATATAGAGCTCAGCCAACTGAATTGCAGAAATTGTTTCCTTGACGGGAAAGAAGTGAGCCACTTTAGAAAGTCTGTCGATGACAACAAAGATTGCATTGTTGCCTTTTTGCGACCTTGGAAACCCAGTTATGAAGTCCATCTCTACTTTCTCCCTTTTCCATTCTGGAGGCTTCAATGGTTGTAGAAGACCGGAAGGTTTCTGATGGACAGCTTTAACTCTGCGGCAGACATCACAATCCGAGACATACTTGGCACAATATCGTTTCAATGCAGGCCACCAATATTGTGTTTTCAAGTCCATGTACATCTTAGTGCTGCCAGGGTGGATAGAAAGAACAGAATCATGAGCTTCTTTGAGAACTTGCTCTCTCAAACCCGGATACTTCGGAACGAACATCCGGTGCTTAAAGAATAGAGTGCCTTGGTCGTCAAGGTGGAAAGGTTCATACTTTGAAAGCTGAATCTTGGAGATGATGTTTTTAGTGTAAGGATCACCAAGTTGAATGGAGCAAACTTTTTCTTCCAAGAGAGGGGTTGCCAGAAGATTCAGAAGATACCCTTGATCCACAATTTCAAGGTTGAGATGGCGGAATTCCTCGCACAAGAGAGGTTGTTGTTCTTCCACCATGAGGTTGTTGACATAAGCTTTTCGGCTGAGAGCATCGGCCATGACATTAGCTTTGCCAGGAGTGTAGTTGATGGTCAGATCGAAATCATTAATTGCTTCAATCCACCTCCTCTGACGAAGGTTGAGATCAGGTTGTGTGAAGATATACTTCAGACTCTTGTGATCAGAAAAGATCTCACAACGGTTGCCAAGCAAGTAGTGCCTCCATACTTTCAAAGCAAAGACAACTGCTGCGAGTTCGAGGTCATGTGTTGGATAGTTGAGCTCATGAGTTTTCAACTGACGAGAGGCATAAGTAACAACTTGCTTTTCTTGCATAAGGACTGCACCCAATCCTTGCAAGGAGGCGTCACAGAATATCTGGAAAGGCTTTGATGTATCTGGAGGAATCAAGACTGGAGTGTAAGTGAGCTTCTCTTTGAGGGTTTCAAAGCTTGCTTGACATGCAGGAGACCAAAGGTATTTCTTGCCTTTCTTGAGGAGATCGGTAAGAGGCTTCACAATCTTCGAGAAGTTCTGAACGAAGCGACGGCAGTAACTAGCCAAACCAAGGAAACTCCAGACTTCTTTGACATTTTTGGGTGGAAGCCACTCAACAATTGTCCGAACAGTTTCTCGGTTGACGGCAATGCCCTTAGCAGAGATGACATGACCAAGATAGGTGACTTCGGGAAGCCAAAATTCACACTTGGAAAACCTTGCATACAGGAGGTTCTCATGACGCTTGTTTAGGACAAACCGAAGGTGTTCTTCATGTTCTTCCTTTGACTTAGAATAGACTAGAATGTCATCCAGATAGACCACGACGAACTTATCAAGATACTCCATGAAAACCGAGTTCATAAGCCTCGAGAAGGTGGCAGGTGCGTTGGTGAGACCGAAAGACATGACCGTGTACTCGTACAGGACATAGCGGGTGGTGAAAGCTGTTTTGGGAACATCTTCCTTGCGAATCTTGATTTGATGATATCCACTTCTCAAGTCAAGCTTAGAGAATACCACAGCTCCAGCTAGCTGATCGAAGAGATCATTAATCCGCGGAAGGGGATATTTATTCTTGATGGTTTTAGCATTGAGAGCTCGGTAATCAACACAAAGTCTATCAGTCCGGTCTCGCTTCTTCACAAAGATTGTTGGGCTGCCCCAAGAGGAAGTGCTATGCTGAATGAAACCCAACTTCTCTTGTTCATCAAGCTGACGTTTGAGTTCAGCCAACTCAGCAGGACCCATTTTATAAGCCCACTTGGAGATAGGAGCGGTTCCAGGTTCAAGCTCAATCACAAACTCGACCTCTCGGTCAGGGGGCATACCTGGTAACTCTTCAGGAAAAACATCTGGGAACTCACAAACCACCGGAACACTCTGAATAGCATCCATAGCATCATCATTCAGAGCAGACAAAGAGAAGAGCTGAATTGCAGGAGTCAGACTTGGAGAATAGACTATATGGCCTTCAGGAATTTTCAGAGAAACCGAATGTTCAGCACAATCAATCACAGCTTTATTTGCAGCTAGCCAATCCATGCCTAAAATGACATCAATATCTGAGTTGCCCAGAATAATCAAAGAGGCCGGAAAGAAAGAATCCCCAATTTGAACCTGATTGTCATAACTGATCTTGGAATTTAACATCCTTGCCCCAGGAGAAAGGACCATCAGCTTTTTAGGTAACGAATCAGATGACAACCCATTCTCTTGAGCAAACTTGAAGGATACAAATGAATGCGATGCTCCAGAATCAAATAAAATTCGTGCAGGGACTGAGTTAACAGAAAGCGTACCCAGCACAACTCCAGGTGCATGTTCAGCTTAAGCGATGTTGACACAGTTGGCACGAGCAACAGTGGACCCGGGCTTGGTGTTGATGTTGAGAGCCCGAGGTGGAGGTGCACGAACCATAGAAGAACTTGTTGCAGGTCTTGGAGGTGGTGGCGGAAGATCTTTGTTGTTCATGGGACAACTCCAGTGTTGATGCCCAGTGTTCCTACAAGTGTAACAAGCACCAGGTGGACATGGAGCAGCGTAGCCAGGGACTCCGCCAGGCGCTCTAGGGTAGTTGTGGTTGTATCCCCTAGGAGCAGTGGTGAAGGAGTTTGGTGGCCTTGCTGCGTAGCTTGGAGTTCTTGGTGGAGCCAGGAGTGACGGTGCGGTATTAGGAACCCACATGTGGCGCTTAGAAGGAGCTGTCATAGCTGAAGAGCTTGCTGCGTCACGGCTGTGTTTCTTGGACTCCTCGAACACTTGCCTACTGGCTTCTTCCTATAGAGCTGTATGTTGGAGTTTCATAAAAGACCCCGGCCTTGCATGAGTGATTGCATATTTGATAGATGCATTGAGCCCTTGCCTGAACCTCTTTTGCTTTTTCTTGTCATCAGAGATCTCATCGCCACCATACCGAGAAAGATTCATGAAGTTTCTGATATAGGTATTGACATTGTCATTGCCCTGCTTGAGGTTGAGAAACACTTCCTTCATCCTTTCCATGACAATTTCTAACAGGTATTGCTCTTTGAAAGCCCCAGTGAACTGCTCCCAAGTAGGCTGAAAACCAGAGTGGTTTGCCTTTAGGTAATTCTCCCACCATAGAGCTGCGTCTCCCTTCAGAAGGTGAGTGGCACATTTTACCCATTCTTGCTCTGGAACATCAGCAGTCATCAGCAACCTTGACATCTCACGAAGCCAATCATCAGCATCCAGTGGCTGATCAGACACCTCAAAGTGGCGCGGGTTAAACTTCAGAAAGCCCTTGATATCTCCTCGCTTGGGAGGTGGAGGTAGCGGAACAAACTCATTCCTCCTGACACTTTCTTCAAAGCGTTGCTGGTTCTACTGCATAGCTCCCAAGGCATTAGCAATACTTTCCAACGCAGCCCCCAGTTTAGGTGGTATGTCCTCCTCAGTGCGGCGTGGTGGTGCCATCCTGGGATTGATATAAAACTCAAGTCAGTACCATAATGGAGAATAATAATAATCCAAAATATTACCAAAATGGAATTAACCAAGATTAATGGATACGATTTACTGAGGTGATATTAAAATATCAACAAAGTTTAAAGCACCTAGAAGATAGTAAGCATATCACACACGACTGAACAAGGAGTGTGGTACACAGAGCTATCAAAGAAAAAATCGCAAATTTCGGCATTAAAATACCACTATATGCGCAAAACCACTTAACGAATCAAGATTAGTAACTCTACCAATTCAATATACAAAAGCGAATGATAAAAGTAGTGGTATGGTCGCGACTCCATCCCGCACTACAATCATTACTCCGTACATGAATAAGTAAAACACATATCCCAACCCCTTTCCTTCTTAATATGAACCTAAAGATCAGCAACTATGGAAAACAAAACACCCCAAACAAGATAGCGTCGGATAACAAAGAATAAGACAGATCACGTCGGTTTACAACGAATCAGATAGATCGCGTCAGTTTACAAAAGCCTGTCGGTATGGAATGTACCAACAGTTGATAACCAAAAGGCAGATAGCGATAACAAGTTGGATGCAACAGATAGACAAGGAATTACACACACACACTCACACAACCTATGGTACTACAGAACCCAGAACACGTGAATCCTAGTTTGAATTTTAGAAGAGGATTGAAAACGTTACACTTCCTTACCAGAAAATGGTGGGTGGGTGGGTAAGAAGAAAAATGGAAGCAGTCCTACTCTCACGTTTTGTTTTTCCCTAGTATACATAACTACCAAAATATTTGCTAGACTGACAACGACCATTTGGCTGAGACCCTGAAGGGCGGGATGGCTCTGATACCAATTGTAACAACCTCGGACCCTATGCTCTAAGTTCAAGCCTGGATGAACCAAAAGTGGTTAAGAGTTTTACAGCGGAGGCCCAGGGCCACCCACATGTAGGCCCGTCGACCGCCCTAACCACTTCCAAGAACATCGGGACAAGAGCGAGCGGCGTAGGCAACAGGCGAAGAGATCAAATACATACACAAGTGAGTATGTATGCAAGCTACCTTACAACAGTTCTCAGAGCCATACCATCTAAAAGAAATGGAAATATTGCAACGCCATACGGCAAGATCCAAATATCCTAGATAGATATAATAGTGTAGGATAGCTCCCCATACATCAATCAACAGAGTATCAAGCTAAAGCGGGAAACAAGATCCGAGTACGGACAAGAAGCAAATCGGCATAAGATGCCACATAAATAAGCACATCCCGCCCATAGATCTCACGGATCCCTTTCCCCGGAATCTCTACACCGAGTGATCGTTGCCAACATCATCTGTCTCCTCCACCCAGTATCCATCTTGCGAATACACCTGTTCATCTGAATCAAACAATTTATCGTGTGAGACCCTAGGGGTACTCAGCAAGTCTTTATGCCTCTAAAGGGGACATATACCTGGGTGACGCAATTGCAGCAAAAGATAATAACTAACAAGTATATAGATACTCGCTAACCATCCGCCTAACCAATGACAGGCGGATGTCCGTTAATTAGAAACAACAGTTATAACAGTATAAAATAACAGATCCATCCTCCTTCTCGCTTACCAACGAGAAAGCGGACGAACAACCCATCCGTTGGCAGTTTTCTTAATCATTCCATGAATATTGCACTATTTACTAGCCAGTTATTTAGTCAAATTAAAGACGGTACTTTAGTTACTTGTCTATGATCGAGAAACTGTGCTCCAAGTCGTCCATAACCGCGGACACGGCTTTCAGAAAGATTTACCCTGCAGGGGTGCACAAATAGCAACACACACACGATCGACCTCGGAAAAACCAAATCAAAACCCAACGAGGCTTTCACGACAAAGCAATCATAGGATTCATAAATCATTTCAGGGGGCCACCCCAATAAGCTACCCGCAACAAAGTTGGCCGGCTCCGAGATAGACCTAGGGTTTGCGACAATGGATGTAAACGACTGGGAACCCGAAAATGTGACTAGGCTTGTCGATACCGTGAAAACATTCCGCATTCTTAAATAGTACAGGTGCTCCACGCATAATCTTAAATAAAGCAGTAAAGCATGGCATAAGTACAGGATAGTAATAAAGCCCCAAACTACTTTGTGCCCCAAGAAATAAAGTACAAATCAAGCTCTGGCAAAGGGGGATTCATAGAGTCTCCCGTATGTGGATGGTGCGAATAGTCAAGGAACAGGTATCAAGTACTCGGGGTCCTACGGGACACAAGTGGACATAAAAACCAAATGACAGATATTGCGCACCGGTGCCTCTTTCATTAGTTATCCCATTACTACTCAGGTTTAGTTGTTTAGGTACCTCGTTATCCATCAGACACTCACATACCCTACACATGCAATTCTACGACTCGCATGGCTCAAACAACTCCTGTAGTAATGGCTCATGGGATGGAGGAACAAGCTCGGTGGGGTTTAAAAGTAAAGGCCATGCAATACTTGGGATTCAGTTTAATGCATTCGCGACTCAATGATGCAAGAATAAGATAGAGGCAATAGGTACTATATGTATGCAAGCATGTGGTAGTGCTTGCCTGATAGCTCAGCCGAAGCGAGAGATGGATCTGGGTAGTACTCCTGGGATTCTTGATAATTCCCCTGCTCGGCGTCTATTCGAAAGAAGAACCAAACAAACAAGGGCCAACATAAATAAAGTGCACAAGCATATGAATTAAATGCGATAAGCAAACAAACATGCCATGATGAATGATGCACAATTTACATGGCAATAATGTAGCATGGCAAGGGTGAGGTGTGGGGACAAGAATAACTCATTTTATTAATTATTTGGTCAAGTTTTATTACCATAAACAGTTCTGATTTTTAATATTGATATTATGCATGCTTCAACTCATATCAGGGAATGCATAAACAGAACGGGCTCGTCGAGCTGATCGATTTAGACATATTATTTGTCAAATTTGGAGTTGTAGAATTAAAGTTATTAATTAATTGAGAAAAGGCGTTTTTATTGCAATTAAACAATTTCGAAAATTTAAACTAGTCAAACATTATTTTGGATGGAATATTTGAAATCCTCACATTTTTCTGATTCAAAAACATATATTAGTTGTATTATTTGGATTTATTAATAAAAAGTTATTAATTTCTGGATATTAAAAACATATTTGCATTTTCTGGAATTATTTTATTTGGAAAAGGCTCACAGAAACTTTTTGTACTCAGGTGGGTCAAGCCCGAGCCACTGACGCGCGGGGTCACCGCTGAGTCAGCGCCAGCTGGCGTAGCGGGCTGGTCCGGCCTTTTCTCACCGCGGGGAATCCCAGCCACAGAGGCTGACTGGTGGGCCTCCGGGAGGCAGGGCCACAGCGCCCGCGCGCGGCTATCGGATGCTGACACGTGTGCGATCCGGGGGACTGCGGGTGGAGGTGGGAAAAAGTACAGGGGCTTATGCGCAAAACTTTCGGCGAAGGCTGACGAACTGAAATCTGTATCTGGAAAAAAACAGCGTCTGGAGCCAAGTTCGGAGGACGATGGCGACGAATCTAGCAACAATTTGGAGATGATGTAAAAACGAAAAGTGTAGATCTCACTTAGCTCTACAAAGTTCGTGTACAAGGTTTCTCAAACGGAGGTCTACAAGGGCCGGGATCTTGCGAGGAACAGAGGCAGAAAAACACGCCCGGCGCGGACCGGTTTTCGTCAGGGAACACCTGAGCTACAGCGATCTTGCGAGGATGATTACTACCACGTCGCTGAACCAATCTGATTGTGGACTAGCTCGTTCGAAAGAGGGTAGATAGGGCTACGATTTTGGTGTTTGGGGATTTCGCGAAGGAGGTCTGCAGCAACAGGAAAAACATGAAGAACAGAGGGTACACGCGCGCGCAGGTGCAGCTGGTGGCGGCGGCGGCAGCGCGTGCAGGGCGTTCGACGGAGCGCGATGGCGATACGGGAAGAGAGGGAGGAGGCGAGCATGTCTGGCGAGTAGAGGGGCTCACCAGAGGCTCACGTGAGCGGTACTGGAGGCGGAGGTGGAGGTGATCAGCGACGGGGCTTGGCGGCAACGGCGCCAGGTTCATCTCGGGCATGGCGGCAGCGAGGCTTCTCCGGCACGCTCCAGCGCAGTCCCTGGTGCGATGTGATGGTGAGGACGACGAAGAAGCTTCCCCGACTATCCCCACCTCTGGGTACCACTCCTCCACCTGCTAGCAACCAAGGCCGAGGCTAGGGTTTAGGAAGGCCATGGCCATGGCTAGGGGGAAGGGAAAAGAGGAGGAGGAACTGGATCGTGATCTGGTTGGAGATGAGAGGGTAGCTGGGAGGAGGAAGGGGCTCACGTGGTGGTGGTGGTGGCTTTGCCCAAAAAGGTGAAAAGGGAGGGAGAGATCGGTAGACTAGGTACTCTCCCCTCTCTCTTTGCTTGTTATCGACGTGAGAGAAGGAGGGAACCAGGGAGGGGTCAGGTTTGATCATATGGCAGGTCTGGTTGGCAACATAGAGAAAGGGTCTAGGGTGGTGGCTCGGACTGGTCCCAAACAACAAGAGAAAGAAGGGGTTCGGTGGGGAAGGTTAAAAGAGGGAGAAAAGAGGTATGGGTGTAACATGTGTGCACAAGAGAGGTTTTGAACATAGATGAGAGACTAGGTTTAGAACACATTTTAAAACTAAGCAAGAATTCAAAAGGCATTTAAAACAAGAGAGAAAGCCACATAGGGGTGTGGTTATTTTATGTGACCAGGAGTAGAGAGTTTATATTGCATGAAATAAAGGAGTACATGCATGTGGCATTTTTGTGAAAACAAAAATGTATATGCATGTATGTGAGGGTTTGTGTAAGAGCAAAGGAATAGAGCTAAAGAGAAAAGGAATGCTCCACTCAAAAATACAATAAAAACCCAAAGAAAAGAAGATGGTAGTGATCTTGCATGGCCCATGCATGAATAGTAAATGCCCCCCTCTAGTAGTGAAAACCACTAGAATATCTCATGGCAATTATATAAGCAAGATTCCCAAATTTTGGAATAAGGATCAACAAAAGAAAAGAGAGCTAGTTTACCACATGGACTAAATAAAAGATCATGCATGAATATAAGGTGGCCAAGCTTGTGTGTGTGAACCACTGAGCATAACATGGCCAAAATTATATTCTTATATGAGCATTTATTCAATTTCAAAACATATGGAAGCCAGACAAGGAAACTACTCACATAGCATGCAAAGGTGGCCATGTGGCTCTCCCCATATCAATTAATGTGAAAACCACATGAGGCATATATGGGAGCATGTGAAATTAGAAGTGGATCCATCCCAACCCACTTGAGCTAGAGGTAAACCCAATGAAAATGCAAAGCTCACATATAGTTTGATGGTGGAATTATGGGGTGGTGACAAGAAAAGGTGATGGAGTTAAATAAAAGATATGCCCCCAACTCAACTTGGGCACCAAGCATTTATCAAGAACCAAATACATTTTATTAAGAACCAAATACAATTGATAAATGCATATGAGACAAGATCCAAAATAAAAGGGTTTTATATGATGCTCAAATGCAAGGTGGCATGATGACATGGGCATGATATAATTATGATGCAACAAATATATGTAGGAAGTAGCATTTTATTATTAGACCATGTAGCATTACAGATGTTAGACAGATGGGATGCTACATTCTCAGAGCTAAACAGCTTACCAAGGGCAAAGGGAAAGGGGTTACCTCGAAGCCTCTATGTCAATCGAAGCTCAACTTGACTTCTCCTGTCGTAGCTCCTCTGACTCCTGCCCCTTAGCCTTCTGCAACGCCGGAGATTACTCCTTCTCCCATCATTGCAGGAGATCCGGCTCAAATAGCAGAGCCAGTGATCCTCGAATCAAAGACTGACGTCACCATGGGTGACTCAAGTGTTGATAAGGGTGAACCCTCTTTGGGTAATGATCCCTCGGCAGAGACCTTCGCTGACAATCTCCTGGACAATTCGGGACTTGCCAAACTTGGCCTATCTCGGAAGTCTGTGGAGGAGATTCAACGGCTAGCTCGACAATGCCTGGAAAGCCGGACTATCTCTGCCGAAGAAGAAGCACAAGAAGCAGAGGATATCAAGCACTCTGATATTCTTGAACAAGTTCGTCTTCAGGATGAGAAGCTGAGGACCGGCGAACTTCCAATTGCGCCAATGGTCCCCCTAACCCTGGCGAAGGTTGCCACCTAAGTGAATGCGAGTTTGAACAAACTCACTCGCGAACAATATGTAAGTCGGAATTCCATCTCCCGTTTTTCCTTATTTCATATCATATCCTCTAGCCCCCAAGCATGAAGTTGGACAGTCAAATCCAGTTTTATGCTTTCTTAGGATGCCAAAGAATGAACTAGTGTAGCCCCCAAGGCTCATGTTGATATTAGTAAAAGTATTAGCCTGAGTCTTTAGTAGACTTCTGACTCTGGGTATTATGACTTACAGAAAGTATATTCCAATAACCAGGATTTATTGAAGAATGTTTGCAACAAGCAGTAAGAAATCAAAGCTCTCCGGCTTGAAAATGTACGATTGAAAGTTTCCAGGGATGAGGCTGAAGGTAAACATTCCAAAACTCAAACCTTGTCTTGTATTTCATAGTCGAATTTTTTGTTCAACTATTGTTCTTTTGACTTACAGCACTGGTAAAGCAGTCCTGTGCTATGATTGAAGAGGCCGAGAATCTTAAAACCCTGGTGGTGGAAAACAAGGATCTCCGCCAAGAGCTGGATAAGCTTAAGGCGGATCATGAGAAGAGCATTTCTCAAGTTCTCGAATCCTCCTCCATGGCTACCGAGGAGCGTGATCATAAGATTGCACTTCAGGATAAGAAAATCTCGGATCTTAGCAATGATCTTTTTAGAGAGAGGGACATTATCGAGGCACTTTGGGCTAAACTCCAGAGTCTTCAGGAAGAGAACACCAAAGTTGACGATGTCATCTTTGGTATGTTTCCCTTTTCTGACTTATCTGCATCTTCTGACTCTTTGGAGTCCGGATTTATTTGACTACCCCTTTGCATTATATGCGCAGGTCCTCTGAACTTAATGGACCCAGCCTCTGCCGAATCTCGCACCAACCGGCTTACCCAAGTCGGTGATTTGCTGCATGACTTCCGCCAATCCCTCGAAGATATTGGCGAAGTTCTCAAGGTTCTGGACATGCATAGCATGTCTGGCTTTGAGGTGCGAGACAAGTCCATGGAGATGCCGCAGCTTGTCCAGGAGTGGAACATGTCCTACGCGCGAACCACAATGCAAAATGCTCTCACCATGGTTATGAGCCACCATGGAAACATGGAAATCTGGCAAGTAACCAGAGGGTACTACAAGGTGGACGAAGATGGGCAGGAGCAAGACATCAAGGCTATCATGGACTCCTGTGCCGGATATGGGTGCCACATAGCTGACTTGACCAGCTACGACACTCCCTTCTTCACCAGTGTGGACACACCACCTCCGCCTTCTGAAGAAATATCTGAAGTTTCCAACGATGATCAAACCATATCGGATTTGAACATCTCGGAACATTATCAAAACAAGGCTGATGTATCCAGCGAGCCGGTAGTATAAGAAAAAACAATGCGTTATTCTGAAAACAATTTGGGTCTGTAAATAAGTAGTATAATACTTTTGCTAGTGCTAAGCTTTATTTTATCTATTCATCACTTTTGGCTTTAATATTATGTGCCTGAAATGTTTGCATTAGCACTTGTATTTTTTTTGTCTACACTTATCGTTTATCTGGCTTTCCGCCTCGTCCCTTTCATGAGCCGGCCAACCTTTAGCACAGAAACTTTGTCGATCAACGGAGCTCGATTGCTAAACCAGTTTAAACTCGGAAACAAAGCCAGCTTCCAGTACCAATAATTCACTACTCGGAAAATGCTCGCATCCGGCAATCAGACAAATAACCAAAGTATAGACTAGAAAATTTAGATTTATACCCGAAGGTAGCAATTTTAGAATCGGAAATCTAAACCAGAACAAACATGAGCATAAAGTACTTTCAAGTATTCTAGGATTTTCGACTGTGACATGATCATTCGGAAATAAAATGGTAAAAACTTCTCAGAAAGATTTTGAGGCGACCAACACTTTATTTATTTTTGAACATGTACACATATATGATTACAAAGAAGGATAAACTAAGAATAAAAGGGACGTAGCTGAGCAATATTCTATGGTTTGTCTAATTCATCAGGGTTTGTACTGCCTCCAGCTCTCTTTCTCTTCTTAGTAACAGGTCTTTCTTTGACTGGCCACATATCAGTTAGATAGTATGAACCATTGTGCAATACTCGACTAACTAAAAATGGCCCTTCCCATATTGGGGAAAGTTTATGCTTTCTTTGCTACACAAGCCGGAGAACCAAATCGCCCTTATTGAAAGACCGGTTTCTAACTCTCTGGCTATGATACTTGCGTAACTTATGCTGATAGGCTGTTGATCTCATCTCAGCAATGACACGAACTTCTTCGACTAAGTCGAGATCATTTTGTCGAGAAATTTCGGCATCCTCTTCAATATACGCAGCCACTCTAAGAGAAGTGTGAATCAAATCACTAGGAAGAACTGCTTCTGCGCCGTGGACCAAGAAGAAAGGTGTGTATCTGGTTGACCTGTTTGGAGTTGTTCGCAAACTCCATATTACAGAAGGTAATTCCTCTGCCCAAACCCCCGCAGCACGTCGTAGTGGTGCTTCGAGTCTTGGTTTTAGGCCTTGTAGGATTAAACCATTTGCTCTTTCAACTTGTTCATTAGCTTGTGGATGTGCGACTGACACAATGTCAAGCTGGATATTTTGTTCATTACAGAATTCGGCAAGTTCTCCCATAGAGAAGTTAATCCCATTGTCCGTGATAATGCTATGCGGATAACTGTATCAGATTATAACATCTTCGACAAATCTTCTAGTTGTTGCTCCATCACAACTAGTGACGGGTTTAGCCTCAATCCATTTGATGAATTTATCCACCATCACTAAGAGATGAGTAAATCCACTTGGATCCCGTTTAAATGGTCCTACCATGTCAAGCCCCCAGACCGCAAAAGGCCATGTTATAGGTATTGTTCGCAGCTGATCAGCCGAAACGTGAGCTTGTTTGGCGTATTTTTGGGAGCCCTTGCATGTCTTGACTAGCCGTTCGGCATCTGCCTTGGCTATGAGCCAGAAAAAACCGTGTCAGAAAGCTTTTGCCACTAGAGATTTGGCTGCAGCATGGTGACCACACTTTCCTTTATGGATCTCTCGTAAGATTTCCACTCCTTCTTCTAGAGATACACATCGCTGAAAACCCCCAGATGCACTCCGCTTATAGAGATCACCACTAATTATAGTGTAGGCTTTTGCTCGTCGGACGATCTGCCGGCTCAGAACTTCATCTTTGGGTAGTTTTCCGTCTACCAAGAAATCAAGGTAGGGTTAAGTCCAGCTGAGAATCACAGCCAGAACTACTACTAAAGGTGAGTCAGATTTGGTCGGATATTCCTCGTCCACTCCCTTTATAGAGGGAACTTTGAGGTGCTCTAAAAAAGCGCCATCCGGGACCTTTTTCCGGGCAGAGCCTATTCGAGATAGTGCATCTGCTTGCTCATTTTCCGTTCGAGGGATGTGTTGAACTTCAAACCCTTCAAATGATTTAGATAGTTCATCCATGACAACACTATATGCCGCCATGTGCTTGTTTGCCTTACAGATATCCGACACTTGTTGGGCAACAAGATCCGAATCTCCATAACACATTAAACGTCGGATGCCGATATCCTTAGCAATTCGGATTCCATGTAGTAATGCTTCATACTCGGCAATGTTATTTGTCACCGTGAAGTGTATCTGCAATACATAAAAAAGTCTGTCTCCTTGGGGTGACTTGAGCACCACGCCAGCCCCCGAGCGCTTTAGACCTATCAAAATGCAAGGTCCAGTATTCTGACTCTGGCAGGGTCATATTCTCTGTTGTCTCTGCCCAATCAGCGACAAAGTCGACAAGGATTTGGGATTTGATTGTTGTACGAGGCTTGTACTCAACGTCGAAAGCTGAAAGCTCTATGCCCCATTTTGCGACACGTCCTATAGCCTCGCTGTTATTGATAATATCTCTCATGGGAGCTGTGCTCACCATGGTAATTGGGTGTTCCTAAAAATAATTCCATAACTTACGGGATGCAAAACACACACCATAAGCCAGCTTTTGGTAGTGCGGATACCGATGCTTCAATTCTGTTAGGACCTTGCTGAGGTAGTAAGTCGGACGCTGCACCAGGTGTTCCTGATTTCCCTCTGGTCTCTCCACTATCATGATGACACTGACGACCCTGTTTGTCGCAGCAAAATAGAGCAACATCGGTTCCTATGGTTCCGGTGCTACAAGGATGGGAGCAGATGAGAGTACTGCTTTCAGGTCTTGTAGCGCAGCTTCAGCTTTGTCGGTCCAAACGAATTTCTTGATCTTTTTCAGGAGCTAGTATAGTGGTACGGCTCATTCACCGAGCCGGCTTACAAACCGACTGACTACGGCAATGCAACTAGTTAGTCTTTGAACGTCCTTCAAGCGAGTTCGCTTGGAAATATTGAGTATAGCCTTGATTTTGTCTCGGTTCACCTCTATGCCTCTTTGAGACACGATGAAACCTAACAATTTTCCGGCTGGGATTCCAAAGAAACATTTCTTCGGATTAAGCATTATGTTGTATTTTCGTAGATTGGCGAACGTTTCCTCCAAGTCGGAAATTAGTGTTTCCTTCTTTTTGGAGATCACCGCAATGTCATCCACATATGCATGTACGTTGCGTCCGATTTGGTCGTGGAGGCAACGCTGCATAGTCCGCTGGTACGTAGCTCCTGCATTCTTGAGCCCAAAGGGCATCGTAACGAAACAGATGGTTCTGAAGGGGGTTACAAATGAAGTTTTGATTTTATCTGATTCCTTCATCTGAATTTGGTGATAACCGGAATATGCGTCGAGAAAATAGAGGGGTTCCGAGCCTGCCGTAGAATCTATTACTTGATCAATTCTAGGCAGAGCGAACGGATCTTTGGGACAAGCCTTGTTCAAGATAGTATAATCAACACACATCCTTAAATCAGTGGTGTCCTTTTTAGGTATCAGTATGGATGACCTCTTCTATGAATCCGGCTAACTCGAGCCAGGTTAGTTCCTTAGCTATTGCCTTACGCTTTTCATCGCCAAAACATCGTAGGGACTGTTTGACGAGTTTAGCATTTGGGTGTACATTTAAAGAGTGCTTCGCAAGTTCCCTAGGTACTCCGGTCATGTCAGATGGCTGCCATGCGAAGATATCTTGATTTGCTTGGAGGAACTTGACGAGCATGTTTTCCTATGTGCTATCTAGGCCTACGCCTATCTGGGTCACCTTGGAGGGGTCATCATCCTTCAATGGCGTCTTCTTTGTCTCTTCCGATGCCTTGAACTCCGTATTCGGCTTTGTCACCTCCTTATTTGTCACGAGCATCTCGGACGGATCTATGGTCTTCTTGATCTCCTGGTACTCCTGGGCGTGCAGCACGGCTTCAGCAAAGGCGGCATTTCCGTCCTCGCACTCTCACGCTTTCTTCGGGTCTCCCCTGATGGTGATCACGCTGTTGGGACCTAGAATTTTCATCATATTGTAAATATAACACGGACGAGCCATAAAAGCCCAGTAAGCCAGACGTCCGAATATAGCGTGGTACACGCTCTTGAAAGGGACCACTTCGAAGGAAAGTGCTTCCGTCTGATAGTTCTTTGGAGTTCCAAAGGTCACATCCAAAGTGATTTCTCCCAGGGAATTTGCTTGTCTTCCTGGGACAACTCCATGAAAGATCACAGAGCTGTGATTCAGCTAGGTCTCCGAGATTCGCATCCGGTGTAGCGTTTCGACATACATGATGTTAATGCAGCTGCCACCGTCCATGAGAGTCTTGGAGAAACTGTACCCATCAATAAGTGGATTGACGACTAAGGCGTATTTTCCTCGCATGTGCAACTTAGGCGGATGATCAGCACGATCAAAGGTAATTGCCACTTCCGACCAGTCCAGGAACTGAGGGACAGCCGGAACTGTTGCGTTGAGCTCATGTAGAACTGCTTTCTTGACCTTAGCTGGTTGAGATCCGAGGAAGGTGACGTAAGTGTCTTTCTTTGTCAGGAAGTTCTTTTTCCCTTCCGGATTGGGATTTGAAGCATTGGCTTCCTCCATGTCGGAATCATTCTTGGTCTCTTTATCTTTTTCGGGATTCTTCTTTCCCTTCTTCCACTTAGTCATGTAGCCAGCAGTATCATTTTTCTTGATATCGTCATTAAAACGACACTTGGCGTTTGTGTGAGACGAGCCCCCATTGGCATCTAAGTGATGCACACATGGATTATTGGCAATGTCGGCCCAAGAGTAGGTTTTGCCAGGTTGCTGGTCTCCTCTACCCTAGACTCTTGATGTCCCATGACCGTGTCCACGGCCACCGCCGCGCCCTCCTCATCCTACTGACCCGAAAGTAGCAGTGACCACTACCGTTTCCGCGTTGGGCTTTTCTTCCGAGGTGTTCTTGTGCTTCTGAGCTTGCTGCTTTGGTTGTTTTGCCGACTGTGGCACAGCTAGGGCGTTAAGTAATCCCTCTGCGTCGTCATCAGCATCTGCATACTTGCTCATTGTTTCTATCATCTGTCCCAAATCAGTGACCTTGTCGCACTTCAAGCGATGACATAGTAAACCAATTGGGAGTCCTGCAATGAAAGCTTCGATCGCAGTTTGGTCATTTACTCCTTCACAGGAGTTCTTGGTGTCGATCCATCGTCCGAGATAATCTCGGCAAGTTTCTCTGACTTTCTGGGTGCAATGCTGTAGGTCTCCTACCGTATAGGGCCTCCGATACGTGCCTTCGAAATTCCGAAAGAACACACTTTGCATATCATACCAGTTGTGGATGGTGTTCTCCAGAAGTTCATTGAGCTATGATCGTCCCGTCTTCCACAACATGAGTGGGAGATATTGGGTTGCGACCAGGCTGTTTCCACCTTTAGCGATACAGCAAGCCTGGAAAAAATCCTAGAGCCAAGTATCTGGCCGAGCCATACCGTCGTAGGCTTGAATGTGTCTTGAGATAGCAAATCCTTCTGGCAATTTTGTTGCTCTTATGTGTGGTCCAAAGCATTTTGGGTCCACGTATATATCGTCATTTTCGTAGCGCCGCACCTCTATGTTGGAATTAATCTTGTGCCTTGCGTCACTTGGGGACAGAGATCGTCCTGAATGACGGCTATGGCTGCGGTGCCTTTTTTTGGAGTGGACTTTGGCTTCTGCCACCACCTCCTCCGCCACGACACCCTCCTTGGCCTCCTTGGGAGCCGTTGCGATGGCTGCTTGGTGGAGAGGGTGGAGCAGCTGGATTGTTTCTAGCTGATCGCCGGCCTCCGTCCGGAGCGTCATTATTCTGGTTCCGGGGAGGGTCTTCATTACGAGCCCCCTGCTGGCTTGACTCCGCGCGGTGTCCGTCGTTCCTTCGTCCGTCAGCCGGACGGCTTGTATGTCTAGGAGGTGGCATTCTTTGACGGTCCTCCTCCCGACGTTTCTCTTTGTTTTCTTCCATGCGATCGTTCGACTCTCGCTGGGGAGTATTCTTTGGATACAGTGCAGCAATCGCCTCTTGCTCGGCAGCTGGAGTAACATTGCACCAGTCACGTACAGTTTTGTGATGCTGTCCTGAAGATCCGGTTCTTGAGTAGTTGTCTTCCCGACGGTCGGAATGGTGATGCTGTTCTAGAGCACGTTGGGGTCTTACGTCATTCCAGGCCAGATACGTGCGACATTGGTCGGATTGGGAGACCAGTTTTCCGCTTCCGGATTTCGCGGCCTTCTGTTGCTCCAGACCCTTGGTGAGTAGGTTAATGCCCAATCGAACCTGCTCTGGGCCTGGATTATTTTTTTAGGATTTCTCGAGCTGCAACAGTGTTTTGCACCAGCGTTGGGTACACCAGATCTCCCTTGATGTTGAGTCGAGGCATCCCATGGTCTTCTCCAAAGAAGACCTTGTGAACTTCCGGGAATTGGTCGTCACCAGTGTGACATTTCTGGGTCTTCTGATGCTACCGAGAGATGTACTTCTCTATAGTTGCCATGCGTTTCTTTTCTTCCTTGATGTTCTTGGCTTCATCCAGGAGTACTTGGTGACGTGCTTCTAGGGCCTGGGCCCTTTCATCCAGCTCTTCAGCAGTAAGTTCTACAGCTGTAGGGATAGGTGTGGTTAATGCAGCATCGATGAGTTTATGCACACCTTTGGTGATCACGTGTCCATCCACTGACTCTTCTTTGGGCTCGTCTGGGATAAGTGCTCCATCCGAGTCTTCCTCATCTTCCTCGACAATCACTTCCTGACGAGGGTTTAACTCATCAATGCCCATTGTTATGGACTTGGGTTTTGGAGAAGGAGGGAGTGCTGGAGACATCTATCGGCTAGCAAACAAGCACACAGGGGACTCGAATATCCAGGTTTAGGCCACATAGAGGTCCCTACTCCTGCTTGTCTGCTCGTGGAATTATTAAAGGAATCGAGGATTACAATGGTGCGCAGATGCAATCTGGCGAGGGTTGTGGAAACTAGGGTTACGTGTGTCCTCCTCGCCACCCCCTCCTAGCCTTTATATAGATAGGCTAGGTCTCGGGTAGCAGGTCGAGTCGGTTACAAGTTAGGGTTTTCCCCTTTGAACTTTCTATCTTTAGTTTCTTCTTGTTCTTCAAGCAATCAAGAGTCCGTAGGCTACTCGAGTTCTCTGTTTTGGCTTTGGCGACATCATGGGCTTCCCCTGTATTCAGGCCGTATATACCAAGCTCGAGTACCTGTAAGGTATACCCATGTTAGTAGCCCCCGAGTGTCTAGTGGAATCGCAGATTCGACTGGGGACTTTATGAAGCCTTTTAAGTGCATGACTAAGTATGTTTTCGACTGCTCTGTTTATGTCATAGGGATTGTTGATGTGCATGCCTGATTTAACCGATGTACCGGTATCAGTTAACTACCTTAGGGTAAAACAACACAATCTACTCGAACTCGAGTCCCCGGACTCGAATCCGGAAAAGTGCTGGTGTAATTCGACTCAAGCCGTAGAGGTCTTACAGGAGTCGAATTCCAGTATATGGGTGTGAGCACTCGACGCATCCGTCAAGGTATATTCATCATACCTATAAGTACGGATATATTTCTGGTAGTGCGCAGCGAATGCGTTGCTAGGCCTTATTCAGGTCTTATCTTCACGCTGCAAGCGCGGCATCCGAATTTTGTCACCACGGAAATGATTCGGGTGACCCAGGAGACGCAGTCTCTTTGTAGGGAAAATTCTTGAGGCGGTGTCGCCATAAGCTTCGAGTGTGGATGTTATCAATACGCAGTACGATGTACATATAATCATAGGGTGCACGACCAGCGCTCCCTATGGGAGTAGCCTCCGAGTGCCTGGTTGAGTCAGAGACTCAGGCAGGGACTAAATAACCTTTGCGACTGCTGTCGTCTTTTGTTGCTTGTTTCAGTCCAATTTGCTTCCGGCGCTCCCTATGGGAGTAACCCATGTCCATAGACGAATTGTGGTTCGAGTGGTTGGGTTTGCTTTGATTGTCCATGTTCCTGTAAAAAAGAAGAAGACAAATCATAGGGTGCGCGACCAGCGCTCCCTATGGGAGTAGCCCCGAGTGCTTGGTGGAGTCAAAGACTCGAGCAAGGACTAAAGTAGTCGAAGTCTTCTGCTACATAATTTTGGATGACGTCAGTGCTGACAATGCAATGACCTCAGTTGCCCGCGTGAGCGAGTTTGACGGGACGTGACGAGCGGTGGGTCCCATTTTCTGACTCTGATTTGACCGGGCATGCGTAATCTTTGTTTTAACCGCGCCTCCTCGATTTCCGCGTGTAATGGGGGTAGTGGGGGACGTTTAGCGCTTTAGGTCCTCCACGTGTCGAGCACGATGAACGCCACGCGTCTGGTAGGGTTTTTCCTGACCGTTAGATTGCATCTTCTAGGGGGTTAAGTAGTGATGCTGCGATGGTAATTTTCACATCAGCTTCCTTCCTGCCTTTGCCTCTGTCGCCATTGCTGCTGCTCCTCTGCTTCTTTGCGCTCCTCTTCTTCGCGGCGCTGGACCAGCTCCGTGTTTTTCCCAGTTACTTTCTCTGGTCACACCGCCACTATAGAATGGGGAAGAAGAAGGGAGGTGCCGCGGCTGATTCTGTCGCCGCCACGGTTGCTATGAAGAAGAAGGGTGGCTCCGCCGCTGTGGGCACCAGCACCGCCGCCACCGGGAAAAAGAAGGGCACGGGCACTCGCGTCACCAATGGTGTGTGGCGTGCATCCGTGATCAAGTCTTCAGAGCTTCGTTTTCTTCGCCAAGACGGAGTTTTGTCTTCCGCAGTCGCTGACGCGCGCATCCCTGGCAGCGAGGTAATCCCCTCCTCCTGCCAGCTTTCGGGTGATGTTCCTAGCGTTCATCATCTGTGGTCTTTCGTTGCCCCTACATCCTTTCTTCAGGGGCCTTCTCTGTTTTTTACGGGCTCCAGCTCCATCAGCTGTCCCCAAACTCCATCTTCCATGTAGCTTGCTACATTACGCTTTGCGAGTGTTGGCTCGGAATCGAGCCGCACTTCGGTCTCTTCAAGCGCCTCTTCAAGCTGAAGCGCCAATCGGCGTCTGGCTCCGTAGTCTATGATGTAGGCGGCTGCGGTATCCACGTCGACTCCTCCGCCACATACTTCAACATCAAGCTCATGATGTCCGTCCAAGGGTCGAGGGACAAGTGGTTTTACATGCGCGACCAGAAGGCCGATGGAGACCACTTCGGACTCGCGCCCTTCGATCCCGCAACGCCGTGCAAGAGGAGGCGCTCCTGGAAGAACATAGTGATGCCCGGCGAGTCCGCGGAGACAGATGTGCTGTACGAGCGCGTCTGCGACCTCGAGAGTCACATGGGTAAAGAGGAGGGAGGCTGCGCCCTCATTCGCACATGGTTGCGCCGTCGTGTCTAGCCCCTGCAGGCTAGGGTCCACCCTATGTTCCAGTGGGCTGACGCAGATGATGTCACTCACGTATCTGCCGATGGCATTTCCGGGAGTGAGGTAGATAAGAGGGTGCGACTGGTCACCAAGTACACTGCCAAGGATGTGCTCCCCGGTGAACCAGACGTTCCTCCGTTCGATGCTGCTAACCCTCCTCCTGAGGTATAATTGTGCTCCGTAGTAGCTTTTGCTTTGTTGACTGCTTCTTTGCCGTTTTATGACTTTTGTGCTAAATTGTTCTCTGTATGCAGGATTGGGTCGTGTCACCATGTATGCCCCCTCTTCCGGAGGCGGTTATCCCTCATGAAGCCTTGGAAGAGGACGAGTCGGAGTCGACCGTCCCATCTGATGTGGAGGAGGAAGCCCCCGAGTCGAGTGGTCCGGACACTCGCAAGCGTTCGCACAGCGAGGATTCGGATGCGTCGTCCCCTTCGACTCCGGAAGGTGCAGGTGTTGGTGCAGAGTCGCTGATACCTGCCGTTCTTGTGAGTGCCGTGGCGCCATCTTCTCGCAAGAAGATGCGGCTGCCGAAGGAGTCGTCGTCAGAGTCGGGGGATCAAACCTTCGATTTCGACAAGTTTGATTGGTAAGTGTACGAGTCTTCCTTTTGGTTCTTCTTTGGAGTTGCCTTTTCTTGATATTGGTTTGGTTCTGTAGTCAGTCGGCGTCATTGTCTTCTAGCGATGTCCAATTTTTGAAGGAATCTAGAGTCGCGACCTCCAAGGCCAAAAAAGTGGCTGAGCGCACTCCGTCCCCTCCATTGGCGGCCCACTCCGGGCATAATTCGTCAAGTTCTCCGCACAATGTGGAGCACCAGATGGTTATCCGGACGTCTACGAATCCATCGACTTCAGAGTCTTTGGAGGATCATGTAAGTGTAGTATCTCTTATTCTGATTTGGCAGTCGAATTTTAGTTTATGCCATCTGTTGATCCTTTACGATGTCTTCTACCGCAGCTCGTTGTGAAGGAAGCTGCTTGCCTTGCGGAGCAGGTGCTTGCGATGGGTCGTCCGCACGCAATGCTGGACAACCGCCATTGTGCGGTGGAAAGTGAGTGTTTCTTATTTTTCCTCTGCACCCTTTTGACGTATTCGACTGATGGTTTATCTTTGTTTGCGTCACAGCTGAGCATAATGCCCTCCTTCGTAGCACTGCTTCCATGGAGAAAATGCTTGTTGTGGCGGTGAAGAGACGTGATGAGGTAATCACGACGCTAGGTGAATCGCGGAAACGCGAAGAGGATCTACGCGCCTCCATCGCAGATAGGGAGAAGTTGTTCGTAGAACAACTTTTCTCGATTGCCAAGGCTCTCTTAGGTATTTCCTGGGCTTCCATTCCACCAGTTGCATTGTCTATCGGCTTTGCTATTTTGTCTTATTGGGTGCCAATGCTTGATTCTTGTGTAGATGCCAGCGGTCTGAGCTTTGACGCGCAGGCGCTCTGCCGTGATGCTGCGTTGGCGGGTGCCATCTCGGCAGTCGAAGACCGCAGCGCTGCCATGTAGGGGACTCTTACCAAGGCCAAGGGCGTTCTCAGTCGCCTCCGGGAAGAGCTAGCGCCCAAAGATGAGTTGATCGAGAATATGGATGAGCTAGTGGAGTCCTTTGCCGGAGGCATTCCTGCAAGCTTCAAGAACTCACTCCGTGCGGCTGGTGCTTCAATGTCACTCGCCATGGTTCAAGCACACGGAGTCGAAGTTGATCCTGCGGCGGTCTCCAAGGCGATGCCTATCAACGCTGATGGCTAGCAGGTAGTCTTTGCTCCCTTCGCGACTGCTTGTGGCAAGTATGGCCCGTAGCTGATCAACACGGTTGCGAAGTACTCTAAGGAGCTTCAGCGAGCCAAGAAAGCGGCGAAGGCTGCGACATCAGGGGCTGGCGGGAAGTCTGTGGCATTTGACACTGCCACAGACGCAATGAGGCCCCCAAAACCGAAGTCGAAGTCAAAGAAGCCAATATCTCCTCAGTAGTCGTATCTTGTAATAGTTAAATAGCTATGTCCTTTGTCGAGAACATGCCTTTTGGCGAGTGTATTTTGCTGATACTTTGTTAATCTTTGAATGCACTCGAATCTTTTGCCTGTGCATCGCTTTAGTCTTCTTATTGCTTCTTGCTTGACTTGTGATAGGGCACATCGAGTGATCCGTCGAGGGAACCTCAGGATGACACTTTGGCGCCGCCGCACTCAAGGGTGGATGAGCTGTCTCTGCTCTCGCGACTCCGTGACCACGTGAAGCAGTTGGAGCATGAATTGCCCGTACTCCGCGGTAATGCGGATGTATGGAAGTCGAAGGCAGAGAAGGCCACCGCCCGCGAACAATATCTGTTAGGGGAGGTGACGCAGCTGGGCGACCAATTCAAATGTTAGTTTTCTTATTCCTTATCTTGTGGTCACTCGCCATAGTTCCTTGTCTTCATACTTCTGTCTTTGCTTCGTATAGTTGTCAGTGCGCGCCATCCTCAGGATGAGAAAGATAGGATTGCCATTCGTATGAATGATCTAACCCAGGAGCAGCTTCAGGTGAGTGGATACTTTTGGGTGGATCATGATCGCGCGATCGCACTGGCAACCCTGCAGGATCATGCATCGCGAGTGCTTCACTTCCTGAGGAAGTCGCAATCGTGCCTGAAGAATATTTATCGGACGATGTTCCCGCTGGACATCGTTCCATCGAGCCTGCTGGCCCTTCTTGCCAAATTACAAGATTTAACTGCGGTCCGCGAGTGTGTACGGCAGCAGTTAGTGGCTGGTGCCAAGGACGCTCTATCGCTGGTGCGACTGCACAGACCCGATGTGGACGTTGCAGTAGTTGCGGCCGGACTGCCAGCGCCGCCAGTAGGTTCGACTTGGAACATGGTTTCGCATTTCCAGGCGGTGGATCGCCCAGCGGAGGAGATCGTCGACTTCTTCGAGGAGCAGACCAACGTTCTTTTGTTGCAACAGTAGTTTAGTTTGTATCCTGCACATAGTTGTACCAGTGTTGTAAAGTTCGTATATATGATGTGTATAATTGATTGATAGTGATGTGTAAAAGATTTTGTTAGCGTGTATGTTTTGTGAGTGCGTTGCACTATGCGATTCCTTTTCGTTAACCTGACTTGTGTTTATCTCAGTCCCTTGCCAACTTGTCAGGTGCGTGGCAGCTGGGTTGGTGTTTATCAGGGCTTTCGATTGATGCGTCAGCTAATCAGGATATCGTGTTTAGTTCGTAGAACAGATGTGTACAGGGTGGTGCAGCCCCGTAGTGGATTGATTGCAAAAATAAAATAAAAGGAGCACATAATTTTGGGGCACTTAGCTTTATTTATTCGCAGAACAGTACGGGGTATAATGTGTGGCTGAGTAGCCTTGGCTAAGCAGCCTTATTTGCAATGTAAAAGTAAAGACGACTAAGGGTAGAAGCGTCGTAGCTGCGCGACGTTCCAGGGGTTGGAGTATGCGACTCCTATCTCAAAATCTTTAAGACCATAGGCGCCACCTGGGATTACTTCTGTAATCACGTATGGTCCCTCCCAGGGGGACTCGAGCTTGAGATGCCCTTTTTGCTTCAGTCGCAGGACTAGGTCACCTTCGACGAAGGACCTAGGGCGTAGCCTCCTGCTATGGTAGTTGCGCAGGTTCTGCTGGTAGATCGTTGATCTCTCCATGGCGATTTCCCTTGCCTCGTCAAGGAGGTCAACGGAGTCTTCGAGTGCAAGAGTTGACTCCTGCTCGCTGTAAGCGACCATGCGCGGTGCTTTGTATCATACTTCAGCGGGTAGCACCGCTTCAGCTCCATGCACCATGAAGAACGGGGTGTACCCTGTGGCGCTGTTTGAAGTTGTGCGTAGGCTCCAGAGTACCGATTGCAGCTCGTCTGGCCAGCAACCCACGACCTGTTTGAGTGGCCTGAGGAGTCGCTTCTTGATGCCATCGTAGACGAGCCCGTTAGCTTTTTCGACCTGACCGTTGGTCTATGGATGTGCTATGGAGGCATAGCTGACGTTGATTCCTAGGTTCTCGCAGAATTCTTGAAACTCCTTGGATGTGAAGTTTGCCCCATTTCTGTGATGATGCTGTGTGGCACTCCGAAGCGATAGACGATGGACTCGAAGAACTTGACTGCGCTGTATCCTGATTGATTAGTCACTGGCATGGCCTCTATCTACTTGGTGAATTTGTCGACTGCAACCAAGAGGTAGACGTAGCCTCCGCACGAGGACCTTGGGAGTTTGCCGACCATGTCGAGTCCCTATTGCGCGAAGGGCCAGGCCAATGGAATTGGTCGGTGCTCTGCGCCAGGTGCGTGCGGCTTGTCCGCGAATCGCTGGCAAGCGTTGCATTTTTGGACGATGTCCTTGGCATCACGCATGGTCGTAGGCCAGTAGAATCCAGCTCGTAGAGCTTTGGCGACGAGGGCGGGACTGCCGGCGTGGTGCCCGCATGTCCCCTCATTAATGTCAAGGAGAACAGCTCTTCCATCGGCCATGGAGACACATTGTTGGAGTACTCCTGTGATGTTGTGCTTGTATAGTTTGCCGTTGATAACAGCGAATGCCTTGGAGTGCCGTGCGATGTGTCGGGCGTCAGTCGGACCATCCAGTAGCCTCTTGCTGAGGAGGTACGTAATGTATGGTTGGGTCTAGGATGTCTCGATGATCATGACGCTCATTGGTCCTTTGAGTCCTGTGTCCAGCTCCAGGTCGTTGAGTGCCATTGGCTCATTGGGCGGTGCAGCCCCCGAGTCCGTTGTTGCACTTGTTTTCTTATCTACGGCCTTTGGCTTGATGGAGCGTTCGTAGATGCGCTCGAGAAATATCCCAGGTGGTATGGGGGCACAGGTGGAGCCTATGTTGGCGAGTGCGTCCGCCTCTTCATTGCCTCCGCTACCTATGTGTCGCAGCTCGCAACCGTTGAAATCCCCTTCGAGTGTGTCGTAGAGGTCACGTTAGGCGATCATATTGTCGTTCAGTGCGTCGCACTCGTGCATTGTCTGGTTGACGACCAGCTTGGAGTCGCCATATATTATGAGCCTTTTGGCGCCGCAGGCTTTCGCCATCCTCATCTAGTGTAGTAGGGCCTCGTATTCAGCTTCATTGTTGGAGGCGGTGAACTGCATTCACAGGATATATTTCAGCTTGTCTCCCTGGGGCGATGTCAGTATGACACCTGCCCCAGCTCCGTCCTTCTGCTTGGATCCGTCGAAGTGCATTGTCCAGAGGTAGGACATATCTGGTTTTCCAGGGAGCTGATTCTGCATCTAGTGCACGAGGAAGTCAGGGAGAACTTGCGACTTGATTGCATCACGTTTTTCATATGTAATGTCTCGTGGAGACAGTTCAATTCCCCAAAGTGCTACTCGTCCGGTGGCGTCGGGATTGTTGAGGATGTGCCCAAGTAGGGCGTCGTTGACTACCACGATTGGGTGTTCTTGGAAGTAGTGGCGCAGTCGCCGGGCCATCATGAAGACACCGTACGCCATTTTCTGGTAGTGCGGGTACCGCTGTTTTGTTGGCGTAAGTACCTCGCTGAGGTAGTAGATTGGGCGTTGTACCCCGTGGACCTTGTTTTCCTCGGCTCGTTCGACTATGAGCACTGTGCTGACCACCTGGTTGGTGGCGGAGATGTATAGCAACAATGGTTCCCTTTCGCGTGGGGTCACCAGTACTGGTGAGGTGGATAGCAGGAGCTTGAGGTCTTCGAATGCTTCCTGTGCCTCATTGGTCCACTCGAACTTGTCTGTTTTGTGGAGGAGTTGGTAGAAGGGCAGTGCCTTTTCACCCATCCGACTGATGAATCGACTGAGAGCCGCGATTCACCCAACCAGCTGCTGGACACCTCTTACGTTTTTCAGCTTTTTCATGGCCAGTATGGCTTTTATTTTCTTCGGGTTCGCTTCGATCCCTCTCGCGGAGATAAGATACCCGAGTAGTTGCCCAGATGGAACGCCGAAGGCGCACTTGTCCGGATTGAGCTTGATCCGATAGCAGTCGAGGTTGGCAAAGGTTTCGCGCAAATCGTTGATTAGTGAGGCTTCCTCTTTGGTCTTGATTACTATGTCGTCGACATAGACTTGAATGTTGCGACCAAGTTGGTTCTTGAGGCAAGCATGCATGCACCACTGGTAGGTAACTCCTGCGTTCTTTAGCCCGAAGGGCATTGTGTTGTAGCAGAACACACCAAAGGGCGTTGTAAACGCTGTTTTTTCTTGATCTTCCTCCTTCATTCGAATCTGGTTATAGCCTGAGTAGGACTCGAGGAAGCAGAGGCGCTCTCATACCGCGGTGGAGTCGATGATCTGGTCGATTCGCGGTAGCGGGAAGTGGTCCTTCGGACAATGCTTATTCAAAGAGGTGAAGTCCACGCACATCCGCAGGATATCCGTGTCCTTTTTTGGTACTAGCACCGTGTTAGCCAGCCAAGTGCTTTCCTTGATCTCGCGTATAAATTTGGCGTCGAGGAGTCTGTTGATCTCCATTCCAACTGCCTTTGCTCTTGGTTCAGACAGTCGTCGAATTGTTTGTTTGACTGGCCTTGCATCTGGGTTGACACTGAGTGCGTGCTCGGCGAATTCCCTGGGAACTCCTGGCATGTCCGCTGGACACCAGGCGAAGATTTCCCAGTGCTCACGGAGGAATTCGACGAGCGCGAGTTCCTATGCGGGACTCAAGTTGTTGGCGATGAGGACCGTCTTGGCGGGATCCGATGGGTGGACCTAAACTTTCTTTGTGTGCACCGATGAGTCGAAAGATAGGTCAGGTGAACTTGGCCGGCTCAGGAGAGGCAGACTGTTGTCTGTCGACTCCTTTAGTCTCGCGAGTTCTTCCTACATGCCGAAGGACTGGGAAATTCTGTTGAATTCCCTGTCACAACTGTCGGACCTCTCGAAGCTCCCGTTGACTGTGATGACGCCATTAGGGCCTGGCATTTTCATCTGCCGATAGGCGTAGTGTGGCACTGCCATGAACCTAGCGAACACGACACGTCCGAGGATGCAGTGATACTGTGAGGGCCAGTCGGCGACCTCGAAGTCAATGCGCTCATGCCAAAAGTTTTTTGGCATGCCGAATATAACATCAAGGTTGATTTTGCCAAGGGGGTACACACCCTTGCCTAGGACGATGCCGTGGAATGTTATGTCTAAGGCCTCTAAGCAAGTCAGAGGGATCCTCATTGCTCGCAAGGTACTCGCGAATATAAGGTTGATGCCGCTTTCGCCGTCCATGAAGATGTGACTCATGTCGAAGCCTCCAATTTGCGCCTCGAGTACGAGGGGACAGTGGCCTGGACGAGGTACTTGGGGCGGATGGTCGCGCTTGTCGAAGGTTATGCAGGACTCGCTTCCACTGAGGTACTCAGTGGTAGATGGTGGCGAGTTTGTTGCCAGATTGACTTCGCGGTTGGAGGGCGACCCTTTTGGATCATCATGGTGCCCATGGCCCATGGGTACGATTCCCCTCCGTGGTGCTGGTCCGACGCAGCTGCATTTCGGGGTGGTCCAGGTGGTGGTGGCCGAGCTCCATATGCCACGGTGCCTGGGGCGGCTCCGTAGCCCCTTTCCACTGCGTTGCGATTCATCCGAGCTAGTCCCTCATGCAGTTTGAGGAACTCGCGGCAGTCCTTGAGGAGGTGGCTGGACTTCTTTTTTCCGTCGTGCTTGTCGATGTAGAAGTGCACAGTGCATGGCCCAGACAACTTATCTTCGATGGATGTTGCGGGTGCCTCACCGCGATTGCGGCACTACCATACTTGCGTGGTTTCCTGGAGTCGCGGTATCCACCGCTGCGGTAGCCGCTGTTGCGGTTGTCGTTGCGTCTGTCGGCGTAGCCGACTACGACCATGTTGATGTCGTCGCGGTCATCGTAGATGCGCATGCGGCGTTTGCTTCGGCGGTCGTGTCTGCGCTTGATTTCTGCTTCCTCGTCAGAGTGAACGCGATTTTTCACCGAATCTTCTCCGTCAGCCCACCGATCCGCGATTTCCATCAGGTGGTCGATGGTCTTGGGCTTCGAGCGGCCCAACTCCTCCCTGAGCTCTATGCGACGAACACCGCCGTTGAATGCGTCGATTGCGCGGTCCTCCGAGATATTTTCTGCGGAGTTCTTGATGATGGACCACCTCTGGATGTACGAGCGTAGCGATTTTCCCGATCTTTGCTGGCAGCACCTCAGCTCTTCAATTGACGCGGGCCTTTTGTTTGTGCCTTTGAAGTTGCACACGAAGCTGTAAACCAGCTCTTCCCAACAGCGAATGGATCCGTGTGGGAGGTTGTTGAGCCATGCTCGGGCGGCGCCCTACAGCTGTAGCTGCAGGCATTGCATGGCCGTGCTTCGACTTCCGTCGTGAAGCCTGACGGAGGAGATGTGGTCCTCCAACCAGATTTTCGGGTCCTGCAGGCTGTCAAACTTCGGGTTCTCTGATGGGATCTTAAACCCCTTGGGCATTCGCTTTTGCCTGATGGCCATGTTGAAGCATCTAGCGCCATAGAGTTCCACATCTTCGTCTTCTGAGTCAGTTGATCGGGCACGTCGCGCCCTTGACTTGTCGATCTTGCGCTGCGTGATGTCATCACGCGTGTCGTAGTCGTGATCATGTCACCGTGAGCGACGGCGTCGAGACAGGTCGTGGCTATCATCGCTGGAGGAGGGCGAGGAATAGCGTTTTGCTAGAGCCTTGTCTTTCTTCGGCTCTGGTCTTGGCTCCTTGTCGAGGGCGGCCTCGACTAGTCCCAAGCCCGCGATCGTAGATCGGTGCATGACGGCTCGGGGATCTCCAGCTGGCGGCTGGTTGTTCAGGAGGTACATGGTGGCTGTCGTCACTACAGCTTGCGGCGTCTTTGGGACCACATTGCCCCGTGTGTCGACTGTCATAGAGCTGAAGTCGAGGACCTTTGCAGCTTCTATGCATTCTTGTTCGGTGAGATGGGCCATCCGGGATCGCCTCTTATTTGCGATGTGCTTGTTTCCCTTTGAGGAGGATCCTCCGTGGGAGAAGAGCCCAGCACGTCAAAGACTCGACTGATCTGCCGCCTTTTTGCGCGCCTCGAGTTGCGCGATTGTTTGCACTTGGCGCTTGAAATCCTCCTTCAGGAGCCAATGGTAGCCCATTAGCAGTTCTTGCGGGGAGCCAAAGGGTAGAGGGTTGCCCCGTAGGGCATCACGGCAGCGAGCCCACTCGAGTTCGGTGAGCCTGATCACGACGCGTTCGCCAGTCTGCTCGTTTATTATAGTTGGAGGTTTGACTGCTCCCCTGTTGTTGATGGGGGTGTCGTTTGGCGATGGTCCGCCATTTGGTGGTGGTCCGCCGTTGGGTATGCCGCCATTTGGCGGGTCGGCTCCGTGGCCGTCGTTGCCCATGTTGTCGCGATTGGCGGAGGAGTCGCCTGCGTTGATGACGGCGCACATGAAGTGGTTGGGGAAGCTGCTGCTCCCACAACTTTCAGATCCGGAACCGTAGGCTCCATCTTCAGTTGCCAGATCACCCAAAACGGATTCGCGACTGCTGTCGCTGTCCGTATTCTCGACTATTTTCGAGGCATTGAGTTTGCTGAGGGTGCCGATCGGCGGGGGAAACCACGATGTCGGAGTAATCGATGGTATCGTCGGCTGGTCAGGCATGCGAAGCATGCTCATCTGACCAACTTGGAAGCGGAAGCTCCCGATCGCCAAGCTGATCCCATCGCCCACAGACTCGAAAGCTGGGCGAGTGGCCGGCGCGTGGACGGTGAAGTCGAATGCGTCGAAGAGCTGGCGGATCTCCGCTGTTGCAGAGTTGTAGATCGCAGTTGATGGGGCCGAAGAAGCCGCAACATCAGCACTCCCAATTCCCACAGACGGCGCCAATTGACGATAGTTTAACTCATCAATTCCCTTTGTTATGGACTTGGGTTTTGGAGAAGGAGGGAGTGCTGGAGACATCTATCGTCTAGCAAACAAGCACATAGGGGACTCGAAGATTTACCTAGGTTCAGGCCTCGCGGAGGTCCCTACTCCTGCTTGTCTGCTCGTGGAATTATTGAAGGAATCGAGGATTACAATGGTGCGCAGATGCAATCTGGCGAGGGTTGTGGAAACTAGGGTTGCGTGTGTCCTCCTCGCCGCCCCCTCCTAGCCTTTATATAGATAGGCTAGGTCTCAGGTAGCAGGTCGAGTCGGTTACAAGTTAGGGTTTTCTCCTTTGAACTTTCTATCTTTAGTTTCTTCTTGTTCTTCAAGCAATCGAGAGTCCGTAGGCTACTCGAGTTCTCCGTTTGGGCTTTGGCGACACCGTGGGCTTCCGTTGTATTCAGGCCGTATATACCAAGATCGAGTACCTGTAAGGTATACCCATGTCACTTCCTCTGCCGGAAGATCTTTTGCTGGGGTCTTGTTCTTCTTCTTCTTCTTCTTCTTTGCCTTCTTGGCAGCACCGGTAGCAATGACGGCTTTGGGCCCGTTTCCCGGAGTCAAGCTCTGATCGGTATTTTCGGACATCTGACCTCGGGATTATCTCCGATATCCATGTCATCCTACACTTTGGGAGAGTTTCCTCGGATCCTTCATCCATGGCTTCTCCTTCTTTTGTAGCTTTAGAGTTGTACTCATCTTCATACTCCGCAGAGAACTTTCGGAAATCCGCCGACGTCATCGAGTCATCCGAGGATGCGGGTAAGTCGGTGTTTGTTCTAATCGCCTCCAACACTGAGTCAGTGTTGTCTCCAGCATCGGCAGAACCGGATCCAATGTACCCGACGAAGTGCGATGTGTGGGTCCTGAGGTAGTTGCGGCTTTCCTCGTGGGCTTCCTTGAAGATCTTAATGGTTTTGAGAACCTCATCCACGCTTGCGTCTTGCATCATCATGCGCCTCAACATGTGCCTCAGGAACGGTTGATCTGTTCCGTCGTTGGCGGAGCCAGAACCAAGGTTGTCGCTGTGATCCTCCTGGATTTCGACTTCAGCGGGTGGATCGATCTGGGATTCGACCTCGCTAGGGAGATCCACTCCAGATTTGACTTGAAATGCAAGGTCTGCTTCAGGCTCGGATTTCTCTAGTATCTCCGCAACGGGTGCGGGCTGGGTGGGATTAGGGTTTTCTGAGATCCGGAACTCTATCGCCTCCACGGACAAAGAGGATCCAGAAATTTCTTCTGCCTCTATCATCACCGCTGGGGTGGGTGGGACAGGTTCAGCGAATCCGATGTACACATCGATCTCGCCGAAAGACATAATGGTGTAGGCAGTCACGACCTCCCTAGCCGGAATCCAAGTCTCGTCGAGAACGATGAGAGAGACGTCACTGGCGTAGAGGATGCGACCGACGGCGATAGTCTCACTGATTCCGATTCTTGCAGATTCCGCTCAGAACGAATATCCGAAGCTCACTTGCCCCACGGTGGGCGCCAACTGTCGTCGGATTGATGACATGTACGCCATGAGGGGGTCCTGGAGGCGTGTGGAAGAGAGGGGTGTGAGACGTACGGTATTCTGGGACGGTGAGCACACAAGTTTACCCAGGTTCGAATCCGCCGGCTCTCCTGCTAGCAATCCAGTAATACGGCAGCGCCGGAATATGGGTTACAAGGGTTTCGCCTGTGCGAGTTGAGATTGTAGACTATTGTGAGGGTGCCCTAAAGGCTCTCCCTATGATGGCTTATCTAGATATCCGGCCTAGGGTTTACATGAGAGATCTATCCGGCTACGACTAAGAGTCGGTTACAGAGTACATCTTGAACTATAAGTAACACTATGGTCCTATGTCGGTAAGTCTTCTGGGCCTTCCCGTAGTCGGACTGGACTCCGTCTCTTCTCCCTGACTGGGCTGCCCATGAAGCAAAGCTCTAACCCGAAGTGGGCCACCCTGGTCAGTGAGGTACAGTGAGGATATCCGGAAAGTATATCCCAACACCAGGCAGACAGATCGTACGGCTCTTTCGATGACTGGTCGTTCCCTTGTTGGCACAGTCATTGAAGATACCAAAGCTTACCTCATGTCTTTCACCATATTCTTCACGTGCTTAATGTTGTTGCACATCAATTAGCTAGAGGATGTTCTTCTGTTAATTCTGTGTGGCGTGGTGCTGCCCCGAAATGTATCCGTGAGATACTTTATAATGACATTTTAATTATAGATAAAGAGTACGCGGTGTCCTCAAAAAATAGTATAGACTAGGTGACACGCGAGCTTCGCCTCGCCGTCTGTATTCCGTCTTGGCACATCATGGTCAACGTAGTAGATACGTTTGTCTTTATGACTTCCATTGGCCGTAACATGCTTAGGTTGTTCAAGGTTTTATCTTTGATGTTAAAAGTACAGCTAAACTGGTAGCTCTTGCATTTTATGCTGAAAAGAGGCATGTGTGCTGGTCGGTGTAGTGGTTTAATCTAAAAAGGAGCTTCTCTTAGGAGGAAAAAACAACCGGTAATCATAGCCAGGGCTAGTATGTGTGAGCCTTAAAGAAAGAGAGCACATAGAGTAGGAAAGTACAGATAGTTCAAAACCTCTCCAGCTAATATATGGAAAATAATAATACACTAATATGAAAAATCAATAGACTAATAATAAGAAATAACGTCTTGTTATCATGTCTTCGGATTGCACGTTTCCAAGAAATCACCATAAAAAGTCACGCAAATACGTAACTCCGTGTCATCTACTTTTTTCACCACCAAAGGACTGTGCAGTAATAAACAGAAAATAGTTAACTCATTTGCTATACATATAGTCCACTTCGTACCTGCTCTGCGAAGGAAATCAATATTATCTCTGAATTTCAAATAAAGATGCTAATATTTCTAAAGCAAACTCTCGAGAAGAAGAAATGAGAATACACTATCCTTGCTCCCTTTTCTTTGTAAGTTCTGAAGTATCCTCTGAAAAAGAATGTTCTTCAAGTACGAATCAGGCAATGCTAATGTCAACTGGCAACATAAAATTGAGCTCCCTGTATTAATAAGCTTTATGTCTTAGTATTTTTCAAGTATATGTTATCCATATATGTAGCATATATATAGCTTCGACATCACACTTTCAACCTTCTAGCACCGCCACTGGTACAAAGAGGATAGACAACATCATGATCTCAGTTTTTTACCTCTTAACCCCCACCCAAAAAAGTTTTCTATTGTTGATACTCCCTCCGACCCAAATTAATTGACTTGGATTTACCTACATTTGGATGTATCTAGTACTAAAACATGTCTAGATACATCTGAATCTAGACAAATCGAAGTCAATTAATTTGGGTCGGAGGGAGTACATTTACTCGTAGGGAGGCACAAGGAAAATAGGCAATACAATCAAAATGGATCCAGTTTAGAAACCAAAGTGTCTTGCTATAGGAATACCTCTTTATGCATTGTCAAACAACTTCCCTTCAATTCCGACGACCAACAACCATCTAAGTAATGTGAGGCAACAATGAAGCAACGTCCCAAGCACTTCCCTTTTTAGAAACTTTGTCAGATGGCATTAACTATGTCCTTGGCCTTCTCCTCTCCGCTGGTCTCTGACAAAGGCTTCTTGAAACGAATATTTTAACTCACTGGTTAAAATGGATCAACTATTAATTGTTTTCATCCAAACCAGAACAACAGAACATGGAGTGTGTGATCCTGAAAGAAGAGCTACTTCAATCACATGTGACTCAACCCCTTGTCACCGTTTACTTAGTATTACACAATGGAAGCAGAAAAACATGTAACGACTCCTGAACCATGCTATCAGAGTAACGTTTTGTCGGCATCTGATCCAGATGAAAACAAAGGTAACAAAACATTGTAGCCTTCAGGGTAAAACCAGAGGACTTTGAATGATATGTCATCTCTAAGGAATTAATACTATGAGATGGGGCATCCGCGACAAAATTCCTCCAAACCAAAATAAAAAAATTTGTAGGCGCAACAGACACCAAACATAGGTTTCGGCCACCGGAACATAACAGTTTTACCGATACTTGTTATATGATAGTTATATGTCATTGCTTGAATAGTGTGGAGTCGGAAGCAATGGCAATAAAATCTGGGAGGATCTAGACAAAGAAAACTATCGCAACATCAAAGCCTTCTCCTACTTCAATAATTGTTATATGATAGTGCATTACCATTCTCTGAGCACCAACTTGGATCATAGCATGGTAATCTGAGATGGTGAGTGATGGCAGATTCCTAAGTTGCTATGACTGGAGTGGGCTCCAAAATTTGTACACATGCTGGTGGCTGGTGATTTAGCCGAGCATGTGTCGTAGTGGAACATGTGGTGTTCCATCTCAGAAAATTTTTGGACGATAGCATAGCATGTGGCAAGAAGTCTCAATATGATTGCAATTATTATGATAGGTTGAAGGCTACTAACACACTCAAATATTCTTATAAACATAGTAGATTCAAAATTTAACTTTTAGTCACATGCAGATCATAAGCCGAGCACCATTTTGGATAATAGCATGTTTCACCTCATCTTCTGAAGCAATATCATGTGATCACCAAAGCCAGAACTGTCAGGAAGCATTATTTGTTCTAGGTACATACTAACAAAAATTTGATGAATGGTCAAAAAATAGGTTATTTAGAATTTGGAAAGGATAGATCATTTGTCGTTGGCATGCACATACCTGCCCATAACAGCCTGCAGTTCTTGATCATATTTGATGGTCATGAGCCTTTGTATAAGGGTGATGTGCGCCCATGGTGGCACCATTGCTGTATGTTAGTGAACATGGTTCATCCGATGGGTTCTACTTCCAGTTGTCATGGTAGCACACCTAGATAAGAAGTGTAAGGACACCGGCAATGGGACGCAACAGTTGCCATTGCTATCACCTCATACCCATCATTTCTGCCCCGTCGCTGGGGAAGGCCAATTGAACAGCTTTTGTTGTTGTGTAACCTAAGCGCTTTTGGGACTGGGTGGTATAATTATGTCCTTGGGTAGGAGTTGATGTGGTAGGAGGGGAATTTTGCATCATCAGATTAATGCCACATCAAATCCTATTAAGTCCTCAAATCAACTAAATCAATGACAAAGTCGGCTAAGGTCCTAGTCAATAGTTTGCACTAAAGCAAAGATGAAAAAACTACAAAAACTATATTATACAGAGAAGTCCAACTATTGAGAGAAAAGTAAATGGAAGTCAATTTTAGCACCAAAGGGCAGATGACAAAAGTACAAAACATATCGATCCTACAACTAAAAATGAAATTCCATCAAATTGTGCGCACATCATACCAGATCTAGTAGGAGAGGGTGATGGCAATGTGTTTTCATCTACTGTACACTCTCGAAAGCTGCATTGCTAGGCTTGTTGGTAAAGGAAATTCGATAAATCTGAGATCGCACACAACAACAACTTTAGCACACATGATAATCTGTTGTGATAACCAAACAAAAAATGCAACAAAGGTATCCCAGAATACTGAAGGTTCCCCTTTTTTCTACTTGGAACCAATTATCCTAAAATTAGGAACATGGATTGTTTAAGATGTGGTAGCGCAACAGGAAAAGAGTACCTTGATACACAAGTTAGATACGAAAGTTACTATAAGGAGCTTTCTTGAGTTGTCGTTTTAAAAAAGATAGACATATAATTGCTGAAAGCTAGGAAAACTGATGGAGAGTGGCAATAGGAAAACTTGACTTTCACCCTTCGACCAGATCTGGATAGCTTTCTAATTTGAGTTCAGAATTCAGACATGCACAAAAGAAACAAACTGAAGTAACCTAGTGGAACAAATTACACAAGGCAGTGACATTGAGCTCTAGCCACCGGTAACAACACTAGTAGTGAATCGGGAGTGATATTGATTTACATCTGAAAATAAGCTCACAGTCATCCGCCTTACCTCAAATTCTCTCTGTAGGAATCGGTAAGGATGCAAGTGGGACATGACTTCCTGCTACGCCGAAACCGCTAAAAGCCGTGGGGCCACCATCATTAGCTTTAGCAGGTTCACTCATTCTAACTGCTTTATCTAGGCATCCTGTCGATCCCGCACCTCTTTCTCGATACCGATGTCAAGAAAAAAGCTTTCCTAGTAGAATCCCTCAGCGATGTCCCCATCAACTCGATGCACATAAGAATGAGTGTTTCCCTGATAGACATGGTCAGGAGAGCCCCACACGGCAAGGAGTTGTAGCCATTTCACACAACATCTACTCGGCGTCTCCCGCTTATACACGGTCGACAGCGGCGTTGCCACCATCTCCACATGGTGCCTACTCTAAGGCGACCATCGCTAGAGCTACCATTCCTCGACCGTCTCGCTCAAGCGTTGACGATCTGTTTCTATACCGTCTCACTCACAAGCTGAAAATGTTTTTATCCACCAATAGGACTATAGCTCGATGGGGAATTTATAGCTGAAGATATACTGAATATTTTATTACTTCTAGTGTTTTCTCTCGAGTAAGTGAAGAATTTTGCAGGTGCTTGACCTTCAAATATTTGCTACGGTTGGCAGAGTATTGTTTAGTTTTGTCTGGAAAATAGAGTATCTTTTAGTTCAGCACATATTACATGGTTTTTGACAATGTTAGTATTTTGCAAATGCTCCATGTATTCTGATTTGCAAACTTAGTAGACCTATAATTTGTTTAGAGAGTGCACTTTGTAATAAGACTTCAACCAAACTGAATTATGCTACTTGCAATAAGGAATGTATTCTGTGACCATTCAGCTATTTAGATCAAACTCTACCATTGTTCCTTCTTTTCAATGCAAAAAAACTCGAGGGCAGGCATGTCGAAGAATTGGTCTCCGAGGCATACTCATGAGGTCTCATTGTGGAGAACTTAGTACCAATTATGCCAGTCATTAATCCTCAGCACTGCATGCATGCTAAGTATCAAGTGCATTTTTCCCATGATATGACGATAGTGCTACTGCATGTGGGGAGCTCCTGGTCACTTGGTGCATCTAACTGATGCAGAATACAAACTACTCATACCCCTATAAATATGGCCCTACACCAAACAATCATCCCACACATCCCCAAAGCAATACCTAACATAATAAAAACTTGTTGTTTACCCCCTAAAATTGCTAACATTGTGCAAATAATAAGAAAGAATAAGTTGACACCAAATTTGAAAATAGGATATAAGAATAACATAGTTGTCCTCTACTTGCCGCCCCTGTGGATGAGGTTGAGCCAAGCTCCTAGACCCATGTAGAGCGGCTCGATTCTCCGCTCGCTAGAGTGGCAAACTGCCGAAGTCGCAGCCATGCCAGAGTTGTCGTCGTGGCACCGCTTCCGGCTCACCTGTGCAGGCTACACGCCCTTGGCTATGACAGCTCCCTGACTGTTACGGTATTCACCGTTGTTGGAGGCCATCTAGTCGGGTCAAAGGCTGTTGCTCGATGTTTGCGGTAGGACGGTCGCCACCATCGTTAGAGGCCATCTAGTCGGAGGCTGCTGCTCGAAGTCTCACTAGTCGGCTGCCCGGAATCAAGAAGGAATGACGCGAGCGGCCGCAGGCAATTGGGCGAGGGTTTCTGTGGGGGATTTGGGGGATCAATTGGTCGCCTTTTTTGCAGGATGCGGACCCATAAATCAATTTGGTCATGTACTCCAGCTCCTGCTCATTGGGTGCGTGCTAGCGTGGACAGATTGAAGCACAATATGAGGCAGGCATGGGGCATTGCCCACATATCTCGGCAGTAATCTTGGAATTCGAGCTTTGACCTTCGCTAATTCTTGTGGGATTAGGTTGCTAGCTGGCTGAGCATAGGAGGCACACTGGCAAGAAGACCGGACAATTGATGGTGCGTACTATGTGCAGATCCTCACCGCCAGCGCCCACACTTCCACGCCACCGTTGACAAAGAAAGGGGAGGAGAGGGCAACAGAGGAGATGGGAGGGACCGGGGGATGGGAGAGGAGAGGACATACTGACCTTCCCGTTCCCCGTCACCTGCAGGTCGCTGCCGCCTCCACCCGATGGTCCACCACCATTGACAAAGAAAGGGGGAGGAGAGGGCAACAAAGGAGAGAGGAGGTGCCAGGAGGGAGAAGAGAGGACACACTAACCTTCCCGTTTCCGTCACCTACAGGTCGCTGCCGCCTCCACCTGATGGTCCGCCGCCGCTGCCGGCTGGGGAGAAGAGGATAAATTTTGGTTCTTCGGGAGATGGAGAGAAACCAGGCCAGCTTACCCAACCGACAGCTACCTAAAAAAAGACAGCTGCATCGCATCGCACGCGCGGCGTCCAGTACCCTCGGCAGCCGTGCATGTGCTCAGGCTTAAGCCTACAGATAATACTTCCTCCGTTTCACGTTTTAGAAGGCACAGTCAAATTTTCTCACGCCGCCCCTCCCCTTTCTCTCTCCGTGGACTCCCCACAACCTCCTTTCTCCCCGCAGGAGACCTCTCTTCCTCTATCCCCCGCCTGTGCCGGTGCTTCGAGGTCAAAGGAGGCGTTTTTATGTATTGGCACTGGATCTCCTCTGCCCCAGCTGCGCGTCGCTGGCGGCAGGCCGGACCTGGAAGGGGCGCTTCGAGGGTGTGCAGCTGCTACTGTTGGCTCTCTCGCGATCTGCCGAGGCGTCTGGCCTGCTACTGATGGAGGAAACTGACCTGCCGGCGCTGGATCTGCCGTTTGTCGAGTCTCCTCCACCTCCAAACGATACACAGGACAGAGGTACTACTCCCCTCCCCCCGCGCGCTTGATTCATTTGCTAGAACGAGTATTTGCTTGACTTGCTGGAACGAGTAGTTTCTTAAATACTCCAAGTACTTGTGTCAGTATTGTTCTTAACATATGATGTGATAGGTGATTGCTTTCAGTGATTATAAACTCGTTTTTGCTGTGAACCTACTCCGAGTACTCTTCTTATTGTTCTTAACAATATTCAGTAAAGAGAATTGTTCACTCCTATACTCATTCTTATTTTTTTCTCATTGCTCTTAACATTTTTCACTGAATACTGCAGACTTGTGCTGTACTTTTCACTAAACACTGATTTTTTTGTTAACACTGAATTTTTGTTGCAAATTCCATATTATTAACACCAAATTTTTGTTGCTTATCTTGCAAATCCCATATTGTTAACACTGATTTTTTGTTGATAATCACTCACAGATTCATTACAGTTTTGATTATAATTTTTCTTAACTTCATAAGGTTTGTTGTAAGTGAAAGTTTGAGTGACTAAGGCAATATACTCTTGTGTTTTTACGAAATCTAAAATTCAGTTTAAATTCGATGCCGGATCAGCGGGAAGACGACACCGGAGCTCCTGAGCAGTGGAACAGCTGGAAGACTTTCTTCGTCATCTTAGTGAACTTCATAAGGTTTGTTGTAAGTGAAAGTTTGAGTGACTAAGGCAATGTACTCTTGTGTGTTTACGGAATCTAAAATTCAGTATAAATTTGGTGCCGGAGCAGCAGGAAGACAACGCCGGAGCTCCTGAGCAGTGGAACAGCTGGAAGACTTTCGTCGTCATCTTAGTGACCATCGCCTGCCACGACGCGCTTGGTACTTCCTCTCTTCTCCTCTCTCTCTGCTGTATTTTGTAGTATTTTTGGTCTGCAAGAATATAGGAGTAGCAGAAGCTCCTCTTAGTACTCCTTGCAGTATTGCATTGCTGCTGTAGTTAGGATTTTTTTTCTTGCAATGATTTGAAATTTGTTTCATACAGTTCTGTTATTCTGTACACACAAAGTTTTCTACAGGAGATATGCAGGCATAGTTGAATGCAGCAGAGACCTACAGATCACTACCTATATGTTGGCACTTAAATTTATCTACAGGAGATATGTGTCCATAATGCACTTAAATTTATCTTGACACGTTACTTTCTTGGACATCCTTATTCCTTAACGTGGCTACCTGAGGGCCTTTGGTCCTGAACTCTAAATTGGAACGTTTATGCCATTTATATTTGCAGTAAATTTAACAGGATACTACCCTCGTCGTTTTCAGTCTTAGAGTAATCTGGCTATTTTCTTTACATCCTGTGGTTTTTACCTCGAGGAGCTAAATTGGTTAACATGTTTCATCCTGTGGCATTTACCTCCAGGAGCTAAATACAGGGGACCATGGACAACATAAATCAAATGAACACAAAGAAGAGCTGCTGGAACAAGGTGGGTCTGTCATTTCGAGGTAATACACAAAACAACACAACCAAATTCTGGTACTGTGAAGTTACTTCACATGTTAAGTGGTGGTGATTCTGGTACTGTGAATGAGCAAGGTCAAACAATTCTCGGTTCTGTTGCTGCTGCAGATCGCCGGTGGCGAGGTGCTGGGCCTTGCATGAGAACCAGGGCACCTGGGCGAGGTGCTGGGCGAGCAGGGCCTTGCAGGAGAACCTAGGCGGGGTGCTGGGCGAGCAGGAACACCCTGGGTGGCGAGGAGGAAACCAGGGAGGTGCTGCTGAACACTCGTGGCGATCCGTTGGGCCTTGCCGGCGTTCGGCGCCACCTTCCTGGCTACCCAGCAGGAGCAGAGCAGTAGGGGCGGCGACTTCCTAGTGAAATGGATCGTATGGGCACCTAGAGTGGAGGGGGTGAATAGGTGCTATACCAATTTTTAATTCTTTTTCAATTTTAGGCTTAGCACAAAGGTAAATTCTCTAGATAAACTAATGTGTGGAATTTCCCTATATGCAAACCTATCTACTAGCGAGTAAAGAGCGGGTGGAAGAGGAACGAGTGAACCGAAGTGAAGCACGCGGAGACACAGGATTTGTTTGACCGCAGTTCCTTCCTTGTTAAGGAAAGTACGTCTGCGTTGGAGGGGTGGGCGGTACTAAGACCACCACGCCACAAAAGGCCTCATCCTGTTCTCCGATGGATCTCGTCACAACAGGCCTGATCCACCTTCCACTATAGGTACTCTTCGAGGTGGGCACCGGCGACTTTACACAACTAGCGGGGCAACAACTCCACAACAACTTGGAGGCTCCTGAAATGACAACAAGCTGCCACAAGAACAAAGTTGTCAAATATAATAACAAGATCTAGGTATTAACAAGAATACTAGATCAGGGATTTCTTCAAGTGAATGGAGAGGAGTTGAAGCGCTTGATTCTTGATGTTGATGATGAACTTCTCCTCCTTCAATTCCACCAAAGATCAAGACCTTCGGGTGGTTGAAGTGGGAGATCGAGATTTAGAGCTCTTGCACAAGGTCTGGTCAAATTCGAGTGAATCAAGAGTTCTGGACGTTGGGGAAGAAGGGGTACTTATACCCCATTCCAAAAACCAGCCGTTGCACACTTTGGGGACTGAATTATCCGGCCCAAGTGGGGGCCGGATTATCTGGTCTGGGGAAACTTCGCCCCAGACTCGGAATATCCGGCAGAAAATCCGCCCCCTTACAGTGAGACACGCCGAGCTTGCCCTTGATCATCTTCTGGGGGCCGGATTATCCGGTCCAATGCGAAGGCCGGATTATCGGGGAAGAAAAACTGCCCCAGTTCGGATTTTCTGGGAGAAAATCCAACCAGATACCGAGCGACGCGCCTTGGCTCCTTTTGTTCGAAAACTGGGGGCCGAATTATCCGGCCCTTGCGAAATCCGAATTATCCAGCCTGGGGAGGAAAAACCGCCACAGTTCGGATTTTCCGGGAGAAAATCCGACTAGACACAGAGCGACGCGCCTTGCCTTCCTTGAGAGATGAGGTAGGCCAGATTATTCGGCCCTTGGAGGGGCGGATTATCCCCCCCCCCCCAAACTTCCTGCACACTTAGCACACATGAAAAGTCTCCATAGTATTGTTATCTAACACGCAAAACAAGGAAAATATGAAATGTTCTTTCAATCTCCCCCTTTTTGGTGTTAGATGACAATACTAGGATTTGCAGGAGAAAGACACAAGACAAACAGAGATAACTATGAAAGGGACTCCCCCTCAATGTGTGCATAATAGAGTTTTGCATTGGAATACAAATGCACATAAATAGGTGAATCTATTCCATAGACATAAGGGCAAAAGCACATACCACCGAAGTAGAGAATATGCATCCTTGACAAAAATCACAATTATTATTGGATAACCATTATGAGCGCGCGTCTTCCGTGATAAACCTCCAGCAATAGGATATGAATAGATATAGCCATGAGCATAATCCATGATATGAAGTCCATAGGTATCATCCAGACAACCACAAAAAGTCTCAACCACGAATTTAAAAGTTCAACGCTAAATGGGCATAAGCAAGAAATAACGAATAAAAAGGTGCAAGTGCTTATGCCCGACCCATGGAAATTCATGGACAATCTAATAGAACTACTTCTCCCCCTTTGGCATCGAGACACCAAAAAGGGAGAAGAGCGATGTTATACACAGAACCAGGCCTGCGCGTCCCCAGACAACACCCCCACAAGGTGTACAAGGGACTTGTGTGCAAGAATAGATGGCTTAGGGGCAGGGAAGGCTTAGGATTGAGAAAGCCAAACTGACATGGTACTAGACACTCAAAATTGCAAAATCCAAATCAAATAAAAGCCAAGATTGAGTGTGATTCCCATAAGAACATGAGAGAGCAAATAACATTCAAAAAGATCCAATTCTCCACGAGGGAGAGGGCGGTGGCCGAAGCCACCTTGTTGGAGTGTATGGTGTGACACCGCAAAGATATATCTTGGGTTCACGACCAATACTCATCAATAAGCTCACATATCACAACATGATATTAAGAGAAATGATATAACTTGCTATTGGCATTATGGGGGGAGGGTTAGCCCAATAAGTTAGGACCACACTCCCCCTATATCCATGCCCACACCTAGACCAAACAAGGATTGAGACGTACGAGTGAGTGCATGGGTAATCAAGTCAAACTCCCGGAATCAATGATATTTAGCTCATTCCTCAAATAGCAGAATCTTGCTTCATCAAGTGGCTTTGTAAAGATATCCGCCAGTTGGTTCTTCGTGCTCACAAAAGATAGATCAATATCGCCTCGAGCAACATGGTCACGAATAAAATGATTTCGAATCTCAATATGCTTCGTCCTTGTGTGTTGAACTAGATTTTACGCAATTTTGATAGCACTTTCATTATCACATAAAAGAGGCACTTTGTCACAATTGACACCGTATTCCTTTAAAGTTTGCCTCATCCACAATAATTGAGTACAAGCGCTGGCAGCAGCAACATATTTAGCTTCGGCGGTGGAGAGAGATATACAATTCTGCTTTTTGGAGGACCAACATACAAGAGATCTTCCCAAGAATTGACAAGATCTAGAAGTGGATTTCCGATCATCCTTATCACCAGCCCAATCTGAGTCAGTATAACCACATAAAGAGAAATTGGAGCCCTTGGGATACCAGAGACCAAAGTTGGGGGAATGAACCAAATATCGAAAGATCCTCTTGACCGCCACTAAGTGGCTTTCTTTAGGAGCTGCTTGATACCTTGCACACACTCCCACACTCAACACAATATCGGGTCTAGATGCGCAGAGGAAAAGAAGAGAGCCGATCATGGACCGGTATACCTTTTGGTCCACATCTTTACCGTGAGGGTTGAGTTCGAGATGACACTTTGTTTGCATCGGAGTAGCGACACCATTTAGATCCGTCATCTTGAATCTCTTGAGCATGTCTTGGATGTACTTTGCTTGATTAATAAAGGTTCCTTCTCTAAGTTGCTTGATCTCAAATCCAAGAAAGAACCGTAATTCCCCCATCATAGACATCTCAAACCTGTCAGTCATAAGCTTTGAAAATTCATCATTAAAAGCTTTGTTAGTAGAACCAAAAATGATATCGTCTACATATAGTTGGCATACGAAGAGCTCCCCCTTAACCTTCTTAGTAAAAAGAGTGGGGTCAATTTTCCCAACTTCGAAGCCACGATCTAATAAAAGCTCTTTAAGGTGCTCATACCACGCACGTGGGACTTGTTTAAGGCCATAGAGTGCCTTATCGAGTTTGTAGACATGGTTCGGGAAGTTAGGATCCTCAAACCCCGGGGGTTGCTTTACGTATACCAACTCATGTAGAGGACCGTTAAGGAAGGCACTCTTGACGTCCATTTGCTGCAACTTGAAATTGTTATGAGCAGCATAAGCAAGTAGGATACGAATGGACTCAAGGCGAGCCACAGGAGCATAGGTCTCGCCGAAGTCGATGCCCTCAACTTGGGAGTAACCTTGTGTTGGAGATATGCCCAAGAGGCAATAATAAAGTGGTTATTATTGTATCTTTATGTTTATGATAAATGTTTACATCCCATGCTATAATTGTATTAACCGAAAACATTAATACTTGTATGTTTTGTAAACATAAAAGAGTCCCTAGTAAGCCTCTTGTTAAACTAGCTTGTTGATTAATGGATGATCATGGTTTTCTGATCATGGACATTGGATGTCGTTAATAACAAGATCATATCATTAGGAGAATGATGTGATGGACACACACCCATAGTAAGCGTAGCATAAGATCAAGTCATTAAGTTCGTATTGCTGTAAGCTTTTAAAAGCATAGTAACCTAATCCTTCGACCATGAGGTTGTGTTAATCACCATCACTGGATGGGTACTTTGATGACATCAAACACCGCTTCATAACTGGGTGGTCATAAAGGTGTCATTGGGTATTCTGAAAGTATGTGTTGAAGCGCATGGACCAAGATTGGGATTTGTCCATCCATATGACGGATAGATATGCTCTGGGCCCTCTCGGTGGAATGTCATCTAGTTAGCTTGCAAGCATGTGACTGGGTCACAAGGGATGACATATCACGGAACGAGTAAAGAGTACTTATCAGTAACGAGGTAGAACTAGGTATGGAGATGCTGACGATCAAGCCTCGGATAAGTATAGTATCGCGTGACAAAGGGAATTGGTTTCGTATGTAAATGGTTCAATCGATCACGAAGTCATCGTTGAGTATGTGGGAGCCATTATGGATCTCCAGGTCCCGCTGATGGTTATTGATAGGAGATGTGTCTCTGTCATGTCTGCATATTCACGAACCGTATGGTGACACACTTAAGGTTCGAAGTTGTTTTAAGTAGATATGGAATATGCGTCGGAGACCGAATGTTGTTCGGAGTCTCGGATTGGATTCGGGACATCACGAGGAGATCCGGAATGGTCCGGAGAATAAGATTCATATATTGGGGATCATTTTCTAAGTTAGGAAATGTTCCGGAGTGTTTGTATGGAGATTCTAGAAGGTTTCGGAATGTTCTGGAAGGTTCTAGAGGATTTCTTGGAGTTTGCTTTAAAACCAAGAAAGGGTCAAAGGAAACCTTGTGGGGCAAGACACGGATTCGTGGGGGAGGAGGACTCCTTCCCCACTCCCCAATCCGCCGGCCATAGAGGGAAGGGGAGTCCTACAAGGACTCCCCCTCCCATGGCGCCTCACCCCCTTAAATAGAGGGGCAGGGGCGCCCCCTCCAAGCCCTCTCAAAATACTCCCAATCTCTGCCGCCTCTCTCCTCCTCCTTTCTTCTGCACAGGCATAGACGAAGCCCTACAGAATTCTCTACTCCACCACCACCACCACGCCGTCGTGCTGTTGGGATTCCGTGGAGAAGATCTACTACCTCCGCTGCTCGCTGGAACGAGGAGAGGAAGGTCTACTTCGACTCCGCACGTGTGACCGACTATGGTAGCGCTGCCGAAACGCGGCGCCGGAAGGATCGTCCACTTGACCGACTGCGGAAGCGCTGCTGGAACGCGACGCCGGAAGGATCGTCCACATGATCTTGAGATCGGCAAGTGATCGACTACATCAACCACGAGATCTAATCTCGTTAACGCTTTCGGATCTACGAGGGTTAGTTCCTATCTATCTCGTTGCTCATGTCTAATAGGTTAGATCTTGGCTTTTATCTAGATTAGATCTGGGTTTTGTTCGTTCTTGCGGTAGAATTTTTTTGTTTTCCATGCTACGAACCCATCAGTGGTATCAGAGCCGTATCTATGCGTAAATCTGTTGCACGAGTAGAACACAATGTTTTTGTGGGCGTTGATGCTTTTGTTGACGGTGTCTTAGCGTGTACTTTGCATCTTGCGGCATGGTGGGATGAAGCGGCTCGGGCTAACATTACATGTCATCGCATGAGACTTGCTCCACGCTTGACGTGCAACTTGCTTTGCACAAGTGGCTTTGCGGGTGTCTGTCTCTCCCACCATAGTTAAGATTCAATTTACAATGAGCATCTTGACAACACTTGTATCAACGTTGTGGTCACTTGTATCAACGTTGTGGTCCCTTTATGCATCTTGTATTGCTTAGATCGCGACGGTAGCATTATAAGATGATCCCTCTCACTAAATATCAAGTAATAAAGTGTTCGTCTTTAGTTGGCACCATTGCTAAGACTCGTCGTTTCGAAGCATCTCGTGATGATCGGGTGTGATAGACTCTACGTGTGCATACAACGGGTGCAAGCCAGATTTGCACATGCGGAAACTAAGGTTAACCTTGACGAGCCTAGCATGTACAGACATTTCTCGGAACACGGAATACCGAAAGGTAAAGCATGAGTCATATGGATGATATGATGAACATGTTGATTGTTCGCCTTTAAAGCTACATCATCTCACGTGATGATCGGACTTGGTGTAGTGGATTTGGTTCGTGTAATCACTAAAACAACTCGAGGGATATTGTTTTGAGTGGGAGTTCATTTGTAATTTGGATTAGTCGAACTCAATTTATCATAAACACAATCAAAGTGAATTTGCATAGTTTGCTGTAGTCATTGGCATCCGTTCACCACCTTACGCTTAGTTATAGTTGAGATAGTGGAACTATAGAAATTCTGGATATTTACTTTACGAACTGGTATCGTATTGTTTTGAATGTCAATTTAAAGTTTATAAGTCCTATTGCAAACTTTCAGCAAACTCTATTTACTCCATGAAGTTTAATAAATAGTATTAAATCAAGAGTAACAATTCCAGTGTTAGTATCTAATGTATCATGTTTGCCTCCATGATTCTTGATACTCAAAAGATTGTTTTTAATATCAAGTTTATCTAAGAGCTGAAAGCAATGTTTCAGAAACCATCATATGTGAAAGGTATTGCGATATCTAAAACAATGTGTTGGTTACAACATGATACAGTATACATCCTCATATTTGATGAGAATTTGTGAAGGTTGAAGACGCTAGTTGTCCTAATCCTCCAAAAGGTTTTGAAAAATAAACATTATACTCACAATTCACCTTTATAAGCTATAGCAGCTTGATCATGAAAGTTGTCATGATAAGGATGAATAGAAGATGTAAGTAAAATGTTTACTACACTCAAAGATTACTAAAGAATGGATTTTTGAAAGAAAGCCAAACATTTGATGATGGTGATCCACTTCAAAGTGCAAGTCCAAAGGTATTAGTATTTGACTATATACGCTTTGTACCATGTGTCATGTTGATGACACCACTATTGATGTTGATAGATTCTTTTAAAAGAAAAGGAATTGCTGAAAGAGAATCTATAAAATATTTGGCAGAAAATAAAAGGTTGGAGATGTCCAACTTAGGCATATAGAAGATATACATGTTATGGTTGTATTCCTTGTTTGTTAAACAATGTGGTTCTCCGGCATTGGATACCGAATTGGTTGGTATGAAGTGCCATACAGGACAACACAATTCATGAACTGCAATGGCCTAAGTAACTAGCAAGAGAAAATGTGATGATGTTCATCGAAAACAAACAAAGGGTTGTTGTGTTGCTCGTTAACATCAAAGCTTGCCTTCAAGATTTGTTTCAAAAATTGTTATTTTGATCAGGTATTATGACGACAAAAGGTTGTTCAAATAATTACCGTATTCCATAATAGATGGATAATATACAAATCTGGTAGGAGAAATAACGACCATAAAACTAGTGCTAAAATGTCGCAAGACAAATGATTGAAAGATCACTTGCGAAGTGACATCGCCGTTTAAATTATATTGAAAGGGATACATGAAGAAACTCCATGTTGATGGATTTTTGGGGGTCTTTGATTTGGATCAAATGACGTTTGTGATACTTTCCTGGAGATAATTAAAACTCCGTTCGTAGGCCAAAAGAGGAACGGACGACTAACTGATTGGAATTTGTACATAGTCGTGGGCGATGGATTTCAACTTCATATGCTTTCTCCGAAGATTTGAGTGAGTATATGTATATACTTACTCAATAAGGAAGAAGTATGAAATATTTGAAAAAATGTTCAAAGACTTTCAAGATGAAGTGGAAAATCATTGTAACAAGAAAATAAAAGAGTTTATGATTGGATCATAAAGAAAAATGTTTGAGTTACAAGTTTAGCAAAACACCTAAGATTTGAGGAATCGTTCCATGGATTTGCATTTCCCAAAAACACCATAGGAGTATGGAGTGTTCAAGATATGTAATGAAACCTTGTCTGACATGGTAAGATCAAAGGTGTCATTTATAAAACTGCCATTATATATTAAAGATTAAAGCTTTAGTGACTACCGCTTTTACACTGAAAAGAGCTCCATCGTGATCCGTTGAAATGACACCATATAAGTCATGGTTTGGGATAAAACCCGAATTGTCTTTTCTTAAATTTTGGTATGTTATGCATAAGTAAAATATTTACAAACCAAAGTCGGATAAGCACGTCTTTGTAGGTTATCCCAAAGAATTTGTTGGGAATTTCTCCATAACACCGAGGACAAAAGATTTTGTTACTTGGAACGTCAAGTTTCTTGAGAAGGAATTTTTCGTGAAAAGTTAAGTGGGAGGACAATAGAACTTTGATAAGGTTGTTGAACCTTAGCTATATGTGCTAAGTAGCGCAGCGCCGGAAAGTGTCCCGGTGGCGGCCACAATGCTCATGGCTCTCGTGATTACAAAAGGTGTGATCTCAGAGATTAGAGTTCCTATAGAACCGTGTGGGTCGGTAAGAATCAAATAGTAAGATTTGATAAGCAAGTCGTTATTGTTCTGACAATGATGAACCGACTACATGCAAAGAAGCGATGATGGGCCCTGACTCCATAAAATGACTAGAAGTCATGGAATCCGTGATAGTATCCATACATGAGAAATCAAGTTTCTGAACTTAGAAGACCCTCCGGAAAGGCGTGAAGCCTATCGGTCGTGTTTGGATCTATAAAGAAATAGACATGGATGTTTCAAATCTATGAAATATTCGACATGTCAGAAAGAGTTTACGATAATGTTCAAGGAATTGACTATGATAAGATTTGATCTTTCATAGCGATATTTAGTCTGGACGGATTAATGTAGCAACCACTACATATATTTTGGTATATGGTAGTTGAACAAACAAAACAAGTTCTTCTAATAGAATGGTTACCTAGGACGTGTACATGACACGATCCAAAGGGTTTTGTTAAATTAAAAGGATGCTAAAAGAGTATGCAAAACTTCAATGGTTGAAGTAAGCATCGTGGAGTTGGAATCTTCACCGTGATGAAACCGTTAAAAGGTTTAATTTCATCAGAGACGATGAAGATGCTTGCATTTGCAAGAAATTAAGTGGGAGCGCTGAGACATATTTCTAATACATTATGTAGAGGACATATTGTTGATTAGAAATAATGTATTTTTATTGACACGGGTTAAGAATTTCATTTCGATGAAAGACTTAGACATAACTCGATAATTAGGCATCAATGTCTATATGAATAGATTGATGCGCTAATATAGTTTTGCCAAATGTACATAGATATGATGTTGAATGAGTTCAATATGGAAACAACAAGAAAGGTTCTTGACGCACGGAAATGACTGAATCAAGATTCAAGTGTGTTGACACAAGATTCAAGTGTTTTGACACTTGGTGAAATCACAAGAATATTTTGATCAATCATTCTTTGAGATGTACACATCCAGATATGTCCTATGCTCTAAATGTTATGAGCATATACCAGAATGATTCATAAGATAATCATTGGACAATAGTAAAGATATTCTTATGAGCTTTGGAAAAACTAAGAATATACCATGTATAAGTGACAAATAGTTAAAGGTAGTTCATTGTAAAGTGTTACATTTATACTAGTGTTGTCACAAGATACAAATTAAATTTATCTCAATTTAGACTATGGGTAGCACAATATAATGGAAAGGATGTTCCATGATGGATTTGGATAAGTTCCAAAGTTGAGATATTGTGACGGATACTACAACAAAAGGCTAAGTATATAACTGCTATAGTAGCAGCAAAGGAGGGCATTTGTGTCAAGTAATTTGTTATCAAACTAGGTGTGGTTCATAGCGGGATAATACTATGAAGATACATTGTATGACAATTGTATCAACATGATTTAATCCCATGGAACTAAAGGTCTCACCAAAGGACCAGATTTATACAATGCCATCTCATTGGAGAATGAGTAATGCGTAGAGACGCAAGGACATGAAATACACACGGACCTGGAAGTGTCAGATCCGAAGATTATGTTTACCACTAGCAATAGTGTCTATACAACACCAGAAAGCCATAGGTGTTGAATGCACAAGTTTTTAACTAGATTATTGACTCTAGTGCAAGTGGGAGACTGTTGGAGATATGCCCAAGAGGCAATAATAAAGTGGTTATTATTATATCTTTATGTTTATGATAAATGTTTACATCCCATGCTATAATTGTATTAACCGGAAACATTAATACTTGTATGTTTTGTAAACATAAAAGAGTCCCTAGTAAGCCTCTTGTTAAACTAGCTTGTTGATTAATGGATGATCATGGTTTCCTGATCATGGACATTGGATGTCGTTAATAACAAGATCATATCATTAGGAGAATGATGTGATGGACACACACCCATAGTAAGCGTAGCATAAGATCAAGTCATTAAGTTCGTATTGCTGTAAGCTTTTAAAAGCATAGTAACCTAATCCTTCGACCATGAGGTTCTGTTAATCACCATCACCGGATGGGTACTTTGATGACATCAAACACCGCTTCATAACTGGGTGGTCATAAAGGTGTCATTGGGTATTCTGAAAGTATGTGTTGAAGCGCATGGACCAAGATTGGATTTGTCCATCCATATGACGGATAGATATGCTCTGGGCCCTCTCGGTGGAATGTCATCTAGTTAGCTTGCAAGCATGTGACTGGGTCACAAGGGATGACATATCACGGAACGAGTAAAGAGTACTTATCAGTAACGAGGTAGAACTAGGTATGGAGATGCTGACGATCAAGCCTCGGATAAGTATAGTATCGCGTGACAAAGGGAATTGGTTTCGTATGTAAATGGTTCAATCGATCACGAAGTCATCGTTGAGTATGTGGGAGCCATTATGGATCTCCAGGTCCCGCTGATGGTTATTGATAGGAGATGTGTCTCTGCCATGTCTGCATATTCACGAACCGTAGGGTGACACACTTAAGGTTCGAAGTTGTTTTAAGTAGATATGGAATATGCGTTGGAGACCGAATGTTGTTCGGAGTCTCGGATTGGATTCGGGACATCACGAGGAGATCCGGAATGGTCCGGAGAATAAGATTCATATATTGGGGATCATTTTCTAAGTTAGGAAATGTTCCGGAGTGTTTGTATGGAGATTCTAGAAGGTTTCGGAATGTTCTGGAAGGTTCTAGAGGATTTCTTGGAGTTTGCTTGAAAACCAAGAAAGGGTCAAAGGAAACCTAGTGGGGCAAGACACGGATTCGTGGGGGAGGAGGACTCCTTCCCCACTCCCCAATCCGCCGGCCATAGAGGGAAGGGGAGTCCTACAAGGACTCCCCCTCCCATGGCGCCTCACCCCCTTAAATAGAGGGGCAGGGGCGCCCCCTCCAAGCCCTCTCAAAATACTCCCAATCTCTGCCGCCTCTCTCCTCCTCCTTTCTTCTGCACAGGCATAGGGGAAGCCCTGCAGAATTCTCTACTTCACCACCACCACCACGCCGTCGTGCTGCTGGGATTCCGTGGAGAAGATCTACTACCTCCGCTGCTCGCTGGAACGAGGAGAGGAAGGTCTACTTCGACTCCGCACATGTGACCGACTGCGGTAGCGCTGCCGAAACGCGGCGCCGGAAGGATCGTCCACTTGACCGACTGCGGAAGCGCTGCTGGAACGCGACGCCGGAAGGATCGTCCACACGATCTTGAGATCGGCAAGTTATCGACTACATCAACCACGAGATCTAATCTCGTTAACGCTTTCGGATCTACGAGGGTTAGTTCCTATCTATCTCGTTGCTCATGACTAATAGGTTAGATCTTGGCTTTTATCTAGATTAGATCTGGGTTTTGTTCGTTCTTGCGGTAGAATTTTTTTGTTTTCCATGCTACGAACCCATCACCTTGTGCCACAAGTCTTGCCTTGTTCCTCACAACAATGCCATTCTCATCTTGCTTGTTCTTGAAAATCCACTTGGTGCCGATAACATTGCGGCACTCTTTGGGTTTCTCCACTAGTTTCTAGACTTTGTTGCGCTCGAAATTATTCAATTCTTCATGCATAGCAACAACCCAGTCTGGGTCTTCAAGAGCTTCAAAGACCTTCTTAGGTTCCACCATGGAGATATGAGCTTGATGCTCACCAAAACTGGCCAATTCTCTTCTTGTAGACACCATTCGTCGAAGATTACCAACAACCTTGTCGAGAGTGTGATCCCGCAACTCAAGGTTACGATCAGCCCGAGCCTTGCGACGAAGTTCAATAAGTTTGTTGTCTCTTGGTGGAGAAGATTCATCACTTGAATCTTCATTGGAAGCATTTTTTCCGCCTTTATCAGTAGCTGGAACATCAGTAGCAGGTGGTAGAGATGCATGCCCTTGAGGTGAATCCGAAGCCATAACAGGAGGCTGCAGAACTAGAGAGTCAGGGCCGGATAATCCGGCCGATGAAGAGGCCGGATAATCCGGCCTGGGAGAACTTGCTGCAGCTTCGTCAGGAAGCCTGGGACTTGCTTGAACTGGCGAGGAGCCGGATAATCCGGGGTCAGCCGGAAAATCCGGCTTGGAGCTTGTATTGATATCTTCACCACCAGGAGCTGCAAGGTCAGCTGGAGCGGGGTGGCCGGATAATCCGGTATCCACCGGAAAATCCAGCCTGGGGCTTTCTGGAGCATCTTGACCTTCAGTAGTTGATGGAGATGGTGTAGAAGTTGCCCTCGTGGTTGGAGCATGTTGTGTATGTGTAGATGAGGGCTCTATATGAGTAGAGCATTGTCCTTCCCGGTCCGCCACAAGGGGTTCCTCAATGGGGCGGAAGAATCCCACACCCATTCTTCTTATGGCATCTTGGGGTATTTCAACATCTGCATCACAAACACCAACTTGCTCTACACGGGAACCGTCATTTTCCTCGAACACCACACTACAAGATTCTACAACAGTTCCGGAGAGCTTATTGTAGACTCTATAAGTGTGGGATTCGGCACCATAACCAACAAAAATACCTTCTAGAGCCTTAGATTCAAACTTAGATAAACGAACTCCTTCAATAAGAAAGAAACACTTACACCCGAATACCCAAAAGTAAGAGATGTTTGGCTTGTTACCGGTAAGTATTTCATACGGAGTCTTGTCCAAAATCTTGTGGAGGTATAAACGGTTGGATGAATGACAAGCAGTAGAGATTGCTTCAGCCTAGAAATTATATGGAGATTTGAATTCGGCCAACATTGATCTTGCCATGTCCATTAGAGTTCGATTCTTCCTCTCAGCTACACCATTTTGTTGAGGGGTGTACGCAACGGAATATTGATGTCTTATCCCCTCTTCACTTAGGAACTCATTTAAGGTGTAGTTCTTGAACTCCGAGCCGTTATCACTCCTTATAGCCAGAATGGGGACGTTGTGTTGACGTTGAACCTCGTTGGCGAACTCAATGACAGTTTGTTGAGTTTCACTCTTCAACTTGAAGAAATAAACCCAAGTGTATCTTGAGTAATCATCAAAAATCACAAGACAATACTTCTTCCCACCGAGGCTTGCATGAGATGGAGGTCCGAAAAGATCCACATGAAGGAGCTCCAAAATCCTTTTTGAAGAGATAATAGTTTTCCTTCGATGAGGAGAATCATGCATTTTCCCTTCAACACATGCCCTGCAAACACGATCTTTGGCAAAAGAGACCTTTTCTTTTAGTCCAAGAATTTGGCCACCCTTGTGGAGACTTTGCAAAGTTCTCATATTGACGTGGGCTAGTCGGCGATGCCATAGCCAACCCGCGTCAGCCTTTCCGAGAAGACACATCGGACCTATAGTGGTTTTCCCCGAAAAGTCCACCACGTACAGGTCGTTTTCGGCATATCCCACGAAAGCGACTTTTAGAGACTTGCTCCACAAGAGTACCACTAAATCAGCATCAATGTAAACTGCAAAGCCCATCTTACCAAGGGCACGAATTGAAAGTAAGTTATACCCGAGGGTCTCAACAAGCATGACGTCCATGAGAGAGATATCGTGAGCCACCACAACTTTGCCGAGACCCAATACCTCAGATTTTGACTTGTCACCATAGGAGACGGTAATGTGATCAAGGTTTGGCCGCATCTCCGTGATGATCTCCTTGCTTCCGGTCATATGACTTGTACAACTGCTATCGAGTACCCATTTAGACCCACCGGAAGCATAGCCCTGCAAGAAAATTACTTCTTGGTTTTAGGTACCCATTTTCCAATGGGTCCTCTCATGTTAGTAACAAGGGTCTTGGGAACCCAAATAGACCAAGGAATGTAACAATCATAAGGCCCTACATAACTAGCATAAACATCACCATAAGAATCACAATATAGTTCGAAGTTAGGATTGTTGATCCCTGCAAAACCATCACAATTAGTCTTGTCATTGGTAATGTTGCTAGTCTTCGTTTGAGCAGTCTTGTTCTTCTTCTTGTTGTTTTTCTTGCTCTTTATCTTGGGTATGTAACCAAGACCTTCTTTACTGTTGTTTGTCCTTTGCCTGCTCAGTATCTCATCAATAACCCCATTACCTTTGTGTTGAGAACTCCTTGCAAGATCTTCTTTTACAAAGGATGAAGAGGAGGTACTTGACACGTCATACCGTTTCAATTGAGTTTGGAGCTGGTCATGAGACTCATTTAGAGTAGAATGATCACTCTTCAATGCCTTGTGAGCACTTTCAAGATCATCAATCTTCTCCAAAAGTCTAGCATGAACAGCCCCAAAATCAATCTTTTCTTTCTTTAGTTTCTTTACCTTGGCAAGAGCATGGTCACGTTCTTTAATGAGCTGAGCTACAGCTTCTTCTTGTGACTCCTCTAGGGATTCGCGTCTTTCTTCCAAAGAAACTCGAGTTTCCTCTCCTCTTCCAAGGCATTCTTCAAAGAGGCTATCTCCAAGGCATCTTCTCTTTCAATTCTGCCCTTTTCTTCAAGGAGATCTTCGTCTTGAGCAAGTTGACTCATAAGAGCATCAAAATGGAGTTTGTGCTCACCTTGTAGGTTAGTGAAAAACGTATCCAAGGCAATAACTTCTTCTTTCATTTCAAGACTGCCATGATCATCCATATCCAAAATTATGTTAGTCTTAGGAAATGAGAAGTTAGAAGTTGATACCTCGGATCCTCTTGCCATTAGACAAGTGGCGTTGTTGTTGATGGCGTTCTTGTTCGGCGAGTCGAAGAGAGAGGAGGGAGTCGATGTGGTGGCTATAGCAGCCACTTCGCGGGAACTATCATCATCCTCTTCATCTTCACTTGCGGAGGAGTATTCCTCTTGAGCTACAAGGACCATTTTGGGTTGCTTCTTGAAAGGACCATTCTTCTTAGCAAACGGCTTCTTCTTCGGAGCTTTGGATTTCTCTTTGAGAATGAGCCTGCCACCATTGTCTTCTCTATTCTGATAAGGACACTCGGCTACAAAGTGCAGTCTATCTCCACAGTTGAAGCAAGTTCTCAATCTTGGGCCACTTTCTCTTCTTCCATTTGACCCATTCTTGCGCTCAAGTTCAGACTTGGCTTTGGCAGGGTCCTTCCAAAAGTTCCTTGCATAGAATGCCATGTACTCACCATGAGCACGTTTGACCTCATCAGGGCAGTCCATGGATACCCTCTCAAAAACTCCTTCATCGTCCTCTTGCTCAACAACATTGGCTTTGAGAGCCACATTGACACCCTTTTGCATTCCAATGGCCCGAGCACGGGCATCTTCAGCATTCTTTGCCGCCACTTTGAATGACGCCATTTCTTGCATGACTTCATTGGATGTCATTTGATGATAGTTGTGTCTACCTTGCAAGCTCTTCAAATTCGTCGGTTCGAAAGGGATTAAGGCACTCACATACTTTCTTTTTATCCATGCATCATCAATGTGAGTGGCCCCATGCTTCCGAAATGTTGTTGCGATGCCCTTGAGTCTTCTATACATGTCCTCATGGTTTTCACCATCCAACATGTAGAATCCCTCAGCTTCGTTACTAAGGGCATCATACCGGTTTCTTCTCATGCTTTCATTTCCAACAAAAAGGTCTGTAAGAGCATCCCACGCCTCTTTAGCTGTGTTGAGATGTTCAATGTGTGGCATGTCCTTGGGACCCACACCCAGTTGTATCATGTGGAGAGCAGTGGCATTCAACTGGCTACCCACAACTTCCCTTCTTGTTAGATTGGCTTGATCTCCAATATGAAGACCTTCTTCAATAATCCTCCACAATTCAATAGAGGAGCTGCAAACATGAGATTTCATTAGAAATTTCCATTGGTTAAAAGAAGATGAAGTGAGCTTGGGTGGATCACCCCTATTGTTTATATGAGGATGAGGGATAGGTGAGTCGGGGGAATATACATGGCGAACCTCACTATATTCCTCCTTACCACTTCCCTTTTTGGAGGTGGAGCCATTTAGTTTTTTCACCTTCCACATCATCATCCTTGGATCCGGTGTTACCCTTTTCCTTAGATGATGGTGTGGGAGCCTCAAAGGAGGATGGAGATGGGGCTATGGATGATGTAAGGCGAGCAATCATTTGATTCATCTCCTCCATCTTGGCCTCAAAGGATTTCAACAAGGTTGTTTCCAACGACTTGAGATCATCCATTGTGACCTTATCCACAGCCTCATTTCCATCATCCCTGGTACCCATACTACTCTTAGGCGGTTAAGCCCGAATTAAGAGTCGAGGCTCTGATACCAATTGAAATGGATCGTATGGGCACCTAGAGGGGGGGTGAATAGGTGCTACACCAATTTTTAATTCTTTTTCACTTTTAGGCTTAGCACAAAGGTAAATTCTCTAGATAAACTAATGTGTGGAATTTCCCTATATGCAAACCTATCTACTAGCGAGTAAAGAGCGAGTGGAAGAGGAACGAGTGAACCGAAGTGAAGCACGCGGAGACACAGGATTTGTTTGACCGCAGTTCCTTCCTTGTTAAGGGAAGTACGTCTCCGTTGCAGGGGTGGGCGGTACTAAGACCACCACGCCACAAAAGGCCTCACCATGTTCTCCGATGGATCTCGCCACAACAGGCCTGATCCACCTTCCACTATAGGTACCCTTCGAGGCAGGCACCGGCGCCTTTACACAACTAGCGGGGCAACAACTCCACGACAAATGACAACAAGATGCCACAAGAACAAAGTTGTCAAATATAATAACAAGATCTAGGTATTAACAAGAATACTAGATTAGGGATTTCTCCAAGTGAATGGAGAGGAGTTGAAGCGCTTCATTCTTGATGTTGATGATGAATTTCTCCTCCTTCAATTCCACCAAAGATCAAGACCTTCGGGTGGTTAAAGTGGGAGATCGAGATTTAGAGCTCTTGTACAAGGTCTGGTCAAATTCGAGTGAATCAAGAGTTCTGGACGTTGGGGAAGAAGGGGTACTTATACCCCCTTCCAAAAACCAGCCGTTGCACACTTTGGGGACCGGATTATCCGGCCCAAGTGGGGGCCGGATTATCCGGTCTGGGGAAACTCCGCCCCAGACTCGGAATATCCGGCAGAAAATCCGCCCCCTCACAGTGAGACGCGCCGAGCTTTCCCTTGATCATCTTCTGGGGGCCGGATTTGAAGGGTTCGTAGCATGGAAAACAAAAAATTTCTACCGCAAGAACGAAAAAAACCCAGATCTAATCTAGATAAAAGCCAAGATCTAATCTATTAGACATGAGCAACGAGATAGAAAGGAACTAACCCTCGTAGATCCGAAAGCGTTAACGAGATTAGATCTCGTGGTTGATGTAGTCGATCACTTGCCGATCTCAAGATCGAGTGGACGATCCTTCCGGCGTCGTGTTCCAGCAGCGCTCCCGCAGTCAGTCAAGTTCACGATCCTTCCGGCTCCGCGTTTCGGCAGCGCTTCCGCAGTCGGTCACACGTGCGGAGTCGAAGCAGACCTTCCTCTCCCCATTCCAGCGAGCAGCGGAGGTAGTAGATCTTCTCCACGGAATCCCAGCAGTACGACGGCGTGGTGGTGGTGGTGGAGTAGAGAATTCTGCAGGGCTTCGCCTATGCCTGTGCAGAAGAAAGGTGGAGGAGAGAGGCGGCAGAGATTGGGAGTTATGGGAGCAGGGGTGGAGGGGACGCCCCTGCCCCTCTATTTAAGGGGGTGAGGTGCCATGGGAGGGGGAGTCCTTGTAGGACTCCCCTTCCTCTAGGCCGGCGGATTGGGGAGTGGGGGGAGGAGTCCTCCTCCCCCACGAATCCGTGTCTTGACCCACCAGGACTCCTTGATCCCTTCCTTGGTTTTCAAGCAAACTCCAAGAAACCTTCCAGAACATTCCGGAACATTCCGAAACCTTCTAGAACCCTCATACAAATACTCCAGAACATTTCCTAACTCAGAAAATGGTCTCCAATATATGAATCTTATTCTCCGGACCATTCCGGATCTCCTCGTGATGTCCCGAATCCGATCCGAGACTCCGAACAACATTCGGTCTCCAACGCATATTCCATATCTACTTAAAACAACTTCGAACCTTAAGTGTGTCACCCTACGGTTCGTGAATATGCAGACATGACAGAGACACATCTCCTATCAATAACCATCAGCGGGACCTGGAGATCCATAATGGCTCCCACATACTCAACGATGACTTCGTGATCGATTGAACCATTTACATATGAAACCAATTCGCTTTGTCACGCGATACTATACTTATCCGAGGTTTGATCGTCAGCATCTCCATACCTAGTTCTACCTCGTTACTGATAAGTACTCTTTACTTGTTCCGTGATATGTCATCCCTTGTGACCCAGTCACATGTTTGCAAGCTAACTAGATGACATTCCACCGAGAGGGCCCAGAGCATATCTATCCGTCATATGGATGGACAAATCCCAATCTTGGTCCATGCGCTTCAACACATACTTTCAGAATACCCAATGACACCTTTATGACCACCCAGTTACGAAGCGGTGTTTGATGTCGTCAAAGTACCCATCCGGTGATGGTGATTAACACAACCTCATGGTCGAAGGATTAGGTTACTATGCATTTAAAAGCTTACAGCAATACGAACTTAATGACTTGATCTTTACGCTACGCTTACTATGGGTGTGTGTCCATTACATCATTCTCCTAATGATATGATCTTGTTATTAATCACATCCAATGTCCATGATCAGGAAACCATGATCATCAATTAATCAACAAGCTAGTTCAACAAGAGGCTTACTAGGGACTCTTTTATGTTTACAAAACACACATGTATTAGTGTTTCCTAATAATACAATTATAGCATGGGATGTAAACATTTATCATAAACATAAAGATATAATAATAACCACTTTATTATTGCCTTTTGGGCATATCTCCAACAGTCTCCCACTTGCACTAGAGTCAATAATCTAGTTAAAAACTTGTGCATTCAACACCTATGGCTTTCTGGTGTTGTATAGACACTATTGCTAGTGGCAAACATAATCTTCGGATCTGACACTTCCAGGTCCGTGTGTATTTGCATGTCCTCGCGTCTCTACGCATTACTCATTCTCCAATGAGATGGCATTGTATAAATTTGGTCCTTTGGTGAGACCTTTAGTTCCTTCGGCTCAAAATATGTTGATATTATTGTCATACAATATATCTTCATAGTATTAGCCCACTTTGAACCACACCCAGTTTGATAACAAACTACTTAACGCAAATGCCCTCATTTACTTCTACAATAGCAGTTATATACTTAGCCTTTTTGTTGTAGTATCTGTCACAATGTCTCAACTTTGGAACTCATCCAAATCCATAATGGAACATCCTTTCCATTATATTGTGCCACCCATAGTCTAAATTGAGATAAATTTAATTTGTATCTTGTGACAAAATTAGTATCAATGTAACGCTTTACAATGAACTACCTTTAACTATTTGTCACTTATACATGAGATATTCTTAGTTCTTCCAAAGCTCATAAGACTTTACTATTGTCCAATAATCATCTTATGAATCATTCTGGTATATGCTCATAACATTTAGAGCATAGGACATATCTGGATGTGTACATCGTAAAGAATGATTGATCAAAATACTCTTGCGATTTCACCAAGTGTCAAAACACTTGAATCTCGTGTCAACACACTCGAATCTTGATTCAGTCCTTTCCGTGCGTCAAGAACCTTTCTTGTTGTTTACATATTGAACTCATTCAACATCATATCTATGTACATTTGGCAAAACTATATTAGCGCATCAATCTATTCATATAGACATTGATGCCTAATTATCGAGTTATGCCTAAGTCTTTCATCGAAATGAAATTCTTAACCCGTGTCAATAAAAATACATTATTTCTAATCAACAATATGTCCTCTACATAATGTATTAGAAATATGTCTCAGCGCTCCCACTTAATTTCTTGCAAATGCAAGCATCTTCATCGTCTCTGATGAAATTAAACCTTTTAACGGTTTCATCACGGTGAAGATTCCAACTCCACGATGCTTACTTCAACCATTCAAGTTTTGCATACTCTTTTAGCATCCTTTTAATTTAACAAAACCCTTTGGATCGTGTCATGTACACGTCCTAGGTAACCATTCTATTAGAAGAACTTGTTTTGTTTGTTCAACTACCATATACCAAAATATATGTAGTGGTTGCTACATTAATCCGTCCAGACTAAATATCGCTATGAAAGATCAAATCTTATCATAGTCAATTCCTTGAACATTATCGTAAACTCTTTCTGACATGTCGAATATTTCATAGATTTGAAACATCCATGTCTATTTCTTTATAGATCCAAACACGACCGATAGGCTTCACGCCTTTCCGGAGGGTCTTCTAAGTTCAGAAACTTGATTTCTCATGTATGGATACTATCACGGATTCCATGACTTCTAGTCATTTTATGGAGTCAGGGCCCATCATCGCTTCTTTGCATGTAGTCGGTTCATCATTGTCAGAACAATAACGACTTGCTTATCAAATCTTACTATTTGATTCTTACCGACCCACACGGTTCTATAGGAACTCTAATCTCCGAGATCACACCTTTTGTAATCACGAGAGCCATGAGCATTGTGGCCGCCACCGGGACACTTTCCGGCGCTGCGCTACTTAGCACATATAGCTAAGGTTCAACAACCTTATCAAAGTTCTATTGTCCTCCCACTTAACTTTTCACGAAAAATTCCTTCTCAAGAAACTTGACGTTCCAAGTAACAAAATCTTTTGTCCTCGGTGTTATGGAGAAATTCCCAACAAATTCTTTGGGATAACCTACAAAGACGTGCTTATCCGACTTTGGTTTGTAAATATTTTACTTATGCATAACATACCAAAATTTAAGAAAAGACAATTCGGGTTTTATCCCAAACCATGACTTATATGGTGTCATTTCAACGGATCACGATGGAGCTCTTTTCAGTGTAAAAGCGGTAGTCACTAAAGCTTTAATCTTTAATATATAATGGCAGTTTTATAAATGACACCTTTGATCTTACCATGTCAGACAAGGTTTCATTACATATCTTGAACACTCCATACTCCTATGGTGTTTTTGGGAAATGCAAATCCATGGAACGATTCCTCAAATCTTAGGTGTTTTGCTAAACTTGTAACTCAAACATTTTTCTTTATGATCCAATCATAAACTCTTTTATTTTCTTGTTACAATGATTTTCCACTTCATCTTGAAAGTCTTTGAACATTTTTTCAAATATTTCATACTTCTTCCTTATTGAGTAAGTATATACATATACTCACTCAAATCTTCGGAGAAAGCATATGAAGTTGAAATCCATCGCCCACGACTACACATAATGGACTATATACATCAATATGTACAAATTCCAATCAGTTAGTCGTTCGTTCCTCTTTTGGCCTACGAACGGAGTTTTAATTATCTCTAGGAAAGTATCACAAACGTCATTTGATCCAAATCAAAGACCCCCAAAAATCCATCAACATGGAGTTTCTTCATGTATCCCTTTCAATATAATTTAAACGGCGATGTCACTTCGCAAGTGATCTTTCAATCATTTGTCTTGCGACATTTTAGCACTAGTTTTATGGTCGTTATTTCTCCTACCAGATTTGTATATTATCCATCTATTATGGAATACGGTAATTATTTGAACAACCTTTTGTCGTCATAATACCTGATCAAAATAACAATTTTTGAAACAAATCTTGAAGGCAAGCTTTGATGTTAACGAGCAACACAACAACCCTTTGTTTGTTTTCGATGAACATCATCACATTTTCTCTTGCTAGTTACTTAGGCCATTGCAGTTCATGAATTGTGTTGTCCTGTATGGCACTTCATACCAACCAATTCGGTATCCAATGCCGGAGAACCACATTGTTTAACAAACAAGGAATACAACCATAACATGTATATCTTCTATATGCCTAAGTTGGACATCTCCAACCTTTTATTTTCTGCCAAATATTTTATAGATTCTCTTTCAGCAATTCCTTTTCTTTTAAAAGAATCTATCAACATCAATAGTGGTGTCATCAACATGACACATGGTACAAAGCGTATATAGTCAAATACTAATACCTTTGGACTTGCACTTTGAAGTGGATCACCATCATCAAATGTTTGGCTTTCTTTCAAAAATCCATTCTTTAGTAATCTTTGAGTGTAGTAAACATTTTACTTACATCTTCTATTCATCCTTATCATGACAACTTTCATGATCAAGCTGCTATAGCTTATAAAGGTGAATTGCGAGTATAATGTTTATTTTTCAAAACCTTTTGGAGGATTAGGACAACTAGCGTCTTCAACCTTCACAAATTCTCATCAAATATGAGGACGTATACTGTATCATGTTGTAACCAACACATTGTTTTAGATATCGCAATACCTTTCACATATGATGGTTTCTGAAACATTGCTTTCAGCTCTTAGATAAACTTGATATTAAAACAATCTTTTGAGTATCAAGAATCATGGAGGCAAACATGATACATTAGATACTAACACTGGAATTGTTACTCTTGATTTAATACTATTTATTAAACTTCATGGAGTAAATAGAGTTTGCTGAAAGTTTGCAATAGGGCTTATAAACTTTAAATTGACATTCAAAACAATACGATACCAGTTCGTAAAGTAAATATCCAGAATTTCTATAGTTCCACTATCTCAACTATAACTAAGCGTAAGGTGGTGAACGGATGCCAATGACTACAACAAACTATGCAAATTCACTTTGATTGTGTTTATGATAAATTGAGTTCGACTAATCCAAATTACAAATGAACTCCCACTCAAAACAATATCCCTCGAGTTGTTTTAGTGATTACACGAACCAAATCCACTACACCAAGTCCGATCATCACGTGAGATGATGTAGCTTTAAAGGCGAACAATCAACATGTTCATCATATCATCCATATGACTCATGCTTTACCTTTCGGTATGTGTTCCGAGACCATGTCTGTACATGCTAGGCTCGTCAAGGTTAACCTTAGTTTCCGCATGTGCAAATCTGGCTTGCACCCGTTGTATGCACACGTAGAGTCTATCACACCCGATCATCACGAGATGCTTCGAAACGACGAGTCTTAGCAATGGTGCCAACTAAAGACGAACACTTTATTACTTGATATTTAGTGAGAGGGATCATCTTATAATGCTACCGTCGCGATCTAAGCAATACAAGATGCATAAAGGATTAACATCACAGGCAATTCATAATATGTGATATGATATGGCCTTTCTTCTTGTGCCTTTGATCTCCATCTTCAAAGCATGGACATGAACTCCATCATCACCAGCGTGGTGTCAAGGTCCGTGGCGCCGCTTCATGGTTGTCCATCACCAATAGCAACTATTACAACTACTTGGAATAAAGCTATTACATGATGAATAGACACGCAGGTCTTAAACAAAATTTAAAGACAACCATTAGGCTCATGCCGGTTGCCATATTACAATAAGGATCATTGCATACATCAAATATAATCATAATCACATAATGGCCATATCACAACATAAAACCCCTGCAAAAACAAGTTAGACGCCTCTAATTTTCTTTGCATGTTTTACGTGGTTTGGGGCTTTCGCATAAGACCGATCTTACCTACGAACAGGGACCACAACGTTGATACATGTGTTGTCAAGATGCTCATTGTAAATTGAATCTTAACTATGGTGGGAGAGACAGACACCCGCAAAGCCACTTGTGCAAAGCAAGTTGCACGTCAAGCGTGGAGCAAGTCTCATGTGAGATGACATGTAATGTTAGCCCGAGCCGCTTCATCCCACCATGCCGCAAGATGCAAAGTACACGCTAAGACACCGACAACAAAAGCATCAACGCCCACAAAAACATTGTGTTCTACTCGTGCAACAGATCTACGCAAAGATACGGCTCTGATACCACTGAAGGGTTCGTAGCATGGAAAACAAAAAATTTCTACCGCAAGAACGAACAAAACCCAGATCTAATCTATATAAAAGCTAAGATCTAATCTATTAGACATGAGCAACGAGATAGAAAGGAACTAACCCTCGTAGATCCGAAAGCGTTAACGAGATTAGATCTCGTGGTTGATGTAGTCGATCACTTGCCGATCTCAAGATCGAGTGGACGATCCTTCCGGCGTCGCGTTCCAGCAGCGCTCCCGCAGTCGGTCAAGTTCACGATCCTTCCGGCGCCGCGTTTCGGCAGCGCTTCCGCAGTCGGTCACACGTGCGGAGTCGAAGCAGACCTTCCTCTCCCTGTTTCAGCGAGCAGCGGAGGTAGTAGATCTTCTCCACGGAATCCCAGCAGCACGACGGCGTGGTGGTGGTGGTGGAGTAGAGAATTCTGCAGGGCTTCGCCTATGCCTGTGTATAAGAAAGGTGGAGGAGAGAGGCGGCAGAGATTGGGAGTTATGGGAGCAGGGGTGGAGGGGGCGTCCCTGCCCCTCTATTTAAGGGGGGTGAGGCGCCATGGGAGGGGGAGTCCTTGTAGGACTCCCCTTCCTCTAGGCCGGCGGATTGGGGAGTGGGGGGAGGAGTCCTCCTCCCCCACGAATCCGTGTCTTGACCCACCAGGACTCCTTGATCCCTTCCTTGGTTTTCAAGCAAACTCCAAGAAACCTTCCAGAACATTCCGGAACATTCCGAAACCTTCTAGAACCCTCATACAAATACTCCGGAACATTTCCTAACTCAGAAAATGATCTCCAATATATGAATCTTATTCTCCGGACCATTCCGGATCTCCTCGTGATGTCCCGAATCCGATCCGAGACTCCGAACAACATTCGGTCTCCAACGCATATTCCATATCTACTTAAAACAACTTCGAACCTTAAGTGTGTCACCCTACGGTTCATGAATATGCAGACATGACAGAGACACATCTCCTATCAATAACCATCAGCGGGACCTGGAGATCCATAATGGCTCCCACGTACTCAACGATGACTTCGTGATCGATTGAACCATTTACATATGAAACCAATTCCCTTTGTCACGCGATACTATACTTATCCGAGGTTTGATCGTTAGCATCTCCATACCTAGTTCTACCTCGTTACTGATAAGTACTCTTTACTCGTTCCGTGATATGTCATCCCTTGTGACCCAGTCACATGCTTGCAAGCTAACTAGATGACATTCCACCGAGAGGGCCCAAAGCATATCTATCCGTCATATGGATGGACAAATCCCAATCTTGGTCCATGCGCTTCAACACATACTTTCAGAATACCCAATGACACCTTTATGACCACCCAGTTACGAAGCGGTGTTTGATGTCATCAAAGTACCCATCCGGTGATGGTGATTAACACAACCTCATGGTCGAAGGATTAGGTTACTATGCATTTAAAAGCTTACAGCAATACGAACTTAATGACTTGATCTTTACGCTACGCTTACTATGGGTGTGTGTCCATTACATCATTCTCCTAATGACATAACCTTGTTATTAATCACATCCAATGTTCATGATCAGGAAACCATGATCATCAATTAATCAACAAGCTAGTTCAACAAGAGGCTTACTAGGGACTCTTTTATGTTTACAAAACACACATGTATTAGTGTTTCCTAATAATACAATTATAGCATGGGATGTAAACATTTATCATAAACATAAAGATATAATAATAACCACTTTATTATTGCCTCTTGGGCATATCTCCAACAGGATTATCCGGTCCAATGCGAAGGCCGGATTATCCGGCCTGGGGAAGAAAAGCCGCCCCAGTTCGGATTTTTTGGGAGAAAATCCGACCGGATACCGAGCGACGCGCCTTGGCTCCTTTTGTTCGAAAACTGGGGGCCGGATTATCTGGCCCTTGCGAAACCCGGATTATCCGGCCTGGGGAGGAAAAACCGCCCCAGTTTGGATTATCCGGGAGAAAATCCGACTGGACACAGAGCGACGCGCCTTGGCTTCCTTGAGAGATGAGGTAGGCCGGATTATCGGGCCCTTGGAGGGGCGAATTATCCCCCCCCGCAATACTTCCTACACACTTAGTACACATAAAAAGTCTTCATAGTATTGTTATCTAACACGCAAAACAAGGAAAACATGAAATGTTCTTTCACCTAGGCACTTTGGCACGCTGGGAAGCTCCTAAATCCTGAGCAGCACGCGAGGAAGGAATTGGTGGCCGGTGAGAAGGCGATGTCGCCGGAGCTACCGACGTTTCCTCCTGCATAGCCCGGAGGTCGGGGGCGAGCTGCCGGCGTTTCCTCTTTCACTGTTGGCGATCGATCAGGCTGGATACGGTGCAGATCAGGCTGGATACGGTGCGGATCGCTTCCGGCCACGCGCGCTTGGACCAATTCTATCGAGCTCTGTGGTACGCGGGTGTGGGACGGGAGGATTGGTTGACGATGCCGGAGATTGATACAAATTCTAGATCGCTGTTTCCGAAATCCGCCACCCGTCGAGCCGTCTCCTCCGCCTGCCCGTTTTTTCAGTCAGCGGGCTCCTCCAAAAGGGGTAGGGACGGATCTCCTCCAATCAGATTCTTTGAGGCGACGGCGGACCAAGGCCTTTTCCAGTGCGGCGGTTGTGATGCGGGGCTTAGACCAGAGCGGCGGCGGTGCAGCAGGTCCCGTCCAGTTCCTGCCACTGGAAGAGGATGGTGGTGCCGCCTACTGGGGATCGATCGGGTGGGGAGGAGAAAGAAAAGAAGAGGTTGACCGACTTGGCGGTGGCAGAGGCTGTTATTTGTCCGAACTAACAGGGGCAAAAACGTCTAATTGAGGCAGACGGAAAATTTTACCTTGTCGTATGTCCGTTGCACCAGGATTTTCCGTCTGCCTTAAAAGGACGATTTTGCCCCTGCCACTCCGAGATATTTACCACGTTGCCGTTGCTAAGTCAATCCCATCCCGCTGCTTCTCCTCCCCTCCCGACCTCCTCCCCGCCGCCGGAGCTTCTCCTCCCCTCCGCTCCTATTGCCCTCGCCAGACCTCCTCTCTCCATCGAGCTTCGTCCCCTTGTCGCTATTGCTCCGAGGTGAGGGCTCCCCGATTCATTGTCGGCTCCTGTCTTCTACGACCTCCCGACGTCCCTCATCTCCCGCGACCACCAGACAGCCGCCGGCAACGCATCCACCCTCGCCACGCCTACACAGATCAAACACGCCGTCGACCAGATTGGTGGATGGGACGTCGTTAAGGAGGCGAGCCGAGGGGCTCCAGCAGGCGGGGCGGGCGAGTGGAGGGGCTCCTGCAGGCGGGGCAGTGCGCACTGTCGAGCTAGGCAAGGGAGGCATGCTGGGCGAGGTCGGGGACGAGGGATTGGCGGGTTCGGCCAAGATCGAACATAGCCAAGCTAACCCAGATGGGGTCCTCCCATCCACGAACTTCCTTCCGATCCCCCGCCACCCTCACCTTGATCCATCTACCGGCGGCGTCGTCCTCTCTGTCTTGAGATCCGTCGGTGGATCCAAGGTGGTTGAGGTCATTTTCCCACCGGCAGGGAGGCGGAGGCCACCACTCAGCCTCACCCAATCTAGCGACACACGCCTGTAATCTTTGTCTGCGCCCGGAGGGCTGTTCCCCTTCCCGTCTTCCTGGACCACCCTACTAGCAACAGCGACATGGAGCTCGTCCAGGTCCTGGTGTCCTTTACAGGTGATGCTAGAGCCGGTTTTCAAGTTGTTATTCTTGAAGATGTTTTAACCTGATGCATCTCATTAAACTCACGACTACGGAGATGTATAGGATTGATGCAACTGTATCGGAATGAATTAGAATGAGCGGATGTTGTAGGCATATTGATCAAAGCGTGGTGCAAATTTGCAGGAAAGCGGAGGTCATGGAGTGTGTTTATCATGCTATTCTTTCTTGGCTGTTGTTGATCTACACTGCTTTGTTAGATCATGGTAAATAAGGTCGCTTCCACAGGCGCTAGGAAATTAATCTGGGTAGTTTTGTTAGTTTACATTGTAGTTTCCAGTCTTTTCTCTAGCATCGACGGAAAATTTGGAGTCGGACGCTTGAATAGTCCATTCAAAATGGGGCTCCAAGGCAGCGGACGCTTGTGCGTGTGGTGACTGACTAGCCTGTGTAAGCGGTGAGCATTGTACATTTCCTAAAGGTTTTGTATTTAGAGGTTTGGATGTTTTGTACAAGGGAATTTGTCCTGACTAATTCATTTCAACTCTTTCGGTGTTTTAGGCTGCCTGTTTCTTGTTATTTAATGGTACTAGGGTTATAATTCTGCTTATAAATTTGAACTGCTCTCATGACATAAAACTAAATGAAATATTTTGGTTTAATGTTTTTGTGATTCAGTTTTATTGATGGCGCATTCAAACCTAGACAAAGTTATGTTGGCTTGGTCTTTTTTGTTGGGTTTTAGTTTTATTGATGGCTTATTTAAACCTGGATGGACAAAACTATGATGGCTGTTTTTTTGGGGTTTCATTGTGAGAGATTACAGGGAGAGGTGATTGCGCAAGTGCTGGACGGAGTGACCATGTTAATGATGCTTTCCATGCTAAACTGTTTTGGAGCATGCTGCACGTCCGGCAGATCAGCTGGGTGCCATGCAAGTGGTGCTGGAAGCCGACTCACAATGGTTGATGATGGCATTGAACAGAAGAGAAGCTAACGCTTTAAAAAAAAGACGCTGATGCATGTTCTCTAGCGGTATTTCTATTCGTAATAAGCTTGTGTTAGACAGTCCAGCCCATGAACTTGGTCAATTTGGGTGGTCCCGTGATGTAATCAGAGGAGAGCTATCCTCTGGGAGTATGAGGTACCGTGTTGGTAGTCTCTTGGTCGTAATATCCCATTAATAAATCCTAGGCTTCCTAGAAAAAACTTCTTAAAAAGGATTTTGGATCTGATTGCTCCTTAGTTGAATTTGGAAAATGTAAAACCCAACCTGGACAAGAAATCAATGTTGTTAAAGACATTGGTCTATGTTAAGTATATTGGTTGAAATCTTCGCTGTTTCCTTTGACTGATAAATTAGCATTTTGATTTTTAGCATTGCATAGACCAGACTTTTCTCAGTTAGTAATATACTGCGACATGTTGTCCATCGGTACTCCTGTAAAACAATTTAGTGTGCACAAACTGATGTTACTTGTGACAATTTTGATTTTTTTCCTCTAGCAAAAGCTCATGCATATTGTCTATTTCTTACATGGGCTTGGTTTGTGATGCAGCAACACCAAAAAAAAAAATGACATGTCAACTGTGTAGTTTCACAATTAGGTACCATATCATTTGAGATTGTGTTAGCAGTCGAGTAGTTCCTGCTATACGTGGATCAGTGAGCCTGAGAGCTGACTTGGACTATGAAGAATTTCTTGCAAGTCGACAGCAGCAGGTTCCTGTCCAAAGTCAAGGTTTTTTGATCATTCTTAATCATTCACAAGCTCCATCATTCACAGAATTTTCTTGCAAGAGCCCCCTCTCCTCAAAATGCAGTTGTTTAGCAGGTGCATGTCCAAAGTCCTCTCCTCAAAATGCAGTATACACATAACTTTAAATCTGTCTTAGTTACCTCCAAGAAGAATAAAAGCAGTTGTTTAGCTTTGTATCCTGATAATAAAATAGACTTGGACAGTTAGCCTTAATGACTGATCTTCTAAATTTAAGAATTTTTTTATGTGTTGAGAAGTTATCGACCACGAGGAAGATTGTGTTTATACCTACCATCTGAATGGAGCCTGCCAGTATTAGGATTGCACGCTTGGCGGAAATTGGTAAATGACTAAAAGTTGTAATTTTTTATTGTGGAAATTGCTTGGTGAGTTTAATGAAATTGCTCATGAAGTTATAGTATTCAGTAGAAATGACCTATTAGTGTGGGGTTCTCTACTATATTGATTGACAATTACTAATCAATGTTCCATTCTCAATATTGGCTACACACAAATTAGCCTAAATTTGAAGAGCTCGAGTGTCATTAGTTGAAGTTTTGAGGAATGATCTATACTATTAAAAAGATTGCCCGTTCGTCGCACTAGGATTTTCCGTCTACCGTAAAAGGCTTTGAGATATTTACCCACCTTGCCATTTCTAAGTTAATCCCATCCCGCTGCTTCTCCTCCCCTCCCGACCTCCTCCTTAGATAAATTGTCCCGTAGCAACACACAGGCATTCTGCTAGTCTTTTTAATAGTATAGTTTTTTCTTATTTGAAAATATAATTTATTAGTTGAGATGCCTTGCCATTGTAGCAGTCGGTTGAATTTCATGGTACGATTGTAATTTTAGAGAAACTCTTTCAGGCTTAGAACCACCTTGCTTATAATAGAAACAACCATTTTTTGACTATTGTAGCAAAATTATATTACAATACTTATGCATATTGTTCCACTGTGATGCATGCCCCGACTTCTGAATGTCTTCTGTCAAAAAACTCCTGAATGTCAAGAAGTAAATTTGTTTATAACATGGAGAATAAAATCATATTACACTGCCTGACAACAATTCAAAGCAATCAGTCATACCATTTTTAATGGTTTTGTTAGTCCTAGAAATTACCAAAGCCAAGTTGACATTTCTCTTAAAAAAGCAATCTGATAATCTCTACTACCTAAAAATCTCTATCTCTATATATCTATTATCTATATCTATACCTAATAATAATAAAGTACGAATTGTTTCTTCTGGTCCAACATTTTTTTAGACCCTTTTGCCCTCCCATCGAAGTACGTAATACGTTAAATTGTCACCGGCCATGTACCGGTTCAAGTCCTTTTATTATTCAGTTTTTTATCCAGGCACGCAAGACAACAGCGGGGTCGTGAGCTGTGTTATGCGCCTTCCTCCGTCCCTAATTGATTCGTTGGCATTCGTGTAGTCCTAGAGCATCCCATGCGGCCCAGAACGATTTCCATCGCCCTTCCTCTTGGTCCTCTATACCTAATAATAAAAGACGAATTGTTTCTTCCGGTCCAATACTTTTTTGGCCCTTTTGCCCTCCCAACGAAGTACGTAATACGTTAAATTGCCACCGGCCACGTACCGGTTCAAGTCCTTTTATTATTCAGTTTTTTATGCAGGCACGCAAGACAACGAGGGGTCGTGAGCCGTGTTATGCGCCTTCCTCCGTCCCTAATTGATTCGTTGGCATCGTGTAGTCCTAAAGCAGCCCATGCGGCCCAGAACGATTTCCATCGCCCTTCCTCTTGGTCCTCCTTATGGACGTGTCTATTGTTTTTGGGCCTATTAATCTTCGGTGAGTAGTTTGTCATACAACTCCAGGAAACATCGATCGAATCAATCGAGAAAGCACAATCTCAATGCCCTTCGCTGGTGTGTATTGAATTAATAGTCCCACCTTGCCCCTTTAAGCCAAAATCTGCCAGTTTATATACTTTCACAAATTGGATGTCAATAAGCCAAGCAAAAGAATCTACATGAGATAGAACAGAACGGAGATGTCTGCGTCAGCCATCAAGGGTCGAGACTGTTGGAGCGTGGGAGCGATACGATTTGGGGAAAGAGGACGGAGAAAGACTATTGCGAAGAGGATAAGAACTGAACGCACGGTGGAGTGAAAACAAACGCTTCTTCGCGTCAAAAAAAGTTACATTCTTTTCCAATGGCCCCTCAAACAATCGCTTTATTTATGGAGCCAAGAGGAAGCCGGTAGTATAGATAGATGCACTACTCTTGGGTCTGCACCACTCCATTAATCATTGACACGATTTTTTCAGGAAATGCATCGAATTGTACAAATATAAATTATTCACCTTCTTAAACAGTCCTATGTTTTGATTTCTACGCTTTCAACGAGTACTTGAACAACATTTATGAGCCTGTTTTCCACCTGCATTGTTCTTTCATATGGTCTTTTCATATGTTTTCAACAAGTATTTTTAGTAGAAGTCATGAAATTCTTTATACCTAAAAACATTTAATAAATATTTATCCAATAATAAATTAAAGTGCTCCTCAAGAGCCATGGGACCGAGAAGCCATGCCCCCAAGCAGTGAGCAAGGCCTGTGGCTAGCGCTCGCTCGTCGATGACAACATGAGACCCGTGCAGGATGGCACAAGGCCAAGCAGTCTGCGAAGGTGTGCCACATGTGGAGCGGAACTAATGCGGGCGTGTCAACGAGGTGTAGCCGGCGCCACTTGGACAACGCAAGTGCCACTTGCAGTGGAGATACATCGATGACCCTGTGAATTGTCGTTGCCGCGTATAATGCTTCTTATAACACTCCTTCCTATTGGACATGTCCCTATAAATTATTCTGTAACAATCAACTCGCAACGCACGAGCACTTTTTGCTATATATATACTACATATACATATATACCTAATACCTAATAATAAAGTACGAAACGTTTCTCTCTTCGTCCGTCACAATACGCTTTCGTCTAACCGTCTATGCGCCTTCGTAAGTCGAACCGCTAGGTCTGTGTGTTTAGGTCCGTCCGTCGCGCAAGGTTTCCTTAGTCACAATTTTTTCATAAGCCAGCGAAACTTCGTATCTAATCGTACGCCAGAATAACTTCGTATGTGAACCGGTCAGCTAGCTCAGCAGAGCTTCCCGCATGACCCGATCGGACACTAGGACTCACATGCAGCGTATGCCTCTTGGCCCGGCCGAGCCTCCACGCACTCTTCCACACTAACGAATCCCAATGGAATATGTATGTGACAAGAATCCCAATGGAATATGTATGTGACGACAATGTCCTAATTCTACACGTAGTACATGCAATCAAAGTTTGTAGGGTATGAAATACAGCATATATACCATGGCTTGGCGCTAGGCGGGTCATGGAGTTTGTGGCTCGCTTAAATTCTCCCAGGAACTTTACTTATGTATAGTGGCTCTTTGAAAGATGCAAACGTCTATCAGGTGAAGCTAATCAATGCCTCCAGGCAGGTGTGTGTGTTGCTGGCGCAACTGGCGCTTTAGCAATTTCGGCCTGCTTGAGCACGCCATATCGTACACCTCTGCTCCGATAGACGATCACGAAAGCTTCACCGGCAGATCTGATGGTCATGCTAGAGTACATCGGGAAGGTCGTCGTCCAGCTCGCTTCGCTCGGGTCGACGCCGAGGCAACCGTACTTGAGCCGGCAGAGGATCTTCCTAGGCGCTTTCTTCTTAGGAAGCAGGCGGGAGAACTAGAAGCTGCCGTCGTCTCGGCCAGTGTCACCGTTACGGGACGAGGCCGCCCGGAGCAGCGTCATAGCGGTGGCCATCTGGCGATACAAGACAACCCAGGCTAAACCATCGGAACTTGCCACTACCAAAGCAGAGCAGAGGAACAGAGTTGTCTACTACTGCACCTCTATTACCCTGAGAGTTCAGGCACATAGTGCATGACACACTATTGCAAGCAAGGTGGAAACACACGCGCACATGCTGTGAGAGATTCGGGAGTGGTGGCTCCAATACCGGCCACAAGCTCACCATGTACCCCTACAGGGCACACACACAAGAATCCAGTGAAAATTCCATTTAGGCAAAAGGATCTCTACTCCACATTAGAAGAGATTAATGGTACGTAATCCTTCCCAACACCCACTTCGATCTCCTCAACACTTTCTTTTTTGCTTGCTTGCTTACACACATGTACGGCCAAATCCTCATGTGCTTGAATTATGTATGAATACGAAAGATTGTTTATTTGAATTTATGTGATACCGTAGAAACGCACGGGCTTTGTGCTAGTCTATACCTAATAATAAATGACGGATTGTTTCTTCCGGTCCAACAATTTTTTAGACCTTTTTATCCTCCCACGAAACCACATATTACCCATAACTGCCACCGCGTGCCACCGCGTATGTATATGTATTGTATTTGTATACCCCGCTTAAATCCCCACGATCCAAAGGATCCGATACAGCTTCGAACTAACGTCCAACACGGCAACAGAGCGCTAGATAAAAGGAAATGAAGCGCACCATGAAACCCTCGCCCGCCCCAACTTCCTACAGCCGCCTCCATCCAATGTTGCTTTTCTCCGTACGGACGACACTGCCCCGTGCCTTCCTCGACCACGTTGACGGGAACAGAGCACGGGAAGGACCAGTCGGTGGTGGTTGTCGTTGCCGGTGGGGAGAGAGGTGTAGGAGGTAGGATCATGAGTAGACGATGGTTGTCGTACTCATCGGTGGTGGCTGCAACATGCGTTAAGCTGCAGATCCCAGCTACGAGGATTGGCCGGATCAGATTCTACCTTTTTGTTGAAGCAGATTTTAGCATGGAGAGAAGACCTAGCGTGACGGGAGATGATGAAGAGCGGTAGTAGGGGACTTTAAACGATGCAGGAGAGATCTTTTCCACCGACGATTTGTTTCCTATCCTAATCTGGATGGTTAGACAGAGGTCATGTTTTCAGCTCATGATCGCGACCGGCATTGGAGTAGATTTGTTGAACATAGCATCCATGTTTCATGAATGTTGGAGGCGTCGAACAAACAATTCCTGAACATCAAGATTCAAACGCGGGCCTCACAGTGGCCCTGCCGCATGGAGCTTCGGACGTCACCGGCGGCGTCTAGATGAATTAGTATGCACACGATGCCGCGATCCTGGCCGTATGCATCAGCGATGAGGTACCACCAAACCAGGTGGATCGACCAGTTCACGAGGAGGTGACGATTCAATAAGGCTCCGAAGGTCATAGAAATCTAGAAAACGAGGGCAGACGGTTTTGATTCAAAAACCAACAACAACGGGAGGCACACTTCTTTTTCTTTAATCTGAAAGTTTGGCTACGAATATCTTGAATGATCCAAGTTTTCTTCAATTCATCATCCAAGTTGGTAGTGCAAGCTGGAGTTTGTCACTCGATGCATATCTACCGTATTATACAAGTTTGTTCATGCAGGTAAAGAGTTAATTTCATCTTCAATTTCTATATTAATTCATTTTGTTTAACTCTTCCTGGAACTGGAACATCTAATAATCAGAGAACATGCATGTTCCGTAATATGACTGGCCAGTTGATACAAACTTGATTTACTTGCATGTATCAGCATACCTAATTTTGCCTACATGTACTGAGAAATGTAAACATATGAAAAATCCATGATATTTCAAATAACATCTCCAGAAAAACACATGGGCTTTAAAAAAAATCATAAGCTTTGCTGTTTCTTTCTTAAAAAACATTGTACTTTCTTGATATTTCTAAATTTCATTGGATTTGTATACTTTTTTCTTTCAAATATTATACTCCTTCTATTCACAGTTCATAGGAACGAAAGCCTTAGCGAAATTACTCTGCAACCCTGTTAATTGCAAACGAAGAGAGTAATAAGAGTTCAGATTTTTTAGATCAGGGGCTAGGCAAGACAATGAAGAAGGTAATCGGAGTAGGAGAGAAATCTGTGACAAAAAAGGTTATAACAAATTAAATACATTACCGTAACGACATGATGCAGTTAAAAAGTACAATACACATGTATATTGTCACACGTGTTTGCAAAAAAGAGTAAATCGTTCCTTCGTAGCAACGCACGTGTACTTAGCTAGTATACCTAATAAATGACAGATTGTTTCTCCCGGTCCAACACTTTTTTGGACTGTTTTACCCCTGCTGCAGAACTTAATTACTAAGGCTGCCACCACCAATTCGAACTGAATGATTTGTATTGTACAAGAGCCGTGCGCAGAGAGGATGAGACGGCTTCTTATCCCTACGTGGAACGAACGTTATCATGGCGGCGGCGCCGCATCGATGACGACAGAACCGTATCATCTCCGCGTCGCGCTTAGCCGTCCGACCGAGGCGGAGGTCTTCGATTCCAACCGGAAGCGACGACATGAAGCTCACCTGATGACTGCCGACGAGCAGATTCTCTCCCTCGATGTCGATCCTGACGAATTCGTAAGTATTCCCCCACCCGTGCCCCTTCCTATACCATCCCCCACCAACTCAATCTTGATGGGAGCATCCCTACCTACCCCTGCACTCTACTCTATCTTCCTTCCCCCATCTCGATCTTGACGGGAAGTAAAGGCCGCCCATCTCGATCTTGACGGGAGCATCCCTCCCCACCCTGCCCGCTACCCCCTCCTCTATTTTCCTTCCCCCATCTCAATATGATCTTGACGGGCAGTGAAGGTCACTTCTTTGGGACGAATTCAGGCAGTGGGATTGTGAGAAGGGCGACCAATTTTGGCGAGAAGCGAGGTCATTCAACCTGCAGCGACCTGCAATTTACTCCCCGTGGTCCGTCGTTCTCTCCTGTTTAGGCTTAAATTCAGTCTGATGTCATGGCTGGTGTATGTAGTTGTGATGGCTTAGTTTGGTTAGAACCGTGTGATCCCTTTTGCCTCTAGAGCTAGCTGAACTATTATCTACCGGACTAACCCACTCACTCGATTTCTTGGATGGATTGCAGTATCGGGTTATGCCTAGGAATATTTAAATGGAAATTGTTTTTTTGCTACTTAGTCCTCATAGCTTACATCTTTGCTCTCAATATTCACTGATGAGCTTTATTAATGGATGGAGTTGTAACTCTGAAGGTATGTCAAGATGGTGAATGACGGGATGCAGGAGTTCTTCGTCGAATTCAAGACGATTTGATTCATCAGTTCTCTAGAGCAAGGCTGCAGGGGGTCAAGTGCGTGATGGCTGGAAGAAGGCGTACATGAGGTTCACCTGCAGCACGGGGGATGCCAAGGGAATGAAGATGGTCTCCAAGTCATAAATTTATACACTGAAAGTCTACTCTGCTATTGGCTATTGTAGGTTAGCTTGTTATAGACTGTATGTGGTTGTTGTTAGATTTTTGTTTCTGAAGCTTGGACAATGAACAAAAATAAGATGTACTATATCACGGGTTAAAAAGATGTAACTTCTATATTGTTTTGATATTGTTCTGTCAGTTTTCTCGACGATGTTAGACAACTGTGAACTAATTAGTCTGAACACAAAATAAATCTCAAAAATATGTTGCTTCTTTCTCTGTAGTATAGAGTGATGGCCTTGAAATAGAGGGCATTGCCCATAGGCAAAAAAAAAAAAAAAATCTGTATAGTAGTAGTTTGTCTCATTGAATTTAAAATATGTGTTATCATCTTGATTGCCAGTATTAGATTTGTGAAGTTGACATTTGACAGTTTCTCAAGCAGCAAAAGTGAAGACGAAACATTCCCAGATGCTCTATGGATCAAAGGTTTACAAGATTTTTTGAGGAGGGAATATGGAAAGTATACCTCTTTCATAATATTGTAGGAACTGTGATAGAACAAGAATGGTTTCACTACCCAGACTAGAGGACCTATTAAAAATCTCGGTGGCCGGTACCTCCACCTGTTTTCGCTTCTTCAGATACGGCAGCCCGACCAGATCCAACAACACCAACCACAAGGTATGTGCTTTAACATCGAATCAATTCATCCATTCCCACACCAAGGTACTGTTTTAGCCAGCTCAATCGTTTCTGGCAGAATTATCCCCCGATTAAAAATAAATCATAGGTTGTAGCTGATGGATTAGTTGTCTTTTGCTTGCAGCTGCTTTCTTCTTTTGTAGGTAGTTGAGCTACTTTAGGTGGTCAGTTACAAAAACGTCCGTGTATGTAAATTTAGATGACAATCTGTGAAATTTATTCAGTCATTTCTGGTCGTAGGTAAGTTCAGAGTAGTAGAATAATGTGAAAGAGCATAATAGATTCAGAGGAGGTGCAAGATGCAAAGTGTCCTCTGATAGGATTGCTCCAGTTGTCTTGCGTCTGAGATTTTATACCTGCTTTTTTTTGCAATCACGCAAGTGACCTACATACGTTTATCATCAAATAAATTGGTATTTTGAGTTAATGAGATGTTACGCGCAGAAAAAAGATTATGAAATATTGACATGCGACGTGTGAAACATGGAGCCTTTTCATATCGACAACATGATCTATGATGTCTAGCTATATGCTACATTCTTTGAATTTGTCTTAACCCTGAACGTACAGAGCTAGCAGAATGTTGATATGCATGTGTAACTAAGTTACGTATCATTATCTACTATATATTTTGGGTGATAATTGGTTTACTTACCCGCCAACATTGTGTGACCATTTCAAATCTATAATACTACATCTATATATAATATTAAAAGGAGGACTATTTCTTTTTTCCTCCGCCCAACAATTTTTTTGTCCAAATAAACTGGCCTCCACCCAAAAAAGAGGGCCTGAAAAAATCAATGAGCATGTTGGGTACCCCTTTGCCTCGCTTATTACCTTGCTCTTAGTAGGGCTGGGTGACACGCAGTTCTAGACGACAAAGATTCGAGTTGGAGAGTCGAGCTTTGGCAATAACAGGCATATATACCCTATGAGCTCCATGGAAACATTTTAACATTATATCTCCCGTTGCAACACACGGGCACTTTTTCTAGTACTACATAAAAAGAAGGAAATGTTCCGTTTCCTAGCACCAGCAGCCGTTTCGCTCCGTCTTCGTCCAATCTCCTAGGTAACGCATCGCTCATCTTTTTTTCCCACTAGAATCCCGTAGGCAGTTTCCTTTTCCCTTTTCCCCTTGGAACAACGTTGCGGCCGCCCCTACCATGGGCCTGTTCGTCTGCGGTACCAAAGTTCGCAGGCCAGCGCATGGCGGTACCTAAGTTGCTTGAAATTACCGCGTTTCGAAAAGTTGGGCCGCCAACTACTGAGAGGGGCCATTTCGAGGCAAACTCATCTCACCCCTGCTAAATTCAAACATTCCGTTAAACCGCCCCATGAAGTAGACGGTCGGGACCCTCATGTCGGTCATCTGTCCGTGACGCGGGCGCCAACGCGGCAACCTCTTAGGCAAATCGAGCAGCTAAGTGGATTGGATGCATTGACCAATTTCACAAATCCATTCCTAGCTTTCCTTTAGCACCGGCGGCGTCGGAATCCACCCTCCAGGCAGGACGATCCCTTCAGACATTTGACTTTCGGGGCCAAGTTGATGCGCCCAGTCGCTGATACCGAGCTCCAATGGCGCATGCCGTAGCCGCCGTTGCGAGGCTCTAGCCCGCCTTCACCGCCGACGAGCCGAGCAGTTCGGAGGATGGCAGATCCTACTATCAAGAAAGAAGAAGTTCTGGCTACAAGCGGGTGAGCTACCCTTCTCTTTGCTATTCGCACTAATTATAACTGCTAGCTGGCTACTGAATCTCAAATTGTTTGTTAGCCCAACGCTGGCAAACATATTTTGTCCACAGTTTTCTGTCAAGTGGGATCTGCGCGGACCCCCCTTACCTGGTTACTATAGTCCTCTGCAGGTATGACTCTAAGGGCAAGTGGTATGGACACCATTGTTTCACGATAGAAGAAGCGCATGCGCAGATCTGCACTATATCAGGTATGGTTGCTGCTCTGTGTAATCATGTTGAATTATGGACGAAGCAGATAGCAAAGTTCAGCTTCATGAATGAACGTGGCATCATGGTTCCTATAACGTGTGACATTCAGCTAATTGGGTTGATAAAAAGGTATGCTTCGGCTGCCATGTTTGAGCTAAAATGTGATGTACTAGATGTGGAAGCTGCTGCAACTGGGAGTCGCCCTTCTATTCTTGGACATGGTGGTTGCTCGAACCCAATTAGCTCCTGATAAGTAAAGGTCGCTTGGGGTTCGCATGTTTGTGTTGAATTGTAATTTTTGTTTTATTTTCTCTGTAGATATTGGGCAGTTATGCAACAGTCTTGTCTCTTTGACAGGAAGCGTCGCAAGGTTAGAAACATGACTTCCGGGTCAGTCATTTTGCTGTCCGAAGAAATTAAAAACGAGTGGAAAGATGATGCTGGACATGATTCTGGTGCCCATTGTCCCGGCGATGCAGAGTACGTGAAGCTAAGAAAATTATCATCGAGGAAGAGGAAGAAGACAGGAAATGAAGAAGCCAGTGGACGTGAAGGCTTGGCACCCAGGCTACGGAAGAAGGCTGCTGGCAATGAAGATGTATAGTAATGTGTTGAACTTGAACCTATATATGTAATTCTGTTAAATTCTGGAGCTCTGTGTGTGGCACGTTGCTGGGCGAAACAATCTACCCACGTTCTCTGAGTAAAATGTACCGCGACTTAGGGTTTGGAAACACCCAAGTTAGTAGTTGAATCCGAAATTGTGATTGTGCCACTGCTATCTGAAAACAAGGATCCACTGGTTCCATGATTGCTAAGGGGCATGAGCTCTCCAAATATGACATAATGTAAGTGGCACATAAATAAATTATTTAAGCTGCCACACTCCACGAAGCAGCAACTTATTTCAGATGCTGCACAACGACGTGGCAACATAAACAACAATGTTCTCACCGATAATGCCCAGATGAGGAGAAAATTGGTACCACTTTCTGGTCTAATCTTGAGCCCGTCTATCTCACCGCCTCTCTGCTCCTGCATCTCCTGCATCTGGCGAAGCTCCTGGATCTCCAGTAACCGGGTGTATGTGCTTCCACTTTATAAATTGTGGTTGTGCCATTTGCATGCGGCCAAATCCACGTAGATTATGTTTAAACAAACCACCAATGTCAGAATACACTAGTATAAAAGGGGTCTTTGGTCCACGGTCACGTTCCCAATCCGGGACAGAGATCTAAATTGAGGCAGAAATTGATCTAAATAACAAATTCTTCCACAAATTAATCGAGACAGAGATCTAAATCGAGACATTTCATTAATTCAACCACAAATTCTTCTAAACAAAGGTGCGATTTCACATCCTACATTAATTCAACCACTAGTCAACAATTTCACTTCCGCTGCCGCTGTCCTCCAAGCCGCCGGCTTCCTCGTCGTTGTCGGACGAAACCTCCATGATTTTCGTATTGTTCGCGAGATGGAGCACCTCTTGCGGCGAGCGGCGGCGATGACGGTGTACTTGGTCCGTCCAGGGACGGACCAGAACCTCTCCCGCCCTTCTCGGTTGCGGAGATCCCGGTGCACCACGCGCCCGTAAACGATGTGGTTGTCAATCTTGGCCTTCCGTTCCTTCTTGAACAGCGCCGACCAGTACGGGCTGGCCGCCGCGTACCGGGGCAGCGCCCTCTTCCACGCGGGCATCTGGCAGCGGAACGCCGCGATTTCGCTCTCCATCACGGCTCCGCCGGGGACGAGCAGCGGAGCCACCGGCACCCCCGTATAGCTGATGCGCCATCCATGGGGCACCATCGCGGCCGGCGGCACGAGGATGTCGAAGTGCGCGAACATCACCGCCTCGTAGAAGTTTAGCGAGGGCATCTCCATGGAGGCGCGGTGGAGATTGGAGAGGAAGCGAGGGGTGGACGACGAAGCGATGACGCTGTGGAGATTGGAGAGGGCGAGAGGATGGGCGACGAAGCGACGCGCTGTGGCGCCTCCTATTTGTACACGAGGACGACGAAGCGATGGGCGGAATATCCAAGGGGCATTGGTCAGACAAAAGGAAGTAATGCAGGGTTAAGACAGATTAACGGGCGACCAATTTTTTTACTCCTAGGACTCCGGGGCCAATAGTTCAGACCGCTAGGTCAACAAGTACAACTATTGCAACTTAAAAAAGGCACGGAGCTTAAGCTAAATAGAACTAGTTATCACACATCTCCTTGATCTTCCTAATCTTAGCCCAATGCGCATCTTCCTGTGAGAGCAAGGATCGAATCGTCTGCTCCTTCCTCTTAGCATCTTCCTTGCACAGCTTCAATTGTTTCTCTGCATTTTTCCTCATGCACTTGTCAATACTTGTAGTTGTGAACTGCAGGACTTTGGCCTGGTGAAGATTCTTCCTTGCTTGAGTTAGTTCTTGCTCTACTTTAGCCTTCAGGGCCCACGCCATGTCCCTCTCCTTCTCGACTTGGCTAAGCTTGTCTTCCACCCACCTGAGATCTCGCTTATGCTTGGTCGTGTCAATTGGTTCCCATAGCTTCATCTCAACACTGTCAAGAAGTGAGCTGAATGCGGATTCTTTCAACTCAACAGTCATTTCCCATAGTTTGTCCAGCGTTTTCTGCATCGATTTGGGCCACTCTGGATCTACCCATTTGACAACACCGCAACTTCCGCCTCACATCATTGCACGATGTCCTTGACACCGTAGAAACCTCCTGCATGCGTTTCGTCCTTCGAACACTACAAATTTAGCGGGCATATATCCATGTTTACATACTAGAAGACTGTAGTCATCCGCTAAACCGTGATAGTTGGCGTCATACATCATCTGGTTGGCCTAATACATCATACGTGCATGAGTAAACAGAGTAGATCTAGCTCAAAAAATAGATAACTGGCCACGGATGATAGAGATAGAGATGAGACGACTCACATCGAAATCACCGTCCCTGTCGTCACGACGCGTTTCCTCGCCGTCTCCCCTTGAACCCATGGCGAGAGGGGAGGGGGGTGGCTGCCGGAGAGGGGATTGGGATGGAGGCACCGTCGGCTTGTGGCTACGGCAGGATGGGAGTGAAGTGGGGAAAGTGGCTTCGAGGGGAAGGAAGAGAAGTACGGGGAGGAAGAGAAGTAATGGGGACGTGACACTGGGATATATGGCCCACTCAACTCGTGAGTCGTGACACTCGCAACAAGGGATCCCCGGGTGTTGCCAGTTTGTCCAGAGCAAGCATGGCCAATCATGCTGCAGAACAGACTACTCGCGGATCGATATCACGAAAACCATCCCAATCGTCCAAGCGCCCTGATCGAACGGTATGTAACAATCGTCAAGCAGAACAACTATGTTAGGGCATGCCTTCTATAAGACTTGGTCTAACGCTAAGGTTAGGGCTCTCCTAAGGTTAATTAGGATCCATATGTGGTTTATGAAAAGAACACGCATCCAATGACACTAGTGAATCCATATGTGGTTTGTGAGAAGAACACACATGCAATGACACTGGTGGATCCATGTGTGGTTTATGAGAGGAACACACATGCAATGACACTGGTGATATGTGGTTTGTGAAAAGAACAGACATGCAATGACACTAGGTGTAGTTCATGGGAAGAACACACATGCAATGACACTGGTGGATCCATGTGTAGTTAATGAGAAGAACACACATGCAATGACACTGGATGTGGTTCATGATATGGTTTGTGAGAAGAACACACATGCAATGACTCTAGTTGTGGTTCATTAGAAGAACACACATGCAATGACACTGGTGTATCCTTATGTGGTTTGTGAGAAGAACACACATGCAATGACACTGGTGATATGTGGTCTGTGAAAAGAACAGACATGTAATTACTCTAACTATGGTTAACGAAAAGAGCAGACATGGAATGACACTGGTGGATCCATGTGTGGTTAATGAGAAGAACACACATGCAATGACAATGGGTGTGGTTCATGATATGGTTTCTGAGAAGAACACACATGCAATGACTCTAGCTGTGGTTCATGAGAATAACACACATGCAATGACTCTAACTATGGTTCATGGAAAGAGCAGACATGCAATGACACCAGTGGATCCATGTGTGGTCTATGAGAGGAACACACATTCAATGACTCTAACTATGGTTCATGAAAAGAGCAGACATGTAATGACACTGGTGGATCAATGTGTGGTCTGTGAGAGGACCACACATGCAATGACTCTAACTGTGGTTCATGAAAAGAGCAGACATGCAATGATACTGGTGGATCCATGTGCGGTTAGTGGGAGGAACACACATCCAATGACACTGCTGGATCCATATGTGGTTTGTGAGAAGAACACACATGCAATGACACTGGTGGATCCATGTGTGGTCTGTGGGAAGAACACACATGCAATGACTCTAGATGTGGTTCATGAAAAGAGCATACATGCAATGACACCGGTGGATCCATGTGTGGTCTATGAGAGGAACACACATCCAATGACACCAATGGATCCTTATGTGGTTTGTGAGAAGAACACACATGCAATGACACTGGTGATATGTGGTCTGTGAAAAGAACACACATGCAATGACATTGGTGGATCCATATGTGGTTTGTGAGAAGGACACACATGCAATGACACTGGTGGATCCATGTGTAGTTCATGGGAAGAACACACATGCAATGACACTGGTGATATGTGGTTTGTGAAAAGAATAGACATGCAATGACTCTAACTGTGGTTCATGAAAAGAGCAGACATGCAATGACACTGGTGGATCCATGTGTGGTTCATGGGAAGAACACGCATGCAATGACACTGGTGATATGTGGTTTGTGAAAAAAACATACATGCAATGACTCTAACTGTGGTTAATGAAAAGAGCAGACATACAATGACACTGGTGGATCCATGTGTGGTTAATGAGAAGAATACACATGCAATGACACTGGGTGTGGTTCATGATATGGTTTGTGAGAAGAACACACATGCAATGACTCTAGCTGTGGTTCATGAGAAGAACACACATGCAATGAGTCTGGTGTATCCTTATGTGGTTCGTGAGAAGAACACACATGCAAGGACTCTAGATGTGGTTCATGGAAAGAACACACATCCAATGACTAGCTGTGGTTCATGAGAAGAACACACATCCAATGACACTGGTGGATCCATGTGTGGTCTGTGAGAGGATCAAACGTGCAATGACTCTAACTGTGGTTCATGAAAAGAGCAGACATGCAATGACACCGGTGGATCCATGTGTGGTCTGTGGGAGCATCTTCACTTCCAAGTTCTGGGAAAGTTTCCAAAATGCTTTGGGAACAAAGTTGAACTTCAGCACAGCTTACCACCCTCAGTCGCAAGGACAAGTTGAAAGGATCAATCAGATTCTGGAAGATATGCTCCGTGCTTGCGTCATCTCTTTTGGCATGAAATGGGAAGAATGCCTTCCTTATGCTGAGTTCTCTTACAACAACAGCTTCCAGAAGAGTCTAAAGATGGCACCATTTGAGGTTCTCTATGGCCGCAAATGCAGAACTCTGATTGGTTGGTCGAGCGCAGGCGAAAGAACATTGTTTGGCCCCGACATTGTAACTCAAGCGGAGGAGAAGGTTCACATCATTCTTGAAAACCTGAAGGTTGCTCAAAGTCGCCAGAAGAGCAACTATGACAGAAAGCACACGGACATGGAGTATGTCCCTGGTGATCTCGTTTACCTTCGTGTCACTCCCATGAGAGGCACGCACCGGTTTGGTATCAAAGGAAAACTGGCTCCTAGATACATCGGTCCTTTCAAAGTTCGTGGAAGAAGAGGAGAAGTCGCTTATGCTCTTGAGCTCCCTGAAAAACTCAAGGTCCATGATGTTTTCCATATCTCTCAACTCAAGAAGTGCTTCAAGGATCCCGGCAGGACCGTGGACCATGAACTCATCAATCTCCAAGAATACCTGTCTTATCAAGAACACCCCACAAAAATCCTAGAAGTCGCAGAAAGAAAGACTCGCAACAAGTCTATAAAGTTTTGCAAGGTGCAGTGGTCGCACCATTCCGTTGATGAAGCCACTTGGGAACGCGAGGATGAGCCACCATTCCGTGCTAAGTATCCTACCCTCTTCATGTCTTCTTCTTCTTCCTAGAATCTCGGGGCGAGATTCCTGTTTAGTGGGGGAGAATTGTAGCATCTCATCTGTCTAACAGCTGTAATGCTACATGGTCTAATAATAAAATGCTACTTCCTACATATAATTGTTGCATCATAATTATATCATGCTCATGTCATCATGCCACCTTGCATTTGAGCATCATGTAAAACCCTTTTTCTTTTGGTTCTTATCTCATATGCATTCTTAATTGTATTTTGCCTCTTGATATATTGTATTTGGATCTTGATAAATGCTTGATGCCCAAGTTGAGTTGGGGGCATATCTTTTATTAACTCCACCACCTTCTTGTCAACACCCCTTTAGTCCACCACCCTACTATGCGAGCTTTGCATTTTATTTGGGTTTACCTCTAGCTCATGTGGGTTGGGATGGATCTACTTCGAATTCCACATGTTTCCATGTAGGCCTCATGTGGTTTTCACATTGTTGATATGTGGAGAGCCACATGGCCACCTCTGCATGTTTTGTGAGTGGAATCCCTTGTCAAGCCTCCTTATGGATTATTTTGAATGTATACTCATGTTGGGATATTTTGAGGCTATTAAGCATCTAGTGGAACATACACACTAGCAAGTTCAATTATATTCAAATATGGGCATCCTCCATCTACTCCACATGGAACATCCACCTTAATTCTTTTGGCTTGGCCTTAGATCCGTATTTTTTGGAATGCATGTGAATAAATGCCATGAGACTTACTATTGTTTTCACAAGGATAAACATGGCATTTATTGATTATGCATGGGCCATGCAAGATCACCACCATCTCCTTTTCTTTGGTTTTTCTTGGATTTTTGAGTGGATCATGGTCTTTTGGGGATCAAGCCAAGTGTGCCGTTTTCTTTTTCTCCACCATTCTTAGGGCACTTCCATTTTTGTTTTGTTGAGCCCTAGGGCATGCATATACAAGTGGAGTCTCCTTTTCTCTTAAACTCACCCTCACCATCTTGATCTTTTCTTTCCTTGCCATGTGCACCAAAAACCCTAAACATCTCTCTCTATCTCTTCTACCTTCACCATGTGTTCAACAAAAACTCACTCACCCTCACCCCATCTCCTTTTCACCTCATGCTTGATCTTGTTAGATCATATCAAAACCCTAAACCCCAAACCTACCCTAGCCCTAACTCACACCCTAACCACCCTTCCTAACTTCGGCTGACACCCCTACCCCCTCTCTTTTCCACCCTAGACGCAACCACCACCTGGTTCGGTCCCATCCGAGCCACCCCCTTGGCCATGCCACCCACTTGGCCATGCCACCCCCTCTAGCCCTAGCCAAACATCACCCCCTCTCTGTTCTTCTCCCCCGCTGCCATGCAGACCCCACCGAGGCTCCCTCTATTTTCCTCTGTCCCCAACTACAGACCCAACCCTTCTGAGCCGTGCCCACTGCGTGAGAAGGAGAAGGAGGAAAGGGAGCACGCCACCTTTTCCACCCCGAGCCCCATGTGCTCCCCTCTCCCCTCAGCCTTATCCACCCCTCCCCTCTGCCTTGCGTTACCCTAGATCCACCCAGGGCCCTGCCCTTCCCCCTCTCCTTCCCCACCTACCGCTACCCCTCTCTCTTCCAACTTTGGCAGCCACCGTCGGTTTTCCTCTCGGCCACAGCATACCAGGAGGCGGGCGTGGTGTGTGGGCTGTCGAGGAAGGCCACGAGGACCCCGGCATCGCCCCTATCCACGCCGTCGAGGAGGAGGAAGCCCCAGACCTGCTGCACGACGTCGAGCCCGACGAAAACCCTAGCTCGTCGTCCTCCTGCTTCGCCGTTGCTCTCCTGCGTGCCCAGCCGATCCAACGCCACCAACCTCCCCGCGGTGAGTAGACGTACCCCCTGACACCCTCTCCTTGTCCTGCTCTTCCTGTACGCACGGATCTCTCCGTCGAACGCTCTCAGTGCACCGTCGTTCGCAGTTGCTCTCCGTAGTTGCACCGCAGTAGGGTCATCTTGCCGCGCCACGTTTACCCAGCACCAACCCCCTGTTAGCCTAGTGGTCGCCGCCGCCTGCGCGCGCGCTCCAGATCGCGGGATCGAGCCCCGCCGCGCTCTGTCCGCGCCTGCTTTTTCGTCAGGCAACAGCGGGAAGAACAACAGTGCAGCGTGGCTTCGCCCGGTCCTTTTTTGTTTACCCCTTGCACTTTTTGCGGCTCAACCCGCGCTTCCCCTGGTCCCACCTGTCTGCCGCTATGTGTCTTTTACAGAAACGCACCTGGGTTTTGTCCCGCCATCACAAGCATGTCCCCGTCCGCGTCACGTGGCTGCGCCCGGTTCACGCGCCCACTTGTGGCCCTGCGGCTGCCATGGCCCCACCCGTCATTCGTTGCGGCTGGATGAACACGCGGTGAGGAAAGTCCACCGCGCGTCGTTTTTGCCAGATCAGCGCGACCCCACTCGTCAGCGGCTGTGGCTGGCTGCCCCTGGGTGCAAAAAGTCTCGGCTCTTTCTCTGTTTAATAAAAAATAATTCCAGAAATTGTTTAATCTGTTTTAAATCCAGAAATTAATAACTTTTTAGTAATAAATCCAAATAATACAAATGATATATGTTTTTGAATCAGAAAAATGTGAGGATTTCAAATATGTCATCCAAAATAATGTTTGACTAATTTAAATTTTCGAAATTGTTTAATTGCAATAAAAATGCGTTTTCTTAATTAATTAATAACTTTAATTCTATAACTCCAAATTCGAAAAATAATATGTCTAAATCGATCAGCGCGACGGGCCCGTTCTGTTTATGCATTCCATGATATGAGTTGAAGCATGCATCATGTCATTATTAAAAATCAAAACTGTTTATGGCAATAAAACTTGACTAAATAAATAATAAAATGATTTATTCTTGTCCCCACACCTCACCCTTGCCATGCTACATTATTGCCATGTAAATTATGCATCATACATCATGGCATGCTTGTTTGCTTGTCGCATTTTATTTATATGCTTGTGCACTTTATTTATGTTGGCCTTTGTTTGTTTGGTTCTTCTTTCGAATAGACGCCGAGCATGGGAAATATCAGGAATCCCAGGAGTACTACCCAGATCCGTCTCTCGCTTCAACTGAGCTTCCAGGCAAGCACTACCACATGCTTGCATACATATAGTACCTAATGCTTCTATCTTATTCTTGCATCATTGAGTCGCGATTGCATTAAATTGAATCCCAAGTACTGCATAGCCTTTACTTTTAAACCCCACCGAAGCTTGTTCCTCCATCCTATGAGCCATTACTGTAGGAGTTGTTTGAGCCATGCGAGTCGTAGAACAATATGTGTAGGGGATGTGAGTGTCTGATGGATAACGAGGCACCTAAACAACTTAACATGAGTAGTAATGGGATAACTAATGAAAGTGGCACCTGTGAGCAATATCTGTTATTTGGTTTTTCATGCTCAATTGTGTCCCGTAGGACCCCGAGTACTTGATTCCTGTTCCTTGACTATTCGCACTATCCACATCCAGGAGGCCTTATGGACCCTCCTGAGCCAGAGCTTGATTCATTTCTATTTCTTGGGGCCACAAGCTAGTTTGGGGTTTTATTTACTATCCTGTACTTATGCCATGTTACTGTTTTATTAAGATTGTGCATGGAGCACCTGTACTATTTAGTATTGCAGAGTGTTTTCGGGGTATCGACAAGCCCAGTCACATTTTCGGGTTCCCAGTCGATTGTAGCCATTGGCGCAAACCTTGGGTCCGCCTCGGAGTCGGCAAACTTCGTTGCGGGTAGCTTAATGGGGTGGCCCCCTGAAATATTTTACGAATCCTATGATCGCTTTGTCGTGAATGCCTCGTTGGGTTTTGAGTTGGTTTTTCCGAGGTTGATCGAGTGTGTGTTGCTATTTGTGCACCCCTGCAGGGTAAACCTTTCTGAAAGCCGTGTCCGCGGTTATGGACGACTTGGAGCACAGTTTCTCGATCATAGACAAGTATAACTAAAGTACCGCTTTTATTTTGACTAAATACCTGACTAGTAAATAGTGCAATGTTCACGGAATGGTCAATAAAACTGCCAACGGATGGGTTGTTCATCCGCTTTCTCGTTGGTAAGCGAGAAGGAGGATGGATCTATTTCTATATACTATTATAACCATTTTTCTAATTAACGTACATCCGTCTATCTTTGGTTAGGCGGATGGTTAACGAGTATCTATAGACTTGTTAGTTATTATCCTTTGCTGCAATTGCGTCACCTGAGGTATATGTCCCCTTTAGAGGCATAAAGACTTGCTGAGTACCCCTAGGGTCTCACACAATAAATTGTTTGATTCAGATGAACAAGTGTATTCGCAAGATGGATACTGGGTGGAGGAGACAGATGATGTTGGCAACGATCACGCGCTGTTGAGATTCCGGGGATGGGGATCCGCGAGATCTGTGGGCGGGATGTGCTTACTTATGTGGCATCTTATGCCGATTTGCTTCTTATCCGTACTCGGATCTTGTTTCCCGCTTCCGCTTGATACTCTGATGTTTGATGTATGAGGAGCTATCCTACACTATTATCTCTATCTAGGATATTTGGATCTTGCCGTATGGCGTTGCAATATTTCTATTTCTTTTAGATGGTATGTCTCTGAGAACTGTTGTAAGGTAGCTTGCATACATACTCACTTGTGTATGTATTTGATCTCTTCGCCTGTTGCCTACGTCGCCCGCTCTTGTCCCGATGTTCTTGGAAGTGGTTAGGACGGCCGACGGGTCTACACGTGGGTGGTTCCTAGGCCCCCGCTGTACTATTTTAACCACTTCTGGTTCATCCAGGCTCGAACTTAGAGCGTAGGGTCCGAAGTAGTTATAGAAGAACACACATGCAATGACACTGGTGTATCCTTATGTGGTTTGTGAGAAGAACACACATGCAAGGACTCTAGCTGTGGTTCATGGAAAGAACACACATCCAATGACTCTAGCTGTGGTTCATGAGAAGAACACACATCCAATGACACTGGTGGATCCATGTGTGGTCTGTGAGATAATCACACATGCAATGAATCTAACCGTGGTTCATGAAAAGAGCAGACATGGAATGACACCGGTGGATCTATGTGTGGTCTTTGGGAGGAACACACATCCAATAACACTGCTGGATCCATATGTGGTTTGTGAGAAGAACACACATGCAATGACACTGGTGGATCCATGTGTGGTCTGTGGGAAGAACACACATGCAATTACTCTAGATGTGGTTCATGAAAAGAGCACACATGCGATGACACTGGTGGATCCATGTGTGGTCTATGAGAGGAACACACATCCGTTGACACCCGTGGTTCCTTATGTGGTTTATGAGAAGAACACACATGTAATGACACTGGTGATATGTGGTATGTGAAAAGAACACACATGCAATGACACTAGTGGATCCATATGTGGTTTGTGAGAAGGACACACATGCAATGACACTGGTGGATCCATGTGCGGTTCATGGGAAGAACACACATGCAATGACACTGGTGATACGTGGTTTGTGAAAAGAACAAACATGCAATGACTCTAACTGTGGTTCATGAAAAGAGCAGACATGCAATGACACTGGTGGATCCATGTGTGGTTAATGAGAAGAACATACATGCAATGACACTGGGTGTGGTTCATGATATGGTTTGTGAGAAGAACACACATGCAATGACTCTAACAGTGGTTCATGAGAAGAACACACATGCAATGACACTGGTGTATCCTTATGTGGTTTGTGAGAAGAACACACATGCAAGGACTCTAGCTGTGGTTCATGGAAAGAACACACATCCAATGACTCTAGCTGTGGTTCATGAGAAGAACACACATCCAATGACACTGGTGGATCCATGTGTAGTCTGTGAGAGGATCACACATGCAATGAATCTAACCGTGGTTCATGAAAAGAGCAGACACGGAATGACACCGGTGGATCTATGTGTGGTCTGTGGGAGGAACACACTGTAGCATCCCAATTGTCTAACAATTGCAATGCTACTAGCCTAGTCTATATAATGCTATTTCCTACATATAATTAGTTGCATCATCATTATGTCATGCACATGTCACCATGCCACATTGCATTTGATCATCATATAAAACCCTTTTCATTTGGTTCTTCCCTCATATGCATTTGTCTTATTAATTGTATTCGCCTCTTGATATAATGTAGTTGGTTCTTGATATATGATGTAATGCCCAAATTGAGTTGGGGGCACATCTCTTCAATTTATTCCATCACTAATAAGCCACTATTCATTGCCCATGATCATGCCCTATTTACACCACATATGGTTCATATGGGATCCTTTCTTTTGGTTTGGTTTTAAATCATAGCCATATGTTGTTGTGTGGTTTTCATTCCAACTTTGTTTTTTAATATAGTGCCCATCTCTTTCTCTAAGACTCTAACATCTATGCATGCACCACACACACCTCTATTATAACCGTGTGTACAACACACACATTTAATCCTAGCTAATAGTGTGTGCATGCAATCTCTCTCACACACACTCAATCTACAAACATCAATCCAACACGTGGTCACACTAGTGCACCAGCTCAGCTTTTTGCACCGATCGATCTAGTACTTTTGTGTCCTTCTAACGTCCCCTTGTTCCAAATGTTTCATCCCTGATTTAGACTTTGTTTTCTCCTTTACAAAATCTGTGCAAATTTGAGTAACACCGTAGCAGTCAGTTCAGACAGCAGAGGGAACAAAAGCAGCTGATCGCTACCAGCAGGCTGCCCATCATCGCCATAAGTCCACTTGTGGCCTTTTCGAACGCCAGCCCAACTGAGGCCCAACTTACCCCTTCGAGATGGCGGAAGTCAGCGTTCCAGTTGTTCTCTTCACGAGCAGAGCGTGACCCTCTCCTCTGCTTCTTCCTTTTCAACCAACACGCACATGCTTTCTACTTCTTTAAAACCATCAGACGATCCCTGGAAACCCTAGCTTCTGCCCCTTTCTCCCTCCCTCGCGCCGCCGATTCGAGATATCTCGCACCACGTCAAGGCGGCCAACAGCTCTGCCACTTCGCTTCTACCTCAAGGAGCAAGGAGGAGACGGCATATCCGGACCACGCCGTCGCCGCACACCTGACGGGCGCCGCGGGCTCGCCTTCCTCCCAGCGCTGCTATAGTCCTTCTCCAGTCTCATCGCTTCGCGTTGAGCATGCTGGTGAGCTGCCGCTTCTCTCTAACCTCTCCTCTGTCTCATTACACCACCAGCGATGATGTGTTGTTCCGTCGAGCACCTTGCGAGCACGTCGCCGCCACCATCTCAGTCACAGGCACGCACGTGCACGTGCACGTTCACACCGGAGAGCCTCCGAGTCTCTAGGGTTCTTTGTGCACGATATATCACCTCAAGGACATACCATCACCACTAGTTCATCGTCGTTCGCGTTCCTGCTGTCCGTGCGCGTGCATCGCCTCTATTTCAGTTGCCTGTCATACGTGCACCCTCCAACCAGCAGCGCGCGCATGTCTTCAACCAAACCAGCTAGCTCGTTTTGTTTTAGTTGTTATCCTGCTTAGCTAGCTGGACACGCATGGGAAGTTTTGATCGGACAATCTGCTTGTCCTTTGCTCTATATCAAATCAAATGGGCTAGCTTGTTTTGCACTTGATCTTTTGATTCACCTGCCTATCTACTAGCTTAAGCTAACTCGTTCAGCGACAAACTTATCTAGCAGCCTTGTCGCACGCCGCATGATCACCGTTGGCCGCGCATGGTCGTGCATCTACACTGTCGTTCTTCAGATCGTCCGTGTTTGAACACTGAAAACCAGCGCCCATATCCTATTATAAACAGACGATCTCTTTTGTAAACATAAACCAACAATCATCCCGCTTGCAATGCCCAGATCCTCATCTGTGAGCTTCCTCAAAAGATCGAACAAATTATCTGTCGGCGCGACGTCTGTCAGTTCAGTTTTCCCGTCAGTTACGACACTGTTTCTCCTCTCTGTTCTTCGCAATATCCTGCCCCTCTCAGCCTAACTTCTGCGCTGACCATTACACTTATGTGAAGAGGGAACAATCAGCTCTCCAACGCATCTAACCATGCCCATATCCGAGCTCTGTAGCTCGCAATAACTTCCGACGAAGTTGGAAGAATTAAACTGAGGTCTTTTATTTCAGTCAAGTTTGACAGTTTCGGACCCGTGTTTTCCTCTCTGTTCTGCGCAAGTTTCCGATCAATCCAGCACGTCTCTGCCGCCAAAATTTGCGTTTATCTCTTCTCGGTAGTATCATCTTTCACGTAGGTTCAAAACTCACACGAATCGGTGCTCTAAAACGCTCTCAATCTTCTCCGCAAGGTCACTCAAACTCACTGTCATCCAACGTACATGTGATACAGTCTGATCCAGCCATGTTTCCAAATTCTTCTCTTCCATATCGATGGGTCTATGGCAAACCTCTTGATACTCAGTTCTTATCATTTGAATCAGCTACACGTTGTAACAAACGGCTCGTCAAACGGAGTACAAACGAGGTCAATATCTTCATCCAAAGTTGGACAGTTTTCTCTGAAAATGCTGTCTTTGAAATTCAGTTAACACCCAACCCAGCCATCTGCTCTTGTAGAAAAATCCATGGTTTTTTTCTTCTTCCAATCGCAGTCTCCTCTCTCTGCACCTTTTTCAACCAGCACCTTAAAGCTTTTGAAAAGTCAAACCAGTTTTTCAAATCTGAATTCAAACATTGACTGTTTGACCCAAGGTCAACCCATTTGAAATTGGAAAGTTCTCCAAAAATAAAAAATGTTTCGAAATCTTTTCAAGATCAATAATATCTTTTTTTTGAATACTGATTAACATTATTAATCGATAAACATTAAACATTTTGGCTTTTCCTATTAAAAGGGAATAAATCATAGCTTTTAATATCTATATCCAAATAATAAAAATAATATATGTTTTCTAGTTAGAAAAATGCCAGGATTATGAATATTCTATCTAAAATAAATTCTGAGCATTTTAATTTTTTTCGAATTATTTAATTTGCAATAAATGTTTTTTCTCAATTAATTAATAACTTTAATTCTATAACTCCAAATATGAAAAATAATATGTCTAAATCGATCAGCGCGACGAGCCCGTTCTAACTATGCACTCCATGATATGAATTACAGCATGCACCATATAAATATTAAGTGGACAGCAAGTTATATGGGAGCAAAACATGACCAAATAATTAATAAAATGAGTTATTCTTGTCCCCACACCTCACCCTTGCCATGCTACATTATTGCCATGTAAATTGTGCATAATTCATCATGACATGCTTGTTTGCTTGTCACATTTTATACATATGCTTGTGCACTTTATTTATGTTGGCCCTTTTTGTTTGGTTTTTCTTCGAATAGACGTCGAGCAGGGGAAATATCAGGAATCCCAGGAGTACTACCCAGACCCGTCTCTCGCTTCAACTGAGCTGCCAGGGAAGCACATGCTTGCATACATATAGTATATTGCCTCTATCTTGCATCATTGAGTCGCGATTGCATTAAATTGAATCCCAAGTACTGCATAGCCTTTACTTTTAAACCCCACCGAGCTTGTTCCTCCATCCCATGAGCCATTACTACAGGAGTTGTTTGAGCCATGCGAGTCGTAGAACAGCATGTGTAGGGTATATGAGTGTCTGATGGATGACGAGGTACCTAAACAACTTAACCTGAGTAGTAATGTGATAACTAATGAAAGAGGCACCGGTGGGCAATATCTGCTATTTGTTTTTTCATGCTCACTTGTGTCCCGTAGGACCCCGAGTACTTGATTCCTGTTCCTTGACTATTTGCACTATCCACATCCGGGAGGCCTTATGGACCCCCCTGAGCCAGAGCTTGATTCATTTCTATTTCTTGGGGCCACAACTAGTTTGGGGGTTTTATTACTATCCTGTGCTTATGCCATGCTTTACTGCTATATTTTACGATTGTGCGTGGAGCACCTGTACTGTTTTGGATCGTGACACGTTTTCGCTGTATCGATAAGTCCAGTCACACTTTCGGGTTCCCAATCGTTTACCGCCGTCCACACAACCCTGGGTCCATTCCGGAGCCGGCCAACTTCGTTCGGGTAGCTTAGTGGGGTGGCCCCCTGAAATATTTTATGAATCCTGTGATCGCTTTGTCGTGAATGCCTCGTTGGGTTTTGAGTTGGTTTTTCTGAGGTTGATCGAGTGTGTGTTGCTATTTGTGCACCCCTGTAGGGTAAATCTTTCTGAAAGCCGTGTCCGCGGTTATGGACGACTTGGAGCACAATTTCTCGATCATAGACAAGTATAACTAAAGTACCGCTTTTAATTGGACTAAATACCTGACTAGTAAATAGTGCAATACTCATGGAATGGTTAATAAAACTGCCAGCAGATGGGTTGTTTGTCCGCTTTCTCGTTGGTAAGCGAGAAGGAGGATGGATCTGTTACCTTATACTGTTATAACTGTTGTTACTAATTAACGGACATCCGTCTATCATTGGTTAGGCGTATGGTTAGCGAGTATCTATAGACTTGTTAGTTATTATCTTTTGCTGCAATTGCGTCACCCTAGGTATATGTCCTCTTTAGAGGTATAAAGACTTGCTGAGTACCCCTAGGGTCTCACACGATAAATTGTTTGATTCAGATGAATCGGCGTATTCGCAAGATGGATACTGGGTGGAGGAGACAGATGATGTTGGCAACGATCACTCGGTGTAGAGATTTCGGGGATGGGGATCCGCGAGATCTGTGGGCAGGATGTGTTTATTTATGTGGCATCTTATGCCGATTTGCTTCTTATCCGTACTCGGATCTTGTTTCTGCTTCCGCCTGATACTCTAATGTTTGATGTATGAGGAGCTATCCTAAACTATTATCTCTATCTTGGATATTTGGATCTTGCCGTATGGCGTTGCAATATTTTTATTTCTTTTAGATGGAATGGCTCTAAAAGCTGTTGTATGGTAGCTTGCATACATACTCACTTGTGTATGTATTTGATCTCTTCGCCTGTTGCCTACGCCGCTCGCTCTTGTCCCGATGTCTTGGAAGTGGTTAGGACGGCCGACGGGTCTACACGTGGGTGGCCCCTGGGCCCCCGCTGTACTATTTTAACCACTTCCGGTTCATCCAGGCTTGAACTTAGAGCGTAGGGTCTGAGGTAGTTACAATTGGTATCAGTGCCATCCCGCCCTTCAGGGTCTCAGTCAAATGGTCGTTGTCAGTCTAGCAAATATTTTGATAGTTATGTATACTAGGGAAAAACAAAATGCGAGAGTAGGACTGCTTCCATTTTTCTTCTTACCCACCCACCTACCCTTTTCTGGTAAGGAAGTGTAACGTTTTCAATCCTCTTCTAAAAATTCAAACTAGGATTCACATGTTCTGGGTTTCCGTAGTACCATAGAAAGTGTGTGTGAGTGTGTAATTCCTTGTCTATCTGTTGCATCCAACCTTGTTATCGCTATCTGCCTTTTGGCTATCAACTGTTGGTACATTCCATACCGACAGGCTTTTGTAAACCGACGCGATCTATCTGATTTGTTGTAAACCGACGTGATCTATCCGACTCCTTGTTAACCGGCGCAATCTTGTTAAGGGTGTTCTTCCTTCCAGCATGCTTTCACAAAATGTGGAGTCGCTAATCTCTATCTGATAAGTGGTTTTGCGCATCTATTGGTAATTTAATGCCGAAAAATGCGGAAATTTTTTCTTTGATACATCTGTGTTTTCACACTCCTCTTCAGTCGTGTGTGAAACATTATCTATCTTCCTTTTATCGGCATGTTCATGCTAACTCATTCTTTTGTCACCGGCACTTGATCCTAGAGTCTTACTTCATTTTCAAAATCTTCTGGGCTAAGTACATAACTCGCGTCGATCCGATGCTTGTGATTGTAATTTGGTTCTCGACATAGCTATATGACACTTATCATGAGTGGAGTATGGTTAATGCTATCTATTTTCATCCTTCAGATGATGGCAGTCATCTCCTGTGATTTTGAGTTATACCGTGATCATATCTTTATCATATTCAAGTATCTTTGGCAATCCGGAGTTTTCTCAAGGCACTACGGTGGTCTATCATCTGTTTATCATGCTTCACATCTTTTTGGAACTCCATATCTGCAAAATTCTCTTTGATACGAGGTAATTGCATCTTTTCGTCTCTGATAGCTTTTCTTAAGGTACGAGCTATCATCGTTTCTTTATCCAAGATCTCTTTATCTTTGTAACCGGTGATCCGATCGACAATGTGAACCATGTGGCATTTCTTGTTCTCTTCCGAAGGACCAGATAATCAATTCTGCTAGTGCATCTTTCCAACATGAATCCTTGTTCGCAACGTCGACCTTTCAAAGAGCGTTGAGCTCAGAAAGTGTTTTGAGCATTGTTTGTTCTCCCACCTCTTGATCTTGATATTCTTGGAAGATTTTGTTAATCCGTGGTGGTATATCTTGATGATATGCTGGCCTATTCTATATAAATGGAAGAACATGGAAGATCATCTGTGTCTCTTTCTCTCAAGCTGCGAGAACACCGCTTGTGTGCAAAGTTCTCAAAGTGTGAATTCTGGCTTCTTGAAGTCACCTATCTCGACCACGTCCTTCTGCTAAATACATCGCTTCAATTCTGGAATCAGCAAGTCCATTGTTAATTCCATCCTCCACCTTCAATCAAACCCGGAGTTTTTCCTTGTTGGCGAGTTATCATCGTCGTTCCGCTGAAGATTTCCTCAAGACTGCTAAATCTCTCTCAATCATTTCAAGAAGAACATGGAGTTCTTTTCACCTCGGTCTCGTCAAGTAACCTTTGAAACCCTCTCGTTCTATCGTCTATGCTCAATCCACCGGAGGCCATGAAGACTTTTCTGATCTTTTGTAATCCTTCTGTTCAAGTTGGTGCTATCTTTTTCTCTACCTGTTGAATCTTGCAGTTGTTTTCTGTAATCTTCCTTCATATCTTTTCCGGTGGTTTGGATCTTCCGACACGACGACAACATCATCAACCTTATCTATCTTGTATCCGGTGAATCATTTGCATCATATCTTTATTTTTCTTACGGAGTTCCACGAGTTCTTTTTGTCAGGATCTCTAGTCTGTCTTTGGGAGTTGGGTTGCATGATTTTCTTATTCATGTACGGAGTAATGCTTTGGGTGCGGGATGGAGTAGCTACCATACCACTACTCTTATCATTCACTCTTGTACATTGAATTGGTGGATTAATGTGATTTAACTCATTCCACGGAAGTAGAAGTGGCCTTTATCCCTCAATACTTTACTTCCGCCCATGTCTTTCCGGAGTGCTCTCTCGAAGAACATAATCAATAATCTCGTGTTGGTGGTCTTGTCTATTCTAGATGGAGCAAAATCTTCAATTATCTAGTGGAAGCAAATGCATTTATCTTTTCGGTTACTCTTCATTCCACCGGAGCACCACATCGTCAATCAAGAAGGATGGAAGATATATCTGACTTCCTTTTGTCAATCCTTATTCTGCTGGTAAAGCCAATTAAGGTTGATGCCATCAATCGCAAAATCTTTTCCACATCCAACTTCTTCCTCAAGTTTCCACCATAATCTAGCGTAACCTCCGTCTCTGGAAGATATATCCGCGCACCCCAATTGCGTGACTCTTTGGTTCTTACCGGCGCAAGAGGAATCTAATCCAAGAATCTTCATACACAAATCCTTCCGTTGATATCAAGGAACTTTATTGTTTGAAGGCAATAATGTTTCCCCAATCTTCATTCCTTTAATCTTTGGGAAGATAAATGCTATTTTCATAGTGGTTGATAACATCTCCAAAGTAGCTCTTTTCTTCCGGCGAGACAAAGATTCATCTTCGCTTGCATCTGTTGATCACTAATCCTAACGATGTGTCTTTTCTTTCTCCATGATACATCGTTCCTTCTAATTCTTTCAACAAGTGGTTCTAGTCTTTTATCATGTTTATCGAGATCACCGGGGCTATGTTCATCCTATCGCTCTAGTCTCACAACAATTCTCCAGTTCCTTCTTCCTCTTGTTTCTATAGCAAAACGCAAGACTCGCAACAAGTCTAGCAAGTTTTTGCAAGGTGCAGTGGTCGCACCATTCTGTTGTTCATCCTTTTGGGAACGTGAGGATCACCTTCGTTCCGAACACCCGCCTCTCCTTGTGTCTTTTTCTTTTTCCTAGGAATCTCGGGGCGAGATTCTTGTTTAGTGGGGGAGAGTTATAGCATCCCAATTGTCTAACAATTGCAATGCTACTAGCCTAGTCTATATAATGCTACTTCCTACATATAATTAGTTGCATCATCATTATGTCATGCACATGTCACCATGCCACATTGCATTTGATCATCATATAAAATCCTTTTCATTTGGTTCTTCCCTCATATGCATTTGTCTTATTAATTGTATTCGCCTCTTGATATAATGTAGTTGGTTCTTGATATATGATGTAATGTCCAAATTGAGTTGGGGGCATATCTCTTCAATTTATTCCGTCACTAACAAGCCACTATTCATTGCCCATGATCATGCCCTATTTACACCACATATGGTTCATATGGGATCCTTTCTTTTGGTTTGGTTTTAAATCATAGCTATATGTTGTTGTGTGGTTTCCATTCCAACTTTGTTTTTTAATATAGTGCCCATCTCTTTCTCTAAGACTCTAACATCTATGCATGCACCACACACACCTCTATTCTAACCGTGTGTACAACACACACATTTAATCCTAGCTAATAGTGTGTGCATGCGATCTCTCTCACACGTACTCAATCTACACACATCAATCCAACACGTGGTCACACTAGTGCACCAGCTCACCTTTTTGCACCGATCGATCTAGTACTTTTGTGTCCTTCTAACGTCCCGTTGTTCCAAATGTTTCATCCCTGATTTAGACTTTGTTTTCTCCTTTACAAAATCTGTGCAAATTTGAGTAACACCGTAGCAGTCAGTTCAGACAGCAGAGGGAACAAAAGCAGCCGATCGCTACCAGCAGGCTGCCCATCATCGCCATAAGTCCACTTGTGGCCTTTTCGAACGCCAGCCCAACTGAGGCCCAACTTACCCCTTCGAGATGGCGGAAGTCAGCATTCCAGTTGTTCTCTTCACGAGCAGAGCATGACCCTCTCCTCTGCTTCTTCCTTTTCAACCAGCACGCACATGCTTTCTACTTCTTTAAAACCATCAGACGATCCCTAGAAACGCTAGCTTTTGCCCCTTTCTCCCTCCCTCGCGCCGCCGATTCGAGATATCTCGCACCGCGTCAAGGCGGCCAACAGCTCTGCCACTTCGCTTCTACCTCAAGGAGCGAGGAGGAGACGGCATATCCGAACCACGCCGTCGCCGCACACCTGACGGGCGCCGCGGGCTTGCCTTCCTCCCAGTGCTGCTATAGTCCTTCTCCAGTCTCATCGCTTCGCGTAGAGCATGCTGGTGAGCTGCCGCTTCTCTCTAACCTCTCCTCTGTCTCATTACACCACCAGCGATGATGTGTTGTTCCGTCGAGCACCTTGCGAGCACGTCGCCGCCACCATCTCAGTCACAGGCACGCACGTGCACGTGCACGTTCACACCGGAGAGCCTCCGAGTCTCTAGGGTTCTTTGTGCACGATATATCACCTCAAGGACATACCATCACCACTAGTTCATCGTCGTTCGCGTTCCTGCTGTCCGTGCGCGTGCATCGCCTCTGTTTCAGTTGCCTGTCATACGTGCACCCTCCAACCAGCAGCGCGTGCATGTCTTCAACCAAACCAGCTAGCTCGTTTTGTTTTAGTTGTTATCCTGCTTAGCTAGCTGGACACGCATGGGAAGTTTTGATCGGACAATCTGCTTGTCCTTTGCTCTATATCAAATCAAATGGGCTAGCTTGTTTTGCACTTGATCTTTTGATTCACCTGCCTATCTACTAGCTTAACCTAACTCATTCAGCGACAAACTTATCTAGCAGCCTTGTCGCACGCCGCATGATCACCGTTGGTCGCGCATGGTCGTGCATCTACACTGTCGTTCTTCAGATCGTCCGTGTTTGAACACTGAAAACCAGCGCCCATATCCTATTATAAACAGACGATCTCTTTTGTAAACATAAACCAACAATCATCCCGCTTGCAAAGCCTAGATCCTCACCTGTGAGCTTCCTCAAAAGATCGAACAAATTATCTGTCGGCGCGACGTCTGTCAGTTCAGTTTTCTCGTCAGTTACGACACTGTTTCTCCTCTCTGTTCTTCGCAATATCCTGCCCCTCTCAGTCTAACTTCTGCGCCGACCATTACACTTATGTGAAGAGGGAACAATCAGCTCTCCAACGCATCTAACCATGCCCATATCCGAGCTCTGTAGCTCGCAATAACTTCCGACGAAGTTGGAAGAATTAAACTGAGGTCTTTTATTTCAGTCAAGTTTGACAGTTTCGGACCTGTGTTTTCGTCTCTGTTCTACGCAAGTTTCCGATCGATCCAGCACGTCTCTGGCGCCAAAATTTGCGTTTATCTCTACTCGGTAGTATCATCTTTCACGTAGGTTCAAAACTCACACGAATCCGTGCTCTAAAACGCTCTCAATCTTCTGCGCAAGGTCACTCAAACTCACTGTCTTCCAACGTACATGTGATACAGTCTGATCCGGCCATGTTTCCAAATTCTTCTCTTCCATATCGATGGGTCTATGGCAAATCTCTTGATACTCAGTTCTTATCATTTGAATCAGCTACACGTTGTAACAAACGGCTCGTCAAACGGAGTACAAACGAGGTCAATATCTGCATCCAAAGTTAGACAGTTTTCTCTGAAAATGCTGTTTTCAAAATTCGGTTAACACCAAACCCAGCCATCTGCTCTTGTAGAAAAATCCATGGTTTTTTCTTCTTCTTCCAATCGCAGTCTCCTCTCTCTGCACCTTTTTCAACTAGCCCCTTAAAGCTTTTGAAAAGTCAAGTTTTTCAAATCTGAATTCAAACATTGACTGTTTGACCCAAGGTCAACCCATTTGAAATTGGAAAGTTCTCCAAAAATAAAAAATGTTTCGAAATCTTTTCAAGATCAATAATATCTTTTTTTTGAATACTGATTAACATTATTAATCGATAAACATTAAACATTTTGGCTTTTCCTATTAAAAGGGAATAAATCATAGCTTTTAATATCTATATCCAAATAATAAAAATAATATATGTTTTCTAGTTAGAAAAATGCCAGGATTATGAATATTCTATCTAAAATAAATTCTGAGCATTTTAAATTTTTTAGAATTATTTAATTTGCAATAAATGTTTTTTCTCAATTAATTAATAACTTTAATTCTATAACTCCAAATATGAAAAATAATATGTCTAAATCGATCAGCGCGACGAGCCCGTTCTAACTATGCACTCCATGATATGAATTGCAGCATGCATCATATAAAGATTAAGTGGACAGCAAGTTATATGGGAGCAAAACATGACCAAATAATTAATAAAATGAGTTATTCTTGTCCCCACACCTCACCCTTGCCATGCTACATTATTGCCATGTAAATTGTGCATCATTCATCATGACATGCTTGTTTGCTAGTCGCATTTTATTCATATGCTTGTGCACTTTATTTATGTTAGCCCTTGTTTGTTTGGTTCTTCTTCGAATAGACGCCGAGCAGGGGAAATATCAGGAATCCAAAGAGTACTTCCCAGATCCGTCTCTCGCTTCAACTGAGCTGCCAGGCAAGCACATGCTTGCATACATATAGTATATTGCCTCTATCTTGCATCATTGAGTCACGATTGCATTAAATTGAATCCCAAGTACTGCATAGCCTTTACTTTTAAACCCCACCGAGCTTGTTCCTCCATCCCATGAGCCATTACTACAAGAGTTGTTTGAACCATACGAGTCGTAGAACAGCATGTGTAGGGTATGTGAGTGTCTGATGGATGACGAGGTACCTTAACAACTTAACCTGGGTAGTAATGGGATAACTAATGAAAGAGGCACCGGTGGGCAATATCTGCTATTTGGTTTTTCATGCTCACTTGTGTCCCGTAGGACCCCGAGTACTTGATTCCTGTTCCTTGACTATTCGCACTATCCACATCCGGGAGGCCTTATGGACCCCCCTGAGCCAGAGCTTGATTCATTTCTATTTCTTAGGGCCACAACTAGTTTGGGGGTTTTATTACTATCCTGTACTTATGCCATGCTTTACTGCTATATTTTACGATTGTGCGTGAAGCACCTGTACTGTTTTAGATCGTGACACGTTTTCGTTGTATCGATAAGCCCAGTCACACTTTCGGGTTCCCAATCGTTTACCGCCGTCCACACAAACCCTGGGTCCGTTCCGGAGCCGGCTAACTTCGTTGCGGGTAGCTTAGTGGGGTGGCCCCCTGAAATATTTTATGAATCCTGTGATCGCTTTGTCGTGAATGCCTCGTTGGGTTTTGAGTTGGTTTTTCCGAGGTTGATCGAGTGTGTGTTGCTATTTGTGCACCCCTGCAGGGTAAATCTTTCTGAAAGCCGTGTCCACGGTTATGGACGACTTGGAGCATAGTTTCTCGATCATAGACAAGTATAACTAAAGTACCGCTTTTAATTGGACTAAATACCTGACTAGTAAATAGTGCAATACTCATGAAATGGTTAATAAAACTGCCAACAGATGGGTTGTTCGTCCACTTTCTCGTTGGTAAGCAAGAAGGAGGATGGATATGTTACCTTATACTATTATAACTGTTGTTACTAATTAACGGACATCCGTCTATCATTGGTTAGGCGTATGGTTAGCGAGTATCTATAGACTTGTTAGTTATTATCTTTTGCTGCAATTGCGTCACCCCAGGTATATGTCCCCTTTAGAGGCATAAAGACTTGCTGAGTACCCCTAGGGTCTCACACGATAAATTGTTTGATTCAGATGAACCGGCGTATTTGCAAGATGGATACTGGGTGGAGGAGACAGATGATGTTGGCAACGATCACTCGGTGTAGAGATTCCGGGGATGGGGATCCGCGAGATCTGTGGGCGGGATGTGTTTATTTATGTGGCATCTTATGCCGATTTGCTTATTATCCGTACTCGGATCTTGTTTCCGCTTCCGCCTGATACTCTGATGTTTGATGTATGAGGAGCTATCCTAAACTATTATCTCTATCTAGGATATTTGGATCTTGCCGTATGGCGTTGCAATATTTTTATTTCTTTTAGATGGAATGGCTCTAAAAACTGTTGTATGGTAGCTTGCATACATACTCACTTGTGTATGTATTTGATCTCTTCGCCTGTTGCCTACGCCGCTCGCTCTTGTCCCGATGTCTTGGAAGTGGTTAGGACGGCCGACGGGTCTACACGTGGGTGGCCCCTGGGCCCCCGTTGTACTATTTTAACCACTTTCGGTTCATCCAGGCTTGAACTTACAGCGTAGGGTCCGAGGTAGTTACACACACATCCAATGACACTGCTGGATCCATATGTGGTTCGTGAGAAGAGCACACATGCAATGACACCGGTGGATCCATGCGTGGTCTGTGGGAAGAACACACATGCAATGACTCTAGATGTGGTTCATGAAAAGAGCAGACATGCGATGACACACGTGGATCCATGTGTGGTCTATGAGAGGAACACACATCCAATGACACCGGTGGATCCTTACATGGTTTGTGAGAAGAACACACATGCAATGACACTGGTGATATGTGGTCTGTGAAAAGAACACACATGCAATGACACTGGTGGATCCATATGTGGTTTGTGAGAAGGACACACATGCAATGACACTGGTGATACGTGGTTTGTAAATAGAACAAACATGCAATGACTCTAATTGTGGTTCATGAAAAGAGCAGACATGCAATGACACTGGTGGATCCATGTGTGGTTAATGAGAAGAACTCACATGCAATGAAACTTGGTGTGGTTCATGATATGGTTTGTGAGAAGAACACACATGCAATGACTCTAGCTATGGTTCATGAGAAGAACACACATGCAATGACACTGGTGTATCCTTTTGTGGTTTGTGAGAAGAACACACATGCAATGAATCTAACTATGGTTCATGAAAAGAGAAGACATGCAATGACACCGGTTGATCCATGTGTGGTCTTTGGGAGGAACACACATCCAATGACACTGTTGGATCTATATGTGGTTTGTGAGAAGAACACAATGCAATGACAGTGGTGGATCCATGTGTGGTCTGTGGGAAGAACACACACGCAATAACTCTAGATGTGGTTCATGAAAATAGCAGACATGCAATGACACCGGTGTATCCATGTGTGGTCTATGAGAGGAACACACATCCAATGACACCAGTGGATCCTTATGTGGTTTGTGAGAAGAACACACATGCAATGACACTGGTGATATGTGGTCTGTGAAAAGAACACACATGTAATGACACTGGTGGATCCATATGTGGTTTGTGAGAAGGACACACATGCAATGACACTGGTGGATCCATGTGTGGTCTGTGGGAGGAACACACGTGCAAGGACACTGGTGATATGTGGTTGTGAGAAGAACCGACATGCAATGATTCTAACTGTGGTTAATGAAAAGAGCAGACATGCAATGACACTGGTGGATCCATGTGTGGTTAATGAGAAGAACACACATGCAATGAACTCTAGTGGGTCCATGTGGTTTATGAGAAGAACACACATCCAATGAACTCTAGTGGATCTATCTTGGCATAATTTGATGTATGTCACGATGTATTTCATTGTATAAGACACTCACTCTCCATTTTTATACTACTCAGTTTTGCCCTTGGTTTTATGTGGTACTACTCAATTTTGCCCCCTCTCTATCTTTCGTAGAAGCACAAACCTGTGCTCACCCTGTCTGCTACTCCCTGATTGGTTGTCACAGTTGTCACGCGGATCGTGCGCACCAACCGTTGATTCTGTGCGATCCAACAATGATCGTTGCACACGTCGTGCCCTTCATAGTACAACGTTAGACAGCACATACGTCTTCCTCAGCGAGACTTCTACAAGAAGGAACACGATGCGGTCCATGGAAAAAGTCGTCGAGTGGTCATGTCATGTTTAATAAAGTCTGAAAAGCCTACTACTGCTACTACTACGCCACAACGCATGCGTCATCGAGTGCACGGTCGTCGATGGACAGCTGCAATTTATTACCAGTTTATTTTAATAAGACATATCGCATTTTTACGCAGCGACTCTCAATCGCCAATTTTAGGGCTGTGTCAAACTTCGTACATAGAAATTGTGTATGCGCCATTTGCATGGGGCTCAATACAGAACTGCCATGCCTGGCCTGGGAAAAAAACATGACGTACCGTGCGCGTGCCGCGGTGCACGGTGTAGTTGACTGCGCGGCGCGTTGCACGATGTTGCAACCAAACGTGCCTTGCTTCCATCCACCTTAACTATAGAGCCCCTCTCCGCACACCCACTCCCACTCTCGCTCACTGTCCCCACGCAACCCTCTCCACTGTCCCACCAGCATCCGCAAACTCCCGAGAATACCCCGTCCGTGCTGGCGATGGCCGAGGAGGATAAGGTGGGCATCGTCTCCTCGCCGGTCCCCCTCGACGTGTTGAAAGCAGCCGCCATCCTTGTCTAGGCCCCAGTTGAGTCATCGATGGCAGCCGCCGTTCCCGTCTAGTCTCCCGTCCCCGCTACCGACGGAGCCGCCGAAGAGGAGCCCCCGCCGGTCACAAGCAGATCAAGCACTTCTTGGGCACCTACGATCCAGATAAGTACATCGCTCCGCTGAACCCCTACGACACCGGCATCAATGACCCATGGTCTGAGGTAACTAGGGTTTGCTCCCCTCCCCTGGTTCTTCTACCATTCCCATCATTGGATGCTAGATCTAGTTTATTAGGATTCGCTTGTTCGCATTTCGATTGCTCGATCTTCTTACATCATCTACTCTCCCATTTCCTTTTCTTCCAATAGGTTTCCGGCAGCGACGTCTGCAGCGATGACGAGTCCATACACACCAAGACTCGTCAGGTGCTGAGGAGGTTGTAGGCCGGCCAGTACGACGCCTTCTTCAGGGGTGGCCCCTGGCGCTGCCCCTTCCGCAAGGGTATCGCCTACAGCTGTGCGAGTCGCGCCGACTTCACCGACGTCATCTCCTTAATGAAGCATGCAGAGGCCGCGGGCTCCGACATCCACAAAGGTGGCGAGCCCAAGACCTTGAACATCAACGCCTACATCGCTGAACACCGGGCTCTCAGCATTCACCTCCGAAACCTCCAGCGGTTGGCCATCAAAGAGGGTCGCATCCCTCCAATCAGGCCCAAGGTCCCCAAGATCAAGGGACTGGGCAACAAGAAGTGGAGGAAGCGCTGGAGGGAGGAGGAGGAGGCGGAGGCACGGGTGCTTGCAGGATGTGCCTGCAGCTGCGGTGGCTGCTACTGCTGCTAAGCAGCTTCTTTCTAGCTATATCCTATTTCTGGCTGAATGCATCGAACCTCGTTAATCAACCTACTTTCTATCGCTATATCATATTTAGCCGCGCACAACTATATCTACATTTGTTTTGTTTTCTGAATGAATGTATTCTGCCTGGTGTGATTTGCTGCTCTAGATTTGCTACCTGATCGGAGGCAAAAAAGAGGTCCAAAAGGGAATGAATTATCGAAGAGAGAATCTTCTCTAGATTTGCTACCAATTTGGGCAAAATGAAACATATCTGTTTAAGGAGAGAGGAAAAGGGTACTCTTTCAAATTGCTAGTTAACGAGCTACCATCTTGACGAGGCCCCATCTTGACGTCTCCCTCTACAAGAAGGAACACGATGCCGTCCAAGGAAAAAGTCGTCGAGCGGTCATGTCACGTTTAATCAAGTCTGAAAAGCCAACTACTGCTACTACTACACCACAACACATGCGTCATTGATTGCACGGTCGTCGATGGACATCTGCAATTTATTGCCACTTGATTTTAATAAGACACATCCCATTTTTTACGCAGCGGCTCTCAATCTCACTTCCAACTAGGGCCTACCATAAGAAGCTTGCACGCGCTAGACGGCGACCGAACAACTGAGCTCGATGAGACCTAACGTCTTTGGCTTCATCGAGTCACTCGTAGCCATCAACACATCCCTTTACTGAATCTATCACAACCCCACAAATCTTGCCGTACAGCTACCTACCTTCCCCTCTACATTTCCACTTTTAACTATCGCCAATTTTAGGGCCATGTCAAACTTCGTACATAGAAATTGTGTGTGCGCCCTTTGAATGCGGCTCAATACAGAACTGCTATGCATGGTCCAAGAAAAAACGTGACGTACCGTGCGCATGTCGCGGTGCACGGTGCAGTAGACTGCACGGCGCGTTGCACGGTGGTGCAATGAAACGTGCCTTGCTTCCATCCACCTTAACTATAGAGCCCCTCTCCGCACACCCACTCTCACTCTTGCTCACTGTGCTCATGCAACCCTCTCCACTGTCCCACTAGCACCCGCAAAATCCCGAGAATACCCCGTCCGCGCCGGTGATGGCCGAGGAGGATAAGGTGGCCATCATCGCCTCCGTGGCCACCGGCGAGGAGGCCCCCATCTCCTCGCCGGCCCCCCTCGACGCGTTGAAAGCAGCCGCCATCCCTGTCCAGGCCCCAGTCGAGGCATTGATGGAAGCCGCCGTTCCCGTCCAGGCCCTCGTCCCCGCTACTGACGGAGCCACCGAAGAGGTGCCCCCCGCTGGCGAGGAGCCCCCCGTCGGTCAGAAGCAGATCACGCACTTCTTGGGCACCTACGATCCAGATAAGTACATCGCTCCGCTGAACCCCTACGACAACGGCATCGATGACCCATGGTCAGAGGTAACTAGGGTTTGATCCCCTCCCCTGGTTCTTCTACCGCTCCCATCGTTGGATGCTCGATATTGGTTTATTAGGATTCGCTTGTTCTCATTTTGATTGCTCGATCTTCTTACATCATCTACTCCCCCATTTCCTTTTCTTCCAATAGGTTTCCGGCAGCGATGTCTGCAGCGATGACGAGTCCATTCACACCAAGGCTCGTCAGGTGCTGAGGAGGCTGCGGGCCAGCCAGTACGACGCCTTCCTCAGGTGCGGCGACTACAGCTGCCCCTTCCGCAAGGGGATCACCTACTGCTTGACGAGTCATGCTGGTAGCACTGACTTGAACACCTTAATGAAGCATGTAGAGGCCGCGGGCTCCGGCATCCACAAAGGCGGCAAGCGCGAGACCGTGAACATCAACGCCTACATCGCTGAACACCAGGCTCTCGGCATTCACCTCCGAAACCTCCAGCGGGTGGTCATCAAAGAGGGTCGCATGCCTCCAATCAGGCCCAAGGCCCCCAAGATCAAGGGACTGGGCAACATTAAGTGGAGGAAGCGCCGGAGGGAGGAGGCGGAGGCGCGGGCGCTTGCAGGATGTGCCTGTAGCTGCGGCGACTGCTGCTGCTGCTAAGCAGCTTCTTTCTAGCTATATCCTATTTCTGGCTGAATGCATTGAACCTCGTTAAGCAACCTACTTTCTATCGCTATATCCTATTTAGCTGCGCACAACTATATCTACATTTGTTTTATTTTCTGAATGAATATATTCTTCCTGGTGTGATTTGCTGCTCTAGATTTGCTACCTAACCGAAGGCAAAAAGAGGTCCAAAAGGGAACGAATTATCGAAGTGAGAATCTTCTCTAGATTTACCACCAATTTGGGCAAAATAAAACATATCTGTTTAGCGAGAGAGGAAAAGGGCACTCTTTCAAACTGCCAGTTAACAAGCTACCATCTTGACAAGCTACAAGACACATACATAAACATAACACAACAAGGGTTAAATTTATTTTACTAGTATCACTTGAGGCGCTAGACATCTTGACAAGCTAACTCAGGTCCACAAAACATAAACATAACACTGACAAGTAAAATTTATTTCACTTCTCATCAGACCACTTGAGGCACTTGCCATCGTTCCTAGGCGACAAACTGCGACCATTCCAGGTACTCCACAACTCACGAAATGCTTCATCCCACCTGAGATCTGACTTGGCTTCCCTATCTTCAGCATCCTGTGGCACAATTAGCGGTGCATCACAGGCCTAATTGTTGCCGCTAGAAGATGCCGCCTCTCTGTTTGCTGCTTCAGCTGCAGCCTCTCTGTCAGCTGCTTCAGCTTCAGCTGAAAGCTCTTTTTCAGCTGGTTCTACAGCCTCTCTGTCAGCTGCTTCAGATGTAGCCATTTTCTTTGCATATACAACTTCAAACTCAGCTATTCTACATTTTCTACAAAGGGCTCCCCTAAGCTCGTCTTCCCTCTTGCAAATAGGGCAAAACACGAGGTAACGTAGAAAAAAATGGATCTTCTTGTATAGCTGGTAGGTCACGTAAGCATCTATGGCTGCATACTTCAGGTTTATATCAGACAACAGCCACTCGTCCTAGAAATCGTGCCTATCCGTAGGAAAATCTTCCTTCATTTTGTCGTACGACTCATCGAGGATTCTAGTTGCGAGTGATGCTATTCCATCCTTCCTCGAGCCCCCTAGGATCTTGAAAAGACTCTGAATATCGATCCAGTTGTGCGCAGGAGTTATAATTTCCTCCTGATAAAATTTCGAAAAATCAGTTGTTCTGTCGATAGTGCAGAAAACAATTCCACATGGCCAGTTGAATGACATCGACTTCACTCCCTTCATATGGGTGCTCCGAGGTGTACTCAAGGTCCAATCCCACAAACTTGTCCTCGTCTATCCCAAGCCAACCCTCTTACATCCTCAGGACACGCACCACTGTCTCCTCGTCGTTGGTGTAGACAACGCCTATCTTCTTATTGTCATGGATAGTGAAGCTTGTCTCTAGAGTGCGTAGATCTTCCATGGCAGCAAGGAGAAGATGGGAAGAAGATAGATGACAGGAAGAAGAAGAGTGGTTTCTGTAAGGTAGGGGAACAGTGGAACCGTCAATGCGCTTTTAAGGTAGTTATTAACGATTGAGACGGAAGTCCAAGGAGAGACGCGTGGCGGTGGCCGTTCCAGCTTTTGAGTAAACAAAAAATAATTATAATGCCGATACATGTGCCCTCTTTTGTCACGTCAATACACTGGGTAGGGGTGGGCAGGGGGTGTTGTCCTATCCACTGTGGCAACGCTGCAAGCCTACGTGACAGCCACCCCGCCTAAGCGACGGGAGCGACATAACGGCGAGAACTGATGGGGGGGGGGGGCAACTTGACGGCCGTTAGCCTGATTTTTTGTATTGAAACGTAAAGTTGAATTCGTGCCGAAAAAGACCCTCTGTGTATTTGGCACACCTACTGTAGTCATCCTGTACACCCCAACTTTCGGGCCACAAAATGATATTCTCCCCTACCATACCCCATCTGCACCGCACATAGGCTGCGCTGCTGCTGCTTAAGACCTTGCCACCGCCAGCGATCCCCACGACGAGGCCATCCCAGACCGATTCCCAGTGCGAGGGCGTCCACGAGCCCACGACGATGCGATCCCCTGCTCAAAGTTTTGTCACCATCGTCGCCATCTTCTCCAAGTCCAGCAACCACATCCACGCGCTCGATCTCCTCTTTGCCACCACGACCTCACAACGATTCAGGAAGGCAAGGTACAGTTTGTCAAGCACATCCTTGCGACAGTCTCGAGGAGCTCACTAGCGCGTTGGGGCACTCGTCTAGGTTGGTCACCTCTTCTCCTTCCCCTTCTCCACCCCGGCAATCTCCTCAAGAATTTGGCTGCGATCATCCTTGGTGCCAGCGGATTGGTTGTTGGTGTGTTGAATCTAACAACCATGAATCTCAACTGCTGCAGGTACGCGGATCCATCATTGCTTGTCTCGCGAAGATCTCGCGGCAGACGATTTGTACTAGCACCTGGCCATCTCCCTCCCTATTCCACGACCTCAACATCATCACTTCCCGACACCTTAGGTAGTACAGTGATGCTGCCTTCGGTATCATGGTACGGCAAGGGCACCGCTATCGTCGCCACCTCCTCCTCTTCGCCTCCACTGCCTCAAGGACCTCCCCAACGAGGTAGCTGGACTTCGCAAAAAAGTGTTGCTCATTCTCTATCCTATGCTAACATTTATCTTGCTCATTGGGGTTTAGATGTATTCTTTTTAAAATCATTACGCATGCATTTATTAAATGGACAACCATGATGAGCATCGATTCAGCGTGCACTTCACACTTGATGCATCACTAGCTGAATGTTCTTTCACTAAAAAATGGCATATTTATCACCTCAGTTCTGTAATGCCCCTTGTAATTTTTCTTTTTTAAACACATATCGTAGCATCTAATGGATTGCATGTGAGACCTTTTGCTTCTTCATTTCTTGTTCATAGATTAATGGTTACAGTATTATAGTTCAGTGTGTTTTGTAAACTATGGTAGACAATTGACTTAAAAATATGTAGTAAGTGGAAGGCTGGAAGTTTTGTGAGTCATGTCTGGAATATTTGTCGATTATTACGATGGTTGGACATCCTTTTCAGGTTCCAGATGGTCGAACATCCATCTATGAAATCACCGTGACGGTTGTGATTGGATGAGTCTGAACATGAGTAAATGGCCTGGAGCTTGGCGAGTGCGTAGATGTCGTGGTCCGACCAGGTGAAGGAGGACAAAAGAAAAGGAGTGGCAGGAGGAGGGAAAGATGAGAATGATACATTCTGGCTAACGGTTGTGTTGCACCAAGGCTAGGGCGATTGGGTGGTCCACAACCAAATTTTGTTTGTACCTTCCAATTTTTTTGCCACGGACTATCCAAATCGTAACCGTATAATCATCAACTCATAGATGCACCAGAGAGCAGTTGGTGTACATATCAAAGGTACACATGGTATCTTTCTTACTATTTTTCATGTATTGTTTGGCTACATAACCATCTTCAATTTAGCGTCAGATCTACTTATTCATGACTCAAGGTGTGGGGAATCTTGACCCTACGGATACGCGGCATCTTGACCCAACTGTGGTTTTGAATTTGCATCCCTACCGCCTCGGTCTCGTGATCTTGGAGGATCTGTGGTAATATTTGTGAGGTATTTGGGTGCCTAGATGTGAGATATGTGGAATTCAGAAGGAAGAGTGTAGCTGCCTTTCAAGAAAGAGAAGCTCCCTAACTCCACTGGCCACTCTAGATACTCATCTTCCTCTATCTCCTTGCAAGTATTCTTGACTCCTTACCATCTCTAATTTCTTTGCAAGAAGGAAATACATGGTGCTTTGGTTGATGCTGAATTGTGTTTCCTTGGTTAACCAGTTAGTCAGCCTGGTTTAGTGTAGAAAACATCATTCATTTTTTGTTAATAATGCTGCCCATACTTTCTTGGTTTTTTAGATTGGTAGGAAGGCAAGACCTCGATCCACCTTCTCCTCGTTCAGAACCATTTCAAAAATTCAAAATGCAGGTTTTTGTTATCTTAAGCACCATCTAATTTTTGCACAGAATGGGATTAAGAGCAAGTGTTGGAACTATACCTTGCCTGCAGGACATAATGTTTCCATGATGTACTATATTAAGGAACATAAGTTAAATAAATAGATGTAAATAAAAGGACCCGAGTTTTAAATTTTAGTTGCAATGAATTTGTACAACTTGTAAGAATTGACAAGGGAATTTACCTGCGCATTGTATGTCTAGTGTTGATGGGTCTGAGTGAGATATCTTATTTTCTTATAAGATATTTTGGGTTCAATTTTGGTCATCATGCACAAGGACATTGTAGCTGCCCTGTGGAATCTACCAGCTACGGGAGACGGTAATATCTGGACCCCTATACAATAAGGGGAGGAAGATCAAAGAGAAGAAAGAAATCTGGAAGAAATCTACTACAGGCTAGGCGAAACTGACACAGCTTCATGGGGAGCGGTTCTCAATGATGAAATGATGCTGGTTGTAAGGAAGTGACGTGGTGCAGAAATGACAGGCTCTCGCTACAAATGAAGGTGCCAAGGCAAGATTGATGTGGATATTTCATTTAGGAACATGGAGTTGCCCATAAGAAAGTGCGCGGAACCACTCGCCTCAAGGAAACTCGATGAGGTATAGATATTATAAGTTGTCCTCTATTGATTATTAGATTAACTTTATTTACTGTCTAGACCAGTGTAGTCTTATGTTAACTAAGGATGGACCATAGTTGAAGTAGATTAGGAGGAGTTGGCACCAAGCATTTATACACATCTATTCAGCTACATGAGTGTAATAGCTGAACTAATAGACATTTTCAGAACTTTGGATGGAGGTTTGTCCCTATAAGTAGAACACAACAATAAATATAACATTGAAGCTTTATACACCTAATGCATCACACTTATGCGATGATTTGGTAGAAGAAGAGCAGTTTTGGTGGAAGATCAAATAGAACATTTTGCTCCTGAATTTAAAGTCCCCCGCACTAGGAGGCGCAAGTCTTATGACAAAACAAATGTGCGTCGGAGCACACACATAACAATTAAAAAGAATTTATCATAATGTTCGGTTTGAGAGGAATGACGTGGAATAGCGAGGGATTTGGTGACCCTGCTAAACATTTCTATGTGCAAGAGGCTTTACGAGAGCACCACTTAGATTTTATAGCCCTGCTTGAAACAGGGAGGTCAAACTTTACGGTGTCTTTTCTAAGACACCTTTCAGCTGGTAAACATTTCTTATGGTTTTGTTTACCGTCACATGGACGGTCTGAGGGAATTCTTGTTGGCATAAATTTAGAAACTTTAGAAGTTAATAAGGTTGAGACTGGAGATTTTTGTGTAAAACTCCATATTAGATCTAAAACTGATGGCTTTGAGTGGATCTTTATACCAGTATATGGAGCTGCACAAGATTCACATAAGCACGAATTTCTATCGGAGTTGGTACGAATGTGCGAAACGGAACCACTACCTTTACTAGTAGGTGGTGATTTCAATATTATTCGTACTAGGCATGATAAAAACAATGATGATTTTAATCCTCAATGGCCTTTTGTGTTCAACGCCATCATCGGGAGTTTGGATCTCAGAGAAATTGTTCTCTCTGGTCGTCAGTTTACTTGGGCTAATCGAAGGGACACTCAAACTTTTGAAAAGTTAGATCATGTTCTCGCTAGTTTGGAATGGGAGAATAAATATCCCTTAGTTTCGGTTAGGGTTTTGACGAGGTCGGGCTCTGATCATACTCCACTTTTAATAGATTCGGGTAATCAAGCTCATATTGGAAATAAAGCCTGCTTCTCATTTGAACTTTCCTGGTTGCGTCAAGAAGGTTTTTATGAGATGGTGAAGAACAAATGGAATAGATTAACTGTTGGGACTACACCTATCCAAAAATGGCAGAATAAAATACGACATCTTCATCATTTCCTTAAGGGTGGGCACAAAACCAAAGTGGAAAATATAGAAAAGAGAAAGAGAGGATCTTATCTACAATTGATGATTTAGATATTAAAGCAGAAACGGTCCCGTTGGGTACAACCGAAAAGGATACTCTGAAAAAGGAAAATTAAAGTATTAACAAACTTAGGCGGGATGAAGAGACTAAATGGGCCCAAAGAGCTAAGGTTAAACACATTCAGAAAGGTGAAAATAACACCAAATATTTTCACTTAATCGCCAATGGCAAACACAGGAAGAAAAATATATTTTAGTTAGAGCAAGAGGAAGGAACCATAGTGGGTGAAGATAACTTGAAGGTCTGTATTACTGAGTATTATAAAAAACTTTTTGGTGATCCTGATCAAAATGGTTTCTCCATGATGGAGAACCGCGTTAAGGATATTCTGTAGTTGACTATAGAGGAGAATGCTATTCTAACAACTAAGTTCTCCGAAAAAGAAGTTCATGATGCTATTTTTGAAATGCAATGTAATAAAGCTCCCGTGTCGAACGGTTTTACTGTGGAGTTTTATCAGACCTTTTGGGAAGTTGTTAAACTTGATTTGATGGCTCTATTCAGCCATTTGCATAGAGGGGAATTACTACTATTTAAAGTGAATTTCGGTGTAATTACTCTACTTCCAAAAGAAGAATGTCATTCAAATTCAGCAATATAGACCAATTTGTCTTTGAAATGTGATCTTCAAAATATTTACAAAGATAGTGACTAACCGTATAATAGACCTAGCTCATAAAGTGATCAAACCAACCCAAACGGCTTTCATGCCGGGACGACACATTCTTGAGGGTGTTGTGTCCTTCATGAGACAATTTATGAATTGGATCAGAAAAAGTTTGATGGTGTGCTATTCAAAATTGATTTTGAAAAGGCATACGATAAAGTTAAACGGCCATTTCTTCAACAAGTGTTACGCATGAAAGGTTTTGATCTTAAATTTTGTGATTGGATTAAAGATTTTGTGCAAGGTGGAAGTGTTGGAATAAGGGTAAATGATGATATTGGGCATTTCTTCCAAACTCGAAAAGGTTTGAGACAAGGTGATACCCTGTCTCTGATACTTTTTAACATTATTGCTGATATGTTAGCAATCTTAATTGCACATGCCAAGGAAGATGGCCAAGTTGGTAGCTTAATACCTCATTTAGTTGAGGAAGGAGTTCCCATCTTACAATATGCGGATGATACTATCTTGTTATAGAGCATGATTTAGAGAAGGCCGTAAACATGAAGTTGATCTTAAGCATTTTTGAACAGCTGTCTGGTCTGAAAATTAATTTTCATAAGAGCGAGATTTTTTGTTTTTGTAAAGCAAAAGAGATAGAACATCAGTACAAGCATATTTTTGGATGCGAGTCTGGTTCTTTACCTTTCCGATATCTCGGTGTACCTATCCATTACAGGAAATTACGAAACGTAGAATGGAATCCGATTGAGAGTCGTTTTATGACCAAGTTGGGATGTTGGCAAAGTAATCTACTCTCTTACAGAGATAGATTGGTGTTAATTAATTCGGTTCTTACCAGTTTGCCGATGTTCATGATCTCATTTCTTGAAGACCAGTTGGAGTACGAAAACAGTTAGATTTCTTCCAATCAAGATTCTTTTGGCAGAGTCATGACACGAAGAAGAAGTATAGATTATCTAAGTGGAATATAATTTGTCGTCCTAAAGATCAAGGTGGGTTGGGTATTGAAGTACTTGAAATAAAAAATAGGTGTTTGCTTAGCAAATGGCTATTCAAAATAATTACAGAGGAGGGTATGTGACAACAATTGATACAAAACTAGTACTTGCATTCTAAACTTTGGCTCAGGCTGAGGTGCAGCCGACAGACTCACCATTTTGGAAAGGTCTTATGAAAGTTAAAGGTGATTTCTTTAAGAGGTATTTTTAAGGTGGGTGATGGATTTTCAGTGCGCTTCTGCGAGGATGTGTGGCTTGGAGACACGCCTCTTGCCCAGCAATACTCAACATTATATAACATTGTGCGTCACAAAAATGTTCTCGTCATTGATGTTATAGGACAAACACCTCTAAACATTGATTTTAGGCGTGCGCTAACTGGTAATAAATGGAACGATTGGATACATTTATGCCATCGATTAATAGGAGTACAACTTATAGATGAACATGACAGTTTTATTTGGAAACTGACGTCTACGAGATCTTTTACAGCTAAATCTATGTACCTTGATCTCATGAATGATCACACAGTATATTTACAAAAGTACTTATGGAAGTTAAAAATTCCACTAAAAACAAAAATATTTATGTGGTTCCTTAGTAACAAAGCGTAATTGGCATGGATGTCAGAAGTGTTGTTTTTGTATATCTATCGAGACTATAGAACACTTATTTCTTTCATGTCCTTTTGCAAAATAATTTGGCGTATGCTTTACTTCACTTATAATATTACGCCACCCTCCAATATCACCAATATGTTTGGAAATTGGCTAAATGGGATTGATAAGAAAACTAAAGCTATAATCGTGTTGGTGTTTCAGTTTTATGTTGGGCAATTTGGAAGTGTAGAAATAACATTATCTGTAACAAGAAAACTTGAACCAATATTTTGCAGGTTATACGTATGGCGGTGCATTGGACTCTTCTATGGTCCTACCTTTTCACGGTAGAGCAGCGGGATCTCATGGCTATTGGCTGCAACCAGCTCTTGGTGGTAGCTCATGATTGCTATTTCCAGGCTACTGGGTGGCGGCATATTAATAGTGATGGGGATATGCCGAAAGGGTTATGCCCAGCGGGACGTTCCGATTGGGTCAAAGGCTTGGCGAGTGGGCCTGCAGGATGGCGACTGAAGAGAAGGCTTGGCGATTGGAGACCGTAGACCCAGAAGCGTACTCAAAGCCTAGTCGGATTAGGTCAAAACCTCTGAGTCCATATCTTGTTTGGTTGTAAACTATAAACCCTAGCGAGGTGGCTCCTATATAAACCTCCCTAGGGTACTCTGAGGACTTATGTTCCATCATACACCCCTTCAAGCGACTCGCTGTTTAGATGCCGAGCTTGCCACCCCTGTAACTGGCTCTCCATTAATCTAATCTAGCAGGAGTAGGTCTTTACCCTCCGGGGGGCCGAACCTGGGTAAACCCTGTGCATCCGCCCCCATCTCGCACCGCAGATGGCCACCAGCTCTCGCCCCCAATTCAATCAATCGCTGCCTGTAGCAGCGACTGCAGTGGCCATCACGCGGGTCTCCAACCCTGAGGACTTCGAGGACTCCTCCATCCTTGGGATCTTCGATTCCGACTCTGGCTCGGAGTCCCCCGAGGACTTCCGCGCCAGATCCAATCACTTCAACGCGATCTACATGGCGGGCAGCACGGTCGCCCCGCCAGATCCATTCTCCACGCCAATCCTGGAAACTGCCACGACCACGGAGGTAGAGGAAGCCCGCCTACGACTAGAGGAGGCGCAACGCAGGGAGCTAGCCGAGCGTGAGAAATTCCGCCTCGAGCACGCAACGGCGCAGGAGCTGTCACTCTACCACCAGCGCCATATCAGGACCCACCTGAACTCCAATGTTCAGGGCCGCGTCCTGAACTTCAATGATAAAGGCGACCCCGCACGCGCGACCGAGCGCGAGTACTGCGAAACGCGCCACCAGGTGGCAGCAACAGACCACCACCCGATGCACCGGTGACTGGGGTCCCACCACCACCCATTGGTCGCGTGCCCCCGCCAGACCAGCCGTGGATCTTAATCTCGCCACAGGACCACGACGCCAATGGACTCCCACTATACTCCGCCCTGATGGACAACGTTGTCGTGGCCGACGCCATAGTCGCAAACCTCGATGTCCAAGGAGAAGGCGCGCTGCAGATCCAGTACGCCAAGGCCCTACTAGCCAGGGCCGTCGAGAAGCAAGCCGCGGGAGTCGACCCGCGGGGGTGGATGTATTCCCGATCCTCGGCAAGCAGGGCGGCCCCAAGCGGTCACCCAACCGTCGCCAACACCGTGACCTGCCCACCACCACAACCCCTAGCGAACTAGCCACGGGCCGCCAACCCCGCGCTCTCCACCAACGAGCCGTGACCGGTGAAAAACACGGTCGCCGCCAACGGGCAACCCGTCGATGCCCGAACGCACATGGTCAACAACCAGGCTTGGCGGGCGCGCCAGCCCAACAACTTGAGGCACACCCTCACTAACCGCGGTGACCCCAAACCCAGGGGCTCGCTCAGCCAAGTTGGCCCCCAGTGCTTCGGACCTATGATACGAATAGAGAAGTACCCCGCCAACTTCAAGGAGCCCAAGGAGATCAAAAGTACGATCCGACGTACGATCCAGCGATTTGGCTGGACACATACCTCATGGTGATGGGAATTACCGGCCACACCGACCTGCTAGCCGCTCGCTACCTCCCCCTGATGATGGAGGGTGCGACCCGGCAATGGATCAACACCCTCCCCGCTAACAACATCGACTCCTGGGAGGAGATGCGGGATGCCTTCATCAGGAACTTTGAGGGTTCTTACACCCACGCCACCACCATTGAGGACCTAGAGCGATGCATCTAGGGACAACGCGAGTCGACCCACCACTGGATCTAGAGGTGGCAGGAACTATGGATCAACGCCTCCGGCTTCCACCTGAACACGACGATACATTGCTTAAAAAACGCGTGCCGGTACGAGCCCCTGGTCGCTAAGATAAAGCGGGTCTATCGGACGCTCGACAACATCCCCGACCTCCTCAAGATTGCCAAGCACTACGCGGAAGAGGACCCCAACTAGGACTCCAACGACGAGTCGGGAGGAAGACTCCACACCAGCGGCCACGACAGCGGGTGATAGCGCGACATGCGCTACAACAACACTCGCATCACCGGAAAGCGCTATAGTGATGGGCGAGTCGACTTCGTCGCCAACGCCGGCTATGGCCAACGCGACCCGAAGAACTTCCGCCGCGACGGAGGAAACTACTGCGATAGCCAAAATTACCGCGCCAACAACGCGGCGAGGCCGAAATTCTACCCTGTCGTCCTGTTCAACCAGCCCTGCATCTACCATAGCAAGGAGAGAAAACCCGCCACCCACACCACCACGGACTGCCATTCTCTCAAAGAGATCGAAAAGGCAAGGCGAGCAAGGGAGGACCCCAACAACAACCCACCAAGGGACAACGGCAACGCTAGCGGGTTTAGACATGCCGCTGGCTCGCTACACACCTTCACCAGGCTCGGCACCAAACGCGAGAAGAAGGTCCTCGCCCGCGCGGTCGCCATCAATGCGGTGACCCAAGTTGACATCCCCCGCTTCCTCAACTGGTCCGAGCAAAGCATCACCTGGAGTCGCCAAGATCACGCGCCCAGGATCGAATATCCAGGGCGAGTCGCCCTGGTGGTCAGGCCCAAGGTGGCTGACTACTGGCTGCCCAAGACACTGATGGACGGCGGGAGCTCCATCAACATCATGTACCTAGACACGTTTAAGAGGCTCTAGCTCCTAGAAGCAGCAATTGAGCCGACCTTGACAACCTTCCACGGCATCATCCCAGGTCAGAAGGCGTACCCGATTGGAAAAGTGACGCTGCTAGTCACCTTCGGCACACCGGCAAACTACCGCACCAAGAGGATCGTGTTCGAGCTGGTGAACTTCCGCCGCCCTACCACTGTGTCCTAGGACGCCAAATGTTCGCCAAATTCATGGCGACCCCCCACTACGCCTACAACATGATGAAGCTTCCAGGGCCAAGCGACATCATCACCATCCACGGCGACCCCGATATGGCCGACAAAGGCGCTGAGCTCGCTGACATCATCATCGCAGCGGAGACTGACCACGCGGAAGAGCTCGCGAAATATGCGGGTAACATCAACAAGGATGACCCCACCATACTGAAAAAGCCAACCGCCATGAGTTCCACGTTCGAGGCGACCAAGCACACCTGCACCGTCGAGCTTGTCCCGGGCGACTCCAACCAGACGGTCACCATTGGGGCGCACATGAGCCCCGCATAGGAAAGCGTGCTCATCGGGTTCCTCCATGAGAATCGCGACATCTTCGCATGGAAACCATTTGACATGCCAGGTGTCCCGAGGGACTCGCTGAGCAAAAACTCAACGTCGACCCCAAAGTGCGACCAGTAAAGCAGTCACTGCAGCCCTTCAATGAAGAGCGCCATCGAGCAATCGCCGAAGAAGTATAGCGCCTGCTAGCCGCAGGCTTCATTCGGCCAATAAAATACTCCAAGTGGCTGGCAAACCCAGTCCTGGTCATGAAAAAGAACAACACGTGGAGAATGTTTATCGACTACACCAACCTCAATAGTGCCTGCCCAAAGGAGGAGTTCGTCCTACCACGCATCGACCAGATCATCGAGTCGACCGCGGGATCGGAGTCGCTGTGCTTCCTCGATGCTTATTCTGGCTACAGCCAGATCAAAATGGCAGGCGAGGATGAGGAGAATACGGCATTCATCACGCCATTTGGCACCTTCTGCTACATGGCCATGACGTTCGGCCTCAAGAATGCCAGCGCCACATACCAAAGGTGCATGCAGGAGTGCCTTGCGAGCCAAATTGGCCGCAACATTCACGTCTATATCAACGACAAGGTGGTAAAATCCACCCGCCAGGACGACCTGCTCGCCGACCTGGCCGAAACCTTCGCAAACCTGTGGTGGTACAACATCAAGCTAAACCCAGGAAGGTGCACCTTCGGCGTCTTCACCGAACAGCTTCTAGGATACGTGGTCTCCAAACGAGGCATCGAGGCCAACCCCACCAAGATTGACACCATCACGTGACTCGGGAAACCCGAGTGCCTGCGTGACGTCCAAAAGTTGGCCGAGCGAGTCGCGGCTCTCAACTGCTTCATTCCCCAGCTCGGTGAGAAGGCAATGCCCCTCTACCGCCTGATGCGTAAGAACCCCACATTCCAATGGTACGCAGAGGCGGATAACGCACTCAAAGCACTCAAAGAAGTGCTACTCGCGGCTCCACTCCTTCTCGCCCCAATCGACAAAGAGCCAATGCTCGTCTATGTGGCGTCCTCCACTCGAGTCGTCAGCGCCGTGATGGTCGTCAAACGGCTAGAGGAGGGCAATGAGCGCCCTGTACAGCACCCCGTCTACTTCATCAGCGAAGTCCTGACGGACTCAAGACAGCGTGACCTGCAATACCAGAAACTGGTATATGCGGTATTCCAAGCTCAACGCCGACTCCCTCATTACTTTCAGGAGCACCCGATCACGGTCGTCTCCTCTACACCACTGCAGGACATAATACGCAATAACGAGGTAACTGGGCGAGTCACCAAGTGGGCCGTCAAAATTGGCGTCCACAACATCAAATACGAGTCCCGCAAAGCGATCAAGTCGCAAGCCCTGGCTGATTTCCTCGTAGACTGGGAAGAAGCACATCAGCCGGAGAAGCTACCATACCTCCACTACTGGTCGCTCCATTTCGACGGGTCCAAGAACGCTGATGGCACCGGGGCCGGGGTCATACTGACCTCCCCTAAAGGAGACAAGCTCCACTACATGCTCCACCTCAACTTTAAGCCCTGCACCAAAAACATGGCAGAATACGAGGCCCTCCTTCATGGCATGCGGGCCGCCAAGGAGATGAACGTGAACCTCCTATGGTGCTATGGCGACTCCGACCTAGTCGCCGGCCAAGTCGCCCGAACCTGCGACGCCATCTCCCCGACAATGATAGCATACCGTCAAGCAGTAGACCAGTTGGGAGGACACTTCAACGGCTACTCAGTCGAGTGGATCGACAGGCGAAAGAATGAAAGGGCGGATGCCCTCTCCCATATCGGGTCGTCTAGGCAAACGCCACCCGCAGGCGTCTTGCTCGACATCATCCACAAGCCTTCGGTATCCCCACCGAAGGAGATCGACATCGGGATACCACTACAACCCGACCCGGCCCTAGTCACCATGATCGTGGAGCCCAGCAACTGGACGGCACCATATGTCGCCTTCCTTGAGCACAAGATCCTCCCAAGTAACGAGACGGAAGCACGAATGATTGTGCACCGCTGCAAATCCTTCGTCATCATCAATGATGAGCTCCACAAACGCAGCGTGACCGGCGTGTTCCAGCGCTGTGTATAGCCAGAAGAAGGCCGCAAGATCCTCTAGGCCATACACGCCGGCGACTGTGGCCACCACGCCTGCGCCAAGTCGCTGGTCACCAAGGCCATGCGACACGGCTTCTACTGGCCCACCGCGCACACCGACGCCACAAACATCGTCCAGCGATGCGTCGGGTGCCAGAAGTACGCCAACTAGACGCATCTCCCTGGTTTGGCACTCAAGACCATCCCTATCACATGGCCATTCGCCGTATGGGGCATGGACATGGTCGGCCCGTTCAAGAAGGCCCCATACGGCTTCACCCACCTCCTAGTCGCGGTCGACAAGTTCACCAAATGGGTCGAAGCCAAGCCGATCAAAAAGTGTGACGGCAAGACGGCTACCAAGTTCCTACGTGAGCTCAGCTACCTATACGGCTACCCGCACAACATCATAACGGACAACAACACCAACTTCACCAAAGGCGCCATGGTAGAATTCTGCGAAGAACACAACATACGACTCGACCTCGCCTCAGTCGCCCACCTGGAGTCGAATGGCCAAGCAGAACACGCCAATCAGAGCGTCCTCCACGGGATCAAGCCACGACTCCAAGTGCCCCTCGAGCGAACCCCAGGATGCTAGGTCGAAGAGCTCCCCTCCATAATATGGGGGATCCGCACCTATGTCAACCGCTCCACGGGGTTCACACCTTTCTTCATAGTGTACGACACCGAAGCCATAATGCCAACCGACCTAGAGCACGACTTACTTCGAGTCGCCAACTATGTCGAGGTGACAAACGAGATCGCTCGCCAAGACAACATCGACTAGATCGATGAGGCACGTGACCTGGCTCTCTCCTGCACCGCCATCTACCAGCAGGGACTCCGTCGCTACCACAGTCGCCAAGTCCGGACCCGCACCTTCCAGGAGGGTGATTTGGTCCTACGACTGGTTCAGGACAAGAAGGGCATGCACAAACTCTCCCCCCATGGGAGGGGCCATTCGCCATAGGGAGAGTCCTCGGCAATGACGCCTACTACCTGTTGGGGATATACTTTTCGGGTATCCTCATAGTTCCTCACTGACCAGGGTGGCCCACTTCGGGTTAGAGCTTGGCTTCACGGGCGGCCCAGTCAGGGAGAAAGACAGAGTCCAATCCGGCTACGGGAAGGCCTAGAAGACTTACCGACTTAGGCCCATAATGTTACTTGTAGTTCAAGATGTACTATGTAACCAACTCTTAGTCGTAGCCGGATAGATCTCTCCTGTAAACCCTAGGCCGGATATCTATATAAGCCGTCCTAGGGAGAGCCTTTAGGGCAACACTCTAAACACCTCAATAGTCTACAATCTCAACTCGCACAGGCGAAACCCTTGTAACCCATATTCCGGCTCTGCCGTATTACTGGATTTCTAGCAGGAGTAGGATCCGTCCAAAGCCGGCGGATTTGAACCTGGGTAAAATTCTGTGCTCACCGTCCCGGAACACCGTACGTCTCACACCCCTCTCTTTCGCACGCCTCGAGGACCCCCTCATGGCGTACTTGTCCTCAATCCGACGAAAGTTGGCGCCCACTGTGGGGCAAGTGAGCTTCGGATCTGTGTTCCGAGCAGAATCTGCAAGAATCGGAATCGGCGAGACTATCACCGTCGGTCGCATCCTCTACGCCAGCGACGTCCCTCTCATCGTTCTCGACGAGACTTGGATTCCGGCTAAGGAGGCTGTGAATGCCTACACAATCATGTCTTTTGGCGAGATCGATGTTTACATCGGTTTCGCTGAACCTGCCCAACCCACCCCAGCGGTGATGATAGAGGCAGAAGAATCTTCTGGGTCCCCTTTGTCCATGGAGGCGGCAGAGTTCCGGATCTCAGAAAATCCTAATCCCACCCAGCCCGCACCAGTTGCGGAGATAGTGGAGAAATCCGAGCCTGAAGATGACCTAGCGGTTCAAGTCGAATCTGGAATGGATCTCCCTAGAGAAGCCGGATCCCAGGTCGACCCACCCGTGGAAGTCGAAATTCAGGAGGAGCATAACAACGACACTGATTCTGGCTCCGATGACGCCGGGACAGACATGCCTTTCCTGAGGTATACACTGAGACGCATGATACCGCAAGGGGAAAGCGCGGATGCAATCCTTGAGACCATCAAGAGTTTCGACATGGCTGATCGTGAAAGCTGCAGGTACCTCAGGAAGCACGCGTCGCACTTCGTCGGATACGTGGGATCCGGATCCGGCTCTGCCGATGCTGGAGAAAACACCGACTCTATGCTGGAGGCAATTGGAACAAACGCCGACGTAGCCGCATCCTCGGATGAATCGATGAGGTCAGCGGATTTCTGAAAGTTCTCCGCGGAATATGAAGAGCAGTATAACTCCAAAGCTGCAGAGGAAGGAGAAGCCATGGATGAAGGATCCGGGGAACACTCTCCCAAAGCGCAGGATGACATGGACGTCGGAGATAATCCCGAAGTCTAGATGTCTGAAAGTACCAATCAGAGCTTGACTCCAGGAAACGGACCCAAAGCCGTCTTTGCTACCGGTGCTGCCAAGAAGGCAAAGAAGAAGAACAAGAAGAACAAGACCCCGACAAAAGACCCTCTGATAGAGGAGGTGATTGCCGAGGAATACGAAGAAGACTCGGATGGAGCACTTATCCCAGAAGAGCCGAAAAAGAAGAATCGGTGGATGGACACGTGATTACCGAAGGTGCGCGTAAACTCATCGATGCTGCATTAACCACACCTATCCCTACAGCTACAGAACTTACTGCTGAAGAGATGGACGAAAGGGCCCAAGCCCTAGAAGCGCGTTGTCAACAACTCCTAGATGAAGCCAAAAACATCGAGGGGGAGAAGAAACGCATGGCAACTAAGGATTACATGTCTCGGTTGCATCAGAAGACACGGAAACATTACACAGGTGACAGTATGTTTCCGGAAGTGAACAGGGTCCTCTTTGAAGGAGATCCAGGGATGCCTCATCTCGACAGCAAAGGAGACCTGGTGTACCCAACGCCGGTACAGAACACTGTCGCAGCATGAGACATCCTATCAAATAACCCAGTCCCAGAACAGGTTCGATTGGGCATCAAGGTACTCACCAAGGGTCTGGAGCAACAGATGGCTGCGAAATCCGGAAGTGGAAAACTGGTCTCGAAATCTGACCAATGTCACACGGACTCAGCCTGGAATGATATAAGGCCCCAGCATGTTTCGGAACAGCTTCACCGTTTCTACCGACGGGAAGATAACCACTCTAGAACCGGATCGTCAGGACAACATCACAGAACCGCACGTGACTGGAGCAACCTCGCTCCAGCGGCCAAGCAAGAGGCCATTGCTGCACTGTATCTGAGGAACCCTCCCTGACGAGAGTCGAACGATCGAAGGGGAGAAGATAAAGAGAAACGTCGGGAGGAGGATCGTCAAAAAATGCCACCTCCTAGACATGCAAGCCGTCCGGCTGAGCCTCACCGTGGTGGGAACGACAGATGAAGGAACAACGGAAACCATGCTGGGACAAGCCGGCAGGGGGCTCGTCGTAGTCAAGACCCTCCCCGGAATCGGAATAATGATGTTCCGGACGGAGGCCGGCGATCAGCTGGAAACAATTTAGATGCCCCACCCTCTCCACCAAGCAGTCATCACAACGGCTCCCAAGGGGGACAAGGAGGACGACGCGGCAGAGGAGGTGGCGGCAGAAGCCGAAGTCCGGCTCCAAGACACCGCAGCCACAACCGGCATTCGGGACGATCTCTATCCCCGAACGATGCAAGGCACATGATCAATTCCAACATAGAGGCGCGGCACTACGAAAACGATGATATCTACGTGGGCCCAAAGTGCTTCGGACCACGCATCAGAGCTACAAGATTCCCGGAAGGATTTGCTATCTCAAGGCACATCCAAGCCTACGACAGCATTGCTCGGCCAGATACCTGTCTTTAGGATTTTTTCCAAGCTTGAGGTGATGGCCATCTTGAGGTCGGGAGGCCATGGAATGTAAACCTTCTCCAAAAGTTCTATTCATAGAACTCAAACTTGTACCCAGATGATATATAATGAAATTCATTCGGATCACACAAACCGTGTCTACTCGCCATACTCTTATGCCACCCACACTCGTACATTTAGCAATATGCTACCTACAGAAGTTAACCCTTGGTCGAGCGACCGGCACGGGTAAGTAGTGTGGCCTAAGGGCATCGAAACTATTCGGGCTTTGGGTCGTCCACGAATACGCCAACCCGGAGCCACCATCGGAGTCGCCTAGCTCGACTGGCCCATCGGGCCAAGATGACCGACATACGCTTCCCACATCAACCTGTCCTTCCCATCCTCACGCAAAACGACTCGAACGGTTAAGTACCACACATGAGGACTTCGCAAACGGAAACCCTCACGCGTCTCGAGAACACACCAAGTAAGGGAGCTTCCTTGGACTCGCCTAGCAACTGGCTCTCCGAACCAGGCGAAGAGACGCGTTACAAACAGCGCACCAATAACTCACAATAGGCACGCGTCCAAAACGACTAAGTACTACGCTCGGGGACTCGCCTAAAAACAATCTTACCCGCGCTCAGGGACTCGCCCCTTCAAAGACACAAGGGACAACCAACACAAAAATCCAAAGAAAACACATATGTATAGAAACGAGTTATACCCCACTAAAGGGCAGACGCGCTCGGGGACTCGCTCAAACAAAAGTTAAACATACCACACAATTAAACTTGCATTGCGAGTCGATTGACTCCTCTTACTCCCATACAAAATATTGTTCTTATTACAAAAGTGCCACTTGGCATATCTTACAAATTGCCCAGAGAAGCTATCTATTTCGTAGGCCCTGATGAAGAAGCATCTCAACCACCCTTGACACGGATGAATGGTTGCCATGGGTTTGTCGGGTAGGTCGTCAGCGACTTCGATAGCATTGACTGGAAGGGTTGCTCCAACTTTAGGTCGCATTGTTCTAGCTCGGGGTCGGCCGGCGCTACCACAGTCTCCTAGTATGACAGCAGGTCTCCCATCGTTAGCACACGATCGACAAAGGAGGCATCCTTAGAGGTCAGCTTCAACACCTCCGACATCTCCACCGTGCCATTCACCGAATGGTAGCCGCTGGTGACGTCGTCGAGGTCGAAGTCATCAGGGTAGTGCGTGAGTCCCAGGCTCAACGCCGTGGTGGCTCCGTGCCTGAAAGCTGAACGTGCCATCCACTCTACGATGCCGGGTACCTCCTCCAGGTAGCGCAACACTTCAGTCAATCCCCCAGGTATAACCTCGGTGGGAGACATTCCCTGGAGAACCGCCTAGACACACAATGCCGAGACAGTGGCCGCGATCACACACTGCGAAGCATTGAAGGTTTGCACCACTGGATTGCTTTGACCTATTACAGCTGCAACGTTAGACGTTAGTGCCACCATGAATTCACCCACTCGGGGACTCTTCACACATGTCAAAAGGAGAGCAATGACTCACCAAGGAGCTTCCGGCAGTGTTCGGTGACGTGCTTCTCCAAGGTAGCAAGTTCGCCCTACAGCCCAAGGATGATGGAGTCCACAGCCTTTCGCTCCTCCTCAGCCGCTATGATTGCGGCCTTTGCCCTATCCTCAGAGGAGATCACAGCCACTTTCGCCTCCTCCAACTCCTTCACAAGTGAGTCGATACGCCTAGTCGCCACGTCCAGCTCAGCAGCTGGAATGTACCCTTCTCGGGCTTTGGCAATGGTGGCCGGAAGACCATCTACACTGAACAGAAACAACAGTCAGAATTCTGTCAACATTAGCAGCTTGCAATCACCAAGTAAAACAAGTACTCACCGGCGGTCTCCTGGAGTTGCCGGTTTGCCTCCTGCGCCACGTGCAGATCACGCTCCAGATGCTCTTTTGTGGCCTGCCGATCCGGTGACTCCCTCTGCAAGCCTTACAAGCAGAACGATAAATTAGAAATTGCAAACACACAAATTCAGTGTCCACCCATAGAAATTCAGCGACTAGACACTCGGGGACTGGTGACTAGAAGAAACTTAGCGCCTGAATGGCGGCGCCAAGCATATTGTGAAGTTCTCTAGCGTCTGTCAAAGGGACCATGAAGGAGGTACGCCCGCGGCGAGGTCCGGCGTCCTCAGCAACAATCTCTGGCATCTGCGGAGATTGGGTTTCCGCCACGATCGGAAAATCCCTCGCCATGAAGCGCGGGAATGACGTCGACGCCCTCGCCGGGGCACTGGTTGTTAGAGCCGATGGTACTGCCGTCGGAGCCCCATCAGCTGGCTCCGATTGCATGGCTGCCACACCCTCACCGCCGATGGCGGCGTCACTCCCTCTGGCGCTATCTTTTGCTGCGGCCTCGTTGGGCTCACCCTTCTGCGTCTTCGCGTCTTTAGCAGGCGCAGCCTCTGCAGCAGGTTTTCTCTTCCTGGGGAGATCGCCTTCCCCCGTGGTGACGGTCGACAGGATTTTAGCTACCGAAGGGTGATCTATCTTCTTAGCACCAGACCTACAAAAACTTCCAAAGTCAGCAAACAAATCATATGAAAAGTTGTCCAAAAATTGGAAAGGGAACCCGGGACTTACTTGGTGACTGGAAGAACACGAAACCCCGTGCTGATGTGGGCGGACTTATCTAACTCTGGGCCTAGCTTGCGCGTGAGACTATTCTCAAAGACATCTGAAGCCCACGACACCGTGGGCCTCTTCGATGATGAATCCGCGGTCGCAGGAATCTCCGGCTTAGAAAATGCCGCTGTCCCCAAAGGTCGCGGCGACTTTGACGCCACAACCCCAGCTACCTCCTGCTCTGGCGCCATCGAAGCTGTTGGCGCGATCACCACAAGAGGAACTTCCACTGCCGCTTCGGTGCCCTCAGCCTCCAATCCCATCATCGGAATCGCGCCCTCCAGGATCTTGCGTGAGGTCTCGGACACGTCATCGTTGGACTCGCCATCTGACTCGAACACCACCGCCGACCTGGGCGGTGACGCCAGCTTGTTCGCTGGCGACTTCGGTTTGCGCGCGAGCTTCGCCAGCGTGGCTGCTGAGAAGTGTGCTCTTGCAAGATCTCGTCGTCTTCCTCGCGCTCTTCAAGACTACGGCTCGCCTTGAACTCATGCTGCTTCTGCATGCGAGTCTTGCAGGCCGCGGGCGCTGGGGGAGGAACCTCCATTTCCTCCTCTTTGTCCTTAGAAGATTCTCCTATGGCACCCTCGTCGAACTCGTGAGGAACCTCTTCATCGAGTCGGGGAGCCAGCATTCCATAACCTGGAACAACTGAGAGTGGACACAAATGAGTTTCAGACGATGGGGATGCAAATTGCACTGTGGGAATCATGACTAAAGATAAATTCGGGGAAAAGGACTTACTATGGGGGCATCGTTCTTCATAGGCACGTACGAAGCGAGCCCAGCCGACGTGGTTATCAATTCCGCGTCAGTGATCTTCTTCAGGGCAGCCTTGTAGTCTTCAGCATCCCACGACTCCTTGTTGGTCCGGGAAGGATCATTCTTCCTGCTGTACTCATACATCTAGTGCGGCCAGGCCGCCAATGGAACCAGGCGCCGCCCGAGCCAGCCGTTATACAGGTTGATTGAGGACATCCCTTGGTCCTTCAGCTTCTAGATTTGGTCCATCATTTCCACGACGACCATCCTTTGATCGTCGGGGAGCCTATCTGTTGCCAGCCGACGGGGCTTGCTTCTTTACGCGACGAATTCCGGCAGCGCCACTTCGCCGAAGGGGTGGACTCCTTCACGTAGAACCAACCCTTCTTCCACTCGCTCGCAGCCTTCTTGGGTAGCATGAGCTTGACGAAGTTGACCTTTGGCTTCAGCTGAAAGGTGACGCCTCCGGCCGCCAAGATCGGGCCGCCGGACCCTTCGCGTCCGATGCGGCCGTGGAAAAGCTCTAGCCATACTGGGAAGTACGGCCTACAGCCAAGGTAGCACTGGCAGAAGGCGGCGAAGATCGTCGGCTGCTCGATGCTGTGTGGGCCGAGATTCGACGGCTTGATCGCATAATATGCACATAACCGCCAAAATAATAATGAGGTAGGGAACCCCAATCCCCTCTCCAAATGGCTTGGCAAGCAGATGAACTCGCCGGCGCCCGGCTTCAGCTCGATCTCGGAAGATGCGGGGATTCACCAATTCCCTTTGCAGAGGACCCCGGCGTCCTCGAAGGACCTGAGCTGTGCCGCGGTGCACTTAGATTTCCCCCACGAGCCTTTCGGAGGAGCCATCGGGAAGAAGGCCGGATCACTTGGTCTGGAGAGTTTGGATTGAGGGAAGGCAGAAGGAATGGATGCGTGAGAATGAAGAACGTGACGAAGGATCTACAAGATTGATCTGTCACTCCCCTTATAAAGGGGTGCTTGATACATTGCAAATGTATCTATAATTTGTGATGTTCCACGCTTGGTTGTATCTACTTTCTTGTGTTTTGTTCCAACTTTGGAGTACTTTTCTTATGATTTCTTGGACTAACCTATTAACAAGATGCCACAGTGCCAGTTGCCTGTTTTTTGCTGTTTTTGGTTCCAGGAAGTCAGAAAATGAATATTCTCGGAATTGGACGGGACAAAAGCCAAAGTTACTATTTTCCCGGAAGACTCACGGAGCCAGAAGGAGAGTCGGACAGGGGCCATAGGGTGGCCACACCACCCCTAGGCGCGGGTCCACCTAGGCCGCGCCAGGGCATGGTGTGGGCCCCCTGGCCGCCCACCGACCTTGACATCTGGCCTATAAGAAGCCTCCCAAAGCCAAAACCCTAGAAAATAAAGCCTCCAGCCATGAAAATTTCCGCAGCGTCGCCGCCACCGAAGGGGAGATTCGGGGGACAGAAAGTCTCTGTTCCGGCACCCTGCCGGGACGGGGAAGTGCCCCCGAAGCCATCTCCATCGATCTCCACCGCGATCTCCATCACCATTGCTGATTCCCATGATGAGGAGGGAGTAGTTCTTCCTCGATGCTAAGGGTTCTACCGGTAGCTATGTGTTCATCTCTCTCTCTATGCATGATCATATTGTGACCATGAGCTTGTAATCTATAGATCTATTCTGCTACTCAAGTGCTTTAATGAATCTCTGCTCTCCCCATGTGTGTGAAAGTGACATCGTGCTCACCATGGTGGCACTTAGGCTAGAGATTACAAATACTTGTTATGAGTTATATTTGGAGTTGGATGTCTTCATGAAATTGTGGTGTTTGTTGGACTCATCTAGTACTCAAGGTGACAGTGTGGGGTTTTCTAGATGGGAAAGGCTTACTTTGAGGTGTGTTGTTATAGCCGTACCATCGATTAGAGTGTCCAACCAGAGAGTAATTAAGAGTAGTATCATAAAGAGAAGATATTTATATGAGAGTGTTCACTAGTGAAAGTATGATTCCTAGGCCTTGTTTCTAAGCACTGAAACACCGTTTGCTATTAGATCTGTTACATGTTTGCTTGCTTCCATCTTTATTTCAGTTTTGCTTTAGTCTTTTCCACACCATCAAGCTATCTTCTATCACCGTTACCACTTATAATTATCCATACCACTTGTATTTCACTATCTCTTCGCCGAACTAGTGCACCTATACACCTGATGAGTGTATTGGGTGTGTTGGGGACACAAGAGACTTCTTGTATCTTGATTGCAAGGTTGCTTGAGAGGGGATACCTTTGACCACTTCCTCCCTGAGTTCGATAAACCTTGGGTGATCCACTTAAGGGAAAACTTGCTGTTGTTCTACAAACCTCTGCACTTGGAGGCCCAAAAACTGTCTACAAGAATAGAAGTGCGTAGACATCAAGCTATTTTCTGGCGCCGTTGCCGGGGAGGAAAGGTAAAAGGTATTCACACCGTAGGATTAAAGAAGAAGAACCTCCCACGGCAAACGCCTATTTTCCGGTGTGAGTGCTCGAAGTTATTTCCTTTAGATTCTGCAATTTTGTCTTTTTGTTTCTTTTTTCACTAGTTAGGCTTAATGGAAAACAACAACAAAATTAGAGAGCTTTTTAGTATTTTTCCTAAGTTAGAACTTGAATTGTCTGAAAAGAAAATTAAAAAACCCATGGAACTTTCTTTGCATGCTAATAGCAATGTTATTAGTATGAATCTTTTGAACACCTTTGTTACTAATGCTATGGAAACATCTAAGCTTGGGGAAGTTGGTTCTTATGAAAATGATCTCTTTAGTTCCCAGTTTTAAGGAAGAAAATTTGCTCTGATGATACTTTATCTCCCATATGTGGTAATTCTAATGATACTTGTGATATTTTAAATCCACATACTGAAAGCATCCCTTTTAAAATACCTATAAAAATTATTGATCGTGTTATGGATAACTACTATTTTGGAGATGGAACTATCCATCCCGGTGATCATTTGCTCTTTATACACGAATTATGCGGGTTGTTCAAGTGTGCAGGTATTACAACAGATCACATCAAGAAAAAGTTATTCTCTTTTTCACTGAAGGTCAAAGCAAGGGAGTGGTATGAGCTACTAGATGATCCTCATCATTTGGAGTGGAAGGAAATTGAATCTCTCTTTTACTCTAAATTTTATCCTCCTCATGAAGTTCATAAAGATAGGAATTACATTTATAATTTTCATCCTCATGATGGAGAAAGTATCGCCCAAGCATGGGGGAGATTGAAGTCACTAATGCTCAAATGTCCCATTCATGAGCTCCCCCGTAATATTGTTATTAATAATTTCTATGCAAGGCTTTCAGGACATTACAAGGACCATCTAGATACTTGTTTAGAGGGATCCTTCACAAGTAAGGAGGTCAAAGCTAAGTGGGATCTTCTTGAAACAATTCAAAGCAATACCGAAGATTGGGATAACAACAAAGGTAAAGAACCAGGTATAAACTATGAGTATGATTACATTAAGTCTTTTGCTAAAACTGCTGATTTTCAAGAGGTTAGTGCTAAATATGGTCTTGATCCTCAAATTCTTATTGATAGTTTTAAAACCTTTACTTCTCATATTAATGCTCCTAAAGAAAAGTGGGACATGTATCATGAGCCTTTTAAAGACACTTGCATGGAAAATGAAATTGCTGTTAATGATAGCAATAAACATGCTCAAACCTCTGAAAGCACTATTTCTTATAAGCATGTTAATTTTTGTGGGATACATAGACCTTGTGAGAGTAATCAAGTTGAAGAAGAATATTGTATCACCCACAGGAATGAAAAAACTAGAATGTGGTATAGGGCTCTAAATGATCTTGGTAAAAAAGTTTGTGCCCTCTATCCTTTTATTTGTGAACTTTTCTTTGAAGTGGGTCATTTCAATTTCCAATGCTCATGCCATAATAATAGCCCTTCTAATCCAATGAGTACTGCAAGTTTGTATTGTGATGACATGATCACTCCTAATCAGCATGATGAACTTACATTATTTTTGGGGTGTGAAGAGTTATCAAGAAAAACCTCTTTGGTAGATATGGGTGCTTTTGATATGAATAGTGTCCTGCATGGTTGTCATCTTTATTATGTTGATAATTGTCACACAAATACTTACATACAAAATATTGTAGAAGATGAGATTTTACCAAAATATGATAGGACTAATATGTGTTTTGATCTTATTAATGAAAAGAAGGAATCCTCCAAAGTTTCTTCTATTGTCTCTAACAATGAACCAGGGCATATGGAGAAGCTTCCTTTCAAGCCTCTCCCTCCTAAAGAGAAGAAGATAAAGAAGAAAAGGAGGATTAAAAGGAGAGAGGAAACGGTATTTTCCCCTAAGCATGTTGCTCCTATTATAGTTTTTGATGAGTCTGAACTCGACGATGTTCCTATGCCTGTTACCTATAGTAGTGATCATGATTGGGAAAAACATACTTCTTTTGATATTGAAAATCTCTTTGGTACCAATTCTGAAAATGATGATATTAATAATTGCTATACTATTAGTGCTATCCATGATCCTTCCAATGATGATATGTTTACAAATGAACACACTTGGGAAGATAGCTATTCTATTGCTTATGAGGAAGCTATACCTGCAATATATGATGATTGCAATGATGATTATGATATTTTCAGTCCACCTACTATTGAGGAGGAAATTAATTATGATTATAATATGCCTCCTATATTTGATGATTATGGTGATGAAAATAATAATGATAGCTATTTTGTTGAATTTGCTCCCACTACAATCAGTAAGAATGACTATGTTTATGTGGGGAGTATTAATTCTTTTATGCATGTGGCTCATGATAAAAATGTTTCTTGTGATAGTTATATTGTTACATTTATTCATGATGCTACTAAAAGTTATTATGAGAGAGGGAAACATGGTTTTATGTATCTCAACAATATTAAGTTTCCTCTCTTTATGTTGAAAATTTTGAAGTTGCACTTGTTTTGCTTTCCTATGCTTGTTGCTTTGTGCTTTTATGACTTGTTTCTTTACAATATTCCTATGCATAGAAAGTGGGTTAGACTTAAATGTGCTTTGTATTTGCTTCTTGATGCTCTCTTTTACTTCAATTCATATGTCTTATGTGAGCATCCTCTCAAATTATCATGCCTAACTTAAAGGCGTTAAAGAAAAGTAATTATGGGGAGATAAACCAAAAGTTTTAGATGAGTCTTGGAAGTTATTACCTCTGTAATAACCTCTCCTTATCCTTTTTATTTGCTTTTTGTGTCAAGAATAACCTCTAATGAGAGAAAAATAATGATTGGGAAAGTTGCTGTCTCGAAACAGATTTCTGTGTTTCACCGTAAAAATCCGTGTAAAAACTGTGTACGTCGTTTTGAGGCGTGAATTTTTGTGCTTCTGACCCAGGTTTTTATCTAACTTCTGTTAGTTCAACACTTTTTGATTTGAGCAACAGAAGGTCTTCAAAAAATTTCGTCTTTACCTGCTGCTCTATTTTGACAGATTTCTGCCATTTTTTGCATTTGCTTCTTGTTGGTTCCTTTTTGAGTTCTTTTGGAGAATTGAGCTTTTTTAGGGAAGTGCTTCAATAGCTAGTGTTCTAATGGAAGTGTATTTGGTGTTAGAACTGAACCTTAAGACTTATTTATCTTGAGTGCACTAATGTTGCTAATAAAGATCGTGTGAAGTTTTGTATGAAGGAAAAATTTCAGGTGTATGGAAGGAATGAGTAATGAGATGAAGGATTGACTAAAGTTCAAGATTGGGGATTCCACACGTGTCACCCCAAGAAATATCCAAAAAGTACAAGCGCAAAGCTTGGGGATGCCCAAGGCATCCCCTTCTTCATCAATAAAAATCCCAGGTTTCTTCCAAACGCTTCATTTTTATTGTTTCATGCACAGTTGTGTTGTTCTTGGAGCGTCTTCCTTTTCCTTTTTGTTTTGGTTTTTAGTTTGCTTGGTTTTCTTAGTTTTCTGAATAAATTGGTTGGACCCCCTCTTTCATACTTTGGTTTGCAAATAGTTTGGTTTGGTTAGTAAAAGAGTAGGAAAGTTCATGCTTATGTGGTAAAAAGAGCTTGTTTTTGATTGTGGCATATGCTTTGTCATGCCATGCTTGATGTTGTTTTGGCTTTATGCTTAGTATTCTTTGTTGTATCATGACTTGTTATAAACAATTGAGATTGCTTAATGTGCCTTGGATGAATCATGCGTTGTTTTAGCATATTAAAGCATAGTATAGTGGTATTCTCCTTTGATGCTTTATTTGGGTTGACTTGGCACATGCTCACACCATGTTATGACTATCTCAAGTCACCATAGCCTTTATGATCCTTTAGTTTTCAACTTGTAGTATCACTTTATGCTTTGATCAATGATGTTTTGTCGCTCTGCATGATTATGGCCATTATTGCTCTCTTAGTTGGTCGCTCCCAGTCTTTTGCTAGCCTCCACAACAAAGTATGAGTTCCACTCATGCATACAACTCCCTAAACTAAGTTATTCCAAAGAGTCCACCATACCTACCTACTAGCTTATGCTATTCCAAGTATATTCATGCTTTTGTTTACCTTCCACTTTTTATGAGAAAACTAGTGATTAAAGCTCTCACAAACTTGATGGCACACTTTACTTTACTTGCCCTTAATAAACTTGAACCATTGTGTCTTCTATGTTGTATATGCTTGCACTTATTTGTGGGGAATTAGCAGAACCATGCTTTCATGGGGAACGCTTTCAACATTGCACTTGGTACTTGTACCTAGTTGATATCATGCTCTTTTGTATATGGATGTCGTCGCTGTGAAATGAAAGGGGAGCTTGTAAGTCCATGGAGTTATGTATATGTGTTAGAGAAATGCCTGGGCCGCTGGTCTAATCCATGCTGACATGGTGGAAACCTGCAGCGTAACCATAATGAGCTGTCTATGAAGCATTCTTCTTCTAAAAAAAGAGTCCTATATTGAGAAAAAAAGAGAAAAGAGAAAAAAAGAGATACTATGAAAAGAGGAAAGAGAGAAAAAAGCACCATATTCCCATGGTAAATAAGAAGAATGCTGAGATGCTCGTTGTCTGCTTGCCTTGTCATTTTGATATGGGGATTATTCCGTATCATCGGGCAAGGGGTACTCCGTTGGCGGTTCTCTATGATACACATGTACTTACGATGACAAGAACTTACTGGTGACTAAACTTGAGTAGCATGAGGAGCGGCCCTCGTATACAAGGGACATGAGATTTCTAACTTATACTTCGTCAATCATGTACACCATAGTTTGTTCACTTTAACCTTAATCACTTCAAGATGCTTATGATAGAGGCAATGAGAGCTGAAAGCTATAAGTACCATAATTTTTGGAAGCTCTTTATGAAACTTGAATCTCTGCTTCCTTCTATGAAGGCCTTTCTTCCACCATTTTATTGAGTCTTCACCTTCTACCTTTATGCACCTACTTTGAGAGCATAGTGGCCATTCTTAGTTCTATGTGCATTGTCCCAAGACTAGTTAATTGATGCATACCTTGATATTGCTTGTTTTAAACTATTTGTATCTAGTCACTCTTATGAACTTTGAAGGTGTCCTATGCATTTATATTTCCTACACTATGAGGGACAAGCTGAATACTATTATGTTATGTTTTCTTTATGTGAAACAAACAAACGTCTTGCAAAGCATTGTTATTCATGAATCTTTTGTTTGTGCCTTTTCATGTTGCAACATAGTTTCTTTGTCTTATTGCTAGAACTTTGGCTTTCATGTTATGATTGAAGTACTATGATCCCAGCTTTGAATGTTTTGCAAATACTTTGATCAAGTCTTTGATGGTGCATGTCACCTCAAAAATCATTCTTTCTTTTTATCACTTACCTACTCGAGGACGAGCATGAGTTAAGCTTGGGGATGTTGATACATTGCAAATGTATCTATAATTTTTGATGTTCCATGCTTGGTTTTATCTACTTTCTTGTGTTTTGTTCCAACTTTGGAGTACTTTTCTGATGATTTCTTGGACTAACCTATTAACAAGATGCCACAGTGCCAGTTGCCTATTTTCCGCTGTTTTTGGTTCCAGGAAGTCAGAAAATGAATATTCTCGGAATTGAACAGGACAAAAGCCAAAGTTACTATTTTCCCGGAAGACTCACGGAGCCAAAAGGAGAGTCGGAGAGGGTCCATAGGGTGGCCACACCACCCCTAGGCGTTGGTCCACCTAGGCCACGCCAGGGCATGGTGTGGGCCCCCTGGCCGCCCACCGACCTTGTCCTCTGGCCTATAAGAAGCCTCCCAAAGCCAAAACCCTAGAAAATCAAGCCTCCAGCCACGAAAAGTTCTGCAGCGCCGCCGCCGCCACCGAAGGGGAGATTCGGGGGACAGAAAGTCTCTGTTCTGGCACCCTGTCGGGACGGGGAAGTGCCCCCGAAGCCATCTCCATCGATCTCCACCGCCATCTCCATCACCATTGCTGATTCCCATGATGAGGAGGGAGTAGTTCTTCCCCGAGGCTAAGGGTTCTACCGGTAGCTATGTGTTCATCTCTCTCTCTATGCATGATCATATTATGATCATGAGCTTGTAATCTATAGATCTATTCTGCTACTCAAGTGCTTTAATGAATCTCTGCTCTCCCCATGTGTGTGAAAGTGACAGCGTGCTCACCATGGTGGCACTTAGGCAAATACTTGTTATGAGTTATATTTGGAGTTGGATGTCTTTATGAAATTGTGGTGTTTGTTGGACTCATCTAGTACTCAAGGTGACAGTGTGGGGTTTTCTAGATGGGAAATGCTTACTTTGAGGTGTGCTGTTATAGCCCTACCATCGATTAGAGTGTCCAACCGGAGAGTAGTTAAGAGTAGTATCATAAAGAGAAGATATTTATATGAGAGTGTTCACTAGTGAAAGTATGATTCCTAGGCCTTGTTTCTAAGCAGTGAAACACCGTTTGCTATTAGATATGTTACATGTTTGCTTGCTTCCATCTTTATTTCAGTTTTGCTTTAGTCTTTTCCACGCCATCAAGCTATCTTCTATCACCGTTACCACTTATAATTATCCATACCACTTGTATTTCACTATCTCTTCGCCGAACTAGTGTACCTATACACCTGACAAGTGTACTGGGTGTGTTGGGGACACAAGAGACTTCTTGTATCTTGATTGCAGGGTTGCTTGAGAGGGGATACCTTTCACCACTTCCTCCCTGAGTTCGATAAACCTTGGGTGATCCACTTAAGGGAAAACTTGCCGCTGTTCTACAAACCTCTGCACTTGGAGGCCCAACAACTGTGTACAAGAATAGAAGTGCGTAGACATTAGTGCTACCCGCTAATCTCGGGGTAGCCGTTACCCGCGGTAATTGCGCCGAAGTTACCGTTGGACTACCCAACGGATAGTTTGACCAAGTTGACGGTCCAACTCCTTCACTCGACTCGCTTGCAACTGTGCCCTATCCATTCGCCGAAGTAGCGACTTGATAGCGGGTGCATTCGCCGAAGCAGCGACTGGAAACCTGGTGGAAAATTTCCTTGGTTTTGGCAGAGTCCATCGCCGATTCGACTGGGCGTCCAAATTAGACTAGCCTACTCCAACTGCCAAATGAATACCTGCGTTTGAATCAACGATGGCCTCAGGGACTACTGATGGGGATATGCTGAACGGGGTATGCCCAGCGGGACGTTCCGATTGGGTCAAAGGTTTAGCGAGTGGGCATGCAGGATGACGACTAGAATGTGACTGAAGAGAAGGCCTGGCATTGGAGACTGGAGGCCCAGAAGCGTACTCGAAGCCCAATCGAATTATATCAAAACCTCCGAGTTCATATCTTGTTTGGTTGTAAACTGTAAACCCTAGCGAGGTGGCTCCTATATAAACCTCCCTAGGGTATTCTGCGGACTTATGTTTCATCATTCACCCCTTCAAGCGACTAGCTCCTTAGACGCTGAGCTCGCCACCCCTGTAACTCACTCTCCATCAATCTAATCTAGCAGGAGTAGGTCTTTACCCTCCGGGGGGCGAACCTGGGTAACCATGTGCATCCGCCCCCATCTCGCACCGTAGATGGCCGCCAGCTCTCGCCCCTGATTCAATCAATCGTTGCCTGTAGCAGCGACTGCCATGGCCATTTCCACGACAAATAGGCTTCAAGATGGATATATTTTTGTTGCTTTTCATATTTCGATGGTTGATACTTGTCTCAACTATCACTGATCCATGAGTATAATATTTTGAATCACTTGAACCACTTAATAAAGCAGGTTGTGTGCATCTATTGATGTAGAGGCCGGGGTCTCACCCCCATTTCGAAAAAAAACCTAATGCATCATTTGTTCTAAAAATATCTCAACCAGTTTGTCCTAAAGAACTAGAGCGGTCGAAAGAGAAATGTTCAGAAAAGCTAGAAAAAGCGCGCGCGTTTCCAAGATCGGCCCTCGATCGCTGATGTTGCTGCACGTGGCGTTCCTACAGTTCTTTGTGTGTTGTTCCCTGCCTTCCCCTGCGCGTGACGCGTGGTGCCTGTAGAGAGAGGGTCGTTCCTTTTTCCTTTTCTCTTTTAGATCAAATACGAAAAATATGATATTTTTTAAACGAATCGTCTAAACCAGGATCCGATTTCACGATTATACTAGTCATCCGGAGATCTATAAAACTAGATCCCATGTTAATAGGTTTCAACAAACTTTTTTTTGCACTGCCTTTGCCCCCTACGTGCACTGCCGTCGGTCGTGGTGCACGACACGATGTCCTGGCAGTGCACGACCGATGCACTGCCAGTTTCTACTACATTGCAGTGCCCTCGATCGCACTGCATGGGACAGTCCACTCGCAGTGCACTATCTACGCACTGCCTTTTTGTATTGCATTGCATTGCCTTCGGTCGCAGTGCACGACGAGGTCCACTAACATTGCATGTCTACACACTGCTTTTTTTATTGCATTGCGCTGCCTTCAGTCGTAGTGCACGAAGAGGTATCGTGGCAGTGCACTGCTCATGCAGTGTCTTTTCGTGCTGCGTTTGGCAGTGCACGACACGATGTCCTAGCAGTTTACCAGCCATGCACTGCCTTTTTTACTTTGTAGCACTGCCTTTGATCGCAGTGCATGGGACGATCCAGTGGCAGTGCAATGTGTTTTCTCTTTTTCTCTTTATTTTTGTTTTCCAAAATAGTGCACTCCTTTTTTTGCGTTGTACCCCTGTACTTTCTTTTCTTTTTTCGGTGCACTACTCCTGCACTGTATTTCATTTTTTATTTTTATAGTTACATGCATGGTATCCTTTTATATGCTAGAAGAGGAGCGAGAACAAGAGAAACAAAATGATAAGTACTCGAGGCGCATGCACCTGGGCTTGCTCGCGTGCCATGCAACAGATCGCGCTTGCTCGCGCGTCATGCAGCGAATTGCGGTCGCGTGCAAGCACCGGCCGGGACGGTCCGGCTTCACGTAGATCCACGGAAGATTTGGACGTTGCTCTCTCGGCCCGCGCGCTTCCGAGAGGGCGCCCTCTCGCTAGTCCTCCTAAGAAATGTTTGTATTTATTTCTTAAACTGAGATTCTGCCTTGCTAATGATGGGTACAGTTTGCTCATATGCCAATCTTCCATGCAGATGTAAGCAATAGGTCTCAGCTTCTCTGCTTGTCATGTCAAGGTGGAGACAGTGAGAGGCGGTCCGTGTTCATCGGTGAGGCCACCTACGTCGACTCCCTCAAGTGTGTGTTCCACGCTGGCTGAACTATTGGTATCAAGTCCATCCGCACCCACTAGGCCGACATCTGAGGACTGCATTGCGCATGCCATCAGGACCTGCCTATCAGACTATATTTGGTACAATTTTCATTCACATCCACCTCTGTTATTTTGTACTACTATTGTTCCCTGATTTCTTGATGCCCACCATGATCGATTTGATTTCGTATGTACATGTAGGTATAGTAGGTGTATCCATCTAGGATGGTTGAGAGGTCAGACCTGGCAGCGCTGGAGTCCTTGATATGCAGGTAATTGTCACGTAGAGTCCACTTCTCCAATGACAACGTAGCGGGACTCGCTGGACATCTACGTTGAGGTCCACCATGATCAATTTGATATCATATATACACGTAACTGAATAACCTCTTCTTCTATTTTTTCAAGACCATATTATACACGGTTTAACTTGGTATGTCCTCTTCCAAACAAACTATCACTGGGACATGTATTGTTTTGACTTATTAGTGATAGTGCACTGTGTGTAAATTAACCGTAGGTCTGAAGAAATACGCGATACATAAATTCGATGATTGCTAAATCTTTACCTGGTTGGTCAATTATTTAATGTGGGCATTATTAATTGTTTGCAGTAAGTATATTAGCTTAAATATTCGATGATTGCTAAATCCTTACCTGGTTGGTCAATTATTTAATCTGCGCATTATCAATTGTTTAAACTGGTACTTCATAAATTGGTTGATCAGGGCTTTATCAATTTTTTATAAGTGTACGGACTATCCGTAGCCAGAATTTCATTGTGTATTTGTATTTCAACTGCCGACCAGTCTCTCCTTTTATTGATCATAGTAACATGTTGCTGCTGCAGCCATGCAAGATGTCAAGAACAGGTAACTTTGAGCAGTTGAGCACCAGCATGTTGCTAAGTTCAGCATAGAAACTCATACGACTGACTTTTGTCTGTCTGTACAATGGGGTGCATATGCCAAAATTCTGGTTGGGTTTCTTATCAGTAGTAACATTGACCAGTAGTAAACCAATAAGGCTCTGTTTCTTTTGGTGAGTTTATGGTGGTGTCTGGGCTAACAACCATGCGATCTTCGCCCTCCTGTCACACTGCACATTGTCTTCGCCCCCTAGCTGGCTGCCACAGCTCGCCGACCAGCCAGGTACTAACCAGGAACATGGAGGGGGATTCCCAATGCCATATACTTTGTCTTTTCTAGGTTTCACATGCACTAAATTTCTATTGTTTGAAGAGTGAACGACATCTTAGATGTCAGTAAATAATTGATTTTATATAACAATCACCATGGATTTCGATTTACCTCTATATATGCATCTCAGGTTTACTAATTTTCTTTCTTTGGATAATGAATAAACTAATTCTAGTGCATGGATGGTTCTTGCAACATCAGGAGTTGAGCATGGTGATTTGGTTTCCATTGCGGAGCTACCTCTCTTGGATCTTCCCGGTCTGAAATGTCATGAAGAATAAAAATCAGTGTATGTGGGAGGGGATTGTTCGTTGCGAAGCAGATTCTCCAGTGAATCATCTGTTGCTTAGAAGCATTATTCTTTGATGATGTATGCATAGTTCTGCCATCCAGCAACGCCATTCGTTGCTAGGGGGATGATACTCTGATCTGCAACTAGATGGAGAATTAACAGTACTATGCTTTGACTGCTTAGGATGGAGAGCCTCTTGTGTGATGTCAAACCAGTTGCGGATGCAGTTTCTGATGAACCAAAACTGAAGTCAACATGAGGAGAGAGTAATCCCTGTATGGTTGTACCATAGGTGGAGTGGTCCTAATGGTCCTGTACATATTGTAATGTAAATTGTTTTGTTATTTTGCTTATAATGAGGTACGAATTCCATTTTCCAATAGAACAAGTTAGAGGAAAAAGAATAAATGCAAATATTTAATTCCTATTTTTATATGTTCACTGGCTTCTCAATATATTAATTGTATCTTTTGGATTCTATAATAAAATGTACACTATTTGCTTATGGATTGTAATAATAGGAAATCTATGTAGAGAACATTCTCCCCCTTTGCATATTATTGTATTAGCCTTTAATTTAACATGGTACTCATCTTATTATCCCTTGTAGTTGGTGTTTGTGCTTATTGTACATTTCTATTGATTTTGTGGATTCCTTGATTAGCTGATGTTTTGCTAGCCTTGTTTCTTTGTTTTTGTTCAGCTCACATTTTCAACTAATTTAGTTTGGAACATTAGTTATCTGAGTTGGCCTGCAACATTTTATTTTCCTCTATTAGTTGATGTAAAACATTATGTATGGTTGGATTTGATTGAAATTAAATTTCTAGCCGTTGTTCTTGATAAATGATGAAAAATGTACTCCCCTCGTTCCAAAATATAAGATGCTTTAGCCCTTTTCTGGAACTCATGTATCTAGACACCTTTTAGTGTGTATGTTAGAAGCAAAATGTGTAAACCTGAACACTAAAAGAAGTCTAGATACATGTGTTCTAGGAAAAGGCTAAAACATCTTATATTGTGGAATAGAGAGAGTACAAGCTAATATGTTATCTTCCGTTTAATGTATGCCAACAAATATTTCTTATTGCCGCTGTAGAGCATGTCATGCTTGGCTGGAGCAGCTCTCTCTCCTCCTCCTTGAAAATACGACTAGGGTTTTTTCACCTCCTATAGGTGCCGCCACCAATTTGCCTTGCTTTTGTGGCCTCCGGGTCATGGAGGCGGGGTGGATCTAGACCCCTGTGGGCGGGAGTGCTTCATTTTCATGTTTCTAGGGTTCAAGTTTGGTGGGAAAACACTTAGGTGGTGGCGGTGGCGGTGGCATTTCTTCCAATAAAGTCTCCTCGACTTCAACCCCATCTCGACGACGAGATCGAGGAGCTTGTGGGAGTGGTGTGGCCCTCGCGGACTTCTTCTGGCTATGGGATCTTTGGATCGCCAAGGAGCTTCCTCGGCAGTTCATCCTTCGTCTCCGGGACGGATATGGTCTTTTTACCCATCGACAACTTCCCGTCTGGAACCAATACCGTTAGGCTGGCTTAGGGAGGAGTTGCGGTGCACCATCAACAAGGTCTGGAGGTTGAAGATGAAGGGCCTCTCAAGGATTTCGATATAATTTTTGTTTTTCTTGAGCTGCTTTGTATTGTTCGATGTTTATTTTAATGTCTGAGTCCTATTCACAAAAAACAAATGCGCGTGTGCTGTTGCAGAGCATGTCGTGTTGGTCGGAGGCCAAGCCGCAAAGTGGAGTGGAATTCGCCTTTAGTTTTATCCAGAGCAAATATGTGAATTAGACCTCTGTGATCAAGTATTTGCATTGAATAGTCGGTTCAAACCTATTTTGTTGAGAAATAGTCGGTTCAAACCTGATGCACAACGCGATGTGCACTTCATGGACAAAAGGATGAATTTAAACTGACAGCTATTCGTACTTTCGTTGCCCCATAGTAACGCATGGGCATATTACTAGTTCTCTTAAACATGAATTTATATTCTCTTACTTAGTATTTCGTTCTGCGTTTCTTCAAAAGTTTATGAAACTGAACATCAAAAATGATGCGACTGCCAGTCCACATGTGAAGTGTTTCACTCTGGATTTTTGAATTTCATTGAATTTTTGAATGCCATATGCATGGAGTGCGTGTCGGTGGTGATTGCCGATGACTACGTGCTGCAGTTCATTGACATACTTAACTAGCTAGTGTTCTCCGTTCGGGTGGGTGTGCCAGACATACTAGACCTAAATATGAACATATCCTGGCTGTAGTTTTTTCACGGTAGTGCATCCGAATGCAGCGGTGGGTGAGTATAGTATAGCTGGAACTTCATGGTGATCGGCCCTCCGCGGCACCTCGACGTCTTCCACATGATCATGCACTCCATCTGGCTAGGAGGCTCAATGTTAGGCTCCATGGGGAGGACTGAAATTAACTTTGAAATGTTCATGTCTTTTTTTAACTAAATGAAAACTCTAGTCCGTAGATTTTGATAGGCGGTAGCATCCATGGGGAGGACTGAAATTAACTTTGAAATGTTCATGTCTTTTTTAAACTGAATGAAAACTCTAGTCCATAGATCCTGACAGGCAGTTTGGCACACTGTACAGTTTGTTTCGGTGCCTTGTATATAGCACATGTGGATTTTTTTTTGCTTGAGGGAAGGAATCATAATCAAAGTAAATAAATACTCTATTGTTTTGGTTCAAATTGCTATCCACATTGTTCCAATTCTTTTTGGCCATGGGATGGTCGCCAGAAAGGACATGCGGCGACGTTGGAATGGAGCCCTGCTATCCCATGAGGCGAGACCCGATGTGGGCCAGGGCGAAAGATTATAGTCCGCTGCTTTGATGTCTCGCGCACTGTCATACCCAGCATCACAGACCGGTGGGCCGCACACGCGAACTGGCCCACAGTCAACATACGCAGGCAGGAACGCGCTATGTGAGAGTCGTTCCCGGCGCGACATGCTTCCGCACCCGTCGGGTGGCGGATGCTGCCGATAGCCGACGTGGCGTCGTAAGTCCATGTCGGTAGTGGGCTCTCACGGATGCAGGTCCTGCTTGGCGCCAACGTGGCAGTGTAGATTCTAGATGACAGCGGTTCCTCGCAGACTCAGGGAACCTCTAGAGTTGATGTGGCGCTGTGAGTCCATGATGGGTGCGGTTTCTCACATATGCAGGGACTATACAAACACGATGTGGCATGGTAGACTAATAGCCGGCCGAGGTTTGTTGCGGCAGATGGGGCCGTGGACATCCGATGTGGCATTGTATTCCCAGGACAGACGCGTTTCCTCGCGGTGTAGGGCCGGGCTGGCAGCATAGACTATAGGCGTCAGTGGTTTATCGTGGAGGATAGCATAAATGATAGCATAGATTGCGCCACAAAAATCTGCTTCGTTCTATGATGGCTCTATAAATTAAACCTTACGTCTATATCTACTATAAGCGTATTTGCGTCTCTTTTTGGGCATTCGGTGCAGATATTTCTTTTATATAGCATGCTGCTAAAGGCTCAACTCCTTGCGCCTTGGTTCATTCGTATAGCTAGTTGGTCAATCTGGCCGAGCTTCGAGCGGATCAGGATGTGGATGTTCGACTCGGCGATGCATATCACCTAGCCAACATCTCTTCATCTCTTTGGCGTAAGACGCCTTGGTGGCATCGCCCAGAATAGTCTTCACTGTGTCTTCGGCATCAACGATAATGTGGTTCAACGCTCCTCCCTCTGGCGTCCTGCTTACTAGATGGACGCGGTGATATTGTGACCTAACTGCAGACAAGAATGCGAGGTTGATTTCGGGAACGGTAGCGGCAATCGTCGACATTCGGGCGAAATTACGATGGTAGCATCTTCCAATGCAAACGATAATCCCGCATCGTTATCTTATAACTTCTTCACTGCCTTTTTACCAATTTTTGTATTTACCTAATTCATTTCATTTTGCTTTTCTAGGTACTATGTGACTGTTTTACTTCTAGGTGTTGGCGGCTGCGACTAGGCATGGATAATAGAAAGGCAGAGAGAAGCGAATGACTGGCTCGCACGTCGTGTCTGTACGCGAGGCAAAAGGCAACGATGCAGAAGGTTGAGTGGTGGTGCTCAGTTCGTTGACATGTTTCTAACTGATGTTGGAGGGAGAAGGTTGTTCCTTCATGTACAAAGCGAAAGCCGTGCGCCCAAGCGTTGCACGCTTAGGGCCCTTCTGGATTTTTTTGGAAATAAGCATATATTAATATCACACGGGTACCAATTACACCCAGCCTCTGCAACAACGCATACCCTAATGGCAATACGGATGCACACAACCGAAAAAAAGAGGAAGAATTACAAAAAAGAAAAGTCCCGCTGCAGGAATTCGATCCTAGCAGTAACGACACTACCACCACCGAAACAACACCAGAAGTCCAACCCCTCCAAAGCGACGCCTCCAAGAAGGAAACAATGCACAAGCGCTGTCATCACCCGATCAAAGATCTTAGGTTTTCACCCTGGAGAAAGTCCTCGCTCATAAAGCAATGCCTTCTGCAAGGCCATTGCCAGGCACAACCAATGAAGGCCAGACCTTGGGTTTTCACCCTGCAAGATAAGACCGTGAACTTCCCCTGTGATGTCGTCCCCTCTAACAGACGCTGCTGAGAGTCGCATATATCCAAGCCAGATCCTCATCGCCATAAAGACTCAATCCACCATAGCTCGCCCACATGTCTCTGCCTTCATGATGTTCTCCGCATCTGACTTCACCATGTGTATCGTCAAAGACATGTCGCATAATGGTAACAGGTAGTAGAGCTTCACCGCGGTCCCACTAAAACCAAATGGCCAGCAAAAAATACAGGTGCGCATGACCGAATTCCTTCCTGTCCAGCAAACTCTAGGCATATGCGCCCATGAGAGTTCATCAGCGGAGCCTTCCGGAACCAGACACTCCGGCCAGATCAATGGCGACACTCATCAAGTAGATCTTCGTCTTGGTGCGAGAGAGATCTGAGGACCACCCCTTTATTCAAACCGAGCCGACAACCCCCTCGCCACCCGCTGGCAGCCGAGGAAGAGGCTCAACAACCAAAAGCCAAACAACGAATGACTGGCCGCAGGACATAGAACGGATCTAGGCAACAGCACGACCCGGACCAGCGAGGTATGAGCGCCGCCCCGAGATCCTGATGCCAGCTTCGCCATGCCTCGTGGCCAGCCGGGGACGGATCCAGATCCATGCCTCGTGCAGATGTTGCCGGCACTCGGTGTCGCGCTTGGCCGCCAGCGCCCGTCATGGCTCCGCCGCCTCGCCCCTTCCTCAGCCACGAGCACACGCTCATGGCGCCGTCCCACGCCCCCAAACCAGGCGCCCTCCGCGTAGGGCAGGCCGCCGGGGAAGCGCCGCTCCTCCCGCCCATCTTAGATGGCCGGGCACCACCACCACCACCGGGATCGGCGGCGGCGACGGCCGGGACAACCCCCTTTGAGGCGGCGACGGCTAGGGTTTAGGGACCTCCGGAGCCGTCCGCGCGGATGACCTGGGAAGAATTCATCCCAGCTTATCTGTAGTGATCTAGGGCCCTTCTGGACATAGGCCATGATGGACGTACGACTTGCCATCATGATTAGATCGTAGTCTTATATGTTAGCTTCGTAGTGTCATATCCGTCATGTTTAGATCCTAGTATTAGATGTTAGCTTCGTAGTGCCATATAGCATAGTGTCTTAGATGTTAGTCCTTAGAATTTAGGAACGTATTATCAATTATTTTACGAGGGATAAATCGATGTGGACGTGTCTCAGAATGGATCGAACATTGTTGTAAAAAAATCATACATGTGACAGTATATAAACATGCGTGTATTCTCTTTTCTAGCTTACATGTGTGGATTTGAACTTCACAAGTTTTAATGCATAGAACAATACGTGCGTTTTATTTTACCTTTCATGTGTGACCTCAAACTTCACAAGTGTTAGTACAGAGAACAATGTGTGTATTCTCTTTTAGCTCCGATGTGTAATTTCTCTATCGCTTTTCTTGATGGGCTGGTCCAAAACTGAATGCCTTCTCTTGAGCTCATGCGCCGTCGTACCCCGTATCGCTAAACAATGGGCCGCGCGCGTGACATGGTTCCGCCGTCAGCGTACATGGGCGGACCGCGCATGGTGAGAGACGTTCCTTGCCTGAAACGTCTCCTCACTCGCTAGGTGGCGGGGCCCGATGAAAGTCGACGTTGCTCTGTGAGCCCATGCTAGATGCGGACTCTCACAGACATGGGCTCGCTCAACATCTGTTGGGTCCACAGCATAGAAAACAAAAAATTTCCTACGATGAGAACTATACGCCAAGATCTATCTACTAGATACAGAGCAATGGGTGGACATACATCCATGGAGAACTCACCCTCGAAGACAACGAGTTTTGTTAACGAGTAGGAACTCGTGGTTGATGTAGTCGTACACTTGCCGATCTCAAGATCGTGTGGAAGTCCGAGCGCCGCAAATCAGCAGCGCATCCGTCCTCGCACACACGTTCAAGCCACCGGACAACCTCCACCTCCTCGCTCCAGCGATGCAGCGGAAGCAGCAACTCCTTCCAGATGAAATGCCACCGGGAACATGTATCTCGCTGATCCGAGACCATGGGGGAATAATTCTAGAGGGTGAGAGAGATCCTTCACGAGGATGTGTGAGGAAGAAGGAGGAAGAGGGGGGCCTTTTATAGGAGGAGGGGGTACCCCTCCCCATGGCCGGCGCCCCATGGGGGGTGACCCCTCACCTCCCCCATTCATGTGGTGGTAACTCCTCCACATTAAAATGCCCCTTCACATTCTCTTTTATAGTCTCCACTTTAAATGCATTAAAACTCTCTAAGTTTAATACTCTCTCATTTAATTAAAATATTTTATTAAATTTATTCAGAATTTTGTTAATTACTTTAATTAACAAACATTCACATAAAACCCCTTGCAACACTTCAATATCACATGCAGAACCACTTTCTGCAATTTCACCCGAAACAATTCCAGTTTCTATCCAAACAATTCCTGCGCTTTGCAATCCTTTCGTATGAAACATATGTGCTCCTAAATGGTGTCCGGTAACCCTTAAGTGTGTCACCCTAAGGTTCGCGAATAATGTAGACATGATTGAGACTCCTCTCAGATCAATAATCAGAAGCAGGAACTGGAGATCCATACTGACTCCTGCACATTCAACGATGACTTCTGTGATCGTGAGAACCTTTAACGCTAGTAACTTAATCCATTTGTGTCATGATATAATACATGTCCTAGATTCGATCATCGGTATCCAAATACCTAATTTGATCTCGTTACCGACATGCACTCTTTTCTCGTTCCCGTGATATAACATTCTAGTGATCACATCACTTGCTTGCAAGCTATCTTAATGTGGTATCACCGAGAGGGCCCAGAGTATATCTATCCGTCATCGGGATTGACAAATTCCACTCTTGATCCATGAGCCTCAACATAACACCTTTGTAGCACTGAACCCATCTTTATAGTCACCCTGTTACGGTGTGACATTTGATGTTATCAAGATACTCTTCTAGTGTTAGCAATTAACATGATATCATGGTCTAAGGATAAAGATTACTTCATATGATGTTATAGAAATATAAACATAATGACTTGATCGTAATGCTATACTTTGGATGAATGTTCATCACATCATGCCACAAATGCTGTGACCTTGTTATTAACAACATCCAATGTCCATGATCAGGAAACCTTGATCATCTTGTTAATCAACAAGTTAGTCTATAAGAGAGGCATAACTAGGAATCCTTTTTGTTTATTAAACACACATGTATTGACATTTCCGATCAATACAATTATAGCATGCAAAAGAAACATCTATCATATACAAGGAATACATAATAACAACTTTATTATTGCGTCTCAGGGCATATTTCCTTCAGTCTCCCACTTGCACTAGAGACAATAATCTAGTTCACATAGTGATAAATCTAACACCCATGGAGTGGTGTTGATCATGTTTTTCCCTAGGGAGAACTTTAGTCAACGGATCTGCTAAATTTAGGTCCGTGTGTACTTTACAAATCTTTATATCTCCATCCTTGACATGCTCGCAGATGGAGTGAAATTGGCGCTTAATATGCTTGGAATTCTTGTGAGACCTCGGTTCCTTGGCGTTGGCTATGGATCCATTGTTGTCACAACAGATCACCATTGGGTCCAATGCACTAGGAACCACACCTAGTTCCGTTATGAACTCCTTCATCCAAACCGCTTCCTGCGCCGCTTCTGAAGCAGCAACATATTCCGCCTCCGTCGTTGATCCAGCCACCACAGGTTGTTTGGAACTCCTCCAACTAACAACTGCTCCGTTCAAGAGAAATACGTATCTAGATTGAGACTTAGAGTCATCCGGATCGGTGTCAAAGCTAGCATCGACATAACACTTAGAGACTAGCTCTTCTTCACCACCGTATACAAGAAACATATCCCTAGTTCTTCTCAAGTACTTAAGGATATTCTTGAACGCTATCCAGTGTTCCGAACCTGGATCAGATTGGTACCTACTAGTCAAACTAATAGCATGTGCCACATCCAGTCTTGTACACAGCATGGCATACATTATAGAGCCTATGGCCGAGGCATAGGGGATCTTATCCATTATCTCTCTTTCTTCTGCCATAGCCGGACTTTGAGTCTTGCTCAATGTCTTGCCTTACAACATAGGTAAGATCCCCTTCTTCCATCCATATTAAACTTCTTTAATATCTTATCAAGGTATGAACTCCGTGATAGCCCAATTAGGCGCCTTGATCTATCTCTATAGATTTTAATGCCTAATATATATGACGCTTCACCAAGGTCTTTCATCAAAAATTTGCTGTTTAGATAACTTTTAACACTGTTTAAAAGATCTATATCATTTCCAATTAATAATATTTCATCCACATATAATATCAGAAATGCCACATTGCTCCCACTCACTTTCTTGTAAATACAAGCCTCTCCATAAGTTTGGACAAATCCAAACTCTTTGATCACCTCATCAAACCGGAGATTCCAACTTCGGGATGCTTGCTTCAGTACATAGATGGATCGCTGAAGTTTGCATACCTTATTAGCATCCTTAGTATTGACAAAACCCTTAGGTTGTATCATATACAACTCTTCTTCAATATTACCATTGAGGAACGTAGTTTTGACATTCATCTTCCATATTTCATAATCGAAATATGCAACAATTGCTAACATAATCCTAACCTACTTAAGCATCGCTACGGGAGAGAAAGTCTCATCGTAGTCAACTCCTTCAATTTGTCAAAACCCCTTCGCAACAAGTCGAGCCTTATAGATGGTCACATTACCATCAACATCAGTTTTTCTTTTGAAAATCCATTTATTCTCAACGGCCTTTCGATCGTGAGGTAAGTCCACCAAGGTCCAAACCTGGTTTTCGTACATGGATTCCATCTCGGATTTCATGGCTTCTAGCCATTTGTTGGAATCCGGGCTCATCATCTCTTCTTCATACGTCGCAGGGTCATCTATTTCATCAATCATGAAATTCATAACAGGATTGCCGTATAGTTCAGGAGTTGCACGTGTCCTACTTGACCTGCGAGGTTTGGTAGTGTCCTCTTTTGGAGTTTCATGATCAATATCATTAGCTCTCTCTTCATTGGGTGAAGTTAACTCCGAAACAATTTCCGGTGTTGTGCTACTCGCCATTTCATGAAGAGAAGGTTCAATAACCTCTTCGAGTTCTACCTTCTGACTACTTACACCTTTCGTGAGAAACTCCTTCTCAAGAAAGGATCTATTCTTGGCAACAAAAACCTTGCCCTCAGATATGTGATAGAAGGTATACCCAATCGTTTCCTTAGGGTATCCTATGAAGACGCATTTTTTCGCTTTGGGTTCGAGTTTATCCGGCTGAAGTTTCTTCACATAAACATCGCATCCCCAAACTTTAAGAAATGATAGCTTAGGTTTGTTTCCAAACCATAATTCATACGGTGTCGTTTCAACTGATTTAGATGGTGCCCGATTTAAAGTGAATGCAGCGGTTTCCAGTGCATAACCCTAAAATGATAGTGGCAAGTCAGTCAGAGACATCATAGATCAAACCATATCCAATAAAGTACGATTACGACGTTCCGACACACCATTATGTTGTTGTGTTCCAGCAGGCGTGAGTTGTGAAACTATTCCACACTCTTTCATGTGTGTGCTAAACTCATAACTTAGATACTCACCTCCACGGTCGGACCACAGAAATTTGATCTTTCTGTTACGATGATTTTCCACTTCATTCTGAAATTCCTTGAACTTTTCAAAGGTTTCAGACTTGTGTTTCATCAAATAGATATACCTATATCTACTCAAATCATCCGTGGAAGTAACAAAATAATGATATCCACCTCGCGCCGACACACTCATTGGTCCACACACATCAGTATGTATGATTTCCAATAAATCTGTCGCCCGTTCCATTGAACCGGAAAACGGCGTTCTAGTCATCTTCCCATAAGGCATGGCTCACATGTATCAAATGATTCAAAATCAAGTGATTCCAAAAGTCCATTAGAATGGAGTTTCTTCATGCGTTTAACGCCAATATGACTTAGACGGCAGTGCCACATATATGCAGATATATCATTATCAAGTATAATCCTTTTAGCATCAACATTATGAATATGCGTAATACTACTATCGAGATCCAATAGAAATAAACCATTCAACACAGGTGCATGACCATACATGATATCATTCTTATAAATCGAACAACTATTGTTTTCAGATTTAAAGTAATAACCACTTTGCATCAAACACGATTCGGATACAATGTTCATGCTCAGTGCATGCACCAAATAACAATTATTCAGATTTATAATTAATCCCGATGGCATATGGAGAGGTAGCGCCCCGATGGCGATCACATCAACTCTTGATCCATTGCCGACCCGCATCTTGACCTCATCCCTTGCTAGCTGTCGCTTGTTCCACAGCCCCTAAATCGAGTTACATATATTAGAAACTGATCCTGTATCAAATACCCAGGTGCTACTGCGAGTACTAGTCAAGTACACATCAATAACATGTATATCACATATACCTTTGTTTGCCTTGCCGGCCTTCTTCTCTGCCAAATACTTGGGGCAGCTGCGCTTCCAATGGCCAGTCCCCTTGCAATAGTAGCACTCGGTATCAGACTTAGGGCCAGCTCGGGATTTCTTTTCAGGTGCGGCAACAGATTTGCCACCCTTCTTTCCCTTCTGCTTGCCTTTCTTGTCCTTGCTTGTCTTATTCATCATCAACACTTGATGTTCTTTCCTAATTTCCACTTCTGCAGTTTTAAGCATTGACAGAAGCTCGGGAAGAGACTTCTTCATGCCTTGCATATTTTAGTTCATCATGAAGCTCTTGTAGCTAGGTGGCAGAGATTGGAGAACATGATGTATGCCTAAGTCAATGGGAATCGTTATTCCCAAGGACACAAGTTTATCGGCGTACCCAGACATTTTGAGTATGTGCTCACTAATGGAGCTGTTCTCCTCCATCATGCAGCTAAAGAACTTTTTAGAAGCATTATAACTCTCTACGGCAGCATGGGTATCGAAAATCATTTTCAATTCTCCCATGGTATCAAAGGCATTGCCTTTTTCAAAACACTTTTGAAGTTCTGGCTCTAACCCATACAATATGCCGCAGTGAACTAAGTTGTGGTCCTCCTAACGAGTTATATAGACATTCTTTTCCTCGTCAGGGGCATCAGGAGCTGGTGGGGGGCCTAGCGGCGCCTCTAGCACATATTGCTTTTGTGCAGCAGTGAGGAGAATCCTCAAATTCATAGCCCAGTTGGTGAAGTTGCTACCATTCGCAGCAAGTTTCTCTTTCTCCATGAACACATTGAAATTAAAAGCAGGTGGTGCCATCTACAACAGAATTTGTAAAGTTTATTTAGACTAAGATTATGATAGAGTGAGTTCAACTAATCAAAATTACTAATGAACTCCCACTCAAAACCGACATCCCTTGTGTCTTTTTGGAGATTACATGAACCAAATCCACTACACCAAGTCCGATCATCACGTGAGTCGGTGTAGCTTCATGTAGCACCCCAATTGTCTAACAATTGTAATGCTACTTGTCCTAGTAAGATATTGGCTACTCCATAGAGATTATTGTTGCATCATAATTATATCATGCTCATGTCATCATGCCACCTTGCATTTGAGCATCATATAAAACCCTTTTTCTTTTGGTTCTTCTCTCACATGCATTATTAATTGTATTTGCTTCTTGATATTATATTTGGCTATTGATATATTGTCTAAATGCCCAAGTTGAGTTGGGGGCATATCTTTTATCCCATTCCACCACCTTTCTTTCTACCACTTTATAATTCCACCTTCCCTTCACCATGAGCTTGTAATTCTTTTTCTTGTGACATTTTAATTCTAGCTCATGTAGTTGGGGTGGATCAATCTTCTAAATTCTTGTGCTTGGTTTTATCTCCATTTTTGGAAATGCATAAGAATAATGCCATCATATTATTATTGTTGTCACAAAATAAATAATGGCATTATTATTTTTGCATGGGCCATGCAAGCTCTACACCACCTCCACCTCATTGGGTTTTCTTTTGTTTTAGTGGATCTTATCTTGGGGAAACATCTACCACCATTACACCCTCCTCATAGTCTCGCCCCTCTCTTTATCTTCTTATTTTATTCTCCATGCATGAACCATATGAGGCCTATTCCTTAATTCATTTCTTTTTCTTTTTCTTGGAATTCTTTCCACCTCCACCTCATGATCATTCTAGCCTCCACCATGCTCCACTTGAGTTCGTTTTATCCACACCATTTACGTTCATTTTATTTTATTTATCTACATGGGTGGTCATATGAGCCTATTTCACCATCTTCTTTTCTTCCTCTTTCTTTCTAGTTTCTTTTCCACATTAGCTTATGCAAGTTCAAGCACTAGGGTCCTTCTTGACATGATCTCTTAAACCAAAATAAATTCAAATATCTAAACATCTAACCTATCTAGTTCTCTCTCTCTCTCCAATCCTCTCCTAAACCCTAACTCTAAAACCTTCCTCTCTCTCTCTAGCTTGGCCTCCATGCCCAGCCCCTCTCTCTAGCTGGCCCCACCCTAGCTAGACCTAGCTCTCTCTCTAAGCTAGACAAAACCCTAACCCTAACCCGAGCACCATCTAACCTAGCCCTAGCTACCCCCTCTCCTTTCTCTCTTCTCTCTTCCTCCTACCAGCCCCACCTGCAGCTGCGCCACCCCAGCCCCACCTGCAGCCACCCCTACCTCGCCAGGACCAGCCCCAGCCTGCTCGCCCACGTGCTCGGGAGGAAGGAGGAAAGGGCCGAAGCCCCTTTTTCCATCTACCCCGCTCCCACCTGCCTCCCCTCTCTCCCTCTCACTTTCCCCTCCTCCTCACGCCTCTCTGGCCTCGCCAGATCTGCCCCAGAGCACCCCCTCCTTCCCCGTATTCTCCACCGTCGCCCCCACCTGCCGCCAGTCACCGCTGACTACCGCCGCCATCTCCTTGTTCCGGCCGTCGAGCTTGTCGTGGAAGTGGTCTGGGAGATCGAGGATATCCCCCTGCGTCGCCCAGTACACGCCGTCGCGGAGGAGAAGCCCCAGCACCGCCAGTTCCTCGCCGCCCGACGCGAAACCCTAAAACTCCGGCCGCCAGCCTCGCCGTCGATCCACCGCTCCTCGCGCCGATCCAAGCCCACCAACGAGCCCGCGGTGAGCATCTTCTTCTTCCTGACAACCTCCGCCTCGCCGTATCACTCTGGCCTCGCCGTGCGATTGGTCGAACGCTCTCCGCGCGCCAGAGCTCGCCAGCATCTGCTACTTTCCTGCGCCATGCTCGCCCTATCTAGCCCGCGTCCACCTCCCTGGCAGCTCCCCCAGCACCACCACACCGGTTAGCCTCCTCAACGCGGACTCCCGCGACCCGGGATCGAATCCCCGCTCCGCCCGCGCACGCGCCTGCCGCCAGACGGAGGAGAACGATAAACAGTACCCTGGGCGTGGTCGTTTTGCAAAAAGCCCCTCCCCTTTTTAATTACTGTAACCCGCGCTCCTAGTGTCCCCACCTGCCAGCCGCTCTGGAAGTTTTGCAGGAAAACCCCTCCGTTTTCTCAGACGCAACCCGCGGTCCAGCTGGCGCCCCTCCAGTCAGCCGCTGGGGGTTTTCCGCTGGCACATGGGCCTTCAGCCGCTGGCCCCACCATGTCAGTCTCTGTGGGCTAGCCCAGCCTGCGGTGACAAAAGTTTTCCCGCGCGCGTGGCCAGTCAGCACCAGGCCCACCATTCGGTGACTGTGGCTAGAATTGCCTGGGTGTAAAAAGTTTTTCGTTGAGTTTGTTTTTATTCAAATCTTTTCAAATTTATTTAAATTCAAATTCTTTTCAGATTCAAATAATTTTCAAAATACAAATCCAAATAATACAAATAATATATGTTTTGGAATCAGAAAAATGTGAGGAAGTCAAATATGCCCTTCAACATATATTTTGAACACTTTAAATTTCGAGTTGATTAAAATTACGAGAAAATGCCCTTTTACTTGGTTAATTAATAACTTTTGTTTTATAATTCCAAATTTGGCAAATAATATGTCTAAATCGATCAGCGCGACGAGCCCGTTCTATTTATGCAGTCCTTGTTCTGAATTGCAGCATGCATCATGTCAACATTTAAATTCTGAACTGTTTATGACAATAAAACTTGGCCAAATAAATATTAAAGTGCTTTAATTCTTGTATCCACATCTCACCTTTGCCATGCTACCTTAATGCCATGTAAATTGTGCATCATTCATCATGGCATGCTTGGTTGCTTTTTGCATTTCAATTCATATGCTTGCGCACTTTATTTATGTTGGCCCTTGTTTGTTTGGTTCTTCTTCGAATAGACGCCCAACAGGAGGTTTACCAGGAATCACAGGAGTATTACCCAGATCCATCTCTCGCTTCAACTGAGCTGCCAGGCAAGCACTACCACATGCTTGCATACATACAGTACCTATTGCCTCTATCTTATTCTTGCATCATTGAGTCGCGATTGCATTAAATTGAATCCCAAGTACTGCATAGCCTTTACTTTTAAACCACATTAAGCCTGTTCCGGTCCCATGAGCCATTACTACAGGAGTTGTTTGAGCCATGCGAGTCGTAGAAAAGCATGCTTAGGGTATGTGAGTGTCGAATGGATAACGAGGTACCTAAACAACATAACCTGAGTAGTAATGGGATAACTAATGAAAGAGGCACCGGTGAGCAATATCTGCTATTTGGTTTTTCATGCTCACTTGTGTCCCGTAGGACCCCGAGTACTTGATTCTTGTTCCTTGTTTATTCGCACTATCCACATCCGGGAGGCCTTATGGACCCCCCTGAGCTAGAGCTTGATTCATTCTTATTTCTTGGGGCCACAATTAGTTTGGGGCTTTATTACTATTCTGTACTTATGCCATGTTACTGCTTTAGTTAAGATTGTGCGTGGAGCACCTGTACTGTTTTGGGTCGCGACACGTTTTCACTGTAACGACAAGCCCAGTCACATTTTCGGGTTCCCAGTCGTTTACCGCCGTCCACACAAACCTTGGGTCCGTCTCGGAGTCGGCCAACTTCGCTGCGGGTAGCTTAATGGGGTGGCCCCCTGAAATATTTCTGAATCCTGTGATTGCTTTGTCGTGAATGCCTCGTTGGGTTTTGATTTGGTTTTCCGAGGTTGATCGAGTGTGTGTTGCTATTCGTGCACTCCTGCAGGGTAAATCTTTCTGAAAGCCGTGTCCGCGGTTATGGACGACTTGGAGCACAGTTTCTCGATCATAGACAAGTATAACTAAAGTACCGTTTTTAAATTGACTAAGTACTTGACTAGTAAATAGTGCAATACTCATGGAATGGTTAATAAAAACTGCCAACGGATGATGGGGGTTGTTCGTCCGCTTCCTCGTGGGTAAGCGAGGAGGAGGATGGATCTGTTAATTATACTGTTATAACTGTTGTTCTTAATTCACGGACTTCCGCCTATCATTGGTTAGGCGGAAGGTTAGCGAGTCTCTATAGAATTGTAGGTATTATCTTTTGCTGCAAATGCGTCACCCCAGGTTGTGTCCCCTTTAGTGGCATAAAGACTTGCTGAGTACCCCTAGGGTCTCACACGATAAATTATTTGATTCAGATGAACAGGTGTACCCGCAAGATGGATACTGGGCGGAAGAGACAGATGATGTTGGCAACGATCATTTGGTGTAGAGATTCCGGGAACGGGGATCCGTGTGATCTGTGGGCGGGATGTGTTTATTTATGGGGCATCTTATGCCAATTTGCTTCTTATCCGTACTCGGATCTTGTTTTCCGCTTCCGCCTGACACTCTGATGTGTGATGTATGAGGAGCTATCCTAAATTATTATATCTATCTAGGATATTTGGATCTTGCCGTATGGCGTTGCAATATTTCTATTTCTTTTAGATGGAATGGCTCTGATGTACTGTTGTATGTGGCTTGCATACATACTCATTTGTGTATGTATTTGATCCCTTCGCCTGCCGATTACGCCGCTCGTTCTTGTCCCATTGACTAAAAGTGGTTAGGACGGCCAAAAGGTCTACCGTGAGTGGCCCTGGGCCCCACCGTACTATTTTAACCACTTTCGTTCATCCAGGCATTAACTAAGAGCGTAATTCACCGAGGTAGTTACACTTCAAAGGAGAGCACCTATATGGCATCATATCAACTATATGACTCATGCTTAACCTTTCGGTCCATATTCCGAGGCCATGTTTGTACATGCTAGGCTCGTCAAGTAAGAACCTTAGTATTCGCGTGTGTAAAACTGTCTTACACCCGTTATATGAAAGCGTAGAGTCGAGTACACCCGATCATCACGTGATGTCTCGAAACACGATCCACAGAACGGTGAATACTTAAGGAAGAATGCATTTTATCTTGATATCTAAATGAGGCATCATCTTACAATGCTACAAAAAGAGCCAAACTAGCAGTATAAGATGGTAACATCTAATGTGTAAAGTGAGATGATATGGTCCATGCATTTGATCTCTATCATTTGCATCATGGTATGATCTCTATCATTCCTTTGTGTGTAAGGCCAAGGTCTATGGAACTTACACATTGAGTGTGTTGTAAGAGTATCTATCATACATCTACTTACAACAATACCATATCAAGACACTAGCCCGGCAACGATCTAAACTAGATGCCTCTAATTTATCAATTGCAAGTTTTACGTGGCTTAGGGATTTCGGAGATAGAACCGGTCTTACCTACGAACATGAACCACAACGAGGATAACCAAGTTATTAGCAACTCGTCGTAAATCAGATATTGACTATAGTAGGAGAGACAGACACCCGCCAGCCACTTATGCACAACAAGTTGCATGTCAGTTGTGGAACCGGTCTCATGTACGATGACATGTAAGGTTGGTCCGGGCCGCTTCATCCCACTATGCAACCAATATCCAAAATACATAGAAGATGCAATAACATGATCATCATCGCCCACATATACACATATGTGTACTACCCGTGCAAAGCACCTACGCATAGATCAGGCTCTGATACCACTGTTGGGTCCGCAGCATAGAAAACAAAAAATTTCCTACGATGAGAACTATACGCCAAGATCTATCTACTAGATACAGAGCAACAGGTGGACATACATCCATGGAGAACTCACCCTCGAAGACAATGATTTTTGTTAACGAGTAGGAACTCGTGGTTGATGTAGTCGTACACTTGCCGATCTCAAGATCGTGTGGAAGTCCGAGCGCCGCAAATCAGTAGCGCATGCATCCTCGCACACACGTTCAAGCCACCTAACAACCTCCACCTCCTCGCTCCAGCAATGCAGCGGAAGAAACAACTCCTTCCAGACGAAATGCCACCGGGAACATGTATCTCGCTAATCCGAGACCATGGGGGAATAATTCTAGAGGGGGAGAGAGATCCTTCACGAGGAGGTGTGAGGAAGAAGGAGGAAGAGGGGGGACTTTTATAGGAGGAGGGGGGTACCCCTCCCCATGGACGGCGCCCCATGGGAGGTGACCCCTCACCTCCCCCATTCATGTGGTGGTAACTCCTCCACATTAAAATGCCCCTTCACATTCTCTTTTAAAGTCTCCACTTTAAATGCATTAAAATTCTCTAAGTTTAATGCTGTCTCATTTAATAAAACTCTTTTATTAAATTTATTTAGAATTTTGTTAATTACTTTAATTAACAAACATTCACATAAAACCCCTTACAACATTTCAATATCACATGCAGAACATTTCTGCAATTTCACCCGAAACAATTCTGGTTTCTATCAAAACAATTGCTGCGCTTTGCAATCCTTTCATCTGAAACATATGTGCTCCAAAATGGTGTCTGGTAACCCTTAAGTGTGTCACCCTATGGTTAACGAATAATGCAGACATGATTGAGACTCCTCTTAGATCAATAATCAGAAGCGGGACCTGGATATCCATACCGACTCCTGCACATTCAACGATGACTTCTGTGATCGTGAGCACCTTTAACGCTAGTAACTTAATCCCTTTGTCTCATGATATAATACATGTCCGAGATTTGATCATCGGTATCCAAATACCTAGTTTGATCTTGTTACCGACATGCACTCTTTTCTCGTTCCCATGATATAACATTCTAGTGATAACATCACTTGCTTGCAAGCTATCTTAATTTGATATCACCGAGAGGGCCCAGAGTATATCTATCCGAAAAATTCCACTCTTGATCCATGAGCCTCAACATAACAGCTTCGTAGCACTGAACCCATCTTTATAGTCACCCTGTTACGGTGTGACATTTGATGTCATCAAGATACTCTTCTGGTGTTAGCAATTAATATGATATCATGGTCTAAGGATAAAGATTACTTCGTATGATGTTATAGCAATATAAACATAATGAATTGATCATAATGCTATACTTCGGATGAATGTTCATCACATCATTTCACAAATGTTGTGACCTTGTTATTAATAACATCCAATGTCCATGATCAGGAAACCTTGATTATCTTGTTAATCAACAAGCTAGTCTATAAGAGAGGCATAACTAGGAACCCTTTTTTTATTAAACACACATGTATTGACGTTTCCGATCAATACAATTATTGCATGCAAAATAAAGATCTATCATATACGCGGAATACATAATAACAACTTTATTATTGTCTCTCAGGGCATATTTCCGTGAACATCGACATGGCGCTGTGAACCCATTCCGGCCATGGTTTCTAGTAGATGTAGGACCCGCCCAACATTGTCTCTATTGATGTATATGTCGCTTTTCTTGATGGGCCGATCCAAAACTGGCTGGCTTCTCTCTACCTATAAACATACAATATCTCTATCAATGTTTGGTAACACCTCAGAAATTAACTGAGGATAAAGCGGTTTAAAACCCGGAAATGAAAAAGCATGCAACGTAGACATCAAACACCATCTATCAACAACAATACAGTTGATAACTGGTATTTGACATCTAGAATTTTTGTACTGCTGGTTTACTTGCCATTTGATAGATTTTTTTATCCATGTGTACACTTTTGATCTAGACTTAGTATCTCTTAATGCGATTTTATCATCAAACGTCATGTCTATCGCTACGCCCACATAACTTAGGGTTCCTAGAGCATATATTTTCTTTTTTCTCTTGCACGTAGATGTAGTGCAATCACATCATAAAACATTTTGTCTACCTGCCCCGTGCTGAGAGGCACAAAGAAAAGTCTAGTAACATGTAAATACAACGGATCAGCTACATATCAGTGCAAGTTAGCTTTATTTAGTACTCCCTCCGTTCCATAATATAATATGTTTTTGCTTCTGTGAAATGAATGTATTTAGACATCTTTTAGTGTGTGTATTCAAAGTGAACCTACACACTAAAAAAATATCAAGATACATTCTCTTCACAAAATCTAAAATATCTTATATTTTGGAACGGAGGAAGTAACATGCAGATACAACAAAGCAACCATGTATAAAAAATTCATTAGCTTATAGTCACGAAAAAAATTGATAAGGGGTAACCCCGTGGGTGGCCCAATCTTCACGGATCTCGTGGTCAAATCGATGGGAAAGAGAGAGAAAAGGGGGAAGGTAGCGGAAGCGGACGCACACCTCGCAAAGAACTCGATGAACATACGCAAAACACACACGATACAAGGCCGATTGCTCTCACCAGTGGCCACCGGTCCGATAGAATCCTCGCAAGAAAATATCGGTCAACGTGCTCCCTCGATCCCACGCAGAGAGGGAAGAACACCTTGGAGAGGATCTTGGCGTCTTGGCAAAGGGACACTGATGCTAAGGCCTTGTACAACGAGGGAGGCACGATGCAAACTCCAACAAGGTGGTGACGATAGTCGATCCCCTATGGTAGAAGGGGATGAGGCAAAACTATAGATTCCATAAAGGGGGTTGTCTTTAGTCTATCATCTATGCCTCTTGTGCCAACAACTATACAAGATAACTATATGAGATAGCGCGCTCATAACTTTTGCTCGGTATTCTACAAGTATCAAATGTGCATAACCCAAGAAATCATAGGAGGAACTAGTCTCAATAGATGTTTGTGGAATGCAAAGGTAGTTTGGCTCACAAATGGATGCAAGTGGGGAGAAGTCGCGGAATGTATATACCTTTCCTCGCCGATCTTCACCCTTTATTGGTAGATTCCACCTTTCTCACGGAAATTAGATGGAGTAGATAGCATGAACCATGGATATGATGATGTAGAGATCCTTCTCCTCTTCAAAACGAGCTAAAGAAAACCAAAATCCGAATTCGTATGCAAAAGTTATGCTCAAAACAGTGTGGGGCTTAATCTATTGGCGGCCAAATCGGCGGACCGGAATTCACGCCGAAATTTCTGGCGGTTGGACCGGTTTTACCGGAAATTCCGGCGGCTGAATTAGTCCGCCGGACCTGGCGCCGGAATGCGTTCGGGACGCAAAAATTCGCGATTTCCGTGGAAAAAACTCGAGGGAAAACTTCAGATCTGAGGGGTAAATGATAAAATTAGGCCATGGGAACGCAGGGAAAGGTAGATCAACAAGTTTAGCAAGTAATCCACGAATCAAAACCTACCAAAACGCACTCAAATCATAGATTAATCCAAAACATGAATTTCGGGCTATTTTTGGTGGAAAATTTTGAATTTATGGGGCAAAGACCAAATCGATGAGGAATCCGTGGCAACCAAAAGCTGCTGATACCATATGATAAGGGGTAACCCTGTGGGTGGCCCGATTTTCATGGATCTCGTGGTCCAATCAATGGGAAAGCGAGGGAAAAGGGGGAAGGTAGCGAAAGCGGGCGCACACCTCACAAAGAACACGATGAACACACGCAAAACTCACACGATACAAGGCCGATTGCTCTCACCGGTGGCCACCGGTCCGATAGAATCCTCGCAAGGAAAGATCTACTTGACTATTTTTGATTCCACGTGAACTTCACTTTGCTTGGTTTTGATTGCTGTCAAGTGTTGCCACTTGCACGATACTATCTTCCAAGGTAAAGTAAGGTTTGACGTTGCATCCCTAACCTCCCTACCACTTCCATATACACCACTTGGTCTTGTGAAGCATGTCTAGGAACTCCGGAACCAAGGATGATATCTATGAAGAATCCACGATGAGCCACCATGCCTATGCCTCCACAAGCATGGATGACATGATGGAGCACTACACCGACAATGGCTCCACATGCTTGGGTGATATGGAGTTCTACAAGAACAATAACTCCCCAAGTATGGAAGACTTCAAGAATGATAACAACAAGCTCCTCAAGTCGTGTCGACCAAGATGGAGCCTCCACCTCAAGAGCAACAAGGTCCACCATCAAATGGACAACTTCAAGCGCGACATGGACAAATACTTTGCCGAAACCATGAGCATGATGGCCAAGACAAATGATGATTTGCGCTCATTAAAACGCCTCACCAAGAAGAGTGCCAAGGACAAGGAGCATTGTCGTGAGCATCATGTGGATGACCAAGTGCGCCATCTACATCAACCTTTGGCAAGGCACGCCAATGACCTCCGTCGATAGCGTCATAAGGCAACTTCAACTACTCGTGCCACCACCAAAATGGCACCAAGGGCAAGCTCTCCTCCACGCCATCAAGCTTCAACGCCCAACTTTGACGTCCTAGATGACGCATGCAACTTCATGGAGGAGGAAGATAAAGACCTCTACTTCGCCAAGTTGGACGAGTATGTCAAGAGGATGGCTACACAAGCCAAGGTGGCCACGACGAAGGATGAGCAAGCTCCAAGTAAAGATCCTATGCTACAAGATGGCGATGACAAGGACGCGAATGGTGAGCATGGGACTTTTGCTTCACCAAAGGAGGCGCAAGGAGTTGAGAGAATCGAGCCTACCCCTACATGCTTGAGTGATGATGTGGTACCAATCCCATGTGAGTATGAGAGCCACTTAGCCCACTTGAGTGAACACAAGAGTGAGATGAGTGACTCCACCATACGTGAGATTGAGTGCTTCGACTTAGAGGGCATGAGAGATACACCTAGTGAGTTGAGAGTGGTAGTTGATAGGTCATGTGAGACCACTTTGATTTCTAACGACTTACCCTCTACCTCTAGTGTGTTTTCTCATGATGTGCTAGGTTCCATGGATCAAGAAGCGCCAAGCTTGGAGATGATGATGCCTCCGACCGAGAAGATGAACATGGTGGATGAAGCTAAGGCCATCCCCATACAAGAAGAAGAAGTCTCCCACATGGAGGCCAATACTACCACAACACCCACTTCATATGAGAGGTATGAACAAGGTAAAAATAAGGGTGTTGATGATGCCATGATCCCACTAGTGGACATGATGATTTGAGATGATTGGCATGCTATGGATGATGTTTGTGATATCACATATGACTCATTGGTATTTCCATGCGATACTTTGCCTTTGCATAATGTTGAGCATGTGAAATTATTTGATTGTGATGATTTTGCCATAGACATGCCATGCTATAAACATTACGTTGATGATATCATTGCTTGCACTTTGTTGAATAATTGCTCTTTCCAATGTTTTGCTTGAAATGATGTTACCAATGGTACCCCTCAAACCATGCTTTGTCATGAATGTTTTACAATCTAAATAATTGCTCTTTCAGTTGTTTTGCTTGCAACAATAATTATAATATGGTTTATATTGAGATGCCCCCCATAGCTTTCTCAAATTTTGGAGATTTTGGTAAACGCCATGATAAGCATGTTCCCCGCTTGCATACTCACCATGCACCTATGTTACACTTTCTTGACACTATTGGTGATGTGCACAAGAAGAGATACGTCATGATGGATGATGTGTTTCTCTACCATGCACACACGTTCTTCCTTTTGTGTTTGATGTGTGTAGGTACCCGCACAAGAATGTCAACCTCGGTTGACCACGAGTTGACAAAAAGAGATCTAGAGAGCATCCCCAAGTGAGTTCAAGATCAAACCCAGCTCTAATACCTTTTGCATGCTTTGCATCTTTCATGTTGTCAAATTGCTCTTTCCTATGGTTTGATTGGAAGCATGTTAATGGTATTCTTTCACCTTGTGACAATCATGTTTCATTGCTATTGGATATTGATGCTTTGTGTGTTGCCACAAAAATGTTGAACAATTTCTCTTTCCGATGTTTTGTGTGCAACCATAATGCCATTTTCAGCATGTATTGTCACGAGAGCTTCCAAGTCTCTCGTATTTTTGTTGCAACAAACATAAGGACCACTTTCTCTTTCATATGGTTTGTTTGTAAACAAGTTGGTTTTGCTTCCGCTTGTGATACTCATATCCCCATGATATTTGCTTTTGATGATTTGTGTATGGCATCCAACATATTGAACAATTTTTCTTTCCAATGGTTGGTTTGCACACATAATGATGTTGTTTTGGATATCTTTCCTCATGTGTTTTTGCCAAATTCTCCTATCCTTGCATCGAAGATATTGACCAATATTTTAGTCCATTGCTTTGTGTGCCACACTAAGACGTTATATGGAGTTTTTGAGTTCCAACGTTTGGATGATGTTCAATTAACTTCCATGCACTTTGACCTTGCATACGCATTTCGTTTGCGATACTTGAGTTGTGCTAATAGTGTTGTGAACAAGAATGGACATGCCACAAATGACATGCTCCTCTATCACACACAAACATATGTTTCTTGGTCTTTGTTGTGTGAAGGTACAATTTCTTCCGCGTCAACCTCTATGGACAAAGAGTTGACAAGACGAACCGTAGAGAGTTACCTATGGCTGCTCCTCACCGAGCTATCTCTACATCCTAAGGTGACTTTACTCTACTTGAGGACTCATGCTATAACCTTTATGAATTGGCTATGCTTTGAGTGTTGCTTTGCTTTTGTGAGATTTGTAGGCTTCATGGAAGGTGATGGAATATTGAAGTGTTACCAACTCAATCTTCTCGAGGACGACTATATGCTGAACTCCGGGATCAAGAAGGTCTCTCGACATCTTCTACTTTGTGATGAGCGTGTAGAGTCTAGGACGACTCTTTATGAAGGGGGCGGGGGGGGGAGATGATGTAGCCGACATACGTTTTGCCACATCAAGGTCTCCAACTTATGCCAAGTCATCATGGACTCCAAAGGTGAATCCGTTCCTCTATGCGAGCCCAATTCCTACCCTATTGAATGGTATGCTACTTCATACTCTGTCATATGACCATGATAGGTTCACACTGCCAAGTACGGAGATAGGGGAGGAAGCCCGAGGACTCACACCCGACAAGACGGGGGCTTGGAAGAGAAGATGGAAGAGGTAGAGCCAAACCGGCACCGCCAGATCCACCGCCGAAACTTCCGGCGCCAGAACCGGCGCACCGGAATCCACGCTGACCAAACCGACAACTAGACCGGCAGACCAGAAGTCCAACCGGACCCGCATACCGAAGGCAAATCGAGCGCCGACCGGATATCGGCGACCACCGGAAATCCAGGCGCCAGATCCGGTGCCGCCGGACTTATTGTCGAAAATCCCATATGCGCACGGATCTGGGTTTGATGCCATGGAATATTCCCTTTACTTACCCCTTTGCCTAAACTACCCCCATTCTAGTGGCTGGCCTATAAATAGAGCCCCCACCACTCATGTATCCCTTAGGCATAGATGATAGACTAAAGACAACCCCCTTTGTGGAATCTCTAGTTTTGCCTCATCCCCTTCTACCAAAGGGGATTGACTATCGTCGCCACCTTGTTGGAGTTTGCATTGCGCCTCCCTCATTGTACATAGCTTGGCATCGGTGTCCCTTTGCCAAGACGTCAAGACCCTCTCCAAGGTGTTCTTCCCTCTCCGTATGGGATCGAGGGAGCACGTTGACCGATCTTTCCCTGCGAGGATTCTATCGGACCGGTGGCCACCGGCGAGAGCAATCGACCTTGTATTGTGTGAGTTTTGCGTGTGTTCATCATGTTCTTCGTGAGGTGTGCGTCCGCTTCCACTACCTTCTCCCTTTCCCCTCGCTTTTCCATCGATTTGACCACGAGATCTGTGAAGATCGGGTAACCCACGAGGTTACCCCTTAACAAGGTTACAACCAAAATCTATACTACCTATCTATTCCTATACTACATCTTGAGCATCCATATCTAGTTCCTGCAAAATAAGATAAACAACTCAAAAAGAAATAAAAGGTTAGTGGTGAACAGTGAAGTGCACTGTTCATATTACCTCATTGAGTAGTTAAACAAGGGCAAATTTCACCAATGTATAGCATCTAATATTTTGAAGTAAATAGCTTCAGATCCACATCATTAGCATAATAAAAGGGGCAAGTTTCACCAAATTAGTAACTAGCAAAAGGAAATAAGTGAAAACCAATTCACTTGATCTGATCCACAACTAGCTCAAATAGTGAAGCAGCTCAGTCAACTAACTGCATGTAATGTGCTGTCAAAATAGCAGCAGCAGCACAAGCAGCCAAAAGGGAGTACACTGCCATAGCACAGCTATCAGTGAGCTCATTCTATCCTCACCTTCTCAAGCACACAACAAGAACACATTGTGATTGTCGACTTCCCAAACAAATCCCTAGCCAAGATACATCACAGATCATCCAACCATCCACAAGATGGTGACATAAGGAGGGGGTGGTGCATGTGGATAGCAAGGTAAGGTACAAGAGCATAGGAACTAGGAGGAGAAGGAGAAGCACCAGGAGGTGTAGAGCCAGATCAAGTCAGCAAGAACAAGCTAACAAAAACAAGCCAACAAGATCAAGCTAGCAAGATCAACTAGCACCACAACATCATCACCAACCACCAAGTTGTGTGGTAAGTACACATAAAACCGTCAGATGACCAAATCATCCTAGATCATTTAAGCATGTGTTGTTTTATATGAATCTTCTCAGAAAAGAACCCAAGTGGGGTGTGTCCATCACAGAAGTAATTTAAATGAAAGCCAATGACCAATCTTTACACACAACACCAAGATCTCAGCCTCTGCATCATTGATCTTGGGTATGCCAGTAGTGTTAGATAAAGTGTTGAGGGAAAACCTCTAGGGCGGCCCAATCTTTCACGAATTCCACTCAAATCGAGGGTGGAGTGTGGGGGAAGGAGAGGAGGATGAACTCGATGAACGCACACACGGAGAACACGACGAACACACACACACACACAAAACCACGATACACACCAATAGCTCACGCCGGCGGTGACCGGTCCGACGCAATCCCTAGGATCGGCGACAGGCGGAGGACTCTCTCTCGAACCAGCACGACGAGAAGGGAGACTTAGTGAGATCTTGACGTCTAGGCAAAGGGACTCCAATGCCTAGGCCTTGTACAACACGGAGGCACGATGCAAACTCCAACGAGGTTTGGGATATTTGGTGCTCCTTTGTCAAAGGAGCATGAGGCAAGAACTAGATAGATCCACAATGGGTTTCCACTAATTCCAAATATCATGCCTGGGGTTTACAATGGAGGTGGGGAACTATATATAGGCCAGCCACCAGTTCAGGGGTAATTCAAGCATTAAAGTAGAGTTCTGGGCGAAGTAGAGGGGTACATAGGCCACACGGCCCAGCTAAGTGATGGCCCAAAATAATCGAGCTCGTTGGGGAACCCCAAGAGGAAGGTATGATGAGCACAGCAGCAAGTTTTCACTCAATACGAAACCAAGGTTATCAATCTAGTAGGAGCAAGGAAACACCCCAAAGGTGTTGCTAGCCGAGCCTTGGTAGGGCGCACTACCGGTGCCAGCAGCAACGTAGAGACCTGCACAACACAACCACAAAACTCTACCCCCAACTTGCGATGAGGTTGTCAATCTCACCAGTTTTGCTGAAAACAAAAGATTAAACGTATCGAATGGAAGAAAGTAAACACAAAGCAGTAAATAGTTGATTGTAGATTGATTGTAAAAGAAAGGACCGGGGTCCATAGTTCACTAGAGGTGGCTCTCCTTAAGATAGATAACATGTTGGGTGAACAAATTACAGCGGGGAAATTGATAAACATCGAGAAAGCAATACATGCATATACTAATCATCTTGACTCCTTTGAGATTTGATTGGGCATTACAACATTATACATAGACCGCCATCCAACTGCATCTATGACTAATAATCCACCTTTAGGTTATCATCTAAACCCCCTCCAGTATTAAGAATTGCGTGTAAAGTAAACAATACGATTTTTCTATGAACAAAGGATTGTTGTTTTCTCCCTAGTAGCAACAACACATCTAGTACCTTAGAGATTTCTGTCACTTCCCCAGATTACCAGAGGCATGAACCCACTATCGAGCATAAATACTAACTCTTGGAGTTGTTAGCATCTACTTGGCCAAGATAGCTACTAACAACGGAAAGCATGCAAGATCACAAATAACAAAGACATGATAGAATCGATAATCAATCTGAAATAGCATCTCAATATCCATCGGATCCCCGCAAACACAACATGCAGAATTACAAATAGATGATCTTAATCATGAACGGAGCTCACAAGATCTAAACATGAAAGCACAAAGGAGGAGAACCAGCCATCTAGCTACTACATGGACCCATAGTCCAGAGATGAACTACTCATGCATCACACCGGAGGCTTGCATCATGATGAAGAAGGCCTCTATGGTGAATTACACTCTTCGGCAGGGTGCCGAGAAGAGCTTCAGATCCGTCCCGATCTAGGGACAGAGACGACGGTGGCTACATACTCTTTCTTGGATTTTTGATCGGGTACTTAGGGTTTCCGTATTAGAGGCAATATATAGGCGGAAGGAGAGACCGAGGGGGTGCCTGGGCTGGCCACACCACCCCCTGGCGCGGGCCAAGCCTGGCCGCGCGGCCAGGTTGTGTGGCCGCCCTCTGGCCCTTCTCTGTCTCGTATTCTAGCTCCAAGTGTCCCTCGGTAAAATACTGACTTTGGCTTTTGTCCCGTCCAATTCCGAGAATATTCATTTTCTGACTTCTTGGAACCAAAAACAGCAGAAAACGGGCAGCTAGCACTGTGGCCCTTGTTAACAGGTTAGTCCAAGAAATCATATGAAAAGTACTCCAAAGTGTGGACAAAACATAAGAAAGCAGATAAAACCAAGCATGGTACATCAAAAATTATAGATACATTTGCAATGTATCAACATCCCCAAGCTTAACTCCTGCTCATCCTTGAGTAGGTAAGTGATAAAAAGAAAGAATAATTTTTGAGGTGACATGCACCATCATAAACGTGATCTAAGTATTTGTAAAACATAGATAGCTGGGATCATAGTACTTCAATCATAACACGAAAGACAAAGTTCTAGCAATAAGACAAAGTAACTAAGTTGCAACATGAAAAGCTACAAACAAAAGGTTCATGAATAACAATGCGTTGCAAGACGTTTGTTTGTTTCTCATAAAGAAAACATAGTATAATGGCATTCAACTTGTCCTTCATAGAGTAGCAAAACATAAATGCATAGGACACCTTCAAAGTTCATAAGAGTGACTACATACAAATAGTTTAAAACAAGCAATATCAAAGTATGCATCAATTAACAAGTCTTGGGATAATGCACATAGAATTAAGAATGGCCACTATGCTCTCAAAGAAGGTGCATAAATATAGAAGGTGGGGACTCAACATAAAAGTAAAAGAAAGGCCTTCATAGAAGGAAGTAGGGATTCATGTCTCATAAAGAGCTTCCAAAAATTATGGTACTTATTAGTTTTCAGCTCTCATTGCCCTATCATAAGAATCTTTAAGGTGATTAAGGTTAAAGTGACACAACTAAGAGGATATGCTTGACAAGTTATAAACTGAAATCTCATGCCCCTTACTTACGAAGACCGAATCTCATGCTACTCAACTTTAGTCACGAGTAAGCTCTTGTCATTGTAAGTACATATGTATCATAAAGAACTGCCAATGGGGTACCCCTTTCACATGATACATGAGCTATCCCATAATCAAAATGACAAGGCAAGAAGATAATGAGCATCTCAACGATCTTTTTATTTGCTATTTTCATAGGTTTTTATTGAGGATGCTTCATAGAGTGCTCATTATGGTGATGCTGCAAGTTTCCACCATGATTTGGCATGTCTTAGGCTAGCGACCCAGTCGTTTCTCTAACACACATACAAACTCCATGATCTTACAAGTTCCACTTTTATTTCACACCACCGGGATCCATAAGCAAAATAACATGATATCAATGGGGTACAAAGTACAAGTGCAATGTTGAAAGCGTTCCCCATTATACATGGTTCTGCTAATTTCAACTTATAAAGCGCAAGCATATACACAACAAAGAAGGACCCAATGGTTCAAGTTTACTAAATGCAAGAAAAGTAAAGTGTGCCATCAAGTTCGTGAGAGCTTTAATCACTAATTTTCTCATAACAAGTTTAATTTGGAAGGTAGATAAAAACATGAATATACTTGGAATAGCATATGCTAGTAGGTAGGTATGGTGGACTCTTTGGAATAACTTGGTTTAAGGAGTTGGATGCATGAGTGGAACTCATACTTGGTTGCGGAGGCTATCAAAAGACTGGGAGCGACAAACTAAGAGAGCAATAATGGCCATAATCATGCAGAGCGACAAGACATCATTGATCAAAGCATAAAGTGATACTACAAGTTAAAAACTAGAGTATCATAAAGCATCAAAGGAGAATACCACAATACTATGCTTTAATATGCTAAAACAACGCATGATTCATCCAAGGCACATTAAGCAATCTCAATTGTTGATAACAAGTCATGCGACATCAAAGAATACTAAGAATAAAGCCAAAACAATAACAAGCATGGCATGACAAAGCATAAGCCACAGTCAAAAACAAGCTCTCTTTATCACTTAAGCATGAGCTTTCCTACTCTTTTCCAATCCAAACCAAACTATTTGAAAACCAATGTATGAAAGAGGGGGTCCAAACAATTTACAAACCAAGGAAACAAAAACCAAAAATAAAACAAAAAAGAAGACGCTCCAAGAACAACACAAATGTGCATGATACAATAAAAATGAAGTGTTTGGAAGAAACCTGGGATTTTTATTGATGAAGAAGGGGATGCCTTGGGCATCCCCAAGCTTTGACGCTTGTATTTCTTGGATATTTCTTGGGGTGACACGCGTGGCATCCCCAAGCTTGAGCTTTAGTCCATCCTTCATCTCATTACTAATTCCTTCCATACACCTGAAAGTTTTCCTTCATACAAAACTTCACACAATTTTTATTAGCAACATTAGTGCACTCAAGATAATAAGTCTTTAGGTTCAGTTCTAACACCAATAAAACTTCCATTGAAACACTAGCTACTTTAGTACTTCCCTCAAAAAGCTCAATTCCCCAAAATAACTCAAAAAGGAACCAACAAGAAGCAAATGCAAATAATGGCAGAAATCTGTCAAAACAGATCAGCAGGTAAAGACGAATTTTTTCAAAGACCTTCTGTTGCTCAAATCAAAAAGTGTTGAATTAACGGAAGTTAGATAACAACCTGGGGCAGAAGAAAAAACATTCACGACTCAAAAGGACGTATAGAGATTTTACACGAATTTTTATGGTGAAGCACATAAATCTGTTTTGGGACAGCAACTTTCCCAATCATTACTTCTCTCTCATTAGAGGTTACTTTTGGCACCAAAAGCAAATAAAAAAGGATAAGGAACGGTTATTACAGAGATAATAACTTCCAATACTCATCTAAAACTTTTGGGTTATCTCCCAATAAGTACTTTTCTTTAACGCCTTTAAGTTAGGCATAAGAAGCAAGAAAAAGAATCAAGTGTTCTCAAATGAAGAAGCATTAAAACCAAATTTCTTGCCCTTACCTCTCTCACTTTTATTCTTAACCTTGGGGAAAATATGATTGTTTGTTGGAGAAGCAAGGTGCATGGTCCCCTTTCCCACATCTATTATTGCTCCAAGGAGTTCTAATCAGGACCTTCCAAGTGTAATTTGTCCTTTTCCTGCACATTCAATGACAAGATAATCAGTAGAAATAATTTTCCCAAGGATCTTTGTAAACACTCCTTCAGCTATTCCAATAGGTAATATTGTAGCATTATTAGCAAGAGATATTTCTTTTCCTCCTTCAGAAAGCCCCCAAAGATTCAAAGATTCATAAATATCTTTGGGCATAAGACAAAATTCAGACATGATATCACAACGAGCTTGAAAAGTTTCATTATTTATATCAATCTTTACTGTGGGGAGCCACTTTTATTGTTCAGAATTTATTGGAACATAATTATGATGCTCTCTAAGCGTATTATAGCAATCCTTTAAACTAGTATTGCGGGTCTCAAGAGTGTTCAATCTAGCAAATATGTTCATAGAGGAAGAATCAGATTTGCTAGGCAAGTTGTAAGTAAAGACCAACTTCTTTATGGCATTAACAACATCATCTTCATTGCATTGGAGGAAATCTCCTCCCACAACAACATCTAAAGCATATCTATATCAAAGAGCAATTCCAAGGTAAAAACTGCTAAGGGACAAGCTTTGAGTCATTTTAGGTTCAGTTTTTTCATGTAGATCAGAGATTCTAGACCAAGCTTCTTTGAAACTCTCTTCAATTCATTGTTTAAAAGTGAAAATCATTTCCTCAGGTGACATAGTGATTGGAGCAATGCTAGACATAATGGCAATTTTAAGATAGGGACTAATGTTTTTTGTATTTTTGATAAAGAAAGCAAACTACCAAAACTAATTTTTGTGTGTGTTTTTGATAAAGAAACAAGCAAACAAAACAAAGTAAACTAAGCAAAACAAAAATAATAAACTAAAGAGATTGGTTATGAGGGACTCCCCTTGTGAAGATGTCCTTGACTCCCCAGCAACGGCGCCAGAAAAAGAGCTTGATGGCCCAAAATATATCGAGCTCGTTGGGGAACCCCAAGAGGAAGGTATGATGAGCACAGCAGTAAGTTTTCCCTCAATACGAAACCAAGGTTATCAATCCAGTAGGAGCAAGGAAACACCCTAAAGGTGTTGCTAGCTGAGCCTTGGCAGGGTGCACTACCGATGCCAGCAGCAACGTGGAGACCTGCACAACACAACCATAGAACTCTGCCCCAACTTGCGGTGAGGTTGTCAATCTCAACGGTTTTGCTGAAAACAAAGGATTATATGTATCGAATGGAAGAAAGTAATTGTTTGCAGAAAGTAAACACAAAGAAGTAAATAGTTGATTGTAGATTGATTGTAAAAGAAAGGACCGGGGTCCATAGTTCACTAGAGGTGGCTCTCCTTAAGATAGATAACATGCTGGGTGAACAAATTACATTGGGGCAATTGAAAAACATCGAGAAAGCAATACATGCATATACTAATCATCTTGACTCATTTGAGATTCGATTGGGCATTACAACATTATACATAGACCGCCATCCAACTGCATCTATGACTAATAATCCACGTTCAGGTTATCATCCGAATCCCCTCCAGTATTAAGTTGCAAGCAGCAGATTATTGCATTACAAATTGCGTGTAAAGTAAGCAGTACGATTGTTCTATGAACAAAATCTCCCTAGTAGCAACAACACATCTAGTACCTTAGAGATTTCTGTCACTTCCCCAGATTACCAAAGGCATGAACCCACTATCGAGCATAAATACTAACTCTTAGAGTTGCTAGCATTTACTTGGCCAAGATAGCTACTAACAACAGAAAGCATGCAAGATCACAAATAACAAAGACATGATAGAATCAATAATCAATCTGAAATAGCATCTCAATATCCATCGGATCCCCGCAAACACAACATGCAGAATTACAAATAGATGATCTTGATCATGAACGGAGCTCACAAGATCTAAACATGAAAGCACAAAGGAGGAGAACCGGCCATCTAGCTACTACATGGACCCATAGTCCAGAGATGAACTACTCATGCATCACACCGGACGCTTGCATGATGATGAAGAAGGCCTCCAGGGTGAATTCCCCTCTCCGGCAGGGTGCTGGGAAGAGCTTCAGATCCCTCCCGATGTAGGGACAGAGACGACGGCGGCTATAGACTCTTTCGTGGATTTTTGATCGGGTACTTAGGGTTTCCGTATCAGAAGCAATATATAGGCGGAAGGAGAAGCCGAGGGGATGCCTGGGCTAGCCACACCACCTCCTGGCGCGAGCCAAGCCTGGCTACATGGCCAGGTGGTGTGGCCACCCTCTAGCCCTTCTCTGTCTCGTATTCTAGCTCCAAGTGTCCCTCGGTAAAATACTGACTTTGGCTTTTGTCCCGTCCAATTCCGAGAATATTAATTTTCTGACTTCTTGGAACCAAAAACAGCAGAAAACGGGCAGCTAGCACTGTGGCCCTTGTTAATAGGTTAGTCCAAGAAATCATATGAAAAGTACTCCAAAGTGTGGACAAAACATAAGAAAGTAGATAAAACCAAGCATGGAACATCAAAAATTATAGATACATTTGCAATGTATCACTAAGGCTCGCAGGCCCATCTTCAGGCCGGACAGTCTGGGTCGGTTGGACCAGACAACCTGGGGTGGCCAGACACTCCGGGTAGTGTTCGGGTAGTGTCCGAAGTGGCACATAGAATATCTGAGCCTGGATGGGACTGGGGTAGGCCAGACACTTCGGCTGAGTCACGCCAGACACTCCGGCTGCGCCGGACACTCCGGCTAGATTCGGGCGGACACTCCGGCTCAGGAAGCTTCAGGACAGGTGCATCTTCAGGGCTCGTGGGTCGACACGGCGGGGTCTCATACCTAATAATGCACAGAGTAGTGGTATGAAGTAGCAAGCCATCCAAGGGTATGTCAAAGTCACATGATGAGAGGAGCGAATTCACCTTAGCTTGAAGGAGTTTGGCTCGGGCACGGGTCATTGGCCCACTTGGGGGACTTGGTGGTGTGGATATAGGAGCATCTGTAGGATAGGCTGCATCAGCCCCCCTTGGGAAAGAGTCGTCCTCGACTCTTCATGGTTGTCATCTTGAACATCTCCATGGTAGGGTGAGAGATCCTTCACGTTGAATGTATTGCTTGTAAGGTATTTGGATGTTGGTATGTTGATGATGTAGGCGTTGTTGTTGACTCTTTTGAGGACCTTGAAGGGGCCATCTCCTCGTGGCTTGAGCTTGGAGTCGCGTTCCTTGGGGAAGCGGTCTTTGCTTAGGTGTATCCACACAATATCACCTTCTTAAAAGATCATCTCCTTCTTGTCCTTGTTTAACCTTGAAGCTTGGCGAAGGACTTTTTGCTCAATAGTAGCTCTTGTTTCTTCATGAAGCTTCTTCATGGCTTGTGCGCGCTTCTCAACGTCCATGTTGGTGCGCTCATGGAGAGGTAGGGGTAGTATGTCGAGCGCGGTGAGGGGCTCAAAACCATAAACGATCATGAAGGGACTCATCTTGGTTGTTGAGTGCTTGGCTCGGTTGTAGGCGAACTCGTCGTGGGGAATGCATTCCTCCATATTCTTCAAGTTCTTCTTGATCAACACACGTAGAAGAGTTCCGAGGCTTTGGTTGACAACCTCGGTTTGTCCATCGGTTTGAGGATGCGACGCGGATGAAAAGAGGAGCTTGACGCTGAGCTTGTCCATGAGGGTCTTCCATAAGTATCTCATGAATTTGACATCGCGTGGGAGATGATTGTTCTTGGCACACCGTGAAGACGAACGATTTCCCTGAAAAACAAATTGGCAACATGTGAAGCATCGTCGGTCTTATGGCATGGTATGAAGTGAGCCATTTTGGAAAAGCGATCCACGACAACAAAGATAGAATCATGACCATGCTTAGATCTAGGCAATCCTAACAGAAAATCCATGCTAATGTCAGACCAAGGTGAATGAGGAATAGGCAATGGCATATAAAGACCATAAGGATTAGCTTGCGACTTAGCTTGAACACATGTCGTGCATCGTTGAACGAAGCGCTCCACGTCGCGCTTCATCTTGGGCCAAAAGTAGTGAGTGGAGAGCATGTACAATGTCTTGTCACGGCCAAAGTGACCCATAAGTCCTCCACCATGAGATTCTTAGAGAAGCAAAAGTTGGAGCAACGATTTCGGAATACAAAGCTTGTTTTCTTTAAAGAGAAAGCCCTTATGTAAATAGAAATCATCAACTCCTTTGTTAATGGAGCACTTTGCAAAAATTGGTTCAAAGAATGGGTCAGAAGCATACAAAGATTTTATTTCCTCAGGACCCAACATGTTGATTTCAAGTCTCGTAAGAAGGCTTGTGTGTTTGCGAGACAAAGTGTGCACAACTACATTATCGTTGCCCTTCTTATAGTTGACAATGTACATAAAAGACTCCATAAACTCAACCCACTTAGCGTGTGTCTTACTCAAGTTGGCTTGGCCTTTGAGATATTTCAAAGACTCATGGTCGGAATGTATGATAAATTCTTTGGGCCATAGGTAGTGTTGCCAAACTTGAAGGACACGAACTAAGGCAAAAAGATCTTTATCATAAATCGGATAATTAAGGCGAGCACCATCAAGTTTCTCGCTATGGTAGGCTATAGGACGTCTGTTTTGCATAAGGACTCCTCCAATCCCAATACCACTAGCATCATATTCTATCTCAAAAGTTTTAGTGAAATCTGGTAACACAAGAAGGGGTGCTTCAGTGAGCCTCTTTTTAAGTTCATCAAAAGCTTTTTGTTGTGCTTTGCCCCACACGTAGGTGACATTCTTTTTCGTCAACTCGTTGAGAGGACAAGCAATGGTTGAAAAGTCTTTCACAAAGCGACGATAGAAACCGGCCAACCCATGAAAACTTCGGAGTTCACTCACATTTGTTGGGATGGGCCAATCTCGTATGTCCTTTACCTTGGAAACATCAACTTTAATTCCCTTTGAAGAAACGACAAATCCAAGAAAAATCAACTTCAATACACTTGGAAGATTAGCATAAAGCTTTGCATGTCTAAGGATTTGCGAAACTTCCTTGACATGTGTAATATGGTCCTCAAGTGACTTGCTATAAACAAGTATATCACCGAAATAGACAACAACACTTTTTCCAAAACAAGAACGCAAGATATGATTCATGAGGCGCATGAAGGTGGATGGGGCATTAGATGAACCAAAGGGCATAACCAACCATTTATAGAGACCAAGTTTGGTCTTGAAGGCAGTTTTCCACTCATCACCATCAGCCATGCGTATATGGTAACTAGTACGAAGATCAATTTTCGAAAAAATAGTGGCTCCACACAACTCATCAAGCATGTCATCGGGACGTGGTATGGGATGTCGATAATGCACGGGGATAGCATTGATTGGACGACAGTCCATGCATAACCATAACGTATCATCCGTCTTTGGAACAAGAATCACGGGTACGACACTTGGACTAGTGCTAACTTGGATCAAACCTTTGGAGACGAGTTGGTTGATTTGACGTTCAATCTCCTTTGTCTCCTTCGGGTTTGTGCGGTAAGAGGTGCGGTTGGGAAGTGGTGTGCCGAGGATGAGGTCAATGCGATGTTCGATGCCACGAAGAGGAGGTGGTCCATGTGGAAGCTCTTCGGGGAACACATCCTTGAATTCCTGCAAAATAATCATCAAATATGGAGGAATATTGTTAATTCATTAGTTCCTTGAGCTAGTCCCTTGCAAAGGAGGACATAGTGCAAGATGGATGGGTTGTTCCGAACATCTCCCATCTCACTTTTGGTGGCTAGGAGAACACTCTTAGTTTTTCCACTCGAGTTTGGCTTGTGGCGCTCACTCACTATGCAGTGGTTCTCTCTCTCACCGCTATTTTCACAAGTAGGTGTTGGGCTTTGCGCCCTCGTTAAAGCCTTTACATTGTCCGCAATTATTTGGCTAGGAGTCATTGGTTGCAAAACACGTGTTTTGTTGAGCCATTTGAAGGTGTATACATTGGTGCGACCATCATGTTGAGTAGCCTTGTCAAATTGCCATGCTCGACCAAGAAGCATGCGACAAACTGTCATAGAAACCACATCGCACTCCACCGTGTCTTTGTAAGGACCAATGGCGAAGGAGACCGATACAGTACGCTTGATCTTCACGGACCCTTGGTCACTTAGCCATTTGTCAGCACCCGGATTTTTAATCCTAGGTGCCTGTTATGTCATACATCGCAATCCCATGATTACCATTTTTGCGAGACATAACAGACTGGATATCACAGTACATCATCCATTACAAACCAATATAAGGTCTTACACGAATAACGGATCCCATGATCCAGTCTTAATACAACAAGCAGCGGTATAAATATTAAGCATAGCGGTGGGGTCCATCTTCAGGGGCACAGGCAATGCTGACGAAGGCAGATAGTCCTAGTTATCATAAGCGTCCTGTTGTCCGTCATCTTGGTAGTCTCCTTCATAGTCTGGCCATAGGAATAGCTAGGGACAAAAGCCATGAGTACTCTTTAAGTACTCGCAAACTACCACTAACAAGTAAGATAGTGCTACGGGGAAATGCTAACTCTATGTTTATTTGTAAAGTTAAGTTTGAAACCTAAGCTGAGTTCAAAAACAATGAAAGATAAAATAAAGTGCTAGAATCACTTAAGTTGGGAAGCTAGTGTCATAGTCACAACCCTGTTGTGGTCAAGTCAAGATTCACCATTTATTTCATAAGTCATTTTGAAAACATCTGACAACGAAACAATATGGCCACTCCAACTGTCCATAACCGTGGACTCGGCTATTCGAATAGTTTGACACTCTGCAGAGGTGGTACACTTTCACCACAAGATTCGATACATCTGTCAGGGATAACCCTGAATCATCATACTTAGTATGCAGATAATCAAACATAATCTTTCCTTTACACACCCTAGTATAAGGACCTCTCCTATGAGTATGGCCTCCCAACCATGACCATCTGTCATCTTGGGCACTGCATAGGTTGACAACATTGAGAGGTAGCCTCAGCTCAAACCTCTCCCACGAGGGAACTAATACTAATGCATATAAATTTCCAGCTAAGCCTTACCCAATTTAGGTAGTGTGGTTGTACGGTAAATTTGGAATGGTATCGCATCCGAATCCAACCATCAGTTTTATAAAAGGGTTAAGGCTCATGCCTCAACATTTTCATCATCATCAACCATTTGTGTTTCTCAACACATGTCAAAAGATCTCAATAGAATGACTCATCATTCCAAGGTTTTCATAATTCATTTTCACCAAGTGTTCCCATCTAAAGTGACTCAAGGTTTGATCTAGCTCTAATCTACTAAGTTAAGCGTGTTCACTAAGGTGGGATGCTAATATCAATCTCATGCCAGAGAATGACATCTAAGGTTATCTAGATAGGTCAAGTTTTATACTTTTTATGCTACCTTCAAACAAGTAGGGGACTTTGGTAAAGTAAAAAAGTAAAAGCTTGAAAGTAAAACTTGGGGTAGGTAATATTCAAAGTGCTATAACCAAAGCATGCCTAATGCATCTGCTTAGGTTATCTAGCTTAGTCCACTTGCTAACAATAGCTTGCTTTGTTAAGGATGGCTTGCTAGTATAATACTTGCAAGTGTTAGCTTGCCTTGGTTGGTGCAGTGGTTGAAGTTTTCTTCCTCTTCCTCCGTGTAGAACTCCTCCTCCTCCTCGAAAGCTTGGTCGGTACTATCGTCTATAAATACATACGGGATACACAATCACCAAACAATACTTAACTAGGCTACTTAGCATACTAAGGCATACATTTGATGATCTATTATCATCACAAGCATCACAAGGTTTTATTAACTAGCTTCATTTTTTTTATTTGAGAAAAGTAATTTCTACTCATTGAAAATAACTAAGATTTAATATTCTCCAATTAAAATATGGGATCATGTGGACACATGTCATCACCACATATTCTAACATATGGGAATATGATTTAAAGGTTGGATCACATTTAATTAAGTGTAAGTTTAACAATTAATGATTTAAAGTGACTAGAAATGCCTATATAGCATTATTTGGGTACTAGTCCAAAGTCACTGCATGCACACCTTAATATTATTACATATTCAGATAGGTATGGTTAAATGTGATTTTTGAGAGTTGGAATCAACTCAAAAGCTATCATGGTTGATTTTATAAAAATGTTTGAATGTGCAAAAGCTTTTGTCTTGTTATTTTAACTAGGAGAGATCTCTAACTCTAAATGAATTAAATCCAACAGGCTTGGATAGATCTTTACAGGCTTTCTAACAAAATTTGAATCACTCAATTTGGTTTAGTAGATCTTCTTGAATTGATTTTTCAACTAAGGGACAGAAGTGAGTTCAAACCTAGAATAGAAAAATCTACATTTGAACTAACTGGGTCGCGCGGGAAAACTAATGGGCCGGCCCAGTAGCGCTCCGCGGCACGGATGACAACTGACAGGGGGTCCCGCAGGTCAGCGGCACATCAAACGCGAAGCGGTACGGGGCAACGTGGACCGTGCGATTAAAAAGAAGATCTACGGCTGAGGATCGTCGTCCCTGGCGAACAGGTCGCCGGCGAGAGCTAACCCTAGCGGCTCGGTGGGGGTGCAATGGGGGCATACCAAGGCTCCAGCTGTGGCGATGGGGGCGATCGAACGTGCTGTCGATGGCGGACTCAGGCGTGGTCGCGGTGGCTCCTGGGGTGGACGAAATCGACATCGCCTCTCCTCCTCTGCTGTGGCAAGCTCCGGCAAAATTCCAGCGAACGGTGGCCCGCCTTGCTCCGGGAATGGGGTGGAAGGATCAATGGAGAGAGAGGGAAGTGAGATGGTGTGAGGAGTTTGTGCTGGGGTGACCTCCTTTTATAGGTCGACGAGGAGACCGAACGGGATGGGCTGGCAACTACGGCGAGGGCTGTACAACGTGCTATCGTCGTGGCTGGAGGTAGGGGATGGTGGCCTGCCTCCTGGCGGTGCTCTACGGCTTAAATGCGCAGCTAGGGGCGGTGGCGTTTGGTCGGGAGCGTCCCGCGCTCTAGGAGACAGAGGCGGTGCTCGATGTGGCGATCTGTGACTGTGGGTCGTGCGCCGGTGCACGGTCGTGTCTGACGGGGTGCTTGGGTCAAGGCGGAGCGGCGTGCGCAGAATGGCATCAAGGCGTGGTCTGTGGCGTGCTGGCGGCTATCGCGCTCTGGCGCGCTCTGGTGAGCTCGCAGAGAGAATGGGCAGCGAGGCTGGGGAGTGGTCCAGTGGCTGGCAGTGGCCGTGGGGTGGACCGTGGGCGGCGGTAGGGTGGCGCCTAGCTTCCTGGAGCGGCGGAGAGGGGCTGACGATCTGCTGCTGCGTTGGCAACGTTGGCTGGCGAGCATGGCGTCGGGGCGGCGTAGCACTGGCGCCAGGAGCTAGAACTAGGGTGGGTTTTGCTCTGGTTGGGCTCAGGGGAGACAAGAATGATCAATGCACACCAAATGGCTCGACAAGAATTGATCAAAATAGTAATAGTTAGGCTAATTTGATTCTGTCTGCAAGGTGTTCGACACAATGGCCACATGAAAAAAGTTTTTGAATTTTTAGTTGAATTTTGGTAGAGTTGTTGATCACATGCTTCAGTATCTCTGGTTGCTTGGGATTTTAAAATGGAGTTCATTTGAGTGGTTTTTGAAATAGTGTGATCTTGATACCTACACTAGATTCAATTTTCAAATGCCATTTAAAATTAGTGTTTGAAAGTTTTTGGTAGATCACAAAGTGGGCCTTGGTACATCACTTCATGTACTAGCAAGGGGTGCAAAGATCCACATTTATTTCTGTGAAGAATTGAGTTCTAGGAATAGCCAAAGTAGGCATGTTGATTAAAATGGCACAAATGACCATTTGTTTATTTTATTCATTTCGATTTGTTTTTCTTTGGGATTTGTTTGGGAAAGATCTAGATGATGTTGAATTCACCTAAGAATCATTTTACAATCAATGGATCACTTAATCATGGCAATTCAAAACAACTCCTATTTAAATGCACACCCATATGAATGCTTAAATATTTTTAAAGGGAAAAGTTTTTGTTAACCCTAATTTTGATGATTTGGATCTTAATAACCTTGGATTTAGAGTTTTGGGATGTTACAAACCTTCCCCCCTTAAAAAAAATCTTGTCCCGAGGTTTACGAAAGAAAACTAGGAACTAAGAGATCTGGGAACTCTGTCCTAATGTAATCTTCTCGCTCCCAAGTGGCTTCCTCTTCGGTATGGTTGCTCCATTGAATCTTGAGAAATTTGATACTCCTGGTCCTAGTGGTTCGGTAGGCTTCCTCCAAGATACAGATGGGCACTTCACGATATATCAGGTCATTGTTGATCTCAACAGCTCGGTGATCGATGTTCTTGAAAACTTCAGTCTTCTCCGGCACTTCTAGGCATTTGCGAAGTAACGAGATATGGAACACATTGTGGATGGCTGACATCTCTTCAGGTAGTTCCAGTTGATACGATACTTCTCCTCGACGGTTCAGAATCTTGAAGGGCCCGATATATCTAGGGGCTAACTTTCCTTTCAGACTAAAGCGTTGCGTTCCCTTCAATGGCGAAGCCTTGAGATATACAAAATGTCCAACATTGAAAGTCAGGTCTCTCCTTCTCTTGTCAGCATAACTCTTCTGTTTGGACTGGGCGGTCTTGAGGTGCTCACGGACTTTGTGAACCTTCTCTTCAGCTTCTCAGAGAATGTCGGGTCCAAAAATCTAACTCTCTCATACTTGCGACCAATTCAAAGGGGTGCGACACTTTCTTCCGTATAGGAACTCAAATGGTGCCATCTGCAAACTGGCTTGATAACTGTTGTTATATGAGAATTCTGCGAAGGGCAGGCAGTCTTCCCATTTTGATCCATATTCTAACACTCAAGCTCTCAACATATCCTCTAGGATCTGGTTGACTCTTTCAGTCTGTCCATCAGTTTGTGGGAGATAAGCGGTGCTGAAATTCAACTTGGTTCCTAATCCTTCCTGGACTTTCTACCAAAATCTCGAGGTAAACTGGGTTCCTCGATCTGATACTACGGTCTTGGGGGTTCCATGCAGACTAACAATCCTAGCAATATACAATTCTGCTAGCTTCGAACTCTGGTAGGTTGTCTTGACGGGTCTAAAGTGAGCTACCTTGGACAGTCTATCAACGATGACCCAGATTGAGTCATTTCCCCTACTAGAAGTAGGTAACCCGATGATAAAGTCAATTCCTACGGAATCCCATTTCCATTCCGGAATCTGCAATGGTTGCAACAGTCCCATGGGTCTCTGATGCTCTGCTTTGACTCTTTGACAGATGTCACACTTGGCAATGTAGCTTCCGATTTCTCTCTTCATCTTGTGCCACCAAAATTGCTCTTTCAAATCTTGATACATCTTCGTTCCTCCGGGGTGGATAGAATAAAGAGTATCATGAGCTTCCTGCATGATAACTTGCTTCAGCTCCGAATCTGCTGGCACACAGATATGTCCTTTGTACCACATAACTCCTTCTTCATCTTCAGTGAATCCAGGTACATTTCCTATACCAATACGATGTTTCATTTCGTTGATACTTTCATTTCCCTTCTGGGCTTCCTTGATTTGGCTAATCAAAGTGGGTTGAAGTTCAATGCTAGCTAAGAATCCTTTGCTAAATAGCTCAGTTCTAAACTGCTCCAACTCTTCATACAAACTTGGCTGCTTCTCCTTGATCATGGTGTTTAGCCTACAACGCAATCTACTAAGAGCATCCGCTACCACATTGGCTTTGCCGGGGTGATAGTGAATGTCAAGGTCATAATCCTTGATTAACTCTATCCATCTCCTTTGCCTCATATCAGCTCCTTCTGAGTGAAAATATACTTCAAGCTCTTGTGATCTAAGTAAATCTCACAGCGATTACCCATAAGATAATGACGCCATGTCTTCAATGCCAAAACTACGGCTGCTAATTCAAGATCATGGGTCGGATAGTTCTGCTCATGCTGCTTCAGTTGTCGAGACAGATATGCGATAACTTTGCCTTCTTGCATCAATACACATCTGAGACCAATCTTGGATGCATCACAATACACATCAAACGGCTTCTTGATATCTGGCATGATCAAGATTGGGGCTGAAATCAATCTCTTCTTCAGCTCTTGGAAACTGGCTTCACACTTGTTGGTCCATTCAAACTTCTTGTCCTTCTTCAACAATTGGGTCCTGGGTCTGGCGATGCTTGAAAATCCTTCAACGATCTTGCGGTAATATCTCGCTAATCCGAGAAATGCACGGACTTGGGTTTGAGTGGTTGGGGCTTCCCATTCTTCGGCATCTTTGATCTTGGTGGGATCAATAGAGACTCCTCCGGCAGACACAATATGTCCTAGGAATCCTACTTCTTTCAGCCAAAATTCACACTTGCTAAACTTGGCATACGACCGATGTCCTCTCGGGGTTTCTAGGATGATTCTCAGATGTTGCTCATGCTCTTCTTCGGACTTGGAGTAGATAAGGATATCATCGATAAACACAACGACAAACTTATCTAAGAAATTCATAAAGATCTTATTCATGAGATTCATGAAATAAGCAGGGGCATTGGTTAATCCAAAAGACATGACCGTATACTCGTATAAACCATAAGGAGTAGTAAAGGCGGTCTTTGGAATATCCATTGCACGAATCTTAAGTTGGTGATAACCAGTCCTAAGATCAATCTTTGAGAATACCTGGGCACCAGTCAACTAATCAAATAGATCCTCTATTTTTGGCAAAGGGTACTTGTTCTTGATGGTGATGTCATTCAGCTTTCTGTAATCTATGCACAGACGGTTGCCTGCATCTTTCTTGTCGACGAATAACACTGGTGATCTCCATGGCGATGCGCTTGGTTGAATCAAGCCTGTTGCTAACATAATATCCAACTTCTTCAACTCTACTAACTCTGAGGGGTTCATGATATAGGGTCTCTAGGCAATGGGTCCGGTTCCAGGGATTAGTTCGATAATGAACTCAATATCCCTATCTGAGGGCATACCTGGCAATTCATCTGGGAATACGTCGGGGTATTCACAGACTACTCTGACTTGGTCAATGGTGGGCATGGCTAGACTCTTGTTGCACTTGAATTGACGAGGTAAGGTTTCATATATATGCTCTACTGTGACTCCGGAGCTACTGGTCATGGTGATGGCTTTCTTAGCACAGTCTACCAGTCCTTTATGCCTTGACATCCAGCCCATACCTAGTAATACTTCCAATCCTTTGGTTGCGAGTATGATTAGGTTGGCATAAAAATCTATCCCATGTATTTTGATAGGCACAACTTTGCAAATTTTTCTAGCTTTTGTAGTTGAACCGGGGATTTGGACTATCATGACATGCTTCAAGTTGGTTGGCTGAATCTTACTAATGCATGCAAATTCTTAGGTGAAAAATGAATGCGATGCTCACAAATCAAACAATACTCTTGCTAAAACTGAGTTGACAGAAAACATACCCAGCACTACGTCTGGCGCTTCCTGGGCTTCCTCGGCGTTCATGTGGAAGAGACGGCCGTTACGGTTGTGAGGGTTCCCTGGGGCAAATCTTCTCCCTGGTTGAACACGACGCTGCTGTTGAGCTGGGGCATTCACATTGGCAGTGGCGGCAGTCTTCTTGGGGCACTCATTGGAATAGTGGCCCTTCACTCCACACTCATTCTCCCTTGCTTCAACTGTTGGAATTCATCCCTCATTCGGGTGACTAGACCCTGCGGCACGTGAGTGCGGCTGAACTTGAGTTTGAAGTCTTCCCATGTCATCACTTGACCATGGTTCATCAGGCGGATGCTGTTCCACCAGGCTCTTGCATCTCCTGCCAAGTAGTGGGTGACAAAGAGAACTTTCTCGTTGTCATCAACTTTGGCTACTGCCAAATTGTTCTCCATCGTCTGCAACTAGTCATCAGCATCTAATGGGTTTTCTGAAGTGCTAAAGATTGGGGGATTGGTGTTCTGGAAGTTCTTCAGCTTGGATCCTTGATGATCCTGGTTTCCATGCCCTTGGTTGTTGAGAGCCATCTGGGCGATCTGTTGCAGTGTTGCTAGATTAGCTTGGCGCTCTGCCCTGCTTGCTTCTCTATCTGCGATGAGATTCTGCAGGATCTGCAGCATGGGGTCTTGCGACGAGCTGCTCCCTCCTTAGTTTCCACGAGTCATCTGAAGATTGAGATAGATAAAGGGGTAAGAGGGAAAGTTCTAAGGTTCATGGTTTTGGTTTCAAGACTAAAGCTTTGAGTTTGACTCAGGTTTTGCAACTAACTCCATTTCATTCATTCAAACAAGGCACCCGATACAAACACACACACACCACAACAAGGAAAACAGATGGTTTTAAGAACCATTCTGCAAGCTACGATACAGTGGGACCGATACATCTCATGCTACGATAGTGCTCTAGTGCATCTACTCATCGTCGATGAAGTCGGAGTCCTCATCGTCAGTGTAGAAGTCCACGGCATCCTCCTCCAGAAAGTCATCATCATTGCTGAGGTAAGAATCCATGTCTCCCAGGATGTCTTCACCCTCCTCTTCTTCCTCCTTTGCTGCAAGATGAGATTCTTGCTCCTTGACGGTCTTCTCGAGGGCGGCTACCTTCTTGCGAAGACGGGCGATGGTGCGATCCTTCTTTTCGCGCTGGAGGCAAAGAGACTGACGGTCCTTGACAAGCAGTGAGAAAGTCTGGGCCTTCTGGGCGGCAATGGCATGGTTGTGGTTGGCAAAATCCCTAGCATTGTCCAACTCCTTTTGGCGATCGTACAATAGGAAGTCAAGGTTCTCAACTTGACGCTTCAACTCCGGGTGACTTCGCATTTCCATTGGCATTCCCATGAAGTCACGCCTTGCATAGTGCGCAAAGCGGGTCCCTTGGATTTGGTTGACACTGAGGGCACATAGACGTGTGAGAGCTTCGTGCATTGCCCTGGCTAATCCATCTAGCCAGTTGTTTTTCCCTTATGGAGAACTGGATTCTCCTGGACATTGGTGCTTCTATGCTTCCTCAAAGATCAGCGGTGACTAGCCACTGTAAATCTCCTCCTGGGGGTCCTGGAAGTTGAGCTCCAAGAAACTCCGGATGCGAGCGTCCCAATAACTCAGACAGTGAATCTAGGTCCCTCTCGAAGATCAGTTGGCCTCCGTTTCCCAACTAGTAGAACTTGCTGAACTGAGACTCCATCTACAAGAATTAAGGATGAGGAAGTTAGTGAAGTGATCAAGTGTGTCAAAATTTATGTAGTAATGTAAGAATTTGAGGAACATGAATTTTTGAGAAAGAATGAATTCCCAAGGGTAAGAGAGGAAATAGTTTTTCATAAATACTCACTTTGGTTTGGAAATTAAATTTTTGGTTCGGACGTCCATTCTAACTATTTCGGCAACCTGGCTCTAATACCACCTTGTCAACCTGGAAATACTGCAGCAAGCTTCGGCAAAATTCTAGCGAACGGCAGCCCGCCTTGCTCCGGGAATGGGGTGGAAGGATCAGTGGAGAGAGGGGAGTGAGATGGTGTCAGGAGTTTTTGCTGGGGTGGCCTCCTTTTATAGGTCGACGAGGGGACTGAACGGGATGGGCTGGCGACGCCGGCGAGGGTTGTACAGCGTGCTATCGTCGTGGCTGGAGGTAGGGGACGGAGGCCTGCCTCCTGGCGGTGCTCTACGGCTTAAATGCGCGGCTAGGGGCGATGGCGTTTGGTCGGGAGCATCCCGCGCTCTGGGAGATAAAGGCGGTGCTCGACACGGCGCTCTGCGACTGTGGGTCACGCGGCGGCGCAAGGCCGTGTCTGGCGGGGTGCTGGGGTCGAGGCGTGCGCGGAATGGCGTCAAGGCACGGTCCGTGGCGTGTTGGCGGCTATCGCGCTCTTGCGCGCTCCGGCGAGCTCGCAGTGAGAATGGGCGGCGAGGCTGGGGAGTGGTCCAGTGGCTGGCAGTGGCCGTGGGTGGACTGTGGGCGGCGGTAGGGTGGCGCCTAGCTTCCTAGAGTGGTGGAGAGGGGCTAACAGTCTGCTGCTACGATTGGCAACGTTGGCCGGCGAGCATGGCATCGGGGCGGCGTAGCACTAGTGCCAGGGGCTAGAACTAGGGTGGGTTTCGGTCTGATTAGGCTCAGGGGAGACAGGAATGATCAATGCACACCAAATGGCTCGACAAGAATTGATCAAAACAGTAATAGTTAGGCTAATTTGATTCTGTCTGCAAGGTGTTCGACACAATGGCCGCATGAGAAAAGTTTTTGAATTTTTAGTTGAATTTTGGTAGAGTTGTTGATCACATGCTTGAGCATCTCTGGTTGCTTGGGATTTGAAAATGGAGTTCATTTGAGTGGTTTTTGAAATAGTGTGATCTTGATACCTACACTAGATTCAATTTTCAAATGCCATTTAAAATTAGTGTTTGAATTTTTTTGGTAGATCACACAGTGGTCCTTGGTACATCACTACATGTACTACGAAGGGGTGCAAAGAGCCACATTTATTCCTGTTAAGAATTGAGTTCTAGGAATAACCAAAGTAGGCATGTTGATTAAAATGGCACAAATGACCATTTGTTTATTTTATTCATTTTGATTTGTTTTTCTTCGGGATTTGTTTGGGAAAGATCTGGATGATGTTTAATTCACCTAAGAATCATTTTATAATCAATGGATCACTTAATCATGGCAATTCAAAACAACTCCTTGTTAAATGCACACCCATATGATTGCTTTAATATTTTTGAAGGGAAAAGTTTTTGTTAACCCTAATTTGGATGATTTGGATCTTAATAACCTTGGATTTAGAGTTTTGGGATGTTATACCATTGCACGTGGTAGGGGTGCTTGTGCGGATGTAGGGTGAGGTTGGGCTTCTCACATAACCCAGTGCTAGCAATGTTGTGGCAACTCCCTCCGTCAATGATCACTTTGATAGATTTGCCATTGATGCCGGCTCGTGTTTGGAAGATGTTAGAGCGTTGGTCTTCATTCTCTTGTGCTTGAGTGGTAAAGATCCTTGTGACGACATGCGATGGACTTGCGTCATGTTCACACATGAGGAGTTCTTGGTCATCTTCCACTCGTTGCCATTGCTTCCTTGACTCGGGCATCAAATTCATCTTCACTCAAGTACTCTTCATCGCTATTGTCATGGATGAACACCACTTTTTTGTTTCCACACTCGGCCGACTTGTTTCCTTTGCCTCCAAAGTTGTAGCATTCACCGTTGAAAGATGTATCACTCTTTGCTTGTTTGCCACTTGGGGGCACTTTTCCTTGAGGAAGTGTGGGCTTGAAGGAAGGCTTGGGGGGTACTTGAGGAGCTTCCATTGAAGGTTGTTGGCGTAGCGGTTGAAGCTTGCTTATAGGTGAAATACGTCTTGGGCTTGTTGTACTTGATATCCTCTTGCACTTGACGTTCAGCCTTTGTTGCGATATGCAAAATCTCAACCATGTTGTTGTATGTTTGGAACTCGACAATGCGCTTGATTAGGTGATTCAAGCCCATGAGGAAATGTACCATAGTTTGCTCCATGCGCTCTTCAATGTTGGCGTGGATCAAGTTGAGTTCCATTTCCTTGAAGTACTCTTCCATGGTCTTTGTCCCTTGACGATCGGATGCGAATTTTGGTTGTTTCCATCGGATGCGAATTCCAAGATGATCGACAAGAAGATGAAGCCAAACCGAAGCCGACAATGATCACGCGCAGACTGAAAGCGTCACGGAAAATATTGTATCCTTCATGGTCTTAAATCCACACAAGTTGCTAGCCTTGATCTATCGATTTTTCTTTACTCTCTTCGTGAAGTAGTACTAGTGTCACTTTTCTTGGGAATTATGTCCACCAAAGTTTTGCTTTGACTCAATCGGTACGTGTGCAGCACCAACCTAACGATTGATTAGCTGCTTGGTACGTACATATACATAGATTTGACTAGATCGATCCGGCCTAGCACGGCACACGTGCACAAAACTGAGGTAGCTGATCAGCTCCCGCGCAGCGGCAACTAGGTCCTTGGAATCTGCACTATAGCCTGATCTATTGATTTTTAGTCAACCGCGTCGCTATAGAACGATGCACGTGTTCACGTAGATTCTTGTGATGCTGTCGACTCGCCGTACGCTTGAGAGGAGAGAAAATAAATCCTCTACGCACTCTCGACAGCGATGATGAAGCCGGCGCGTTACCGGAGATACGATTTGGCCGCCTTCAAAGATGGCGAGGGATCCCGTCTGGATCCGTACTATAAGCGCCTCTTGCCCCACGGTGGGCGCCAATTGTCGTGGTTTTGTCGACACGTACACCATAGGGGTATCCCAATGGTGAGTTTAGAGACGTGGGGTAAAGACGGAGAGCGTCCAGGACGGCTTGACACAATTTACCCAGGTTCAGATCTCACGACGGTGGCGAGATCCTACTCCTGCTATAAATCACTATAATGACGATACGCCGTGTTGAGGGCAAACCTCTAGGGCGGCCTGATCTTTCACGAATCCTACTCAAATTGAGGGTGGAGTGTGGGGGAAGGAGAGGAGGATGAACTCGACGAACACACACACGAAGAACACGATGAATACACACATGCAAAACCACGATACACACCAATAGCTCACGCCGGCGGTGACCGGTCCGGCACAATCCCTAGGATCGGCGACGGGCGGAGGACTCTCTCTCGAACCGACACGGCGAGGAGGGAGACTCGGTGAGATCTTGACGTCTAGGCAAAGGGACTCCGATGCCTAGGCTTTGTACAACGCGGAGGCACGATGCAAACTCCAACGAGGTTTGTGATATTTGGTGCTCCTTTGCCAAAGGAACATGAGGCAAGAACTAGATAGATCCACAAGGGGTTTCCACTAATTCCAAATATCATGCCTAGGGTTTACAATGGAGGTGGGGGACTATATATAGGCCAGCCACAAGTTCCAGGGTAGTTTGGGCATTAAAGTAGAGTCCTAGTCGAAGTAGAGGGGTACATGGGCCCCAGGGCCTAGCTAAGGCTCGCAGGCCCATCTTCAGGCCGGACAGTCTGGGTCATGTGGACCGGACAGTCCGGGGTGGCCGGACACTCCAGGTAGTGTCCGGGTAGTGTCCAAAAGGGCACACAGATTCTCCGCGCCAGGATGGAGCTGGGGTAGGCCGGACACTCTGGCTGGATTTGGGCAGACACTCCGGCTCAGGCAGCTTCAGAACAGGTGCATCTTCAGGGCTCGTGGGTCGACACGACGGGGTCTCGTACCTGATAATGCACAGAGTAGTGGTATGAAGTAGCAAGCCATCCAAGGGTATGTCAAAGTCACATGATGAGAGGAGCGAATTCACCTTAGCTTGAAGGAGCTTGGGCCGGGCACGGGTCATTGGTCCACTTGGGGGACTTGGTGGTGTAGATGTAGGAGCGTCTGTAGGACGGGCTGTATCAGCTCCCCCCCTTGGGAAAGAGTCGTCCTCGACTCTTCATGGTTATCATCTTGAACATATCCATGGTAGGGTGAGAGATCCTTGACATTGAATGTATTGCTTGCAAGGTACTTGGATGTCGGTATGTTGATGATGTAGGCGTTGTTGTTGATTCTCTTGAGAACCTTGAAGGGACCATCTCCTCTTGGCTTAAGCTTGGAGTCGCGTTCCTTGGGGAAGCGGTCTTTGCTTAGGTGTATCCACACAAGATCACCTTCTTCAAAGATCATCTCCTTCTTGTACTTGTTTAACCTTGAAGCTTGGCGAATTACTTGTTGCTTGATAGTAGCTCTTGTTTCTTGATGAAGCTTCTTCATAGCTTGTGCGCGCTTCTCAACGTCCATGTTGGTGCGCTAATGGAGAGGTAGTGGTAGGATGTCGAGCGCTGTGAGTTGCTCGAAACCATAGACGATCATGAAGGGGCTCATCTTGGTTGTTGAGTGCTTGGCACGGTTGTAGGCGAACTAGGCGTGGGGAATGCATTCCTCCCAATCCTTCAAGTTCTTCTTAACCAACACATGTAGAAGAGTTCCGAGGCTTTGGTTGACAACCTCAGTTTTTCCATCGGGTTGAGGATGCGACGCGGATGAAAAGAGGAGCTTGACGCTGAGCTTGGCCATGAGGGTCTTCCATAAGTAGCTCATGAATTTGACGTTGCGCTCGAAGACGATTTTTCTTGGCACACCGTGAAGATGGACGATTTCCCTGAAAAACAAATTGGCAACATGTGAAGCATCATCAGTCTTATGGCATGGTATGAAGTGTGCCATTTTGGAAAAGCGATCCACCACAACAAAGATAGAATCATGACCATGCTTAGATCTAGGCAATCCTAACACAAAATCCATGCTAATGTCGGACCAAGGTGTATGAGGGATAGGCAATGGCATATAAAGACCATAGGGGTTAGCTTGCGACTTAGCTTGAACACATGTCGTGCATCGTGGAATGTAGCGCTCCATGTAACGCTTCATCTTGGGCTAAAAGTAATGAGTGGAGAGCATGTCCAATGTGTTGTCACGGCCAAAGTGACCCATGAGGCCTCCACCATGAGATTCTTGGAGAAGCAAAACTTGGAGCGACGATTTCGGAATGCAAAGCTTGTTTTGTTTAAAGAGAAAGCCCTTATGCAAATAGAAATCATCAAATCCTTTGTCAATGGAGCACTTTGCGAAAATTGGTTCAAAGAACGGGTCGGAAGCATACAAAGATTTTATTTCCTCAAGACCCAACACGTTGATTTCAAGTCTCGTAAGAAGGCTTGTGTGCTTGCGAGACAAAGTGTCCGCAACTACATTATCTTTGCCCTTCTTATACTTGACAATGTACGGAAAAGACTCCATAAACTCAACCAACTTAGCGTGTCTCTTACTCAAGTTGGCTTGGCCTTTGAGATATTTCAACGACTCATGGTCAGAATGTATGATAAATTCCTTGGGCCATAGGTAGTGTTGCCAAACTTGAAGGACACGAACTAAGGCAAAAAGCTCTTTGTCATAAATCGAATAATTAAGGCGAGCACCATCAAGTTTCTCGCTATGGTAGGCTATAGGGCGTCCGTTTTGCATAAGGACTTCTCCAATGCCAATACCACTAGCATCACACTCTACTCAAAAGTTTTAGTGAAATCCGGTAACGCAAGAAGGGGTGCTTCGGTGAGCCTCTTTTTAAGTTCATCAAAAGCTTTTTGTTGTGCTTTGCCCCACATGAAGGTGACATTCTTTTTTGTCAACTCGTTGTGAGGACAAGCAATGGTTGAAAAGTCTTTCAAAAAGCAACGATAGAAACCGACCAACCCATGAAAACTTCGGAGTTCACTCACATTTGTTGGGATGGGCCAATCTCGTATGTCCTTTACCTTGGAAACATCAACTTCAATTCCCTTCGAGGAAACGACAAATCCAAGAAAAATCAACTTGTCTTTAGCAAAAGTACACTTGGGAAGATTAGCATAAAGCTTTTCATGTCAAAGGATTTGCAAAACTACCTTGACATGTGTAATATGGTCCTCAAGTGACTTGCTATAAACAAGTATATCATCGAAATAGACAATAATACTTTTTTTTCCAATGAGAGAATGCAAGATATGATTCATGAGGTGCATGAAGGTGGATGGGGCATTAGATAAACCAAAGGGCATAACCAACTATTCTGAAAGACCAAGTTTGGTCTTGAAGGAAGTTTTCCACTCATCACCTTCAGCCATGCGTATTTGATGGTAACCACTACGAAGATCAATTTTCAAAAAAATAGTGGCTCCACACAACTCATCAAGCATGTCATCGATACGTGGTATGGGATGTCGATAACGCACGGTGATAGCATTGATTGGACATCAGTCTATGCATAACCGTAACGTATCATCTATCTTGGGAACAAGAATCACGGGTACGACACTTGGACTAGTGCTAACTTGGATCAAACCTTTGGAGACGAGTTGGTTGATTTGACGTTCAATCTCCTTTGTCTCCTCCGGGTTCGTGCGATAAGCGGCGCGGTTGGGAAGTGGTGCGCCGGGGATGAGGACAATGCGATGTTCGATGCCGCGAAGAGGAGGTAGTCCATGTGGAAGCTCTTCGGGAAACACATCCTTGAATTCCTGCAAAACAATCATCAAAGATGGAGGAACATTGGTTAATTCATTAGTTCCTTGCGCTAGTCCCTTGCAAAGGAGGACATAGTGCAAGATGGATGGGTTGTTCCGAACATGTCTCATCTCACTTTTGGTGGCAAGGATAACACTCTTAGTTTTTCCACTCGAGTTTGGCTTGTGGCTCTCACTCACTATGAGGTGGTTCTCTCTCTCACCGCTCTTCTCACAAATAGGTGTTGTGCTTTGCGCCCTCGCTAAAGCCTTTGCATTGTCCGCATGTTGTTGAGCCATTTGAAGGTGTATACATTGGTGCGAACATCATGTTGAGCAGCCTTGTCAAATTTCCATGATCTACCAAGAAGCATGTGACAAACTATAATAGGAACCACATCGCACTCCACTTTGTCTTTGTAAGTACCAATGGCGAAGGAGACCGATACGGTATGCTTGATCTTCACGGACCCCTTGGTCACTTAGCCATTGCACGTGGTAGGGGTGCTTGTGTGGATGGAGGGTAAGGTTGAGCTTCTCACACAACTCGGTGCTAGCAAGGTTGTGGCAACTCCCTCCATTGATAATCACTTTGATAGATTTGCCATTGATGTCGGCTCGTGTTTGGAAGATATTGGAGCGTTGGTCTTCATGCTCTTTTGCTTGAGTGGTAAAGATCCTTGTGACGACAAGCGATGGACTTGCGTCATGTTCACACATGAGGAGTTCTGGTCATCTTCCACTTGCTGCCTTGCCATTGCTTCCTTGACTCGGGCATCAAATTCATCTTCACTCAAGTACTCTGTGTCGCCATTGTCATGGATGAACAACACTTTCTTGTTTCCACACTCAGCCGACTTGTGTCCTTTGCCTCCACACTTGCAGCATTCACCGTTGAAAGATGTATCACTCTTTGCTTGTTTGCCACATGGGGGCACTTTTCCTTGAGGAAGTGTGGGCTTTAATGAAGGCTTGGAGGTACTCGAGGAGCTTCCATTGAAGGTTGTTGGCATAGCGGTTGAAGCTTGCTTGTAGTTGAAATACGTCTTGGGTTTTTTGTACTTGATGTCCTCTTGCACTTGACGTTCGGCCTTTGTTGCGATGTGCACAAGCTCAACCATGTTGTTGTATGTTTGGAACTCGACGATGCGCTTGATTGGGTGGTTCAACCCAATAAGGAATCGTGCCATCGTTTGTTCATGCGCTCGTCAATGTTGGTGCGAATCAAGTTGAGTTCCATTTCCTTAAAGTACTCTTCCATGGTCTTTGTCCCTTGACGAAGCGACTGAAGGTTGTTGAAGAGGTCACGCGTGTAGTGCACGAGGACGAAGCGGGATCTCATATGAGCCTTCATGTCATGCCAAGTTGTGATTGGCGGTTCTTGTCTTGCATCATGAGCAACTTGAACTTGTTCCCACCAAAGGTTGGCATAATCATCAAACTCAAGCGAAGCCATGGCGATCATCTTCTCGTCGCTATAGTTGTGCATGCAGAAGATCTTGTCGACTTTGAGTGCCCATGAGAGGTATTCTTTGGGGTCATTGGATCCGGTAAACTTGGGCATTGTGAACTTGAGCTTGCCGAAAGTTTCTTCATTGTTGCGGTCATTGCGACGAGCTTGGTGACCTTGTTGATGATCTTGTGGTTGAGGTGGTGGAACTTGGTTCTCGCGACCTTGTTGTGGAGCTTTCTCTTGATATTGTTGTTGATGCGCTTGCTCTTGCTCTTGGCGCGGTTATTGACGGCGTTGGGGCACTTGGTCCTCAAGAGGGTGTTGAGGATGTGGATCCTCATGACGTGGTTGATGATGAAGAGGAGGCTCGTTCCTCTGTCGGTGATGTTAGTTAGGCACACGGGCCTCACGGTGAAGATCATGGTCTTGAGCCTCTTGACATGGTGGGCGTCGCTCAACTTGTACCTCTTGACGCTCCATGTTTTTGTGTGGAAGAGGCGCCTCGTGATGACCATGTTGTTGGTGTGGACGTTCATGACATTGATGACGAGGAGGAGGATCTTGGAGAGCTTCACGTCGATGACGAGCTTGATTCTCCAAATTGGAGTCATCACTTGTTGTGTCTAGTATGTGTTGCGGGCGATGGTGGTAGACTTGCGGTTGCACTTGCGGTTCTTCTGTGGTTGCTCTTGTTCGATCACCAATGCCCTTGCGTGATGACGGTGTGCTTCTTGCCTTGCTCGTGGCCTTAATGAGCAATCACCATCATAGCTTGACGTTGCAGCGTGCCGTGGGGAAGGTACATAGTTCGAAGAAGTTCCATCTTCAACCACAGGGGCGTCATTGCGTCTTGGAGCACTTGGATGTAGATTTTGTTGAAGAGGTGCATGACGATGTGAAGAACTTGAAGAGCTTGATGCGCGTGAACGTGGTCTTGCCATTCCGTCGATGAGGCGTCGAAGATTGTCATTTGTTTCGATGACTGAGCGTTGCAACGCTTCATTTGGTGGCCGAAGTTGTGATGCATTGCATGCATTTGTCGTTCGAGGCCATCGAGGCGGTTTTCGATGTTCTTGAACTTGGCTTGCGTATCGCCAAATTGTTCATCTTGTCGCGTCTCAAGGGCTTGGCAACATTCACGGAACTCTTGTCGAACGATGAAGTGGCTTGCGCGCGTCATGTACGGTCCTTGTTCTTCTTATTGGGGAGGTGGTTGGCTCGACTCACCGTGCCTATCCATCATGCAAAACACACAAGTATTTTATATGGAACTGGAATATGGTGGTGTTAGCCTTGTACCTCACCTTGGGGATTGCACCAAACTAGAAACCACAAGTGAGAGCTATAAGCGTGCAAAGTGGAATTGCGAAGAAAACTCACACTAAAGAAAGAACTAACTCTCAAAAGGTTTTTGGTGGTAGGTTAGGGTTGTGGAATGCCAAAGAACCAACCAAAAGAAAAGGGATAGTCAAAAGTGGGTAAAATCCAACAAAACTCAAGTCAAAGGTAAAAGGTCAACAACTCGAAGGGGTGACAGGAACCTATGATTATATACACACATGTGGAGATTGTTGGGATTGACACGATATGAAAAGGAGCAAACAAAATGTCCTAACGAAGACTACGCTCGGTGTCGTGCCAATACAAGGAGAGACCGTGGCTCGTTTGCAAAGAGGAAAAATGACCAACGGATTTGTGCACTTGCCTCGGGCGCTCTTTCTTTCTCTCTTGCTTACAAGCTCTGACACTCTCTTTTGCTATGGGAGACTTTGCTCTCCCTTGATGCTACCAAGTCACCCTTGCTATTGCTTTTGCACTCTCACTATCCAAGGACAAATGCACAAGGCTCAAGCAAACACAAGATGAGCCACTCTCATGGGATAGGTACACACAAAGGAAGATAGGGGGTAAACAAGGTGAGACAAGTTATACCTTCGTTGGTGATGATGAACTTGCCGTCGGTGGTGCGGGATGATGTTCGTGGGCCGTGGTGTCACTGAGCGCGGGGGTTGTTGATGCGGAAGCTTGCTGTTAGTTGCTGACACGCACACGGGACACGAGAAAACAAAAGGAATTAGCCAATGCGAAAAATGAGGCAAAACTGTCAAAACTGGCGTTTCGGCCGGACACTCCGGTCAGATTCGGCCGGACACTCCGGTCTGGCTGGATACTCCGGTCGGGTTGGGCCGGACACTCCGGCGCGGGTTTCCTACTCGTGTTCTTGAGCGGAAATCCTCGCCTTATGTCCTCAAATCCGCGAAAAAACTGGCCAAATTGGGCTGGGGAACGCAGGAGAAAGCTGGACCAATGCCTAAGATAAGGTTTGGTCGGATCAAAACCACAAATAACACTCCATATCAAGAGATCGATCCAAAGGCAAATATGGGGCTCTTTTTTGGGGATTTTCGAATTTTTGGTGGATAGAAGAAGAATTTTTGGGGGAATTCATGAGCAACGAAGCTCTTGATACCAATATGTTAAGGGCAAAACTCTAAGGCGGTCCAATCTTTCACGAATCCCACTCAAATCGAGGGTGGAGTCTGGGGGAAGGAGAGGAGGATGAACTCGACAAACGCACATGTGGAGAACACGACGAACACACACACGCAAAACCACGATACACACCAATAGCTCACGCCGATGGTGACCGGTCTGGCGCAATCCCTAGGATTGGCGACGAGCGGAGGACTCTCTCTCGAACCAGAACGACGAGAAGGGAGACTCCAATGCCTAGGCCTTGTACAACGTGGAGGCCTTGTACAACGTGGAGGCACGATACAAACTCCAATGAGGTTTGGGATATTTGGTGCTCCTTTGTCAAAGGCGCATGAGGCAAGAACTAGATAGATCTGCAAGGGGTTTCCACTAATTCCAAATATCATGCCAGGGGTTTACAATGGAGGTGGGGAACTATATATAGGCCAGCCACCACATCAGGAGTAATTCAGACATTAAAGGAGAGTTCTGGGCGAAGTAGATAGGTACATGGGCCACAGGGCCCAGCTAAGGCTTGCAGGCCCATCTTTCTGGACAGTCCGGGTTGGTTGGTCCGGACAGTCCGGGCTGGCCGGACACTCCGGGTAGTATCCGAAGTGGCACACAGAATGTCCGAGCCTGGACAGGGCTGGGGTAGGCCGGACACTCTGGCTGAGTCGCGCTGGACACTTCGGTTGCACCGGACACTTCGGCTGGATTCGGGTGGACACTCCGGCTCAGTCAGCTTCAGGACAGGTGCATCTTCAAGGCTCGTGGGTCGACGTGGCGGGGTCTCGTACCTGATAATGCACAGAGTAGTGGTATGAAGTAGCAAGTCATCCAAGGGTATGTCAAAGTCACATGATGAGAGGAGCGAATTCACCTTAGCTTGAAGGAGCTTGGCTCGGGCACGGGTCATTGGTCCACTTGGGGGACTTTGTGGTGTAGATGTAGGAGCGTCCGTAGGACGGGCTGCATCATAAAGATTTCTAGGCACATCTTTTAAAGAGAAGCACCTCAGAGATCAATAGATCTTAAGGATCTATATTAAATAGTGAGAATGCCAAATCATTTTCTTGAAGAATTCAAGAATCATTAGTTGATATTAGTTATCAAGACATATTTATGAGGGACAACAGGTAAAAACTTAGTTTCTACCTAGTTATGCCTCAGACCAGCATCACAGGCCAAAGCAAAATCATTAGCATCCTAGGATAATAAATCCAGCAAAAGAATTTAATCCATTTTAGCCAAGCCACACTAGGACACAAGTAGAATTTAGCTCAATATTAAAATGAATACTTGTGTACCATTCCAAAGAAGGTGTCACAATCATATATTCTACACCAAGCAAATCATACACATAGATTTCACAAGCAAACCTGCAGTATAGTGCTAAATCATTTTTCTAGAATGAGTAACCAGGAATCATAATCACATTTGCATAATCAGAGAATCAAAGGAGTAACAAATCAACTCCAATCTGAACATATCAACACAGACCAATGTCTAAGGATACTAAGAACATTAGACAGTAGTGAAATCCACACCACTAGAATCAACAGTCAACAACGTAGCACAACAGCCTTAACCTTTGGACACAATCCACTATCCAATAGAAATTGGACTAATGGAGCCACTAACAATCCTAAATTCTTTAGTAAACCATCATCCAAAACAGTATAACCACCACTATTAGTCCTAAAGAATTCATCATTCCCAATAATAAACACCAAGAGGGATAGAAGCCTAACAACACAGATGAACCTTAAATAGGGTATTCCTCACTGCAATCACACAAAGGACAACAAGATGGGGGAACAGTAGAACTTACCCATCGTCCTCGCTAGAGTTTAGAAGAGGAAGCAGAGAGGCCGACGAGCACACACGACGGCACAGGAAGCACCCGAGGGCGCTGCAACCCGCGCCAAGCCATGGTGGCGGCCACAGCCACACCAAAGGTCTAGCAACACCGTAGGACCAGCCAAGCCACGACATAGCACCACTGAGGCGGCGGAACACCACATCATTAACAACCACCAAACCCTAGGGTTCGGGGTGGAGTCAACCTAGATGGGAGAGGGGTCCAAAGCTCAATGGAATAGGACCAGATGGCAGAGCGGCATCGACTACCTCACCATGCACCACGGCGGCGGTCGGGGAGGCCCAGGGAGGCGGTAATAAAGCGATAACAACACCGGCGACACCACACCGTAGTGGGTTGGGAGCGAGGAGGAAGAATGAGTGAGAGCGGGCCAGTAGGGTCTAGTACCATCCCAGTAGGTGGGTTTGACCAGACCAATTGGGGTGGGGTGGGCCTAGTAAACCCAATAGGCTCGGCCCAAATCTAAAAAGAACATTTAAATGAACTAGTAAAAGACCAAAATACCCCTAGGACTTGATAAGTCCTAAAAATAAATAAAAATCCTAAATAATATATCTATGAGTTCATAAAAATACAAGTAATTTAATAAAATTAAGAATTCTATTGTTAATAAAATAAAATTAGGTTAAAGATTTTTAAATATATATTCCTTATGGAATTTTATACAAATAAATAAAATACCTAAAAATAAATAAAAATTACTATTATCATTCTTAATTAGTATAGTATTTTATAAGAATAATAAATCGCTATTTAAGATAGCCAAATAAAATCTTCTAATTAAAATGCTTATTCTTAAAAAGAATATTAAGAAAATAATTATAGGAGTTAAAAATAAATAAAAACTAGTGTTTGACTTTTTTACTAATATATTATATTATAAAAATATTTAAAAATAGTATTAAGAATTATTATTAAAACAATTTTCTTTATTAAAGAAATTCAAGAAAATTATATAATGGATAGAACACACAAAGAAAATAAATAATAAATGATGCATTGCATTACTATGGATAATCATTTTGCTTCTTTAAATATTGTCCTTACCGGGCAATAATGATGTTTTGTAGAAATAGAAGCTCAAGGTTGAGTGCAAGCATCCGACTTCACTACCTTGCAATCACAAGGCAAGTTCATCACTTGCTCATGTCCTTTGATGAGTCTTTATCAAAATATTTGCAAATTGTGTGTTATCGCCTATGTTCTGAAGAAAAGAAAGAAAATACTATTTTTCCAAATAAATGAAATTCTATTACCATCCTAAGTGATAAATATAAGATTGAGAATGGAACTTATGTTTCCAATTGCATCACCATAGGGATTAACAACCCCTAACATTAGTGATTCTAGCGTCGTATATTACGTGTTAACCATGATATTTGGAATGAGACGAAGAAGTCAGCTGTATCCTTTTCCTTTCGTATGTAGGCAAGGCAACCTTAACGTGACATTGTGATTCCTTGTGTGGATCCAGCATATGGGTGGGAACCCTTACACCCCACGATTTTGGTGTCTTGAGTATCTATGAGTGGCTGCTGGAGGTACAGCCGAACCTATATGGAACTTGCCAGGAGCATCACCTGCTCATAGAGTCTTCAGGAACTCATCAGGGTTATAGCCTGCTTGAAAGGGGGCTTAACGGAGGTGTAGTCAGCCCCGAAGTATCGTGCAGACATACGGGATCATGGAGAGGACAGTGATTGGCTTGGATCATCTACTGGGCCCCACATCATGGAATTGTGGACGGGAAAGTATGCCCGGTTATGCAACAAGGATTTGATCTCTCTTGGGTAAAGAAACGGACCTCTACAGAGTGTAAGAACTGTAACTTGTTACTCCCTATTCTGGGAAGGAGCTATGAACGCGGCAGGAAAGGAACTCCATGAAAGTTCTAGTTAACCTGTGAAGGCCGATGGGCATAGTTTTTGATAATAAAATCAATCTTTAAAGAAATGTTTATGAAAACTGCATTGTGCCAAGAACTGATAGTCTGAGGTGGTAGATAGAGCATCAAACTTCCCACCTTACATATAATGAACTTGCTGGGTCATGTTGTTACTCACTCTTTCCTTTGGTCCCCTGCTTAGACTCTGAGGAGCCAAATGATACTCCGATGTATGCTGCTGAAGGACAAGAGGATGTCTACTATGAGGAACCACGCCTGTCCGGAGGAGTGGAAGGGGTGGCCTATGAAATACGCTATGGAGTGGAGGGCAATGAGTTAGAGTAGTTGCCTTAGTTATTAGTAAACCAATTGAGCTAAGCAACACGAACTTTATATAATAAGTTGTTGAGCTCAATTCGGAGTATGAGTTTGAACTTTGAATTTTCCACTGAAACTACTTAAGTTTGATTTGTAATTTTGAATCACTTGAAGTCTCGAACTTCTGGTATTGGAATACTAATGAAGTGTGTAGGTTTGTAATATGGACCCGCAATGTTACTATCGTATCACTTTGTGGGATGTGATATTTACAGAACGGTGTTCTGTGGATGTCATGTCAACGACTATAGTGTACTACACATGCAGTGGTATGCTGGGTCACCGCAGATGGTATCAGCGCAATTGCTTTGACCTTAGGTTGGAAACCTAGTAAAGGGTATTACCTGTAGGAGTCTAGGAGCAACGGTAAAGAGTTCTCTAGATTATATGATGAATATTCCATTGGGAATATTTTGTTATATCTTTTAGTGAGATAATTATTTATTATGATGCATCATTATAATTAATGGTTACTAATTATGAATATTTTGTATACAGTGAAAAGGGCACTAAAGTTTCCAAAATGGACTTTGGTAAGGAAAGAAGAAACTCTTGATGATTATCAGGGGACTTTAACTGAACAACTTCGACAACTTCTGAGGGTTTTTGGTTGCACAAAAACTATTCCAGTTAGTACCTTGACATTCCATGATGGGTGAATGATATCCAAATATCGTGTTAGTATCCATCTACTAGAAAATCCTGGTTTATATCACGATTTACCTATGGGTGAAGGTAGAAGTCACCTAGCAGCATATCATGTTGCTATTATGGAGGCGATATCCAAGATTCGGGAGCACAAATCCCAAGAGTTAGCTGGAAGCACATTCACTGTGATTCCTCATGATTCTATAGACATGGAGCCAGTTCCGGATCATCTTACTTTAGTAAAGAAGCATCCAAAATTAGCTTCCAAGTTTATGGGTCAGTATCGACTGATAGTTGGGTGTTTGTATAAGACACATCAGGTTATTGTGGAGGATAAGAATGATATGCTAGAGGATTTAACTAATCCTAAACGAAGGGACAGGTTGGCATCTCAACTAGAGAACGAAATAGTTTAGCCCAAATTTTAAGGATATACCTATAGATCGAGCATCTTTTACACCATATCCTTACTCACCTATGTCAGAACCCACCAGATATCTGGATGAGGGTACTAGTTATCCAGTACCACAGAATTCTCGAGGAACCGAGGATTCAGAACTACCTATTGGAAATTCTGAAGGATGGAGGTATGCGTTAATGGATGAATCTACTGGGAATCCTATTCCTATAGAAGATTATGTTGGCAATACCGGGCAAACTAGTCGAATGGGAGTGAGGTCTTATTCCGTTGATGGAAGGGATGTCCATGTGGAGGATGTAGAGTCCTATGAGGAAGATTCTAAAGAAATGGTGTTTGAGTCACCGGAACATTATCCTACCCCAGATAACGTGCACTATCCAATTATAGCTGAGGACTATCATACCCAACAGAGTACTTGGGAAGCACTGGAAGCAGTATATTCTGTTGATTACTCTAGAGCTAGGATGCAGGAGGCTCTTGAAGAAGATAGTGATGAGGATGTTTCTGAAGATACCTTAGATGAGTTGGAAGGTATAGACACACTTCAGCTGGATGACGTGTCGAGTATGGATACTTCTGATACTGAGTATCGTCCATTGAAGAGGCAAGTCATTCCACAGATGGTGCATCGTACTTCACGTCAAGACGGTTGTACTCTAGGTATGTACGATGAACACCGCAACTTCTGGGGAGCATGATCACTTAAGGTGAAGTATTTCTAGTTGGGTAATGCGTAAGGTAGAGTTTAAGGGCTTGATGTAATTAAATAAGTGGGGTAGCATCCACCTGAGTTTGTAATACCTAAATGGTACGGGCTTGTAATGATGTTCTATTGACTATGTTGTTCGATTGTATAATATGTGAATATATATTTGGTTCTTTTTTGGATTTTGTTTTCCATTGTGTGGTAGTTCTGTGCATGAAGTTGAGCTCATAACACATAGGCATGATGTAATTATGAGTGTTCTCTTTATCTTACAGGACTAGGGGGTTATGGAAACGGGTGTAGAGGATGAGACAGAACAACAACGCATGGAGCACGAAGCTAAAAGAAAGGCGGATGAAGATGCCAGAATGCATGCAAATTTACCACCACCACCAATGAGGCCATTGATGGAGCAGAATTTCATGCAATATATGCAGATGATGCAAGAGTCCCAGAACAAGTTTTTGGAGGGGTCAATGGATCGAGTGGGAAAGCAGAGGGAACCTGAAGGACATGGTGTAAGTCTTTCCGCTTTTTAGAATGCAAGGACATTACCTTTCTCATGAGCTCCTGAACCGATGGATGCGGAGGATTGGTTAGTGGATACCGAGAGAAAACTTAAGACCGTCAGTTGCAATGATGAGGAAAAGTTGAGGTATGCAACACATCTTTTGACAGGACCTGCAACATCATGGTGGGAGAATCAGCTAGCAATGCAACCTCCAAGAAGGTAGTATCCCTAGGTGGAGTTCAAGCAGAGATTCCGTGAATATCATGTTCCAGAAAATTTAATGGAGATGAAGTGCAGGGAGTTGGAGGACCTTCAGCAAGGATATACCAGTGTCATGATGTACATCCGGGAGTTTAGTCAACTAGATCGTTATGCTAAGGATGAGGTGAACACTGAGGAAAAGAGGAAGAAACGTTTCCTACGTGGTTTGAATCCATTTGTGAAGATGTAGTTGAGGCTTGCCAATAAGTAGACTTTCCAACAGTTACCTGATGTAGCCATCACATTTAAGGATGATTAAAAGAATGTCCAAGAGGATCGTTTTGAGACCAGGCACATGGCTTAATAGGATTGATAGAATACTCATACCAACAAGTTGAAACTTCTTTTGCGGAAGCTCATTCTAAAATAACTCTAAGGTTAAGCGTGCTTGGCCTAGAGCAATTCTAGGATGGGTGACCGACCGGGAAGTGGATAATGGGTGCGCACGAGTGAGGACAAAGTGCGCAGGAAAGACTAGTGTTGGTCTATGGGGCTAGTCTAGATATCCTATTAAGCTGCCAGGAGTGACACCCCCCGGGCCCAGTGGACGGGGTGTTACAAGTGGTATTAGAGCAGACCTCACGGTTAAACGAGTGTGTGGGGGTTAGTGGCGTGACATGTGGAGCATGGCTTGTGTGGCCCGGAGTGGACACGGCATGGCACATGTGCCGGCACTAGACGCACAAACGTCTGGAAAGAGGGAACATTCCTGGGGTGTGCTTGATCGATGAGGGCATCGATCTTCTATGCTGATCAAAGTCAAAGATCATGGCATCCAGAAGTGGGGGATATGGTATATCTCAAAGTAAGTCCAATGAAGGGAGTTAAGAGATTCGAAGTCAAAGGAAACCTAAGTACAAGATATATCGAACCATTCACGATACTGAGTCAGAATAGAACAATAGCTTATACTCGTGACTTACCAAAAAGACTAGCTCAAGTTCATAATGTTTTCCATGTGTCACAACTACAGAAATGTCTTAAAGTTCCCGATGATGCAATTGCACATCAAGAAATTGAGTTACAAGCCGATTTGACTTATGTTGAGAAACCCTCTAAAATTCTGGAAGAGAACTGGAAAAGGTTGATAAATAGGGCAATCAAATACTGCAAGGTACAATGGGAACATCACCCGAAGCAAGAAGCCACGTGGGAGAAAGAGGATGACTTAAAAGAAGAATATCCAGAACTATACAGGTACACATCATCAAACTTCGGGACGAAGTTTAATTTGAGGGGGGAAAGTCTATAACACCCCAGCTTTTAGGAACCAACGAAGGGTAGAAATAGGAATCTGTGCATGTGCATACATTCATCTGTAAAATCTGAGGAAATTTTTCGTCAAACAAAAAACCTAAAGAGATCAGATGTTCTTTCACTATCTAGAGGTAGGAATAGCTCTTTATAATGATTCTTATAAATTTTGACATGACATTTAGGAATTGATAAGTTTTGGGGGGGGGGGAGTATTTTGAATTCAAATTGGAAATATAAATCAATTGGAAAATATTTGAAAATTAGAAGTTAGTAATATTAAGTTGTTATCCAAAATGATTTATTAACATTGTTTGATTATATTATAGATATATTAAACAACAATAAGAATTTAAGACAAGGAAATTTAAATAAGAAATGAATTCTTATTTATTTTCTTTATTCCATAATCATATTACAAAGTGAGAATGATACAACAAATAATGGAACACTCTACAGTAAGTGAATTCAAATAGGATGAAACTTTATTAAATCAGAAGAATATTATTACAAGATTCTTTACAAAAAGAATAAAAAGAAGGTTACAACCAAAATCTATACTACCTATCTATTCTTATACTACATCTTGAGCATCCAGATCTTCTTCCTACAAAATAAGATAAACAACTCAAAAAGAAATAAAAGGTTAGTTGGTTATTTATACTCTCAATGGTGAAAAGTGAAGTGCATTGTTCATATTTCCTCATTGAGTAGTTAAAAAGGAAAATTTCACCAATGTATAGCATCTGTTCTTTTGAAGTAAATAGCTTCAGATCCACATCATTAGCATAATAAATGGGGCAAGTTTCACCAGATCAGTAACTAGCAAAAGGAAAGAAGTGAAAACCAATTCACTTGATCTGACCCACAACTAGCTCAAATAGTGAAGCAACTCAGTCAACTAACTTCATGTAATGTGTTGTCAAAACAGCAGCAGCACAAGCAGCCAAAAGGGAGTGCGCTGCCGTAGCACAGCTATCAGTGAGCTCATTCTATCCTCACCTTCTCAAGCACATAGGAAGAACACATTGAGCTTCTCCACTTCCCAAACAAATCCCCAGCCAAGATACATCATAGATCATCCAACCAACCACAAGATGGTGACATAAGGACGGGGTGGTGTAGGTGCATAGCAAGGTCAAGTACAAGAGCATAGGAAGTAGGAGGAGCAGGAGCAGCACCAAGAGGTGTAGAGCCTGATCAAGTTAGCAAGAACAAGCTAACAAAATCAAGCCAACATGATCAAGTTAGAAAGATCAACTAGCACCACAACATCATCACCAACCACCAAGTTGTGTGGTAAGTACACATAAAACCATCACATGATCAAATCATCCTAGATCATTCAAGCATGTGTTATTTTATATGAATCTTCTCAGAAAAGCACCCAAGTGGGGCGTGTCTATCATAGAAGTAATTTAAATGAAAGCCAATGACCAATCTTTACACACAACACCAAGAACTCAGCCTCTGCATCATTGATCTTGGGTATAAATTTATATTTCTACATCCAAATATACCAGCAGCATTAGATCAAGATTTCTGGGCACATCTTTTAAAGAGAAGTGGCTCGGAGATCAATAGATCTTAAGGATCTATATTAAACAGTGAGAATGCCAAATCATTTTCTTGAAGAATTAAAGAATTGTTAGTTGACATTAGATATCAAGACACATTTATGGGGGATAGCAGGTAAAAACTTATGCCTCAGACCAGCATCACATTCACAACTATCATTAGCATCGTAGGATAATAAATCCAGCAAAAGAATTCAGTCCATTTTAGCCAAGCCACACCCGGACACAAGTAGAATTTAGCTCAGTATTAAAATGAATACTTGTGTACCATTCCAAAGAAGGTGTCACAATCATACATTCTACACCAAGCAAATCATACATATAGATTTCACAAGCAAACCTGTAGTATAGTGCTAAATCATTTTTCTAGAATGAATAACCAGGAATCATAATCACATTTGCATAATCAGGGAATTAAAGGAGTAACAAATCAACTCCAATCTGAACATATCAACACAGACCAGTTTCTATGGATTTAGTGCACAATTACTGACAGTATCACTGTCAGTACTAAGAACATTAGACAGTAGTGAAATCCACACCACTAGAATCAACAGTCAACAGTGTAGCATAGCATCCTTAACCTTTGGACAAAACCCACTATCCAATCAAAATTGGACTAATAGAGCCACTAACAATCCTAAATTATTTAGTAAACCATCATCCAAAATGGTATAACCACCACTATTAGTCCTAAAGAGTTCATCATTTCCAATAATAAACACAAAGAGGGATAGAACCCAAACATCATAGATGAACCCTAAATACGGTATTCCTCACCGCAATCACACAGAGGAAAAGAAAATGGGGAAACAGAAGCAGTTACCCGTGGTCCTCACTAGAGTTTAGAAGAGGAAGCAAAGAGGCCAGCGAGCACACATGACGGCACGAGGAGCACCCGAGGGCGCTGCAACCCGCGCCAAGCCATGGTGGCGGCCATAGCCACACCAGAGGTCTAGCAGCACCGCAGGACCATCCAAGCCACGACACAACACCACTGAGGCGGCAGAACACCACATCATCGACAACCAACAAACCCTAGGGTTCGGGGTGGCGTCAGCCTAGACGGGAGAGGGGTCCAAAGCCGAATCGAACAGGACCAGATGGGGGAGCGGCATCGACTACCTCACCATGCACCACGATAGCGGCTGGGGAAGCCCAGGGAGGCGGTAATCAAGCGGCAACGATGGTGGTGACACCACACAACATGGGTCGGGAGTGAGGAGGAAGAACGAGTGAGAGCGAGAGAGAGGGGGGTGTGTACTAGGCTGGTAGGGTCTAGTACCATCCCAGTAGGTGGGTTTGACCAGACCAATTAGGCCGGGTTGGGCCTAGTAAACCCAATGGGCTCGACCCAAAAGTTAAAAAGAAAATTTAAATGAAATAGTAAAAGACCAAAATTCCCCTAGGACTTGGTAAGTTCTAAAAAATTAAATAAATATCCTAAATAGTATATCTATGAGTTCATAAAAATACAAGTTACTTAATAAAATGAAGAATTCTATTGTTAATAAAAAATAGGTTAAAGATTTTTATAATATATATTCCTTATGGAATTTTAAACAAATAAATAAAATACCAAAAAATAAATAAAAATTACTTTTATCATTATTAATTATATAGTATTTTATAAGAATACTAAATTGCTATTTAAGATAGAAAAATAAAATCTTCAAAATTAAAATGCTTATTCTTTAAAAGAATATTAAGAAAATAATTATAGGAGTTAAAAATAAATAAAAATTAGTTTTTGACTCTTTTACTTATATATTATATAATAAAAATATTAAATCTAATATTAAGAAGTATTATTAAAACAATTTTCTTTATTAAAGAAATTCAAGAAAATTATATAATGGGTAGAACACACAAAGAAGACAAATAATAAATGATGCATTGGATTACTATGCATAATCATTTTGCTTCTTGAAATATTGTCCTTACCGGGCAATAATGATGTTTTGTAGAAATAGAAGCTCAAGGTCGAGTGCAAGCATCCGACTTGACTACCTTGCAAGCACAAGGCAAGTTCATCACTTTCTCATTTCCTTTGATGAGTCTTTATCAAAATATTTGCAAATTGTGTGTTATCACCTATGTTCTGAAGAAAAGAAATAAAATACTATTTTTCAAATAAATGAAATGCTATTATCATCCTAAGTGATGATAAATATAAGATTGGCAATGGAACTTAGGTTTCCAATTGCATCAACATAGGGATTAACAACCCCTGACATCAGTGATTCTAGCGCCGTAAATTACGTGTTAACCATGAGATTTGGAATGGGACGGAGAAGTCTGTTGTATCCTTTTCCTTTCATATGTAGGTAAGGAGACCTTAACGTGACGTTGTGATTCCTTGTGTGGATATAGCATTTGGGTGGGCACCCTTACGCCCCACGATTTTGGTGTCTTGATTATATATGAGTGGCTGTCGGAGGTATAGCCGGACCTATATGGAACTTGTCAGGGGCATCACCAGCTCATAGAGTCTTCGGGAACTCATCAGGGTTATAGCCTGCCAAAAGGGGCTTAACGGAGGTGTAGTCAGCCCTGAAGGATCACGCAGACATACGGGATCGCGGAGAGGGAAGTGATTGGCCTGGATCATCTATTGGGCCCCACATCATGGAATTGTGGACAGGAAAGTACGCCCGGTTGTGCAACAAGGATTTGATCTCTCATGGATAAAGCAACGCACCTCTGCAGAGTGTAAGAACTATAACTTATTACTCACTGTTCTGGGTAGGAGCTATGAACGCGTCAGGAAAGGAACTCCATGAAAGTTCTGGTCAACCTGTGAAGGTTGATCGGCATAGTTTTTGATAATATAATCAATCTTTAAAGAAATGTTTATGAAAATTGCATAGTGCTAAGGACTGATAGTTCAAGGTGATAGATAGAGAATCAAACTTCACACCTTACATATAATGAATTTGTTGGTTAACGCTATTACTCACTCTTTCCTTTGATCCCCTTCTTAGACTCTGAGGAGCTAGAGGATACTCCGATGTACGCTGCTGAAGGATAAGAGGATGTCTACTATGAGGAACCAGACCTGTCCGAGGGAGTGGAAGGGGTGGACTATGAAATACGCAATGGAGTGGAGGGCAACGAGGCCGAGTAGTTGACTTAGTTATTTGTAAACCAATTGAGCCGAGCAGCACGAACTTTATATAATAAGTTGTTGAGCTCAATTCGGAGTATGAGTTTGAACTTTGAATTTTCCGCTGAAACTACTTAAGTTTGATTTGTAATTTTGAAACACTTAAAGTCTCAAACTTTTGGTATTGTAATAATAATGAAGTGTGTATGTTTGTAATATGGACCCGCAATGTTTCTGTTGTATCACTCCGAGGAATGTGATATTTATAGAACAATGTTCTGTGGATGTGATGTCAAAGACTATAGTGTACTAAACATGCAGTGCTATGCTGGTTCACCGCAAATGGCAACTTAGGTATGCCTTGTATCCGCATGAGTAATGGATGTTTACTTTGATACTTGTCGGTTATGTACCACGATAGACTAATCATGGGATCTTGGTGATACGCAGAACATGGATTCTTGGAGGGTTAATCAGGGGGCCCCACACATACCTTTTTTTAATTTTCAAAATAAAAAATAATTTTTGAAAGCTTTTAGAGAGAGGGGGAAACTAAGGTTAGGGTTTTGTTTTTGTTTCTTTCTTGCATGCGTTTTTAAATGAGGATGCTCATGAGATGCACAATCAAATCCTAATTACAACTAACTAAAACTAGGGTGTTATAACTCTATCCCCCTTACTAGAATCTCGACCCGAGATTCTAAAGGTAGGAAGAGAGAGAAGGAAAGAGGGTTACTCTAAGAATAAGAGGGAACACACAAAACAACACATCGAGTATCTCATGGTCAACTCATGGATGGATTGTTCATAAACAACTCTAAGGTGACAAGAATGAAACACGTCAAGGTAAAGGAGCAAACAACATGAGAAGGTTTAAAATTTTCAGATAAATGGTCTTCATAAGGATCGAGACCATGGAGCTTCATAAGAGTTTAAGCTTCTGAAAAGGAGAGCTTACAACAGAAAGAACATGACCACAGACTTCGAGAAGTGAAACTCTACTAGATGGCTTAAGTAGATATTTCATAGATACAAGGATACAGATCAATGAAACTAGGTTGTTGAGCCACTTTTGACACAGAAGGTCACTCTTCATTCAACCGAAGGCCAATACAAAAGGTTGTGTTGAGGGCAAACCTCTAGGGCGGCCTGATCTTTCATGAATCCCACAGAAATCGAGGATGGAGTGCGAGAAGAGAAGGAGAGGATGAACATAATGAACTGACGCACGAAGAACGGGATGAAAACACACACAAATGCACGATACCCACCAATAGCTCACACCGGCGGTGACCGGTCCGGCGCAATCCCTAGGATCGGCGACGGGCGGAGGACTCTCTCTCGAACCGGCATGGAGAGAACGGAGACACAGTGAGATCTCAACGTCTAGGCAAAGGGACTCCGATGCCTAGGCCTTGTACAACATAGAGGCACGATGCAAACTCCGACGAGGTTTGGGATATTTGGTGCTCCTTTATCAAAGGAGCATGAGGCAAGAACTAGATAGATCCACAAGGGGTTTCCACTAATTTCAAATATTATGCCTAGGGTTTACAATAGATGTGGGGGACTATATATAGGCTAGCCACTAGTTCAAGGGTAGTTCAGACAATAAAGGGTAAAGTCTGGGTGGACTAATGGGTACATGGGCCACAGGACCAAAAGGCTTTGACATGCCTGCTCCACTTACACCGGAGACTCCGGGGTCAAGGGGCCGGAGACTCCGGGGTGGCTGGAGACTCCGGGGTGGCGCTCAGACTCCGGGGTAGTCTCCGGGGCGGTAGACAGAGACTTCCAGCGAGGGGTCCGGAGTCGTGGCCAGAGTCTGGGGGCGGAGACTCCAGGGTCGATGGTCGGAGACTCTGGGTATCTAGGCCGGAGACTCCGGTGTGTACGGAGACTCCACGGGTGGCGATGCTCTCCGCTGAGGACTCCGTGGGGGTGTACTGAGAGCTCCTGGTGGGGTCCGGACACAGGTCCGGAGTCCTGGCCGGAGACTCCGGTGGTGCTGGGAGTAGACTCTAGGTTTCAGGGCCAGAGACTCCGGGGCTTTAGCTCCAGCAGCTCCTTCTTCTCGTCCTACTCCTTGCACTTCATCGGATGGAGGTTCGTATCTGATAATACATAGTGTAGTTGCATGAAGTAGCAAGCCATTCATAGATGTGTCAAAGTCACACGAGGAAAGGAGTGAGTTCACCTTAGCTTGTAGGAGTTTAGCTTGCGCACGAGTCATTGGTCCATTTGGGGGACTTGGTGGTGGAGATGTAGTGACATCCGTAGGACGTGCTGCATCAGCTCCCTCCCTTGGGAAAGAGTCGTCCTCGACTCTTCATGGATATCATCTTGAACATCTCCATGGTAGGATGAAAGGTCCTTGACGTTGAATGTATTGCTTACAAGGTACTTGGATGTCGGAATGTCGATGATGTAGGCATTTTTGTTGATTCTTTTGAGGACCTTGAAGGGACCATCTCCTCTTGGTTTGAGCTTGGAATCTCGTTCTTTGGGGAAACGGTCCTTGCTCAAGTGTAACCATACAAAATCACGTTCTTCAAATATCATCTCCTTCTTGTCCTTGTTTAACGTTGAAGCTTGGCGAAGGACTTGTTTCTCTATAATAGCTCTTGTTTCTTCATGAAGCTTCTTCATAGCTTGTGCGCGCTTCTCAACGTCCATGTTGGTGCGCTCTTGAAGTGGTAGGGGTCGTATGTCGAGCGCGGTGAGGGGCTCAAAACCATAGACGATCATGAAGGGACTCATTTTGGTTGTTGAGTGCTTGGCTCGGTTGTAGGTGAACTCGGCGTGGGGAATACATTCCTCCCAATCTTTCAAGTTTTTCTTGATCAACACACATAGAAGAGTTCCGAGGCTTCGTTTGACAACTTCGGTTTGGCCATCGATTTGAGGATGCGACACGGATGAAAAGAGGAGCTTGACGCCGAGCTTGGCCATGAGTGTCTTCCATAAGTAGCTCATGAATTTGAAGTCACGGTCAGAGACGATTGTTCTTGGCACACCATGAAGATGGACGATTTCCCTGATAAATAGATTTGCAACATGTGAAGCATCGTCGGTCTTATGGCACGATATGAAGTATTCCATTTTGGAAAATCGATCCACGACAACAAATCTAGAATCATGACCAAGCTTAGATCTAGGCAATCCTAACATGAAATCCATACTAATGTCGGACCAAGGTGTATGAGGAATAGGCAATAGCATATAAAGACCATCAGGGTTAGCTTGTGACTTAGCTTGAACACATGCCGTGCATCGTTGAACGTAGCGCTCCACGTCACGCTTCATCTTGGGCCAAAAGTAGTGAGCGGAGAGCATGTCCAATGTCTTGTCACGGCCAAAGTGACCCACAAGGCCTCCACCACGAGATTCTTGGAGAAGCAAAAGTTGGAGCGACGATTTCAGAATGCAAAGCTTTTTTTGTTTAAAAACAAAGCCCTTATGCAAATATAAATCATCAACTCCTTTGTCAATAGAGCAGTTTGCGAAAATTAGTACAAAGAACGGGTCAGAAGCATACAATTTTTTATTTCGTCAAGACCCAACACGTTGATTTCAAGTCTCGTAAGAAGGTTTGTGTGCTTGCGAGACAAAGCATCCGCAACTACATTATCTTTGCCCTTCTTATACTTGACAATGTACGGAAAAGACTCCATGAACTCAACCCACTTAGCGCGTCTCTTACTCAAGTAGGCTTGGCCTTTGAGATATTTCAACGACTAATGGTCGGAATGTATGATAAATTCTTTAGGCCATAGGTAGTGTTGCCAAACTTGAAGGACACGAACTAAGGCAAAAAGCTATTTGTCATAAATCGGATAGTTCAGGCGAGCACCATCAAGTTTCTCACTATGGTAGGCTATAGTACGTCCATTTTGCATAAGGACTCCTCCAATGCCAATACCACTAGCATCACACTCTATCGCAAATGTTTTAGTGAAATCCGGTAACGCAAGAAGAGGTGCTTCGGTGAGCCTCTTTTTAAGTTCATCAAAAGCTTTTTGTTGTGCTTTGCCCCACACGAAGGTGACATTCTTTTTCGTCAACTCGTTGAGAGGACAAGTAATGGTGGAAACGTCTTTCCCAAAGCAATGATAGAAACTGACCAACCCATGAAAACTTCAGAGTTCACTCACATTTGTTGGGATGGGCCAATCTCGTATGTCCTTTACCTTGGACACATCAACTTCAATGCCCTTCAAAGAAACGACAAATCTAAGAAAAATCAACTTGTCTTTAACAAAAGTGCACTTGGGAAGCTTAGCATAAAGCTTTTCATATCGAATGATTTGCAAAACTTCCTTGACATGTGTAATATGGTCCTCAAATGACTTGCTATAGATAAGTATATCAACAAAATAGACAACAACAATTTTTCCAATAAGAGAACGCAAGATATGATTCATAAGGCACATGAAGGTAGATGGGGCATTAGATAAACCAAAGGGCATAACCAACAATTCATAGAGACCAAGTTTGGTCTTGAAGGCGGTTTTCCACTCATCACCTTTAGCCATGCGTATTTGATTGTAACCACTACAAAGATCAATTTTGGAAAAAATAGTGGCTCCACACAACTCATCAAGCATGTCATCGAGACGTGGTATGGCATGTCTCTAACACACGGTGATAGCATTGATTGGACGACTGTCCATGCGTAACCGTAATGTATCAGCCGTTTTTGGAACAAGTATCATGGGTACGGAACTTGGACTAGTGCTAACTTGGATGAAACCTTTGGAGATAAGAGTGAGATGAGTGACTCCACCATATGTGAGATTGAGTGATTCCACTTGCAGGGCATAAGTGATACACCTAGTGAGTTGAGAGTGGTAGTTGATAGGTCATGTGAGACCATTTTGATTTCTAACAACTTAACCTCTACCTTTAGTGTGTTTTCTCATGATTTGCTAGGTTCCATGGATCATGCTAGGTTCCATGGATCATGCTATAACCTTCTACTTGAGGACTCATGCTATAATCTTCATGAATTGGCTACTCTTTAAGTGTTACTTTGCTTTTGTTGTGAGCTTTGTAGGCTTAATGGAAAGTGACGGAACATTGAAGAGTTGCCACATCAAGCTTCTCAAGTATGGTGCACCCCAGGATCAAGAAGGTCTCTCGACATCATCTTCTTAGGATGAGCATGAAGAGTCGAGGACGACTCTTTTTGAAGGGGGGAGTTGATGCAGCCCGTCCTACGGACCCTAATACATCTAAAACGCCAAGTCCCCAAGAACGTCCCCAAGTCAACAAAGAAGATGGAACAGGAGCAGCCAGCTCCAGAACCAGAGTCTCCGCCGTCATCACCCCGGAGAGTACGCCCCATTCCAGCCGGAGTGTCTGGCCAGATCCATCTAGAGTGCCCGGCCTACCCCCAGCCCCGTCCTGGCGCGGATATTCTGTGTGCTACATCGGACTCTACCCGGAGTGTCCAGCCACCCTGGACTGTCCGGTCCACCCGACCTAGACTGTCCGGTCCACCCGACCCGGACTGTCTGGCCTAAGTGATGGGCCTGTGAGCCAACATCTGGGCCCTTGGCATGATGTGATGAAGTCGATCCGAGCATTGCTCTCGACAACAACATGAGCCTACTTCCACCATTACCACAAGATGGCAACGACAAGGTCAAGAATGGTGAGAATGAGACTTTCCCTTCACCAAAGGAGGCGCATGGAGTTGAGAGAACCGAGCCTACCTCCATATGCTTGAGTGATAATGTGGTACCAATCCCATGTGAGTATGAGAGCCACTTAGCCCACTTGAGTGAAAACAAGAGTGATATGAGTGACTCCACCATATGTGAGATTGAGTGATTCCACTTGGAGGGTATGAGTGATAAACCTAGTGAGATGAGAGTTGTAGTTGATAGGTCATGTGAGACCATTTTGATTTCTAACAACTTAACCTCTACCTCTAGTGTGTTTTCTCATGATTTGCTAGGCTCCATGGATCAAGAAGCGCCAAGCTTGGAGATGATGATGCCTCTGACCGACAAGATGTACATGGTGGATAAAGACGATGCCATCCCCATATTGGATGAAGAAGTCACCCACATGGAGGCCAACGCTACCACAATACCCACTTCATATGAGAGATATGAACAAGGTAAAAATAAGGGTGTTGATGATGCCATGATCCCACTAGTGGACATGATGACTTGTGATGATTGGCATGCTAGGGATGATGTTTGTGATATCACATATGCTTCATTGATATTTCCGTTTGATACTTTGCCTTTACATAATGTTCAGCATGTGAAATTATTTGATTGTGATGATGTTTCCATAGACATGCCATGCTCTAAACGTTACATTGATGATATCATTGCTTGCACTTTGTTGAACAATTGCTCTTTCCAATGTTTTGCTTGCAATGATGATCAAAATGGTACCCCTCGGACCATGCTTTGTCATGAGTGTTTCACAATTTCTCCCGCTGCTTGCAATAAGTTGAATAATTGCTCTTTCACTTGTTTTGCTTAAAACAATAATTCTCATATGGTTTATATTGAGATGGCCCCCATAGCTTTCTCAAATGTTGGAGATTTTGATGATTGCCATGATAAGCATGTTCCCCACTTGCATACTCACCATGCATATTTTCATACTTGATTGACACTAATGGTGATGTGCACAAGAAGAGATACATCATGATGGATGATGTGTTTCTCTACAATGCACACACGTTCTTCCTTTTGTGTTTCATGTGTGTAGGTACCCGCACAATAATGTCAACCTCGGTTGAGAACGAGTTGACAAAAAGAGCTCTAGAGAGCATCCTCCTAGTGAGTTCAAGATCGAACCTAGCTCTGATACCTTTTGCATGCTTTGCATCTTTCATGTTGACAAATTGCTCTTTCCTATGGTTTGCTTGCAAGCATGTTAATGCTATTCTTTCACCTTGTGACAATCATGTTTTGTTGCTATTGGATATTGATTCTTTGTGTGTTGCCACAAAAATGTTGAACAATTTATCTTTCCAATGTTTTGTGTGCAACCATAATGCCATTTTGTGCATGTATTGTCATGAGAGCTTCCAAGTCTCTCGTATTGTTGTTGCAACAAACATAAGGACCACTTGCTCTTTCATATGGTTTGTTTGCAAACATGTTTTTTTTGCTTCTGCTTGCGATACTCATACCCCCATGATTTTGGCTTTTGATGATATGTGTATGGCATCCAACATATTGAACAATTGTTCTTTCCAATGGTTGGCTTGCACACATAATGATGTTGTTTTGGATATCTTTCCTCATTCGTTTTTGCCGAATTCTCCTATCCTTGCATCAAAGATGTTGACCAATATTTTAGTCCATTTCTTTGAGTGCCACACTAAGAAGTTATATGGAGTTCTCGAGTTCCCACATTTGGATGATGTTCAATTAACTTCCATGCACCTTGACCTTGCATATGCATCCCGTTTGCTATACTTGAGTTGTGATAATAGTGTTGTGAACAAGAATGGACATGCCACAAATGACATGCTCCTCTATCACACACAAACATATGTTGCTTGGTCTTTGTTGTGTGAAGGTACAGTTGCTTACGCGTCAACCTCTATGGACCATAAGTTGACAAGACGAATCGAAGAGAGTTACCTAGGGATACCCTTCAATGAGCTATCTCTACATTATAAGGTGACTTCCTTCTACCTGAGGACTCATGCTATAATCTTCATGAATTGGCTACTCTTTAAGTGTTACTTCGCTTTTGTTGTGAGCTTTGTAGGCTTCATGGAAGGTGACGGAACATTGAAGAGTTGCCACATCAAGCTTCTCAAGGATGACTATATGGTGAACCCTAGGATCAAGAAGGTCTCTGACATCATCTTCTTAGGATGAGCATGAAGAGTCGAGGACGACTCTTTTTGAAGGGGGGAGTTGATGCAGCCCGTCCTACGGACCCTAATACATATACAACGCCAAGTCCCCAAGAACGTCCCCAAGTCCACAAAGAAGATGGAACAGGAGCAGCCAGCTCCAGAACTAGAGTCTCTGCCGTCATCGCCCCGGAGAGTACGTCCCAATCCAGCCGGAGTGTCTAGCCAGATCCAGCTAGAGTGTCCGACCTACCCTAGCCCCGTCCTGGCACAGACATTCTGTGTGCTACATCGGACTCTACCTGGAGTGTCCAGCCACCCTGGATTGTCCAGTCGACCCGACCCGGACTGTGCGGCCACCCCGGACTGTCCGGTCCACCAGAACCGGACTGTCCGGCCTAAGTGATGGGCCTGCGACCCAACATCTGGGCCCTTGGCATGATGTGATGAAGTCGATTCAAGCATCACTCTCGAAAACAACATGAGCCTACTTCCACCATTACCACAAGATGGCAACGACAAGGTCAAGAATGGTTAGAATGAGACTTTCCCTTCACCAAAGGAGGTGCATGGAGTTGAGAGAACCGAGCCTACCCCCATATGCTTGAGTGATAATGTGGTACCAATCCCATGTGAGTATGAGAGCCACTTAGCCCACTTGAGTGAAAACAAGAGTGAGATGAGTGACTCCACCATAAGTGAGATTGAGTGATTCCACTTGGAGGGCATGAGTGATACACCTAGTGAGTTGAGAGTGGTAGTTGATAGGTCATGTGAGACCATTTTGATTTCTAACAACTTAACCTCTAACTCTAGTGTGTTTTCTCATGATTTGCTAGGTTCCATGGATCAAGAAGTGCCAAGCTTGGAGATGATGATGCCTCTGACCTACAAGATGTACATGGTGGATGAAGACGATGCCATCCCCATATTGGATGAAGAAGTCGCCCACATGGAGGCCAACGCTACCACAATACCCACTTCATATGAGAGATATGAACAAGGTAAAAATAAGGGTGTTGATGATGCCATGATCCCACTAGTGGACATGATGACTTGTGATGATTGGCATGCTATGGATGATGTTTGTGATATCACATATGCTTCATTGATATTTCCATGTGATACTTTGCCTTTGCATAATGTCGACCATGTGAAATTATTTGATTGTGATGATGTTGCCATAGACATGCCATGCTCTAAACGTTACATTGATGATATCATTGCTTGCACTTTGTTGAACAATTGCTCTTTCCAATGTTTTGCTTGCAATGATTATCAAAATGGTACCCCTCGGACCATGCTTTGTCATGAGTGTTTCACAATTTCTCCCGCTGCTTGCAATAAGTTGAATAATTGCTCTTTCACTTGTTTTGCTTAAAACAATAATTCTCATATGGTTTATATTGAGATGGCCCCCATAGCTTTAGAGAGCATCCTCCTAGTGAGTTCAAGATCGAACCTAGCTCTGATACCTTTTGCATGCTTTGCATCTTTCATGTTGACAAATTGCTCTTTCCTATGGTTTGCTTGCAATCATGTTAATGGTATTCTTTCACCTTGTGACAATCATGTTTCGTTGCTATTGGATATTGATGTTTTGTGTGTTGCCACAAAAATGTTGAACAATTTCTCTTTCCAATGTTTTGTGTGCAACCATAATGCCATTTTGTGCATGTATTGTCATGAGAGCTTCCAATTCTATCATATTGTTGTTGCAACAAACATAAGGACCACTTGCTCTTTCATATGGTTTGTTTGCAAACATGTTGTTTTTTCTTCTGCTTGCGACACTTATACCCCCATGATTTTGGCTTTTGATGATATGTGTATGGCATCCAACATATTGAACAATTGTTCTTTCCAATGGTTGGCTTGCACACATAATGATGTTGTTTTGGATATCTTTCCTCGTGTGCTTTTGCCGAATTCTCCTATCCTTGCATCAAAGATGTTAACCAATATTTTAGTCCATTGCTTTGAGTGCCACATTAAGAAGTTATATGGAGTTCTCGAGTTCCCACATTTGGATGATGTTCAATTAACTTCCATGCACCTTGACCTTGCATATGCATCTCGTTTGCTATACTTGAGTTGTGCTAATAGTGTTGTGAACAAGAATGGACATGCCACAAATGACATGCTCCTCTATCACACACAAACATATGTTGCTTGGTCTTTGTTGTGTGAAGGTACAGTTGCTTACGCGTCAACCTCTATGGACCATAAGTTGACAAGACGAATCGAAGAGAGTTACCTAGGGCTACCCTTCAATGAGCTATCTCTACATTATAAGGTGACTTCCTTCTACTTGAGGACTCATGCTATAATCTTCATGAATTGGCTACTCTTTAAGTGTTACTTCGCTTCTGTTGTGAGCGTTGTAGGCTTCATGGAAGGTGACGGAACATTGAAGAGTTGCCACATCAAGCTTCTCAAGGATGACTATATGGTGAACCCCAGGATCAAGAAGGTCTCTCGACATCATCTTCTTAGGATGAGCATGAAGAGTCGAGGATGACTCTTTTTGAAGGGGGGAGTTGATGCATCCCGTCCTGCGGACCCTAATACATCTACAACGCCAAGTACCCAAGATCGTCCCCAAGTCAACAAAGAAGATGGAACAGGGGCAACCAGCTCCAGAACCAGAGTCTCCGCCGTCATCGCCTCAGAGAGTATGCCCCTATCCAGCCGGAGTTTCTAGCCAGATCTAGCTAGAGTGTACGGCCTACCCCAGCCCCGTCCTGGCGTGGACATTCTGTGTGCTACATCGGACTCTACCTGGAATGTCCAGCCAGCCTAGATTGTCTGATCCACCCGACCTGGACTGTCCGGCCACCCCGGACTGTCCGGTCCACCCAACCCAGACGGTCCGGCCTAAGTGATGGGCATGCGAGCCAACATCTGGGCCCTTGGCCCATGTACCCCTCTATTCCGCACCAAACCCTAGTTTTATGCCCAAACTACCCCTGAACTTGTGGCTGGCCTATAAATAGAGCCCCCACCCCTCATTTTATCCCATAGGCATAGATGATAGACTAAAGACACCCCCTTTGTGGAATCTCTAGTTTTTCCTCATCCCCTTCAACCAAAGGGGACCGACTATCATCACCACCTCGTTGGAGTTTGCATCGCGCCTCCCTCGTTGTACAAGGCCTACGTTTGCGAGCACATGAGCGTAGTTTTCAAGACCCTCTCCAAGGTGTTCTTCCCTCTCCACTTGGGATTGATGGGAGCATGTTGACCTATCTTTCCTTGCGAGGATTCTATCGGACCGGTGGAAACCGGCGGGAGCAATCGGCCTTGTATCGTGTGAGTTTTGCGTGTGTTCATTGTGTTCTTCGCGAGGTGTGCGTCCGCTTTCGCTACCTTCTCCCTTTCCCATCGCTTTCCCATCGATTTGACCACGAGATCCGTCAAGATTAGGCCACCCACGGGGTTACCCCATATCCGATGGGGGAACATTGGGTAATTCATTAGTTCCTTGCGCTAGTCCCTTGCAAAGGAGGACATAGTGCAAGATGGATGGGTTGTTCCAAACATCTCTCATCTCACTTTTGGTGGTAAGGAGAACACTCTTAGTTTTTCCACTTGAGTTTGGCTTGTGGCTCTCACTCACTATGAGGTGGTTATCTCTCTCACCGCTCTTCTCACAAGTAGGTGTTGTGCTTTATGCCCTTGCTAAACCCTTTGCATTGTCCGCAATTATTTGGATAGGAGTCATTGGTTGCAAAACACATGTTTTATTGAGCCATTTGAAGGTGTATACATTGGTGCGACCATCATGAAGAGCTGCCTTGTCAAATTGCCATGGTCGACCAAGAAGCATGTGACAAAATCTCATAGGAACCACATTGCACTCCACCGTATCTTTGTAACGGCCAATGTCAAAGGAGACTGATACTAATGCAGCCCATCCTACCGAAGCTCCTACATCTACACCACTAAGTCCCCCAAGTGGACCCATGACTCGTGCTCGAGCCAAGCTTCTCCAAGCTAAGGTGAATTCACTATTGTACTCATGTGACTTCGATACACCCCTGGATGGCTTGCTACTTCATGCCCCGACACTATGCATCATTAGGTATGAAGACACGAGCTAGGGGAGCGACACAGCAGCCAACAGCTGCTAGGAGACCGCGGTACTACCGGCCCCTAGAAGCGGTACTACCGCACCAGCGGTACTACCTCTCATGGACGACGATATTACCGCCCCGGATAGAGAGATGGACCCGAAGCCCTAGATCCCACCGGTACTACCGCATTCAGCAAGCGGTACTACCGCGCGCACCTGAAGACTCACGCCAAAGCCTCTGCCCGCTCCGGTACTACCGCACCCATCCAGAGGTACTACTGCTCGACCGACCGGTACTACCGCTCGACCGACCGGTACTACCGCTCGACCGACCAGTACTACCAGACACCCCAGGGCCTGCATGCTCCAGCTCGGCCCTTTGGCCTTGTAACGCACCCTTTTGATAATTTAGTTGCCTAAACTAACCCTGAACTTGTGGCTAGCCTATATATAGCCCCCCACCTCTATTGTAAACCCTAGGCATGATATTGGAATTAGTGGAAACCTCTTGTGGATCTATCTAATCCTTGCCTCATGCTCCTTGACCAAGGAGCACCAATATCACAAACCTCGTTGGAGTTTGCATCGTGCCTCCGCGTTGTACAAGGCCTAGGAATCGGAGTCCCTTTGCCTAGACGTCAAGATCTCACCGAGTCTCCCATCTCGCCATGCCGGTTCAAGAGAGAGTCCTCCGCCCGACGCCGATCCTAGGGAATTGTGCCGGACCGGTCACCGCCGGCGTGAGCTATTGGTGTGTATTGTGGTTTTGTGTGTGTGTTCATCACATTCTTCGTGCGTGCGTTCGTCGTGTTCATCCTCCACTCCTCTCCCTACACTCCATCCTCGATTTGAAAAGAAATTGTGAAAGATCGGGCCACCCTAGAGGTTTGCCCTCAACATATTGGTATCAAGAGCTTCTTTGCTAACGAATTCCCCCACAAAATTTTCTTCTATCCACCAAAAATTTCGAAAATCCCCAAAAAAAGATACCCAAATTTGCCTTAGAATCGATCTCTGGATTCGGTGCGTTTTTCGTGGTTTTGGTCCATAGATCTGTTGCTTGGGGTATCGATCTACCCTCTTTGTGTGTTCCTAGTCCCAATTTGGTTTAGTTTTCCGCCAATTTGAGGATTTTTGGGCCGATTGTGCGTTCAAGTTCGAGATCCACGCACCCAGGAATCTGCGAAGCGGTACTACTGCTAAAACGAGCGGCACTACCGGCGAGCGTCACTACCGGCTGATCACAGCGGTACTATCGGTCACCGGTACTACCGGACTTTTTGAGCGGTACTACCGCACCTGTTAGACAAGAAATTTTTAACCCCCATTTTTGTTCGCTAATTTTTGGTTGGCTTGTTCGTGTTTCACGTGCGTGTCGCCCAACTAACTTAAAGCTTCCGCAACAATATTCACATCCCGCGCTCATCGACACCGCGGCACCGAACAACATCCCCTACACAGGTAGCAAGTCGTAAATACCAAAGGTATAACTTGCTCCACCTTGTTAACCCTTCTTCCTTGTGTGTATCTATCCTATGAGAGCAGCTCATTTTGTGTTTGCCTAAGCATTGTGCACTTGTCCTTGGAAAGTGAGAGTGTGAGAGAAAATACAAGAGTTAACATAGTAGTATAGAAAGGGAGAAAAAGAATAAAAAAAGCAAAATAAAAATAGAAAGATACAGTCTCCCAATACAAAGAGAGTCTCAAGCTTGTAAGCAAAGAGAGAAAAAGAGCGTGACCGTGGCAAGTGCACAAATCCGTTGCTTATTTCTCTTTTGGCGAACGAGTTGTGGTCTCTCCTTGTGTTGGCACGACACCGAGCGTAGTCTTCATTAGGAACTTTTGTGCTCTTTTTCATAGTCGTGCTAACCCCATCTGTCTCAACGTGTGTGTATCTTTGTGTTTTGTAGGTCGTTTCCTTTTCTACTTTGATCTTTGGTTCTCTATCACGTTTGACAATAACCTTTTCTTTGGATTGTTTAGATTGGTTTTCCACAACCCTAACCTTCCACCCATAGCTTTTGAGAGTTAGTTCTTTCTTTAGTGTGAGTTTCTTTGCGATTCCACTTTGCATGCTCATAGCTCTCACTTGTGGTTTCTAGTTTGGTGCAATCCCCAAGGTGAAGAACAAGGCTAACACCACCATATTCCACTTCCATATACAATACTTGTGTGTTTTGCATGATGGGTAGGCACGATGAGTCGAGCCAACCACCTCCCCATGAAGAAGATTAAGGACCGTACATGACACGCGTTAGTCACTTCATCGTTCGACAAGAGTTCTGTGAACGTTGCTAAGCCCTTGAGACATGTCAAGATGAATAATTTGGCGAGACGCAAGCCGAGTTCAAGAACATCGACAACCGCTTCGATGGCCTAGAACGACAAATGCACGCAATGCATCACAACTTTGGCCATCAAAATGAAGCGCTTCAACACTCTGTCGCCGAAACAAATGACAATCTTCGACGCCTCATCGACGGAATGGCAAGACCATGGTCACGCGCATCAAGCTCTTCAAGTTCTTCGAGACGTCATGCTCCTCCTCAACAAGATGTACCTCCAAGTGCGACAAGACGCAATGACGCCCCCGTGGTTGAAGATGGAACCTCCTCGAACTATGTACCTTCCCCACGGCACGCCGCAACGTCAAGCTATGATGGTGATTTCTCCTCAAGGCCACGAGCAAGGCAAGAAGCACACCGTCATCACGCAAGGGCACTATTGATCCAACATGAGAAACCACAAGAAGAACCGCAAGTGCAACCGCAAGTTTACCAACATCGGCCCCGACACATACTTAAAACAACAAGTGATGCCTCTACGTTGGAGAATCAAGCTCGTCATCGACGTGAAGCTCTCCAAGATCCTCCTCCTCCTCATCATCATCATGAACGTCAACAACTACACCATGGTCATCATGAGGCGCCTCCTCCACCACACCAAAATATGGAGCGTCAAGTGGTACAAGTTGAGCGACGCCCACCATGTCAAGAGGCTCACGACCATGATCTTCGTCGTGAGGCCCATGTTCCTAATCGCCATCATCAACCGAGGAACAAGCCTCCTCTTCGTCATCAACCGTGTCATGAGGCTCCACATCCTCAACACCCTCATGAGGCCCAAGCGCCTCAACATTGCCAACAACCGCGCCAAGAGCAAGAGCAAGCTTTGCAACAACAATGTCAAGAGCAAGCTCCTCAACAAGGTCACGAGAACCAAGTTCCACCGCATCAACCACAAGATCATCAACAAGGTGAACAAGCTCGTCGCAATGACCGCAATGATGAAGAAACTTTTGGAAAGCTCAAGTTCACTATGCCCAAGTTTACCGGATCCAATGACCCCGAAGAATACCTCTCATGGGCACTCAAAGTTGACAAGATCTTCTGCGTGCACAATTATAGCAACGAGAAGATGGTCGCCATGGCTTCGCTTGAGTTTGATGATTACGCCAACCTTTGGTGGGAACAAGTTCAAGTTGCTCGTGATGCAAGACAAGAGCTGCCAATCTCAACTTGGCATGACATGAAAGCTCACATGAGATCCCGGTTCGTCCCCGCGCACTACACTCGTGACCTCTTCAACAACCTCCAATCGCTTTGTCAAGGGACAAAGACCATGGAAGAGTACTTTAAGGAAATGGAACTCAACTTGATTCACGCCAACATTGACAAGCGCATGGAGCAAACAATGGCACGTTTCCTTATTGGCTTGAATCACCCAATCAAGCGCATCGTCGAGTTCCAAACATACAACACCATGGTTGAGCTTGTGCACATTGCAACAAAGGCGGAACGTCAAGTGCAAGAGGATACCAAGTACAACAAGCCCAAGACGTATTTCACCTACAAGCAAGCTTCAACCGCTATGCCAACAACCTTCAATGGAAGCTCCTCAAGTACCTGCAAGCCTTCCTTCAAACCCACACATCCTCAAGGAAAACTGCCCCCAAGTGGCAAACAAGCAAATTGTGATACACCTTTCAATGGTGAATGCTACAAGTGTGGAGGAAAAGGACACAAGTCGGCTGAATGTGGAAACAAGAAAGTATTGTTCATCCACGACAATGGCGACGAAGAGTACTTGAGTGAAGAAGAATTTGATGCCCGTGTCAAGGAAGCAATGGCAAGGCAACGAGTGGAAGATGACCAAGAACTCCTAATGTGTGAACATGACGCAAGTCCATCGCTTTTCATCACAAGGATCTTGACCACTCAAGCGTAAGAGCATGAAGACCAACGCTCCAATATCTTCCAAACACGAGCCGGCATTAATGGCAAATCTATCAAGCTGATCATTGACGGAGGGAGTTGCCACAACCTTGCTAGTACCAAGTTGTGTGAGAAGCTCAACCTCACCCTCCATCCGCACAAGCACCCCTACCACATGCAATGGCTAAGTGACCAAGGGTCCGTTAAGATCAAGCATACTGTATCGGTCTCCTTCGCCATTGGTCCTTACAAAGACACGGTGGAGTGCGATGTGGTTCTTATGACAGTTTGCCACATGCTTCTTGGTCGACCATGGCAATTTGACAAGGATGCTCTACATGATGGTTGCACCAATGTATACACCTTCAAATGTCTCAACAAAACATGTGTTTTGCAACCAATGACTCCTAGCCAAATAATTGCGGACAATGCAAAGGCTTTAGCGAGGGCGCAAAGCACAACACCTACTTGTGAGAATAACAGTGAGAGAGAGAACCTCCTCATAGTGAGTGAGAGCCACAAGCCTAACTTGAGTGAAAAAACTAAGAGTGTTCTCCTTGCCACCAAACATGAGATGAGAGATGTTTGGAACAACCCATCCATCTTGCACTATGTCCTCCTTTGTAAGGGACTATCGCAAGGAACTAATGAATTAACCAATGTTCCTCCATCTTTGATGAATGTTTTGTAGGAATTCAAGGACGTGTTCCCCGAAGAGCTCCCACATGGTCCACCTCCTCTTCGCGGCATCGAACATCGCATTGACCACATCCCTGGTGCACCACTTCCAAACCGCACTGCTTACTGCACGAACCTGGAGGACACAAAGGAGATTGAACGTCAAATCAACCAACTGATCTCCAAAGGTTTGATCCAAGTTAGAACTAGTCCAAGTTCCGTACCCGTGATTCTTGTTCCAAAGACGGATGAGACATTACGGTTATGCATGGACTGCCATCCAATTAATGCTCTCACCGTGCGTTATCGACATCCCATACCGTGGCTCGATGACATGCTTGATGAGTTGTGTGGAGCCACTATTTGTTCAAAAATTGATCTTCGTAGTGGTTACCATCAAATACGCATGGCAGAAGGTGATGAGTGGAAAACCGCCTTCAAGACCAAACTTGGTCTCTATGAATGGTTGGTTATGCCCTTTGGCTTATCTAATGCCCCACCCACCTTCATGCGCCTTATGAATCACATCTTGTGTTCTCTCATTGGAAAAAATGTTGTTGTCTATTTCGATGATATTCTTGTTTATAGCAAATCACTTGAGGACATATAACACATGTCAAGGAAGTTTTGCAAATCCTTCGACATGAAAAGCTTTATGCTAGTCTTCCGAAGTGCACTTTTGCTAAAGACACGTTGATTCTTCTTGGATTTGTCGTTTCTTCGAAAGGCATTGAAGTTGATGTTTCCAAGGTTAAGGACATACGAGACTGGCCCATCCCAACAAATGTGAGTGAACTCCGAAGTTTTCATGGGTTGGCCGGTTTCTATCGTCACTTTGTGAAAGAATTTTCGACCATTGCTTGTCCCCTCAATGAATTGACCAAAAAGAATGTCACCTTCGTGTGGGGCAAGGCACAACAAAAAGCTTTTGATGAACTTAAAAAGAGGCTCACCGAAGCACCTCTTCTTGTTGTACCCGATTTCACAAAAACTTTGGAGATAGAGTGTGATGTTAGTGGTATTGGCATTGGAGGAGTCCTTATGCAAAACGGACGTCCTATAGCCTACCATAGCGAGAAACTTGATGGTGCTCGCCTTAACTATCCAATTTATGACAAAGAGCTTTTTTCCTTAGTTAGTGTCCTTCAAGTTTGGCAACACTACCTATGGCCCAAAGAATTTATCATACATTCCGACCATGAGTCGTTGAAATACCTCAAAGGGAAAGCCAACTTGAGTAAGAGACACGCTAAGTGGGTTGAGTTCATGGAGTCTTTTCCGTACATTGTATGTATAAGAAGGGTAAAGATACTGTAGTTGCGGATGCTTTGTCTCGCAAACACAGAAGCCTTCTTACGAGACTCGAAATGAACATGTTGGGTCTTGAGAAAATAAAATCATTGTAATCTTCCGTCCCGTTCTTTGAACCAATTTTCGCAAAGTGCTCCATTGACAAAGGAGTTGATGATTTCTATTTGCATAAGGGCTTTCTATTTAAGCAAAACAAGCTTTGCATTCCGAAGTCCTCGCTTCAACTTTTGCTTCTCCAAGAATCTCATGGTGGAGGCCTCATGGGTCACTTTGGCCGTGACAAGACATTGGACATGCTCTCCACTCACTACTTTTGGCCGAGCGCTACGTTCAATGATGCACGACATGTGTTCAAGCTAAGTCGCAAGCTAACCCCTATGGTCTTTATATGCCATTGCCTATTCCTCATACACCTTGGTCTGACATTAGCATGGATTTCGTGTTAGGATTGCCTCGATCGAAGCATGGTCATGACTCTATATTTGTTGTCGTGGATCGCTTTTCCAAAATGGCACACTTCATCCTGTGCCATAAGACCGACGATGCTTCACATGTTGCAAATCTGTTTTTCAGGGAAATCGTCCGTCTTCACGGTGTGCCACGAACAATCGTCTCCGACCGCGACGTCAAATTCATGAGCTACTTATGGAAGACCCTCATGGCCAAGCTCGGTGTCAAGCTACTCTTTTCAGCCGCGTCGCATCCTCAAACCGATGGCCAAACCGAAGTTGTCAACTGAAGCATCAGGACTCTCCTTCATGTGTTGATCAAGAAAAACCTCAAGGATTGGGAGGAATGCATTCCACATGCCGAGTTTGCCTACAACCGTGCCAAGTAATTAACAACTAAGATGAGTCCATTAATGATCGTCTATGGGTTCGAGCCACTCACCGCGCTTGACATCCTACCACTACCTCTCCACAAGCGCACCATCATGGACGTCGAGAAGCGCGCACAAGCTATGAAGACGCTTCATGAAGAAACAAGAGCTACTATCGAGCAACAAGTCCTTCGCCACGCTTCAAGGTTAAACAAGGAAAAGAAGGAGATGATCTTCCAAGAAGGTGATCTTGTGTGGATACACTTGAGCAAGGACCACTTTCCCAAGGAACGAGATTCCAAGCACAAACCAAGAGGAGATGGCCCCTTCAAGGTCCTCAAGAGAATCAACAACAACGCCTACATCATCGACATACCGACCTCCAAGTACCATGCAAACAATATATTCAATGTCAAGGAGCTTTCACCCTACCATGGAGATGTTCAAGATGATAACCATGAAGAGTCGAGGACGACTCTTTCCCAAGGGGGGGGGCTGATGCAGCCCGTCCTACCGACGCTCCTAAATCTACACCACCAAGTCCCCCAAGTGGACCCATGACTCGTGCTCGAGCCAAGCTTCTCCAAGCTAAGGTGAATTCGCTCTTGTACTCATGTGACTTCGAAACACCCCTGGATGGCTTGCTACTTCATGCCCCGACACTATGCATCATCAGGTATGAAGACACGAGCCAGGGGAACGACGCAGCAGCCAACAGCTGCCAGGAGACCGCGGTACTACCGGCCCCTGGAAGCGGTTCTACCGCTCATGGACGGCGGTACTACTGCCCCGGACAGAGAGATGGACCCGACACCCCAGATCCCACCAGTACTACCGCACTCAGCAAGCAGTACTACCGCGCGCACCTGAAGACTCACGCCAAAGCGTCTGCCCGCTCCGGTACTACCGCACCCATCCAGCGGTACTACCGCATCAGACCGGTACTACCGCTTGACTGACCGGTACTACCGGACACCCCAAGGCCTGCGCGCTCCAGCTCGGCCCTTTGGCCTTGTAACGCACCCTTTTGATACTTTAGTTGCCTAAACTACCCCTGAACTTGTGGCTGGCTTATATATAGCCCCCACCTCTATTGTAAACCCTAGGCATGATATTGGAATTAGTGGAAACCCCTTGTGGATCTATCTAATCCTTGCCTCATGCTCCTTGACCAAGGAGCACCAATATCACAAATCTCATTGGTGTTTGCATCGTGCCTCGGTGTTGTACAACACATAGGCATCGGAGTCCCTTTGCCTAGATGTCAAGATCTCATCGAGTCTCCCATCTCGCCGTTCCGGTTCGAGAGAGAGTCCTCTGCCCGATGCCGATCCTAGGGATTGCGCCAGACGAATCACCGCCGGCGTGAGTTATTGGTGTGTATCATGGTTTTGTGTGTGTGTGTCATCGCGTTCTTCGTGCGTGCGTTCGTCTTGTTCATCCTTCCCTCCTCTCCCCACACTCCACCCTCGATTTGAAAGGGAATCATGAAAGATCGGGCCATCCTAGAGGTTTTCCCTCAACAGATACAGTATGCTTGATCTTCACGGACCCTTGGTCACTTAGCCATTGCACGTGGTAGGGGTGCTTGTGCGGATGGAGGGTGAGGTTGAGCTTCTCACACAACTCGGTGCTAGCAAGGTTGTGGCAACTCCCTCCATCAATGATCACCTTGATAGATTTGCCATTGATGCCGGCTCGTGTTTGGAAGATGTTGGAGCGTTGGTCTTCATGCTCTTGTGCTTGAGTAGTCAAGATCCTTGTGACGACAAGCGATGGACTTGCGTCATGTTCACACTTGAGTAGTTCTTTGTCATCTTCCACTCATTGCTTTGCCATTGCTTCCTTGACTCGGGCATCAAATTCATTTTCACTCAAGTACTCTTCATCGACATTGTCATGGATGAACAATACCTTCTTGTTTCCACATTCAGCCGACTTGTGTCCTTTGCCTCCACACTTGTAGCATTCACCATTGAAAGATGTATCACTCTTTGCTTGTTTGCCACTTGGGGGCAGTTTTCCTTGGGGAAGTGTGGGCTTGAAGGAAGTCTTGGAGGTACTCGACGAGCTTCCATTGAGGTTTGTTGGCGTAGCGGTTGAAGCTTGCTTGTAGGTGAAATACGTCTTTGGCTTGTTGTACTTTGATATCCTCTTGCACTTGACGTTCGGCCTTTGTGGCGATGTGCTCAAGCTCAACCATGTTGTTGTATGTTTGGAACTCGACGATGCGCTTGATTGGGTGATTCAAGCCAATGAGGAAACGTGCCATAGTTTGCGCCATGCGCTCTTCAATGTTGGCGCATATCAAGTTGAGTTCCATTTCCTTGAAGTACTCTACCATGGTCTTTGTCCCTTGACGAAGCGATTGAAGATTGTTAAAGAGGTCACGTGTGTAGTGCACGGGGACGAACCGGAATCTCATGTAAGCCTTCATGTCATGCCAAGTTATGATTGGCGGTTCTTGTCTTGCGTCACGAGCAACTTGAACTTTTTCCCACCAAAGGTTGGCGTAATCATCAAACTCAAGCGAAGCCATGGCGACCATCTTCTCGTTGCTATAGTTGTGCATGCGGAAGATCTTGTCGACTTTGAGTGCCCATGCGAGGTATTCTTCGGGGTCATTGGATCCGATAAACTTGGGCATTGTGAACTTGAGCTTGCCAAAAGTTTCTTCATCATTGCGGTCATTGCGACGAGCTTGGTGACCTTGTTGATGATCGTGTTGTTGATGCGGTGGAACTTGGTTCTCACGACCTTGTTGTGGAGCTTGCTCTTGATATTGTTATTGTGGAGCTTGCTCTTGCTCTTAGCGCGGTTGTTGACGACGTTGGGGCACTTAGGCCTCATGAGGGTGTTGAGTATGTGGAGCCTCATGATGTGGTTGATGACGAAGAGGAGGCTCGTTCCTCGGTTGGTTATGTTGGTTAGGCACATGGCCCTCACGGCGAAGATCATGGTCTTGAGCCTCTTGAGATGGTGGGCATCGCTCCACTTGTACCACTTGACGCTCCATGTTTCGGTGTGGTGGAGGAGGCGCCTCGTGATGACCATGTTTTCGGTGCGGACTTGGTCTTGCCATTCCATCGATGGGGCGTCCAAGATTGTCATTTGTTTTAGCGACGGAGCATTGCAGTGCTTCATTTTGTTGGCCGAAGTTGTGATGCATTGCTTGCATTTGTCGTTCGAGGCCGTCGAAGCGGTTGTCGATGTTCTTGAACTCGGCTTGTGTCTCGCCAAATTGTTCATCTTGTCGTGTCTCAAGGGCTTGGCAACATTCACGAAACTCTTGTCGAACGATGAAGTGACTAGCGCACGTCATGTACGGTCCTTATTCTTCTTCGTGGGGAGGTGGTTGGCCCGACTCACCATGCCTATCCATCATGCAAAACACACAAGTATTGTATATGGAAGTGGAATATGGTGGTGTTGGCCTTGTACCTCACCTTGGGGATTGCACCAAACTAGAAACCACAAGTGAGAGCTATAAGTGTGCAAAGTGGAATTGCAAAGAAAACTCACACTAAAGAAAGAACTAACTCTCAAAAGCTTGTTGGTGGTAGGATAGGATTGTGGAATGCCAAAGAACCAACCAAAAGAAAAGGGATAGTCAAAAGTGGGTAAAATCCAACAAAACTCAACTCAAAGGCGAAGGTCAACAACTCAAATGGGTGACGGGAACCTACGACTATATACACACACGTGTAAATTGTTGGGATTGACACGACTATGAAAATGAGCAAACAAAATGTCCTAATGAAGGCTAAGCTCGTTGTCGTGCCAATGCAAGGAGACACTGTGGCTTGTTTGTAAAGAAGAAAAATGAGCAACAGATTTGTGCACTTGCCTTGTGCGCTCTTCTTTCTCTTTTGCTTACAAGCTTTGAGACTCTCTTTTGCTATGTGAGACTATTTTTTTTGCTCTCCCTTGATGCTACCAAGTCACTCTTGCTATTGCTTTTACACTCTCACTATCCGAGGACAAGTGCACAATGCTCAAGCAAACACAATATGAGCCACTCTCGTGGAATAGGTACACACAAGGAAGATAGGGGTTAACAAGCTGACACAAGTTATACCTTCGTTGGTGATGATGAACTTGGCGTTGGTGGTGCGGGATGATGTTCGTGGGCCATGGTGTCAATGGGCGCGGAAGTTGTCGATGCGAAAGCTTGTTGTTAGTTGCTGACACGCACACATGACACAAACAAATAAAGGAAATTAGCCAAAACAGAAAAGAGGCAAAATCTATCAAAAACAAGCGTCAGGGCCGGAAACTCCAGGGGCTGAGGCCGGAGACTCCGGGGGTTGAGGCCAAAGACTCTGGGGTTGGGGGTTCTGCTCCACTTGTTCGTGTTCTTGAGCGGAAATCCATGCCATGGGGCCTCCAATCCACGAAAAATTGACCAAATTGGGCTGGGAAAATGCAGGATAGAGCTAGACCAACACCTAAGGCAAGGTTTAGTCGGATCAAAACCACAAATAACACTCCAAATCAAGAGACCGATCCAAAGGCAAATTTGGGCTGGTTTTTTGGGGATTTTCGAATTTTTGGTGGATAGAAGAAAATTTTGTGGGGAAAGTCGTGAGAAACGAAGCTCTTGATACCAATCTGTTGAGGGCAAACCACTAGGGCGACCCGATCTTTCATGAATCCCACTCAAATCGAGGATGGAGTGCGGGGAGAGGAGGAGAGGATGAACACAACAAACTCATGCACGAAGAACGCGATGGACACACACACAAATCCACGATACCCACCAATAGCTCACGCCGGTGGTGATCGGTCCGGCGCAATCCCTAGCATCGGCAACGGGCGGAGGACTCTCTCTCTCTCTCGAACCGGCACAACAAGAAGGGAGACTCGGTGAGATCTTGACATCTAGGCAAAGGGACTCTGATGCCTAGGCCTTGTACAACATGGAGGCATGATGCAAACTCCAACGAGGTTTGGGATATTTGGTGCTCCTTTGTCAAAGGAGCATGAGGCAAGAACTAGATAGATCCACGAGGGGTTTCCACTAATTCCAAATATCATGCCTAGAGTTTACAATAGATGTGGGGGACTATATATAGGCCAACCACAAGTTCCAGGGTAGTTTAGGAAATAAAGGGTAAAGTCTGGGCGGACTAATGGGTACATGGGCCACAGGCCCAAAAGGCTTTTGACATGCCTGGTCCACTTACACTGAAGACACCGAGGTCAAGGGGACGGAGACTCCAGGGTGGCGCTTGGACTCCGGGGTAGTCTCCAGGGCGGTAGACAGAAACTTCTAGCGAGAGATCCAGAGTCGTGGCCGGAGTCCGGGGGCAGAGACTCCGGGGTCGATGGCCGGAGACTCATAGTATCTGGGCTAGAGACTTTGGTGTGTGCGGAGACTCCACGGGCGGCGATGCTCTCCGGTGAGGACTCCGTGGGGGTGAGCTCCTGGTGGGGGTCCGGAGACAGGTCCGGAGTCCTGGCCGGAGACTCTGGTGGTGCAGGTCGGAGACTCCGGGCTTCAGGGCCGGAGACACCGGGGCTTCAGCTCCAGCAGCTCCTTCTTCTTGTCCCACTCCTTGCGCTTCATCCAATGGAGGTTCGTATCTGATAATACACAGTGTAGTTGCATGAAGTAGCAAGCCATTCATAGATGTGTCAAAGTCACACGAGGAAAGGAGCGAGTTCACCTTAGCTTGTAGGAGTTTAGCTCACGCACGAGTCATTGGTCCATTTGGGGGACTTGGTGGTGGAGATGTAGTGACCTCCGTAGGACGGGCTGTATCAGGTTGTTTTATGGAGAGGACTCATAATTGTCACAAGGAACATGTAGTAAGAGAACTTCCTAATTATCAAAATCCTAGTCGCTCTTCAAACATTGTTGGATAAAACGAAAGGATTTTTTATTCATCAAGGTTTATCAAAATCTTTGGCAAACATCATGATATCACTTTATACCACCAGGATGAATAGGTAACAAGATTCGTGATGACAAGAGAAAAAGAAACTTCATTCTCAGACTTCAAGTACTTGGCACAATGATATGTTTTCCAACATAGAGTGGCTGGGGCATCAATCGAGAGACATTTAGAAATCTACTTTAAATGTTCTCCTTGATGTTTGAGATACTAGACATCAAGTAAAGGCTAGACTTCGGATAGAAAGGAAACCATGACCACAAATCCTGTAATAAATTACAGAAGTTCTACATCAGAGTTTGTTCTACATCAGACCTCCATGACATCAAGCAAAGGCCGGACTTCTCCTTATGTACCACCAGCTCTACATCAGACTTTATGTGATCATCCTGCATGGGCTTCAAAGCCTGTTGTTTGCCACCATGCACAAAAGAATATGTATTTGCTCGTCCAGCATGTGTAGCGTTGCGATCATACTGCCATGGAGGACCAAGTAACAGCCCACATACCTCCAATGGCAACACATCGCACTCAATCTCATCAACATAATCACCAACTGTAAATGGCACATGCACCTTATGAGTTACCCTCACCATACTGCATCTATTGAACCACTGTAGATGCTTAGGTTCAGGAATACGCCATGTGGACAACCCAACGCTGCCACCATTGCATTGCTAATGCCATTAGTACGGCTTCCTCCATCAACAATAAACTTGCATGCTTTGCCTTTGATCATACACTGCGCCTGAAATAAATTCTAACGCTGGCCCTTGTCAACTGTCATGCAAGCATTGTCTTGTACTTTCTTGAGTTGCAAATTCAGCCCACTCGATGGTACAACATCCTCAAAACTAACCACCTTGTCCAGCTCCTTGGACTTCTCCCAAAATCTAGTACGCAAAAATTGCTTCAAATCTGCCCAAGTAGGCGTTGTTATGCTCTTTGCGGTCCTCTCTTCCTTCCACCAACTAGCCACAGTTTCATCCACACGCCGATGTGCAAGAACAAATTTAGTGCGACCACCAAACTTGGAATAGATCGAACGACATTTGGCAAAACCATCATCCATGTCAGACATCCAAGATCTAAACTCCGCATATGTGGCAGAACTGTCCAACTTCCATTTTATATCTGCAGAATTAAGTGACAATCCCACAACAATAGTAGTGTAGTCAAAATACACATCATCTGCTCTGTCTATCTTACGAACTGCCTTTGTTATTCCCATATTAATCCTTTCCTAGAGTCCACACGGCCTAAAAATCGGAGCAAGCCTCCTTTGATTTTTTTCCTTCTTGTCTCATATATCAAGAATACCAACCAGATTTGCATGTTCTGTTGTCCTGGAAATCAGCGATCGCACGGATTTTTTTTTGACCAATCCGTTCCAAAAAAATTTTGCCCTGACTCCACGCGGTCAATCTTTTCCTTCCAAATCTGTACGTACCCACCAAAACCGATCAAACTTCCTTTTTTTGTCAGGCACACGATCGGATCTAGTAGTATATCGATAGGACTTTCCAAGGCTCGATCTGTAGTATAGTAGCGGGCCTTTTTTTCTTCGGTTGGATCTAAAAAATCTGCTCTCGATCGGATCTGGAACCGAGTGGCCCAAGCGCGGCGGACTCACGCGCTGAGACCCTTCACGAGCGGATCACCCCTGTAAACTCCGCCCTGACTCGTACGTTGACTGATACCATCTCCCTTGATCAGATCGATTACGATCTAGGTCGAGAACTCGCCTCCCAATCTCTTCTCAGAACAACTGATTTGTAAACTGTTTGTAGAAAAATAGTCGACAGATGATCGAAAAACACACTGTGATCAATGAGAGCTCTGATACCACCTGATATGGATATGGCCGATGATCCTATAGTTTTATCCCGATCTTTCATAGCAAGTCAACCTAGATGGTAATCTTCCAATAACGCGATGAACATCACCTGAAGAAGAGGAACGAATCCAGCAAGTAACATGATGAAGATCACCACGCCTGAAACCTGAGTATGACAATCCTTGATGAACCCAAGAACCTCCGTAGCAATAATATGATAAACGGTGCCGCCGTCCCTAGAGGGATGATACACGGTGGAGCACAATATAATTTTTAGACTAAACAACTGAACTCCCCTAAACCCTAGGCGACTGGCTCCTTTATATTGGAGGCCTACAACTAGTCGGTTGGATAGACCCAAACGGAACACACAACGGACTCGAACCTAACCTAGACTCGGACTCAATAACATAGTAATAATATTTGACACAACCTTAGACTTATCATTACATATCGTAGGTCATCCTGGCGTGCCAATCATCAATGGGATGCGCCCCGCACCACCTAGCTTGGTGGAGTCCTAAAATTAGGCTTCACCTCCTCCTTCCTGCCCATATCAAGGTTACTTCTAACATCTAGAACACATACTTTGAGATGACTCAAAGACGGTTCTCATAAGTTTTCCAACATTAATTCCAGATGTTACACATGAATCTATTCTAGCATGGAGAAGATAAGGAGGTTATCGATGGGATCGACAAATAACTTATTGAGATAGGTGATAGTTGTGAGATTCGACACATTTTTTAATGGCTTTTATTGATGGTTTTCTCCTCGATTTGATTGTTTTCTAGATTTACCTAACGCTAATACTTCAGTAGCGAAGAAAACTTGGATTCTAATGTGTGTTTCAGGTTCTAGATGTCAAGAGAAGGATTTAACTAGAGAAATACAATATTCTGGAGAAAACAAGCAAGTCCCAATTTGGAAGCACGCGAGGGGAGATCACAGACGGTTTAACAACCAACTATACGGTAGGAATGACCGTATAGTTCCCGTCGTATAGCTGTCGCGACCTCTATCTTGTCAAAAGGGACAACTTCCGTGAAGGGACGGGGGACGAAAACACGATGCAACAGCCACCACACCATCCATAAGGGAGAAAGAAGGGATCCGGAGAAGAAGGAGAAGACGTTCTTCATCTCGCTCCATGATCTTCGACCTCCTAGCTAATACACCTCCATAGCCACTACTTGTACTTGAGAGAGAGAGGAATCTCCACCTTGCAAGACTAGGGTTTGAGATTGTTTCTTCCCATCTTGAATTGTGTTGGATATTTTTCTATTCTTACTATGGATCTCCACGGTAATACCAAGACAAATTCCCTTTATTTGATTATATTGATGATCCATTCTTCTCTCATGTGTGTGTAATTCCCTTGGGCGTGGGAGATGTAGAGGATTGGTGAGATGTGATGTGCCTTCATATATTTTCCATTAGTATTGTGATTGATTCTAATTACTATATTATGTGTGCTTGACTATCTATGGGATGCTTAATGCTTGTTGTCCAATTAAGGGTCCAGACAACATGATACCTTGTTCTACGCAGATAAGATCTTGCTCGCTAGTGGACCGGCGATCCCTGGGTGACACAGGGATATCAATGGAAAGCTAGTTGACCCAAGGATAATGAGTAACCACTGTGCTTATTGCATTAGTCCGATCCAAAGAGCTTAATCGCTAAGCGACCTAAAGGGTGTTAATCATCTAGTGTCTGACCATGGTTTTGGTAGCAGACTAGTAGGATTATTGAAGTTGGGATGAAATCTACCAAGAGGACTTCCGGCTAATTATGGGTTGCTCGCCTACACATATATCTATAAGATTATAATTGTTACATTCATATTCGTCCACCTGGCACATTCACTATCACCATGAACTGAATTTCCCCGCGCCTTCTTTCCCCATCTTCAGAAACCAACAACCAAGCAAAGTCATTCTTTACTTTTATGCATTTTATTTCTGAAGTTTACATTTTAGTTTTATTTAAATCTATCGCATTTAATCAAAACCTCATTCTTATTTCAACGCTTGCAATAAATTCACTCGAAGACCTGTGACAACTTCAGGTGTGACAGAGACTTCACCAATAAACACTTACCTTTGGGATCCCTATGGCATCGATATCTGAACTTCGAAACTAGCTACAAACGATGTGTGCACTTGCGGACATCAATATGCCAAGATGGTGAACTCATATGTTACATGAACAAGGCAAAAGTATTGGTTAGACCAACAGACACGAACATGCACTCAGGTGAAACATTACAAGTAGAAACATCGTCAAGATAGTCCTTGGAACTGAGTTTAATTTGACGATAACCCAAATCAAATCAAAGGCGAAGGAAGATAAAATATCCACAAAGGATATACTATCTCGCTTAAACACGAACGAAACTAGACATCCCTTAAGAATAGACTAAGTTGGATAAAACATTTCTCTTAGAACTCTCCAAGTTGTTTTTTAATCTCAACCAACTAATTTAGGGGTATAGTACAGATCCTTGGAGAAAAAACTAGTTCAGAGAACTAGCTAGCTCAAGAACTTTACAACACGGTCATGTGGCAACATGGCAATACTTCTAGAAAGACGTCTAGAATATCACGAACCCCCAATATGTCACTTAGTTCGAGAGGAATCTTGCTTGGTAAGACAAGAAGACGTAGTCTTAGAGATTCGTCACAAGCCTAACTCTTTGACTAGAGAGAGTGCACCTGAATAAAAGACTTGGTAGCATAATTATCATTTTCTTAGTGATAGAGTTAACCAATCATGTTAAGAATGACTCAAATGTCCTTCGAGTTCAATGCAATAATGATTGCTAAGAATCTCATATGGCCACATTATTATGCACACGCATCATTCATGAGCGCGAAAGCTCAGAGAAAGGGTGTGTAAGAATATGTAAGAATATCACTTACAGATGGATTTGGAAAGGTTGGAAATACAATTTATAAGTACAACAGTCCTTGGAGGATTAGCTACCATAAGAGTAATTGAAGAGCGGAGTAGTGATCTTCGGCATGAAATTTTTAGACATCAAGGTGAAGATCCTTTTATTGCTGAAGAAGTTCGCAGAATCTCTCAAGGTCAAACATCAGCTTTTCACCTAGGAGATTATGGATCTTTATGGTTTCAAAACCGTCTTTGTGTACTAGATGTGCCAAACATTCGAGAGCTGATACTTCAGGAAGCCCATGAAACACCATATTCTATACATCTGGGAAGTACAAAGATGTATATGGATTTAAAAGAGTTGTTTTGGTGGAATAATATGAAAAGAGATATTGCAAAGTATGTATTTGAATGCCATACTTGCCAAAGGGTAAAAGCAGAACATCAAAGTCCAGCAAGACCATTACATCCCTTGGAAATTCCAGAATGGAAAGGGGAAGAAATTGGTATGGATTTTATCACAGGGTTACCCATGACACCGAAGCGGAAGGATATGATATGGGTGATTGTGGATAGATTCACAAAAGGTGCGCATTTTATTCCATTAAACCAAAAGGATAATGCCGAAAAATTACTAGAATTCTATATCAAAGAGATTATGAGTAAGCATGGGGTACCCAACAAGATTTTATCAGACAGAGGATATGTGTTTACATCAGCATTTTGGAAACAATTACATGCAACACTTGGTTCAAAGTTGGATTTCAGCACAGCTTATCATCCAGAAACTGGAGGCCAGACAGAAAGGACCAATCAAATCTTAGAGGACATGCTTAGAGCTTGTGCCTTAGCTTTCGGAGGTTCGTGGGAAGACCATCTACCATTGGTAGAATTTTCCTACAACAATAGCTACGAAGTATGAAGGCAGCACCTTACCAAGTACTATACGGAAGAAAGTGTAGATCACCTATATGCTGGTATGAACCTGGTAGTAGCAACGAATTTGCATCAGACTATATCAAGGAAAAGCAAGATATCATCGATATTATTAGAGATCGATTGAAGATAGCTCAGAGTCGACAGAAGAGTTATGCTGATCAAAGTTGAAGATCATGGCATCCAGAAGTAGGGGATATGGTATATCTCAAGGTAAGTCCGGTGAAGGGAGTAAAGAGATTCGGAGTCAAAGGAAAACTAAGACCAAGATATATTGGACCATTCAAGATACTGAGTCAGAATAGAACAATAGCTTATGCTCTCGAGTTACCAAAAAGGCTAGCTCAGGTTCACAATGTTTTCCATGTATCACAACTCTAGAAATGTCTTAAAGTTCCTGATGATGCCATCACACATCAAGAAATTGAGTTACAAGCAGATTTGACTTATGTCGAGAAACCCTATAAGATTCTAGAGGAGATGTGGAAAAGGTTAAGAAACAGGGCAATCAAATATTGCAAGGTACAGTGGGAACATCACCCAGAGCGAGAAGCCACATGGGAGAAAGAGGATGACTTGAGGGAAGCATATATAGAACTATTCAGGCACACATCCGCAAACTTCGGGACGAAGTTTAATTTAAGGGGGGAAGTCTATAACATCCCAGCATTAGGATCCAACGAAGGGTAGAAATAGGAATCTAAGTTTGTCTATGCATACATCTATGAAATCAGGGTAAAATTTTTGCCAAACAAAAACCTAAAGGGATCAGAGTTTCTTTCACTAACTAGAGGTAGGAATAGCTCTTGTTAGTGATGGTTATGAATTTTGACATGACCTTTAGGAATTATTAAGTTTTGGGGAAGTTATTTTGAATTCAAGTTTGAAATATAAATAAATTTGAAAGTATTTGAAAACTAGAAGATTGTAGTATTGAGTTGTTTTCCAAAATACATCATTAACATTATTTGGTTAAGTTATAGATATAGTAACCCACAACAAAGATTGGAGACATTAAAAATCAGATGAGAAATACATTCTTATTTTCTGACCACATTACAATATTACAAATTGTAATAAATACATCAAAAGTACAAGATTACAGAGAATAGAAATACAACTTTATTATCTTATAATAAATCTTTACAAGATTCTTTACAAACAGAATAAAGAAAAGAAGGTTACAATTAAGACCTATGCTACTTATCTATACCTACACTAAATCATGTATCTCCAGATCTTGTTCCTACAAATAATATAAAACAACTAAAAAAGAAAACAGGGGTTAATTAGTTAGTGATACTCTTAGTGGTGAACAATGAAATGCATTGTTCAAATTACATCATCGAGTAATAAAAGAGGGGCAAGTTTCACCATGCAATAATTAGTAAAAGGGTAACAGGTGGAGATATTTTCACTTGAGCTGATGCACACGACTAGGTCACATGGACACAGGGCTTAGTCACCAGAATGCATGCAGTGTGCTATCAACACAACAAAAACACTACTAGCACTCAAACTGAGCACTCAGTTGAAGCTCATCCAAAGACAACAACTCTCCTTCTTAAACACCAAACCAGAAGCACCTTAATCCTGCCAAAGGCAAGCAAACCACCAGCCAAACCATACACTTGATCATCGAAAAGTTCACCAGATGGTGACATAAGGAGGCGGTGGAGCAGGTGGACATAAAGATCAAGGACAAGAATCCAGGATCCGGAAGTACCAGGAGCAGCCCTAGGAGGTAAAGGACAAGATCAAACCAGCAAAGCAAGCTAGCAAGATCAAGCAACCAGATCAACCTGCAACAACACTAGCAACTCAACTGGTGTGGTGAGCAATATAAAACCCTCACATGATATAAATATCTCATTTAGATAAGAAGTCATGTGTTGTTTTATACTTAATCTCTCAGAAATCACCCAAGTGGGGTGAATCCATCATAGAGGAATTTTGAGTAGAGAAGCCATAAGTAGACTATACAAATTAAACCAGGATCTTAGACCAACATCATTGATACTGGATATAAAGTTATATTCCATATTCCAATATAAACATAGCCAAGGTTATGAATTCTGGGCACATCTCTTAAAAGAGTAGCACCCAGAATCCATAGATCTTATGGATCCATATAAGCACACCAACTATTTTATCAAATGGATTCCATATACAGAGATGCTTAAAAGAAGCTTTCAACTTATCTTTGGCATTTATCCAATCTTAAGCACTGACAAAATAAAACCCAGTAGTAGAACCAACACTTGTGTGCAATTTTAATGATGGTGTCCCATGAACAAGTGATAAAACCCAAGCAGAACAATTACTTAGCTTTCATAAATAAACTGACAAGCCATTAATTATCATTTTTCTGGAATCAAATACCAGTAATCATCATCAAATTTATCTATACATCATCAGGGCATCATTGTAATAACATGTTAACACTCAATCTGTATGTGACTATCCAATCCAACATTTATAAATGCAGTGAATAAATCACTCACAGAACCATTGTCAATAACAAGATCATGACAGTAGAGAACTTCTAGATAACAAGAATCCACCAGTAATGATCCCACCGTAGTACCATCATTTAGTCAAAGCCCAACAATCAATTGGAATTAGACTAAAAAAACCACTAGCATCATCAAAACCAACATAGAGGGATGAACCCTAATTAATCATGAACCCTAATTAGGAATAGCCACTAGAAGATACAAAGGACCTCAAGAGAGGCAGAGGACAGAAGGCACCCGAAGGGCGCTGCAACCCGCACCAAGCCAAGGCGGCGGCCACAGAATCGCATAAGGACGAACAACACCACCACAGCAATGCATGAGCACCTCACAACACCACTGGGCAGTGGGGAAAGCATCACCGGCAGTACCCCAAACCCTACGGTTCGGAATGGAGCAAGTCTAGCCGAAGGGGAGCCCAGAGCCAAATCCAAATGGACCTGACAAAGGAGCGGGGTCAACAACCTTGCCATACACCACGGCGGCAGCCAGGCAGACCCAAGGAGGCGTGAATCGCACAGCGGCAGTGTCGGCAGCACCACAGGGTCGAGAAAGGACTCGAGGTGTAACGAGAGAAAGAGAAAAGGGAAAATCGAGTGGTACTGGGCCGCTTGTGATAGGGGGTTTGACCAGCCAAGATGGGTCGGGTCAGGGCCGAGCCAGCCCAAATGGGTCGGGTCAGGGCCGGGCCAGCCCAATGGGCTAGGTCCAATTTATAAAGGAAAAAAGCCTAATTAAATTGTCAAATGACCAAAATACCCCTAGGATTTAAATAGTTCTAAAAATAAAATATAAATAAAATATTATTGGACTCATAAAAATGTCCTCTATTTAAGAAAAACAACAAGTGAAATTTTAGGTAATTAAAAATTAAAATTATTATTACTAAGGTACATATTCCTTTTGGAATTTTATAAAAATAGACAAACACAAAAAAAATTTGAATAAAATCCATTTTTACAATTCTAAAAGGAAGGGCTATTATAGAAAAATAGTAATTTGTATTTTTGAAAGGTAAATTAAATATGATAAAAATAAAATCTAATTTCCTTAAAGGAATTTTAGTTAAATATTTAAGAGAGTTAAAAATTAAATAAATTCAATTTTAAACTCTTTAAATAATACTGTCTTTATAAAAATACCAAATATAATGTTTATGAAAATTTCAAAGACTTTAAGTAATACTTTTCTTTAAAGAAATAGCAAACTTTTACTAAGAGGGTAAAACATGCAAATAAACAAATAATAAACCTTGCATGACATTACTATGCATTGCATATTGCTTCTTTAAATATTGTCCTTACCGGGAAATAATGGTTCGCTGTAGAAACCGGAGTTCAAGGTTAGGTGGAAGCATCTGACTTCACTACCTTGCAGTCACAAGTCAAGTTCATCACTTGCTCATGTCCTTTGAAGAGTCTTTATCCAAGATTTTGCAAATTGTGTGTTATCATCTATGATCTGGAGAAAGAAAATATTGTCTTCTCTAATAAATAATATGTAGTTATCATCCTAAGTGATGATAAAGATTGGAAATGGAACTTAGGGTTCCAATTGCACAAGTCACCATAGGATTAACAACCCATGACATCAGTGATTCTAGTGTCGTATAATACACATTAACCATGAGATTTGGAATGGGACGGAGAAGTCAGCTGGACCTTCTTCCATTCATATGCAGGCAAGATGACCTTATCGTGACGTTGGGATTCCTTGTGTGGATCTAGCATATGGGTGGGAACCCTTAGGCCCACGATTTTGGTATCTAGATTATCTATGAGCGGTAGCCGGAGATACAGTCGGACTTTTATGGAGCTTACCAGGGGCATAACTGACTCATAGAGTCTCCGGGAACTCATCAGGGTTGTAGCTTGCCCGAAGGGGGCTTAACAGAGGTGTAGTCAGCCCCGAAGGATCGTGCAGACATATGGGATCGTGGAGAGGGCAGTGATTGTCTTGGATCACCTACTAGGCCCCACATCAAGGAATTGTGGACGGGAAAGATCGCCTGGTTGTGCAACCAGGAGTTGATATCCCATAGGTAAAGCAACGCACCTCTACAGAGTGTAAGAACTGTAACTTGTTACTCCCTGTTTCGAGCTACGAACGTGGCAGGAAAGGAACTCCATGAAGTTCTGGTCAACCTATGAAGGCTGATGGGCATAGTTTTTTATAATAAAATAAATCTTTGAAGAAATGTTTATGAAAATTGCATAGAGCCAAGGACTGCTAGTCCGAGGTGGTAGATACAACATCAAACTTCCCACCTTGCATATAATGAACTTGATGGGTAACGCTGTTACTGAATCTTTCCTTTGAACCCCTGCTTAGACACTGACAATCCAGAAGACCCTTCGATGTACGCAGTTGAAGGACAAGATGATGTCTACTATGAAGAGCCAGACCTGTCCAAAGGAGTTGAAGGGGTGGACTACAAAATACACTATGGAGTGGAGGGAAACGAGTACAAGTAGTTGCCTTAGTTATTAGTAAACCAATTGAGCCGAGCAGCATAAACTTTATAAAATAAGTTGTTGAGCTCAATTCGGAGTATGAGTTTGAACTTTATATCTTCCGCTGAAACTACTTAAGTTTGGTTTGTAATTTTGTAACACTTGAAGTTTGGAACTCCTTGTTTGTAATAATAATGAAGTGTGTATGTTTGTAATGTGGACTCACAATGCTTCAGTTGTACCACTCTGAGGAATGTGATATTTACAGAACGATGTTCTGTGGATGTCATGTCAACGACTATAGTGTACTAAATATGCAGTGGTATGCTGGGTCACCGCAATGGAGGCCGGTGATCAGCCATAAACAACCCACCTACACCACCCTCGCCACCAAGCAGCCATCACAACGGCTCTCAAGGAGGCCAAGGAGGGCGTTGTGGTGGAGGAGGTGGTGGCAGAAGCAGAAGTCCGGCTCCAAGGAACCGCAGCCACAACCAGCAACCAAGATGGCATTCCCTGTCACTAAGTGACGCGAGACACTGGATCAACTCTAACATAGAGGCGTGCCGCTATGAGAATGATGATAACTACGTGGTTCCAAAATGCTTCGGACCACGAATTCGACAAATACACTTCCCGGACGGATTTGCTATCTCAAGACACATCCAAGCCTACGATGGTGTGGCCCGGCCAGATACTTGGCTCCAGGATTTGTTCCAGGCTTGCTGCATCGCAAAGGAGGAAATAGCTTCGTCGCAACCCGGTATCTCCCACTTATGCTACGGAACACGGGACGATCCTGGCTTAATGAACTTCCAGAGAATACCATCCACAACTGGTACGATATGCAAAACGTGTTCTTTTAGAATTTTGAAGGCACATATCGGAGGCCCTGTACGATAGGAGACCTACAGTGTTGCACCCAGAGAGCCGGAGAAACTTGCTGAGATTACCTTGGACGATGGATCGACACCAAGAACTCTTGCGAAGGGATAAATGATCAAACTGCGATTGAAGCTTTCATTGCAGGACTCCCAATTGGTTTACTACGTCGCCGCTTGAAGTGCGACAAGTCACTGATCTAGGAGAGATGATAGAAATGGCAAGCAAACAGAAGTGCGACAAATATGCAGATGCTCATGACGACGAAGAAGGACTACTAAACGTCCTAGCGGTACCACAACCGGCAAAACAGCCGAAGCAACAAGCTCAGAAGCACAAGAACACCTCGGAAGAAAAGCCCAACACGGAAACCGTAGTTGTCACTGCTACTTTTGGGTCTGGAGGATGAGGAGGGTGCGGAGGCAGCTGCAGACGCGGTCGTGGGACGTCAAGAGTCCAGGATAGAGGAGACCAGCAACCTGGCAAAACCTACTCCTAGGCCAACATTTCCAACAACCCGTGTGTGCATCACTTAGATGCCAAACAGGGCTAGTCCCACACAAATGTTGTGTGTCGTTTCAATGACGACATCAAGATTCTGACATGGAGGAAGCTGACCCTTCAAATCCCAAGTCGGATGGAAAGAAGAACTTCCCAACGAAGAAAGACACTTATGTCACTTTCCTTGGGTCTCAACCAGCTAAGGTCAAGAAGGCAGTTTTGCATGAGCTCAACGCAACTGTTCCGGCTATCCCTCAATTCTTGGACTGGTCGGAAGTGACAATCACCTTTGACCGTGCTGATCATCTGCATAAGTTGCACAAGCAAGGAAAATACGCCTTAATCGTCAATCCCGTCATTGACGGCTATGGTTTATCCAAGACTCCCATGGATGGCGGTAGTAGCATCAACATCCTCTACATCAAAACGCTGCATCGGATGAGGATCTCGAAAACCCAGCTGAATCACAGCTTTGTGATCTTTCACGGAGTTGTCCCAAGAATACAAGCAAATTACCTGGGAGAGATTACTTTGGATGTTACTTTTGGAACTCCAAAGAATTACCGGACGGAAGCACTTTCCTTTGAAGTGGTCCCGTTCAAGAACGCATACCACGCTATATTCAGACGTCCGGCTTACTGGGCTTTCATGGATCATCCATGTTACATTTACAATATGATGAAAATTCCAGGTCCAAAGGGAGTGATCACCATCAGGGGAGACCCGAAGAAAGCACGAGAGTGCGAGGATAGAAATGCCGCCTTTTCTAAAGCCGTACTGCACGCCCAGGAGTACCAGGAGATCAAGAAGACCATCGACCCGTCCAAGATGCCCGCGATGAAGAAGGAGGTGACAAAGCCGACTCCGGAGTTCAAGGCATCAGAAGAGATGAAGACAACGCCATTGAAGGATGATGACCCTGATACATTGCAAATGTATCTAAATTTTTTGATGTTCCATGCTTGGTTTTATCCACTTTCTTGTGTTTTGTTCCAACTTTGGAGTACTTTTCATATGATTTCTTGGACTAACCTATTAACAAGAGCCACAGTGCCAGCTACCTGTTTTCTGCTGTTTTTGGTTCCAGGAAAGTTAGAAAATGAATATTCTCAGAATTGTACGGGACAAAAGCCAAAGTGCCTATTTTTTCGGAAGTGATCAAGTGCCAAAATACGAGGCGGAGAAGGGCCAGGGAGCCACCACACCACCTGGCCGCGTGGCCAGGCCTGGCCCGCGCCAAGGGGTGGTGTGGCCGCTCCCGCCACCCCCTCGGCCTCTCCTTTCGCCTATATATTGCCCTCGGGAAGAAAACCCTAAGTACCCGATCAAAAATCCATGAAGAGTCTATAGCTGCCGTCATCTCCATCCCTAGATCGGCAAGGATCTGAAGCTCTTCCCGGCACCCTGCCGGAGAGGGGAATTCAGCCTAGAGGCCTTCTTCATCACCATGCAAGCCTCCAGTGTGATGCGTGAGTAGTTCATCCTTGGAATACGGATCCATGTAGTAGCTAGATGGCTAGTTTCTCCTCCTTTGTGCTTTCATGTTTAGATCTTGTGAGCTCCGTTCATGATCTAGATCATCTATTTGTAATTCATACATGTTGTGTTTGCGGGGATCCGATGGATATTGAGATGCTATTTCAGATTGATTATTGATTCTATCATGTCTTTGTTATTTGAGATCTTGCATGCTTTCTGTTGTTAGTAGCTATCTTGGCCAAGTAGATGCTAGCAACTCCAAGAGTTAGTATTTATGCTCGATAGTGGGTTCATGCCTCTGGTAATCTGGGGAAGTGACAGAAATCTCTAAGGTACTAGATGTGTTGTTGCTACTAGGGAGAAAACAACAATCCTTTGTTCATAGAACAATCATATTGTTTACTTTACACGCAGTTCGTAAACTAATAATCTGTTTCTTGCAACTTAATACTCGAGGGGGTCAGATGATAACCTGAAGGTAGATTATTAGTCCTAGATGTAGTTGGATGGCGGTCTATGTATTATGTTATAATGCCCAATCAAGTCTCAGAGGAGTCAAGATGATTAGTATATGCATGTATTGCTTTCTCGGTGTTTGTCAATTGCCCCGTTGTAATTTGTTCACCCTGCATGTTATCTATCTAAGGAGAGCCACCTCTAGTGAACTATGGATCCTGGTCCTTTTTCTTTACATACAATCTATAAACGGTTTCTGCTTTGTGTTTACTTTATGCAACCTTTTACTTCTTTCCATTCGAGTTTAATCCTTTGTTTTCCGCAAAACACGGTGAGATTGACAACCTCATCACAAGTTGGGGAGAAAGTTCTGTGGTTGTGTTGTGCAGGTCTCCATGTTGCAACTAGCACCGGTAGTGCGCCCTGCCAAAGCTCAGCTAGTAACACCTTTGGGGTGTTTCCTTGCTCCTACTGGTTCGATTAAACCTTGGTTTCATAACTGAAGGAAAACTTACTGCTGTGCTCATCATACCTTCCTCTTGGGGTTCCCAACGAGCTCTACGTCGAAAGTCGAGCGCATCAAGATCTTTTCTGGCGCCATTGCCGGGGAGTCAAGGACATCTTCACAAGGGGAGTCCCTCATAACCAATCTCTTTACTTTGTTGTTTTTTTGCTTAGTTTTCTTTTTGCTTTGTTTGCTTGTTTTGTTCTTCAAAAAATCCAAAAAAAATAGTTTGCAAGTTTGCTTTCTTATTTGAAAAACACAAAAAAATTAGTTCCTATCCTAAGTTGCCACTATGTCTAGCCTTGCTCCAATCACTATGTCACCCGAGGATATGATTTTCACCTTTAAACAAGGAATTGAGGAAAGTTTTAAGGAAGCTTGGTCTAGAATCTCCGATCTACATGAAAAAACTAAGCCTAGATAGACTCAAAGCTTGTTCCTTAGTAGTTTTTACCTTGGAATTGCTCTTTTATATAGATATGCTTTGGATGCTTTTGTGGGAGGAGATTTCCTCCATTGTAATGAGGATTATGCTATTAATGCTATAAAGAAATTTATCCTCACTTACAACTTGCCTAGCCAAACTAATACTTCTTTCGCAAAAATATTTGCTAGGTAGGACACTCTTGAGGCTAGCATTACTAAATTAGAGAGTTGCTATAATACGCTTAGGGAGCATCACAATCATGTTCCAAAAACTCTGAACCATGAAAGTGGTTCCCTACTGTAAAGATTGAGAAGAACAATGAAACTTTTCAAGCTCGATGTGATATCATGTCTGAATTTTGCCTTATGCTCAAAGATATTTATAAATCTCTGAATACTTGGGGGTTCATTGAAGGAGGAAAAGAAATATCTCTTACTAATAATACTAGCATATTACCTCTTGGAATAGCTGAAGGAGTGTTTACAAAGATCCTTGGGAAAACGATTTCTATTGGTTATCCTGTTATTGAATGTGTAGGAAAAGGACAAATTACACTTGGAAGGTCCCTATTAGAACTCCTTGGAGCAATAATAGATGTGGGAAAGGGTACCATGCACCTTTCTTCTCCACCAAACAATCACATTTTCCCAAAGGTTAAGAATAAAAATAAGAGAGGTAAGGGCAAGAAAGTTGGTTTTAATGCTTCTTCATTTGAGAATACTTGATTCTTTCTTTGCTTCTTATGCCTAACTTAAAGGCGTTAAAGAAAAGTACTTATTGGGAGATAACCCAAAAGTTTTAGATGAGTCTTGGAAGTTATTACCTCTTTAATAACCGCTCCTTATCCTTTTTAGTTGCTTTTTGTGACAAGAGTAACCTCTAATGAGAGAGAAGTAATGATTGGGAAAGTTGCTGTCCCGAAACAGATTTTTGTGCTTCACCGTAAAAAATCGTGAGAGAGCTATGTATGTCGGATTGAGCTGTAATTTTTGTGCTCCTGCCCCAGGTTGTTATATAACTTTTTTTAGTTTAACACTTTTTGATTTGAGCAACAGAAGATCTTCTAAAAAATTCTTCTTTACCTACTGGTCTGTTTTGACAGATTTCTGTCATTTTCTGCATTTGCTTCTTGTTGGTCCCTTCTTGAGTTCTTTTGGGGAATTGAGCTTTTTGAGGGAAGTGCTACAGTAGCTAGTGTTCTAATGGAAGTTTATTTGGTTTTAGAACTGAACCTTAAGACTTATTTATCTTAAGTGCACTAATGTTGCTAATGAGATTGTGTGAAGTTTTGTATGAAGGAAAAATTTCAGGTGTATGGAAGGAATGAGTAATGAGTTGAAGGACGGAATAAAGCTCAAGCTTGGGGATGCCACGCGTGTCACCCCAAGAAATATCCAAGAAGTACAAGCGCCAAAGCTTGGGGATGCCCAAGGCATCCCCTTCTTCATCAATAAAAATCTCAGGTTTCTTCCAAACGCTTCATTTTTATTGTTTCATGCATAGTTGTGTTTTTCTTGGAGCGTTTTCTTTTTCGTTTTCGTTTTGGTTTTTAGTTTTCTTGGTTTGCTTAGTTTTCTGAATAAATTGGTTGGACCCCCTATTTCATACTTTGGTTTGCAAATAGTTTGGTTTGTTTTGGAAAAGAGTAGGAAAGTTCATACTTGTGTGGTAAAAAGAGCTTGTTTTTGACTGTGGCCTATGCTTTGTCATGCCATGCTTGATATTTTTTTGGCTTTATGCTTAGTATTCTTTGCTGTAGCATGGCTTGTTATAAACAATTGATATTTCTTAATGTGCCTTGGATGAATCATGCGTTGTTTTAGAATATTAAAGCATAGTATAGTGGTATTCTCCTTTGATGCTTTATTTGGGTTGACTTGGCACATGCTCACACCATGTTATGACTATCTCAAGTCACCATAGCCTTTATGATCCTTTAGTTTTCAATTTATAGTATCACTTTATGCTTTGATCAATGATGTTTTGTCGCTCTGCATGATTATAGCCATTATTGCTCTCTTAGTTTGTCGCTCCCAGTCTTTTGCTAGCCTCCACCACCAAGTATGAGTTCCACTCATGCATCCAACTCCCTAAACCAAGTTATTCCAAAGAGTCCACCATACATACCTACTAGCTTATGCTATTCCAAGTATATTCATGCTTTTGTTTACCTTCCACTTGTTATGAGAAAACTAGTGATTAAAGCTCTCACGAACTTGATGGCACACTTTACTTTATTGCCTCTAAATAAACTTGAACCACTGGGTCCTTCTTTGTCGCGTATATGCGTGCGCTTTATAAGTTGAAATTAGCAGAACCATGTTTCATGGGGAACGCTTTCAACATTGCACTTGTACTTTGTACCCCGTTGATATCATGTTCTTTTGCTTACGGATCCCGGCGGTGTGAAATAAAAGTGGAACTTGTAAGATCATGGAGTTTGTATGTGTGTTAGAGAAACGCCTGGGCCGCTAGCCTAAGCCATGCCTAATCATGGTGGAAACTTGCAGCATCACCATAATGAGCACTCTATGAAGCATCCTCAATAAAAACCTATGCAAATAGCAAATAAAAAGATCGCTGAGATGCTCATTGTCTGCTTGCCTTGTCATTTTGATTATGGGAAAGCTCCCATATCATGTGCAAGGGGTACCCCATTGGCGGTTCTTGATGATACACATATACTTACAATGACAAGATCTTACTCGTGACTGAAGTTGAGTAGCATGAGGATCGGTCTTCGTAAGTAAGGGGCATGAGATTTCGGTTTATAACTTGTCAAGCATATCCTCTTAGTTGTGTCACTTTAACCTTAACACCTTCAAGATGCTTATGATAGGGGCAATGAGAGCTGAAAACTACAAGTACCATAATTTTTGGAAGCTCTTTATGAGACTTGAATCCCTACTTCCTTTTACAAAGGCCTTTCTTCCACCATTATATTGAGTCTCCACCTTCTATCTTTATGCACCTACTTTGAGAGCATAGTGGCCATTCTTAGTTCTATGTGCATTGTCCCAAGACTAGTTGATTGATGTATAACTTGTTATTGCTTGTTTTAAACTATTGTATCTAGTCACTCTTATGAACTTTGAAGGTGTCCTATGCATTTATATTTGCTACTCTATTGAGGGACAAGCTGAATACTATTATGCTATGTTTTCTTTATGTGAAACAAACAAACGTCTTGCAAAGAATTGTTATTCATGAATCTTTTGTTTGTGCCTTTTCATGTTGTATCATAGTTTCTTTGCTTATTGCTATAACTTTGTCTTTCATGTTATGATTGAAGTACTATGATCCCAGTTTTGAATGTTTTGCAAATACTTTGATCAAGTCTTTGATGGTGCATGTCACCTCAAAAATTATTCTTTCTTTTTATCACTTACCTACTCGAGGACGAGCAGGAGTTAAGCTTGGGGATGTTGATACATTGCAAATGTATCTATAATTTTTGATGTTCCATGCTTGGTTTTATCCACTTTCTTGTGTTTTGTTCCAACTTTGGAGTACTTTTCATATGATTTCTTGGACTAACCTATTAACAAGAGCCACAGTGCCAGCTGCCTGTTTTCTGCTGTTTTTGGTTCTAGGAAAGTCAGAAAATGAATATTCTCGGAATTGGACGGGACAAAACCAAAGTGCCTATTTTTTCGGAAGTGATCAAGTGCTAGAATACGACACGGAGAAGGTCCAGGGAGCCACCACACCACCTGGCCGCGCGCCTAGGCCTGGCCCGCGCCAGGGGGTGGTGTGGCCGCTCTCGGCACCCCCTCGGCCTCTCCTTCCACCTATATATAGCCCTCAGGATGAAAACCATAAGTACCCGATCAAAGATCCACGAAAGAGTCTGTAGCTGCCGTCATCTCCATCCCTAGATCGGGAGGGATCTGAAGCTGTTCCTGGCACCCTGCCGGAGAGGGGAATTCACCCTGGATGCCTTCTTCATCACCATGCAAGCCTCCGGTGTGATGCGTGAGTAGTTCATCCTTGGACTACGGATCCATGTAGTAGCTAGATGGCTGGTTTCTCCTCCTTTGTGCTTTCATGTTTAGATCTTGTGAGCACCGTTCATGGTCAAGAACATCTATTTGTAATTCATACATGTTGTGTTTGCGGGGATCCGATTGATATTGAGATGCTATTTCAGATTGATTATTGATTCTGTCATGTCTTTGTTATTTGAGATCTTGCATGCTTTCCGTTGTTAGGAGCTATCTTGGCCAAGTAGATGCTAGCAACTCCAAGAGTTAGTATTTATGCTCGATAGTGGGTTCATGCCTCTGGTAATCTTGGGAAGTGACAAAAATCTCTAAGGTACTAGATGTGATGTTGCTACTAGGGAGAAAACAACAATCCTTTGTTCATAGAACAATCGTATTGTTTACTTTACACACAGTTCGTAAAGCAATAATATGTTGCTTGCAACTTAATACTAGAGGGGGTTCGTATGATAACCTGAAGGTGGATTATTAGTCATAGATGCAGTTGGATGGCGGTCTATGTATTATGTTGTAATGCCCAATCAAGTCTCAGAGGAGTCAAGATGATTAGTATATGCATGTATTGCTTTCTCGGTGTTTGTCAACTGCCCCGCTGTAATTTGTTCACCCAGCATGTTATCTATCTAAGGATAGCCACCTCTAGTGAACTATGGATCCCGGTCCTTTTTCTTTACATACAATCTATAAACTGTTTCTTCTTTGTGTTTACTTTCTGCAACCTTTTACTTCTTTCCATTTGATACGTTTAATCCTTTGTTTTCTGCAAAACACGGTGAGATTGACAACCTCATCGCAAGTTGGGGACAAAGTTCTGTGGTTGTGTTGTGTAGGTCTCCATGTTGCTACTAGCACTGGTAGTGCGCCCTGCCAAAGCTCAGCTAGTAACACCTTTCGGGTGTTTCCTTGCTCCTACTGGTTCGATGAAACCTTGGTTTCATAACTGAGGGAAAACTTACTGCTGTGCTCAGCATACCTTCCTCTTGGGGTTCCCAACGAGCTCTACGTCGAAAGTCGAGCGCATCAGACCCCTCCAAGGTGACCCAGATAGGTGTAGGTTTAGATATCGCATAGGAAAGCACGCTCGTCAAGTTCCTCCAAGCAAATCATGTACCTTCGCATGGCAGCCATCTGACATGACCGGAGTACCTAGGGAACTTGCTGAGCACTCTCTAAATGTACACCCAAATGCTAAACCCGTCAAATAGTCCTGACGATGTTTTGGTGATGAAAAGAGAAAAGAAATAGCTAAGGAACTAGCTCGGCTCGAGTAAGCCGGATTCATAGAAGAGGTCATCCACACTGAGTGGTCGGCCAATCCTGTAATGGTCCCTAAAAAGGACACCACTGATTTAAGGATGTGTGTTGATTATACCGCCTTGAACAAGGCTTGTCCCAAAGATACGTTCGCTCTGCCTAGAATCGATCAAGTTATTGATTCTACGGCAGGCTCGGAACTCCTAAGTTTTCTCGACACATATCCGGTTATCACCAAATTCGGATGAAGGAATCAGACAAAGTCAAAACTTCATTCATAACCCCCTTTGGAACCTTCTGTTTCGTTTAAATGCCCTTTGGGCTCAAGAACGTAGGAGCTATGTACCAGTGCACTATGCAGCGTTGCCTCCACGATCAAATCGAATGCAATGTACATGCATATGTGGATGACATAGCGGTGATGTCCAAAAAGAAGGAAACCTTAATTTCCAACTTGGAGGAAACATTCGCTAATCTATGAACATACAACATAATGCTTACCCCGAAGAAATGTTTCTTTCGAATACCAGCTAGCAAATTGTTAGGTTTCATCGTGTGTCAAAGAGGCATAGAGGTGAACCGAGACAAAATTAAGGATATACTCAATATTTCCAGGACAACTCGCCTGAAAGACGTTCAAAGACTAGCTGGATGCATTGCTGCAGTCAGTCGGTTTGTAAGCCAGCTCGGTGAAAGAGCCGCACCACTCTACAAGATCCTAAAAAAGACTAAAAAGTTTGTTTGGACTGACGAAGTTGAGGCTGCGCTACAAGACCTGAAAGCAGTACTCTCATCTACTCCTATGCTTGCAGCACTGAAACCTCGTGAACCGATGTTGCTCTATCTCGCTGCGACAAACAGAGTCGTCAGTGTCATCATGGTGGTGGAGAGACCAGAGGAAAAACAGGAACACCTGGTGCAGCGTCTGACTTATTACCTCAGCAAAGTTCTAACTGAATCAAAGCAGCGGTATCCGCATTACCAAAATCTGGCTTACGATGTGTTCTTCGCATCCTGGAAGTTATGACATTACTTTCAGGAACATCCAATTACCGTGGTGAGCACAACTCCCATGAGAGATGTAATCAACAACAACGATGCTACAGGACGTGTCGCAAAATTGGGCATAGAGCTTTCAGCTTTCGACATTGAGTACAAACCTCGTACAATAATCAAATCCCAAATCCTTGCTGACTTTGTCGCTGATTGGACAGAGACAATAGAAAATATGACCCTGCCAGAGTAAGAATACTAGACCTTACATTTTGACGGGTCTAAGGCGCTCAGGGGCTCGCATGGTGCATAAATCACCCCAAGGGGATAAGCTCTTCCGTGTGTTGCAGATCCACTTCACGACAACAAATAAGATTGCCGAATATGAAGCATTGCTGCATGGAATCCGGATTGCTAAGGATATCGCCATCCGACGATTAATGTGTTATGGAGATTCGTATCTTGTTTCCCAACAAGTGTCAGATATCTGTAATGCAAATAAACACATGGCAGCATATAGAGCTGTCATGGATGAACTATCTAAATCGTTCGAAGGGTTTGAGGTTCAACACATCCCTCGAACAAAAAAACGAGGAAGCAGATGCATTATCTCGAATAGGCTCTACACAGAAAAAGGTCCTGGATGGCACTTTTCTAGAGCACCTCAAAGTTACCTCAATAAAAGGAGTAGATGAGGAATATCCGACCAAATCTGACTCACCTTTAGTGGCAGTTCTGACTGTAATTCCCAGTTGGACACAACCCTGCCTTGATTTCTTGGTAGATGACAAATTACCCGAAGACGAGGTTCTGAGCCGGCAAATCGTTCGACGAGCAAAAACCTATACAATAATAAATGGTGACCTCTATAAGCGGAGTGTATCTGGGGTCTTTCAGCACAAGTATCTCCGGAAGAAGGAGTGGAAATCTTACGAGAGATCCACGAAGGCGAATGCGACCCTCACAGCTGGTCAAGACGTGCAAAGGCTTTCAGACACGGATTTTTCTGGCTTACAACCAAGGTAGATGCCGAACAGCTGGTCAAGACGTGCAAAGGCTACCAAAAGTACACCAAAAAAGCGCATGTTCCGGCTGATCAGCTGCGAACAATACCTATAACATGGCCTTTCGCGGTCTGGGGGCTTGACATGGTAGGACCGTTTAAACGGGCTCCAAGTGGATTTACTTATCTCTTAGTGATGGTGGATAAATTCACAAAATGGATTGAGGCTAAACCCGTCACCAGTTGTGATGGAGCAACAGCCAGAAGATTTCTTGAGGACGTTATAATCCAATACGGTTATCCACATAGCATTATCACGGACAACGGGAGTAATTTTTCTATGGGAGAGCTTGCCGAATTCTACGATGAACAAAATATCCGGCTTGACATTGCGTCAGCCGCGCATCCACAAGCTAATGGACAAGTTGAAAGAGCAAATGGTTTAATCCTACAAGGCCTCAAACCAAGACTCGAAGTACCACTACATCGTGCTGCGGGGGCTTGGGCAGAGGAATTACCTTCTGTGATATGGAGTTTGCGAACAACTTCGAACATGTCAACCGAATACACACCTTTCTTCTTGGTCTATGGTGCAGAAGCGGTTCTTCCTAGTGATTTGATTCATACTTCTCCCCGAGTTGCTGCGTATATTGAAGAGGATGCCGAAATTTCTCGACAAATGATCTCGATTTAATCGAAGAAGTTCACGTCATTGCTGAGATGAGATCAAAAGCCTATCAGCAGATGTTACGCAAGTATCATAGCTAGAGTGTCAGAAACCGGTCTTTCAATAAGGGCGATTTGGTTCTCCGTCTTGTGCAGAAAAGAAAGCACAAACTTTCCCCAGTATGGGAAGGGCCCTTTTTAGTTAGCCGAGTATTGCACAATGGTTCTTACTATCTAACTAATATGCGGCCAGTCAAAGAAAGACCTGCCACTAAGAAAATAAAGAGAGTTGGAGGTAGTATAGACCCGGAAGAATTAGACAAACTGTGGAATATTGCTCAGCTACATCCCTTTTATTCTTAAAATTTCTTTCTTTGTAATCATATATGTGTACATGTTCAATGAGAAATAAAGTGTTTGTTGCCTCAAATTATTTTGAGAAGTTTTATATTTCCATCTTATTTCCGAATGATCATGTCATAGTCGAAAATCCTAGAATACTTGAAAGTACTTTATGTTGATGTTTGTTCTGGTTAAGATTTCCGATTCTAAAAATGCTACCTTTGGGTATAAATCTAAATTTTCTAGTTTATACTTTGATTCTTTATCTGATTGTCGAATGTGGGCATTTTTCGAGTAGTGAATTGTTGGTACTAGAATCCGGCTTTGTTTCCGAGTTTAAACTGGTTTAGCAACTGAGCTTTGTTGCTCGACAAAGTTTCCATGTTGAAAGTTTGCCAGCTCATGAAAGGGACGAGGCGGAAAGCCATATAAATGATAAGTATAGACAAAAATATAAAGTACTTATGTAAACATTCCAGGCACATCAAAATAAAGCCAAAAGGTGCTAAATAGAAGTAGCAAATCTTAGCACTAGCAAAAGTATTACACTACTTATTTACAACCCGATTGTTTCAGAATAACACATTGTTTTTTTGGCACTTTACGATGCAGGGGAAGAGGTAGGAGCTTCCGGATCACTAGAGACATAACCTTCACCTTGATATCTTTCTGAGACGTTCAAATCCGAAACGGTTTGCTCGCCGTCGGAGACTTCGGCTGTTTCTTTGGCAGGCAGAGCAGGCGTCTCCATGCAAGTGAAGAAAGGAGTGTCGTAGCTGGTCAAATCAGCTACATGACATCCATATCCGGCACAAGAGTCCATGATGGCCTTAATGTCTTGCTCATGTCCGTCTTCATCCACAGTCGAATATCCTCTGGTTACTTGCCAGATTTCCATGCTTCCATGGTAGCTCATAACGATGGTGACGTGATGGCTCGTGATTGATGAGCTCGTTGGGGAACCCCAAGAAAAAGGTATGATGAGCACAAAAGTAAGTTTCCCTCAGTTATGAAACCAAGGTTATCGAACCAGTAGGAGCAAGGAAACAACCCAAAGGTGTTGCTAGCTGAGCCTTGGCAGGACGCATTACCGGTGCTAGTAGCAACGTGGACACCTGCACAACACAACCACAGAACTCTATCCCCAACTTGCGATGAGGTTGTTAATCTCACCGGTTTTGCTAAAAACAAAGGATTAAACGTATCGAATGGAAGGAAGTAATAATTTGCAGAAAATAAACACAAAGCAGTAAACAATTTGATTGTAGATTGAATGTAAAAGAAAGGACCGGGGTCCATAGTTCACTATGGGTGTCTCTCCTTAAGATAGATGACATGTTGGGTGAACAAATTACAGCGGGGCAATTGACAAACATTGAGAAAGCATGCAAGCATATACTAATCATCTTGACTCCTTTGAGACTTGATTGGGCATTACAACATTATACATAGACTGTCATCCAACTGCATCTATGAGTAATAATCCACCTTCAGGTTATCATCCAAACCCCCTCCAGTATTAAGTTGCAAGCAACAGATTATTGCATTACGAATTGCATGTAAAGTAAACAATATGATTGTTCTATGAACAAAGGATTGTTGTTTTCTCCCTAGTAGGAACAGCACATCTAGTACCTTAGAGATTTCTATCACTTCCCCAAATTACCAGAGGCATGAACCCACTATCGAGCATAAATACTAACTCTTGGAGTTGCTAGCATCTACTTGGCCAAGATAGATACTAATAATGGAAAGCATACAAAATCACAAATAACAAAGACATGATAGAATCAATAATCAATCTGAAATAGCATCTCAATATCCATCGGATCCCCGCAAACACAACATGCAGAATTACAAATAGATGATCTTGATCATGAATGGAGCTCATAAGATCTAGACATGAAAGCACAAAGAAGGAGAACCAGCCATCTAGCTACTACATGGACCCGTAGTCCAGAGATGGACTACTCACGCATCACACCAGAGGCTTGCATGATGATGAAGAAGGCCTCCAGGGTGAATTCCCCTCTCCGGTAGGGTGCCGGGAAGAGCTTCCGATCCCTCCCGATGTAGGGATGGAGACCACGGCGGCTATAGACTCTTTCGTGAAATTTTTGATAGGGTCCTTAGGGTTTCCGTATCAGAGGAAATATATAGGCGGAAGGAGAGGCCGAGGGGGTGCCTGGGGCGGCCAGACCACCCCTGGCGCGGGCCAAGCCTGGCCGCGCGTCCAGGTGGTGTGGCCGGGCCCCAGCCCCTCTCCATCTCGTATTCTGGCTCTAGGTGTCCCTCGGTAAAATATTGACTTTGGCTTTTGTCCCGTCCAATTCCGAGAATATTCATTTTCTGACTTTCCTAGAACCAAAAACAGCAGAAAATAGGCAGCTGGCTATGTGGCTCTTGTTAATAGGTTAGTCCAAGAAATCATATGAAAAGTACTCCAAAGTGTGGACAAAACATAAGAAAGTAGATACAACCAAGCATGGAACATCAAAAATTATAGATACATTTGTAATGTATCAACATCCCCAAGCTTAACTCCTGCTCGTCCTCGAGTAGGTAAGTGATAAAAAGAAAGAATAATTTTTGAGGTGACATGCACCATCATAAACTTGATCAAAGTATTTGTAAAACATTCGAAGCTGGGATCATAGTACTTCAATCATAACATGAATGACAAAGTTCTAGCAATAAGCAAAGAAACTATGATGCACCATGAAAAGGCACAAACAAAAGATTCATGAATAACAATGCTTTGCAAGACATTTGTTTGTTTCACATAAAGAAAACATAGCATAGTGGCATTCAGCTTCTACCTCATAGAGTAGCAAATATAAATGCATAGGACACCTTCAAAGTTCATAAGAGTGACTAGATACAAATAGTTTAAAACAAGCAATATCAAAGTTATGCATCAATCAACAAGTCTTGGGACAATGCACATAGAACTAAGAATGGCAACTATGCTCTCAAAGAAGGTGCATAAAGAAAGAAGGTGGAGACTCAACATAAAAGTAAAAGAAAGGGCCTTCGTATAAGGAAGTAGATATTCAAGTTTCATAAAGAGCTTCCAAAAATTATGGTACTTGTTAGCTTTCAGCTCTCATTGCCCCTGTCATAAGCATCTTTAAGGTGATTAAGGTTAAAGTGACACAACTAAGAGGATATGCTTGACAAGTTATAAACCAAAATCTCATGCCCCTTACTTATGAAGACCGAACCTCATGCTACTCAAGTTTAGTCACGAGTAAGCTCGTGTCATTGTAAGTACATATGTATCATTAAGAACCTCCAACGGGGTACCCCTTGCACATGATACAGGAGCTATCCCATAATCAAAATAACAAGGCAAGCAGATAATGAGCATCTCAGCGATCTTTTTATTTGCTATTTGCATAGGTTTTTATGGAGGATGCTTCATAGAGTGCTCATTATGGTGATGCTGCAAGTTTCCACCATGATTAGGCATGGCTTAGGCTAGCGTCCTAGGCGTTTCTCTAACACACATACAAACTCCATGATCTTACAAGTTCCACTTTTATTTCACCCCGTCGGGATCCATAAGCAAAAGAACATGATATCAACGGGGTACAAAGTACATGTGCAATGTTGAAAGCGTTCCCCATGATACATGGTTCTGCTAACTTCAACTTATAAAGCGCAAGCATATACGTAACAAAGAAGGACCCAATGGTTCAAGTTTATTAAATGCAAGAAAAGGTGTGCCATCAAGTTCGTGAGAGCTTTAATGACTAGTTTTCACATAACAAATTTAAATTGGAAGGTAGAAAAAAACAAGAATATACTTGGAATAGCATATGCTAGTAGGTAGGTATGGTGGACTCTTTGGAATAACTTGGTTTAAGGAGTTGGATGCATGAGTGGAGATTACTTGGTTGTGGAGGCTAGCAAAAGACTGGGAGTGACAAACTAAGAGAGAAATAATGGCCGTAATAATGCAGAGCGACAGACCATCATTGATAAAAGCATAAAGTGATACTACAAGTTGAAAACTAAAGGATCATCAAGGCTATGGTGACTTTGGATAGTCATAACATGGTGTGAGCATGCGCCAAGTCAACCCAAACAAAGCATCAAAGGAGAATACCACAATACTATGCTTTAATATGCTAAAACAACGCATGATTCATCCAAAGCACATTAAGCAATCTCAATTGTTTATATCGAGTCATGCTACATCAAAGAATACTAAGCATAAAGCCAAAACAATATCAAGCATGGCATGACAAAGCATAGGCCACAGTCAAAAACAAGCTCTCTTTACCACTTAAGCATGAGCTTTCCTACTCTTTTCCAATCCAAACCAAACTATTTGAAAACCAATGTATGAAAGAGGAGTTCCAACCAATTTATTAAGCAAACTAAGCAAACCAAGCAAATGAAAACAAAACAAAAATAAAAACAAGACGCTCCTAGAACAACACAATTGTGCATGTAACAATAAATATGAAGCGTTTGGAAGAAACCTGGGATTTTTATTGATGAAGAGGGGGATGCCCCAATCTTTGACGCTTGTACTTCTTGGATATTTCTTGGGGTGACACGCGTGGCATCCCAAGCTTGAGATTTAGTCCATTCTTCATCTCATTACTCATTCCTTCCATACACCTGAAATTTTTCCTTCATACAAAACTTCACACAATCTTTATTAGCAACATTAGTGCACTCGAGATAATAAGTCTTTAGGTTCAGTTCTAACACCAGTAAAACTTCTATTAAAACACAAGCTACTGTAGCACTTCCCTCAAAAAGCTCAGTTCCCCAAAAGAACTCAAAAAGGAACCAACAAGAAGCAAATGCAAAAAATGGCAGAAATCTGTCAAAACAGACCAGCAGGTAAATACAAATATTTTCGAAGACCTTCTGTTGCTCAAATCAAAAAGTGTTGAAAAAACGAAAGTTAGATAACAACCTGGGTCAGAAGCACAAAAATTCACGCCTCAAAAGGACGTACATAGATTGTACACGAATTTTTACGCTGAAGCACATAAATCTGTTATGGGACAGCAACTTTCCCAATCATTACTTCTCTCTCATTAGAGGTTACTCTTAGCACAAAAAGCAAATAAAAAGGATAAATAGAGGTTATTACAGAGGTAATAACTTCCAAGACTCATCTAAAACTTTTGGTTTATCTCCCAATAAGTACTTTTCTTTAACGCCTTTAAGTTAGGCGTAAGAACCAAGAAAAAGAATCAAGTATTCTCAAATGAAGAAGCATTAAGAGCAAATTTTGTTTTCATAGGAGAAACAAAATAAATATTCTCTCTCTTCTTAGGAAAGTGATCTATACCTTTCTTGAGTGGGAGTTGATATTTAATGGTGCCTTCTTTCATATCCATAATGGCACCAACAGTTCTAAGAAAAGGTCTTCCCAAAGTAATAGGACAATAAGCATTGCATTTAACATCAAAAACATAGAAATCAACAGGGACATAGGCATTGTTAACCATAAAAAGAACATCATTAAGACTCCCCATGAGTTTCTTTTTAGCATTATCATCAAGTGGGACATTCAAATAACAATCTTCAAGTGGTGGCAAATCAAGCATATCATAAATCTTTCTAGGCATAATAGAAACACTACTATCAAGATCACATAAAGCTTTGAAATCAAAATCATTCACTTTCATATTAATGATGGGTTCCCAACCATCTTCTTGTTTTATAGGAATAGCAGCTTTATGTTTCATCTTTTCTTCTTTAATCTTTATGAGAGCATCAGTAATGTGTTTTGTAAAGGCCATATTCATAGCACTAGCATTAGGACTTTTAGAAAGCTTTTGTAGGAACTTAATAACTTCAGAGATATTGCAACCTTCAAGATCAAAATCAAAATTATCATCTAAAGTAGTAGAGCTATTACTAGCCTCAACACTAGTGGTGGTGATAGTAGAAACACTAATGTTTCTAGCAATTTCATCTTCTCTTTCCCACTTAGAATGTAATTCAACTAATAGTCTAACATTTTCATCAATTCTTACTTGTATGGCATTAGTAGCTGCAAAGGGATTATCATTAGTTTTAGGTTTAGCAGCCATTTTATTCAAAGAGACTGAGCTTTAGCCAAATATGCTATATTTCTTTCAGCATTAGAGAGTTTTTCCTCAATGGTTTTATTAAAAGCAGTTTGTTTACTAATAAAGTCTTTAAGCATAACTTCAAGTTCAGAGGGAGCACTCCTATTATTGTTGTAGGAGTTTCCATAAGCATTACCATTGTTGAGAGGATATGGCTTATAATTGTTGTTACCAAAATTATTCCTATAAGCATTGTTGCTAAAATTATTATTTCTTATGAAGTTCACATCAACTTGCTCTTCTTGAGCAACCAAAGAAGCTAGGGGAAATTTATTTGGATATATATGGGCTTTCCCATTAACAAGCATAGACATAATAATATCAATCTTATCACTCAAGGAGGAGGTTTCCTCAATAGAATTTACCTTCTTACCTTGTGGATCTCCTTCAGTATGCCATTCAAAATAGTTAACCATCATATTATCCAGAAGCTTTGTTGCAACACCCAAAGTAATAGTCATAAAGGTACCTCCAGCAGCAGAATCCAATAAGTTTTTTGAAGAATAGTTCAATCCTGCATAAAAGGTTTGGATGATCATCCAAGCAGTCAGTCCATGAGTGGGACAATTCTTTACCAAAGATTTCATTCTTTCCCAAGCTTGAGCAACATGTTCATTATCAAATTGTTTAAAATTCGTTATTTCACTTCTCATAGATATAATCTTAGCAGGAGGATAGTATTTTCCAATGAAAGCATCTTTGGACTTAGTCCAAGAATGAATACTATTCCTAGTTAAGGAATTCAACCATTCTTTAGCTTTTCCTCTCAAAGATAAGGGAAACAATTTAAGCTTAATAATATCCCCATCTATATCCTTATGTTTTTGCATCTCACAAAGTTCAACAAAGTTATTTAGATGGGCAGCAGCATCTTCATTACTAATACCAAAAAATTGTTATCTCATAGCAAGATTGAGTAAAGCAGGTTTAATCTCAAAGAAAGTAGCTTTAGGAACATGTGGAGCAATAGGTGTGCTCATAAAATCATTGTTGTTGGTGCTAGTGAAGTCACACAACTTAGTGTTTTCCAGAGTAGTCATTTTTTGTGTTTTTAATAAGGAAAGCAAACTTTTAAAACTAATTTTTTTGTGTTTTTCATAAGAGAACAAGCAAACAAAGAAAAAAGAAACTAAGAAAAACAAAAATAACAAAGTAAAGAGATTGGTTATGAGGGACTCCCCTTGTGAAGATGTCCTTGACTCCCCGGCAACAGCACCAGAAAAATATCTTGCAGGCGCGTGGTTGACGTGGGAGCTTCTTCTTGTTCTTCAGTTCCCCGACAATGACGCCAAAAAAATACTTTGATGGCTCGTGATTGATGATCTCGTTGGGGAACCCCAAGAGGAAGGTATGATGATCACAGAAGTAAGTTTCCCTCAGTTATGAAACCAAGGTTATCGAACCAGTAGGAGCAAGGAAACACCCCAAAGGTGTTGCTAGCTGAGCCTTGGCAAGACGCCCTACCGGTGCTAGTAGCAATATGGAGACCTGCACAACACAACCATAGAACTTTGTCCCCAACTTGCGATGAGGTTGTCAATCTCACCGGTTTTGCTGAAAACAAAGGATTAAACGTATCAAATGGAAGGAAGTAATAGTTTGCAGAAAGTAAACACAAAGCAGTAAACAGTTTGATTGTAGATTGAATGTAAAACAAAGGACTGGGGTCCATAGTTCACTAGAGGTGGCTCTCCTTAAGATAGATGACATGTTGGGTGAACAAATTACAGCGGGGCAATTGACAAACATCGAGAAAGAATACAAGCATATACTAATCATCTTGACTCCTTTGAGACTTGATTGGGCATTACAACATTATACATAGACTGTCATCCAACTGCATCTATGACTAATAATCCACCTTCAGGTTATGATCTGAACCCCCTCCAGTATTAAGTTGCAAGCAACAGATTATTGCATTACGAATTTCATGTAAAGTAAACAATACGATTGTTCTATGAACAAAGGATTGTTGTTTTCTCCCTAGTAGCAACAACACATCTAGTACCTTAGAGATTTCTGTCACTTCCCCAGATTACCAGATACATGAACCCACTATCAAGCATAAATACTAACTCCTAGAGTTGCTAGCATCTACTTGGCCAAGATAGCTACTAACAATGGAAAGCATGCAAGATCACAAATAACAAAGACATGATAGAATCAATAATCAATTCTAAATAGCATCTCAATATCCATCGGATCCCCGCAAAAACAACATGCTGAATTACAAATAGATGATCTTGATCATGAACGGAGCTCACAAGATCTAGACATGAAAGCACAAAGGAGGAGAACCAGCCATCTAGCTACTACATGGACCCGTAGTCCAGAGATGAACTACTCACGCATGACACAGGAGGCATGCATGATGATGAAGAAGGCCTCCAGGGTGAATTCCCCTCTCCGGCAGGGTGCCGGGAAGAGCTTCAGATCCCTCCCGATCTAGGGATGGAGACGATGGTGGCTATAGACTCTTTCGTGGAATTTTTATCGGGTCCTTAGGGTTTCCATATCAGAGGCAATATATAGGCGGAAGGAGAGGCCGAGGGGGTGCTTGGGGTGGCCAGACCACCCCCTGGCACGGGCCAGGCCTGGCCATGCGGCCAGGTGGTGTGGCCGGGCCCCAGCCCCTCTCTGTCTCGTATTCTGGCTCCAGGTGTCCCTCGGTAAAATATTGACTTTGGCTTTTCTCCCGTCCAATTCTGAGAATATTCATTTTCTGACTTTCCTGGAACCAAAAACAGCAGAAAACTGGTGGCTGGCACTGTGGCTCTTGTTAATAGGTTAGTCCAAGAAATCATATGAAAAGTACTCCAAAGTGTGGACAAAACATAAGAAAGTAGATAAAACCAAGCATGGAACATCAAAAATTATAGATACATTTGCAATGTATCATGAGGGCATTCTGTGCTACGGTCCGCGCATAGGACATGTTCCAGTCCTAGATGAGCTAGGGCATGTCCTTGGCCTTGTCTCGCACCTCAAAGCCAGACATTCTGTTCATGTCCGGGACCTTGAGTACTTCGCTAATATCCTCCAAAGATTGGCGGAAATCCTGAAGCAAGTCGCCAACTTGTGTAAGCCGGCTGGTGCGAGACTCAGAGGAGGAAGAATCCAGTAAGTTCAGAGGACCTGCGGATATAAAGCAAAGGTTAGAAAATATATCCTAACTCCTGGAGTCAGAAAAACAGAAAGTCAGAAAATAGGAAACATACCAAAGATGACATCATCAACTTTGGTCTTCTCTGGCCTAAGGCTCTGGAGTTTAGCCCGGAGTGCCTCTGTGATGTCCCTTTCTCTGAATAATTCATCATTGATATCCGAGATTTTCTGATCCTGGGCAGCGATCCTCGATCACGTTCTTCGGTGGCCATGGAGGAGGATTCGAGGAGTTCTGCAATGCTACGCCCGTGATCCGCCTGAAGCTTAATCAGCTCTCGACGTATGTCGGTGTTCTCCACCTCCAGAGTCTTAAGATTCTCGGCATCTTCAATCATTGCACATGATTGTTTGACCAATGCTGTAAGCAAAAGAACAATAGTTGAATAGGTAATTTGACTATGAAAGCAAAAAAGAGCAAGGGTAAGGACTGAAATGATTACCTTCAGCCTCATCCCTTGATACCTTTAAGTGAGCATTTTCAAGCCAGAGAGCTCTGATCTCTCTCCGCTGGTTACGAATATTCTTCAATAATTCCTCTTTATAAGCATTAACTTTTTGTAAGTCAGAATAATACCCAGAGTCAGAAGTCTACTAAAGACTCGGGCTAATATTTTAACTAATATCACCACGAGGCTTGGGGGCTATCATAGTTCATTCTTTGATATCCTATGAAAGCATAAATCCGAATTTTCTATCCAACTTCATGCTTGGGGGCTAGAGGATATGATATGAAATAAAGTAAAAAAGGTGAGTTGGAACTCCGACTTACATGTTGTTCATGAGTAAGCTTGCTTAAGCTCATGTTCACCTCGGTGGTAATCTTCTCGGCAAGGGTCAGCGGGATTAACGGTGGTGGAGGAGCCACACCGGCTTTCAGCCTTTCGTCATGAGGACGGATTTTCTCAAGAAGTTTGGAGTACTTGACATCCTCTGCTTCTTGTGCCTCTTCCTCAGCGGTGATATTTTGGCTCGAAAGGCACTGCTGAGCTAGCCTTTGTATCTCTTTTGCAGTTTTCCAAGTAATGCCAAACTTGGCAATACCCGGATTGCTAAGAAGGTTATCGGCAAAAACCTCTGCTGAGGGAACATTACCCTTTGAGGGTTCACCCTTATCAACTACCGAGTCACCCATGGTGACGTCGGTCTATGAACCAAGGTCCGCTGGCTCAGAATGAAGAGCCAGATCTTCTGTGACAAACAAAGATGGAGTAATCTTTGGTGTTGTAGAAGGTTGCGGGGCAGGAGTCGGAGGCGCTATGGTAGGAGAAGTCAAATTTAACTTTGAATGGCGCAGGGGCTTCGACGAGCCTCCTTTCCACTTGCCCTTGGTGAGCTGCTTAGCTCTAAGGAGGTAGTAGAATAAAGATTGTTACACTTTAGAAAGAATGAGAAATAAAATACAGAGACTTTGTGAAGAAAGTTACCTCTTCACAATGGGCACTTCCTTTGTGCCAATGGAAACTGTCGGAGCCATACGCTTTTGGGTAAGGGTATCCGACAATGGGACAAGTTTTCCATCATCCTAAGAGATCTCGGGAGGTATCCCTCGAGAGGAGCAAGCTCCGACTCAGGGAGGTCAGCAAGCTAAAAAGAAGAAATATCTCAGCATTGCAAAAAGAAACAATAATATATAGATGAACACATAATTCGAGTTATTGTTGGAAAACTTACTGGTATAACAAGATCATCAGCCATGTGCATGTCCAAGGACAGCTCCGGGATTTTCCTCTTGATCCGCTCCCATATCAACCACCTTATTTGCGACTCATAGTCCTTTTCTGAGTAAGGACAGGAGCAGATCCGAAGAGAGTCTGACTTGCTCGTGGTGATGGAGTGCATGAGCCGGTCACCATGGTGTTGGAGAGCCTGGATCCGGCGTGCTAGCCAGCAGTGGACCAAATCAAATCCTTTTAGACCCTTGTGCTTCATCAGATATTCGGTCCGCCTCTTAGCAAGAAGCAGATCGTCAGTGAGAGCCGGAGGATCCGCGTCCCAGGACTCTTGGGGCGTGGCAGCGCCATCAATGAAACCGGCAAAGCAGATGCTTTCCTAGGAGCCGGTTTGTCCTTGTGATAGAAGAATGTGGACGGCCATTGCTTCACCGACTCACTATCCTTAATCCTAGGATAGACTCACTCTCTCCTAACAGAAAACCTAAGAGTTCCGGTAATATAAGGATTACCCATGGTGATAGAATTTCTCCGGGTATGAAAGTAATACCAGAAGAGAATGATACCTGGCCTAATACCGAGATACCCCTCACACAAAGAGGCATAAGCGCTCATTTTTAAAATAGAGTTTGGGGGAGATGGTGGAGTTGAACTCCATAATGATATATGACCTTAGAGAAGAAGTCTGAGGGAAGAAAGCGCAAACCTCTGTCAAGGTGAGTGCCGAAGTGTACTCGCTCATCGGCGTTAGGGGTGGGGATGGTTTTTCCATGGCCGCTCCGCCAGTCGCCGGCATGGAGGAGACCTTCTTCTTCACGACGTGGAGCTTGGCGTCATCAAGAACACACGGGATCCAGACCCCACGAAACTTCTCATTCTCCACCGCAGGTGTTGTCGCTGTCGTCGCCACCGCAGCAGAAGATGAGGCCTCAGCCATTTTCTGGGCACCGTGACCTAGGGTGGGCGGCGCTATGGGATTTGGGGTTGGCAGAGGAGCTCTATTCGCAGGAGACGTCGAGAGGAAGGAAACTAGCGCTGGTGAGGAGGGAGAAAGAAATCTCAACCCCTTATATCCTTCAGTTGCGCCAAGATTCGTGCAAAGTAAACAGTAACCGTGCTACGCGTCGTGGAAGGAGCTGGGTAACTACCTCGCGATGATTACACCGCCTAGATCTCCGCGCACGGATTAAAACGACGCCTCGGTTCCACGAAAGGAGGACCCACCAACGGTCGTGCTGACAGGAATATCTGTGAGTGACGTGACTTGACCTTGACTGATGTCAGGTTACGTCAGAGACTAAGTTCCGGCTTAGTTTGAATTTCAAGCTGGAAACCTGAATAACGTATTCATAGGTCCAACTCGTTTTGAGACCAGGATCCTATCCTTTCTTTTTAAGTTTCAGAAATCCTTTAAGATTCTGCAAGCCGAAGATAGATCAAGCTAGACGATGATGAAATCTAACTCTGTATCTTGGAGGCTTCTGGGGGCTACTGTTGGGGATATATTTTCCGAGTATCCTCATTGTGCCTCACTGACCAGGGTGGCCCACTTCGGGTTAGAGCTTTGCTTCACGGGCGGCCCAGTCAGGGAGAAGAGACGGAGTCCAATCCGGCTATGGGAAGGCCCAGAAGACTTACCGACATAGTCCCGTCATGTTACTTGTAGTTCAAGATGTATTCTGTAACCGACTCTTAGTCGTAGCCGGATCGGTCTCTTCTGTAAACCCTAGGCTGGATATCTATATAAGCCGTCCTAGGGTAAGCCTTTAGGGCACCTGACAATAGTCTACAATCTCAACTCGTTCAGGTGAAATCCTTGTAACCCATATTCCGGCTCTGTCGTACTACTGGATTGCTAGCAGTAGTAGGATCCGTCCAAAGCCGGCGGATTCGAAGCTGGGTAACTTGTGTGTCCACCGTTCCGGAACACCGTACGTCTCACACCCCTCTTTTCCGCATGTCCCGAGGACCTCCTCATGGCATACTTGTCATCAATCCGACGACACATACCAATAAGTTGCAAATTTTTTTCGAAATATCGTTTAAAATGAGCTCGGAGGTTAAGCATGCTTGGCCTAGAACAATTTAAGGATGGTTGACTGATCGAGAAGTTATTCATGGATACGCACAAATGAGAACAAAGTGCATAAAGAAGACAAGTGTTGGTATGTGTGATCACTATAAAGATTCTAATAAGCTGTTAGGAGTGACACCCCGGTGTCCGGTGGATAGGACGTTATACACCATAATCAAAACTTACGAGTCACAATCGATACCCGCATGACACAGCCAGCGCGGCTGAGGCATCAAAAAATGCAGAGACGAGACAATCCTGCTATTAATATCCTGCCGAGACAGACTATATCACCGTATAGACTCACGCGGTAGCGACATCCCTAAACTTCGATGATAAGCATGTGAGGCATATGGTGTACAATGGCTAACATCATACATTATTTGTTCAAAAGCTAAATAAACTAAATATACCTCGGTACTTGTAGGCAAAGTCCCTCACTAATTGTATCGTTTTTTGGCTTCCACTCAGCTTTAGCCAACCCAAATAGATAGACCAACAAACTCTATAGTGCGTCAACTTTATTCATTTCATCTACATCACATGACTTTCATTCATACTCCACCATGTCGCTCATTTATTTCGAGCATTTAGTTTATGCAAGCCTTGACAGTTCATCTTCCTGCGCCGTAGCTCTTTTTACGGCCGCATCTGTTTTGTTATCATTTTCCATTTCATGATGCACATGCAATTTTTTTTGAGTCTTTCTTTTATCTAGACCTTTATATTTTGTCTTCCTAGCACATCGTACGTTTTAGAGGTACGCATTTTTCTGTTCTCGCTCTGCAGTGTTTCTCGTTGTTCCGTTTCACGATGGACACAAGACATAAAGGAGATGAAGGTAAAAACCAAAAAATATATCTTTACAACAATTTTAGAAAAATGTAAGAAAAAGACGAACACAAAATAAGCAATAAAACGACAAACATAAAATAAGGAGGAGAATGACGAAAATGTGATAAGAAAAGAGCGGAAAACTCGCGGAATCATCAGAAAAAGAGAGGGAAAACCCCCCAAAAAGAAACACCGAAACTAAAACTAAGCAAAAAAAAGGACTGCCGGCACTGCCTGTTGGCAGCAAAACCTACAACCGCACGGCGCGGGAAGGTACAACCAACAAACGAGTCACACTTCTGCAGAGCGAGAAAAATAAATAAACGAACAGGAAAGAAGGAAAAAACAAAAAGAATGTAATAAGAAAATGAAAAAAATGGAAAAAGTACAAAGACTGACCATGGCTGACATATTCTCCTCCGTCAGTATCTACGGGAAAACGCCCGCACGATACATAGAAAAAACATGCCATTTTTTTACACGCTCGTGCTATGCGATACTGTCAGCTGGATGATAGTACATTCACAAGAGTCCGCTAAGAAAACATCGTAGTTTCTCTGCGCAAGCCGATGATCATTTCGCGATCGCTCGGGCAAAACTAACCCGAGAAATAGCCACGGACGATCGTGACCAGCGTACCGCCTGTGGTACGAGATGGGGAGAGAGCACACAAACTAAACATCCAAGTAAACGCCCAACTAAATACATGCTCACGCTCACACCTGTGGTCAACAGCAACGTCAGCTCCGGGCGTGATCAGCGTACTGATGTGTGTGACTGACCACGCGAGCAAGAGAAAACATAGCGAAGGTGGGGAGGAGAGAAGATAGCAATGGCATTTGGAAAAGAAAGCAAGGCGTCTTTTATAACCAAAACAATCGGCATGGCGGTTCGTCCGATCCTCGTGTACGTTCATTGTATGTAAGAGGCGTTCTAGCGTGAAGGATACCCACCACGTATTCTCACCGCGAGAACGGCCGAATAGGTATTCTGCTGCCATCTCGAATCTCGCTCGCGAGGACCCACGGCGGGTGAGGGTTTTCGCTGCCACGTCGACCGTGGGCGGGCCCCATGACCCGGTGGGCGTGGAGCGCATGTCTTCGCCTCTCATGGAGCGGGTCCCCGCCCACGACCGTTGATAGCCGGACAAGACCGCGGGTGCGTCCCACCGCCTAGCGACCCAGGGCCAGAAAGGGCGCGTGAAATCCTAGCGGCAGGGGAACGGAGCCTCGGTCTCTACATCAAGCGATGCACATATCCTTTATTTATTATTAATTATCTAAGTCTAGAAAAATCTGTACAAAGATCATACATACCAAAGCCACCAATACAACACCAACGAGCATGACGATAATAGTCCATCACCAGCTCTCGGGTGAGATTAGGAAAGCACCCAACCACCCATGCAATCCAGGAGTCCAAATCCGCCTAGTATATCTGCGTAGCTACGCCAATGCACTCGCTCCAGACGTCATCGCCTCCTGTATCTTGCAATGGCCCATACTTAGTGTGTAGATCGTTGTGCAGACTCTCACCACACCATCCACTAACACCGCAGTGGTGCCAAGAAGCACCGCCTCCGTATGGGCGATCTCCAAAGCATGCCGTGGTCGCCGCTGATATGCCACAACACCATGCCGCCAAGTACAACCATGCTACATAGCTTGAAAACTCCAGAGAATCTGTCGTGCGTAGCATCTATCGAATGCATGACATGACGTAGCACATGTCGGCTAGGCATGACTTGACATATCCGCCGAAGCTCCGTGCAAGACAAAGCCTCTCCACCTCATGCCTCTGGCATCCAACGCTGCTCCACAAATTATGCTACCAAGAGAGAACACAACATTGTGGTGTCATCATTATCTGATCTAGAAGACTAGATCCTAGGGTTTCCCCCGAAGTAGCACAATTGGGTCGATAGTAGTTACACGATGGTGCCTTCATCAAGGTAACGACTTAGAACGCTGACATCCCCCGTCAACACTAAAGTCATCTCGGTTTTCATCGGCATCTATGTATGCGCTACCCGCAGCCAGGACTAGATGATGGATCTCGAGATCCGCCAACCTAGCCTTAGGCTAACCACCTCCGATGGAGGATATGACCAGCATTGCCAAGCCTAGGGTCATCACCCCAGGAGTCCTCATCATGCGGAGAAAGACTATTAGTACCTTGGCAGGACTCTACCTCTGAAGCCGACAATCTCAGAAGATTTGGAGGGTTGGACGGCGGCAGCCCATCGAGACAACACCCATACAAGTCCCGCCACCTAGCGCCGCTTCCACCCGCTGAACCATCGCCTTTGGCAGCAGATCCATCTCGTTACTCTGGCCGCCGCTGGCTGCCATCACCGCGGGAAATATCCAAGGTCGGTGTTCGTGATCTAAGCACATCCGACACGCGAGGGAGACCATGTTATGGGTCCCTTGTGGGGTTGATCCTTGGGTGGCCCGATCTTCACGGATTTGAGGCGAGGAGTGAGGGAAAACCCGATGAAAACGATGAACATAACTCTAATGCAAGCACAGGCCAAAACACACACTATTCGATTTGCTCCCGTTGGTTCGAACAACCAATCCAATACAACCCTCGGCGAGAGACCTTGTGGTAGAATCACCAAAGGAGAGATCGACGAGGAGATGATAGAATTCAAATCAAGGAGAGAGTAGCAACCAAGTAGAATTCCAAAGGGGAGAGACCAAGCACTACTAGAATCCTTAACAAGGAGAGACCAAACACTTGAGGAGGGTCTTGATGACTTAGAGAAGGGCACCGACTCCAAGGCCTTGTACAACTCATAGATCTAGTGTTGAAGGGCCAAAGACTCTGGTCGAGGCAGACATTCTAGGCGAGTGGGGCGGAGACTTTGGGTTTGATGGAGTGTCCAGGTGGAGTTCGAGTTGGGCCATAGACAGGCTGCGCCAGGCTTCGAGTAGAGGGCGGATAGATACTCCGGGGCAATGACGGCAAAGAGTCCAGTCTGGCAGGACAGTCCGGTATGTGCAGGCTGGAGTCTCTGGGTTCTTTGGCTGCTTCTTGCTTCTTCGCTTGTAAGCCTCTTGCTTGGGGGTCTTGGCTCCAGGTTCATATGTGTCTCCTCTTGGCGTCATGGTCATGGACCTAGTGATGCGATATGCATTTTTTTCAAGTAGGATTCCATTCACATGATAACCAATAGAAGGTAAGAGATGGAAGGAATTCACCTTTGTAGGAATGGTTGGTGTAGCATGATGTGGACCAATGGTGATTGCCATGTGTTGGGATGCATCATCTCCCCCACTTGAAAACGAATCAACCTCGACGATGTTCTTTCATCATGCAGAGGAGAGGGGTGTGCCCTTGGCCTTGATCTTGTATGTGTTCGGATCGCTGGTGTCAAAGCCTTGTTCAAAGTTGTTGACGAGCTTGTAGAAGTTCTTGCCATCATATTGTGGTTATAGATCTCATATCATGTTCCTTGCAGGTGGTGGTCTACCTTGGGTACCTTGCAAAACAAACAACAAAGAGAGAATTATATGATGTATTATTAGTATGGGTCACACTCAAATCTCTCTTATCACATTTGGTGGCATGTGACATGGCACTCACGATTTTTCCACTCATTTGGGGCTTGTGGCACTCACTCTCGTGATGGTGGTTCACTCTCTCACCACTCATCTCACAAGTGTCCTTAACTTGCTTTATCTTGTACACCGATGTAATGTTGGATGCAATAACTTTGCTTCGCGTCATAAGTTGGAGAACGAATGTTTTGTCGTTCCACTTGAAGGAGTATTGGTTAGTGCTAACATGATTTAGATCTCCTCTATGATATTTCTAGGGTCTCCCAAGTAGCATGTAACACACGGACATTGTCACAACATCGCACTCGACGGTGTCCTCATATGGGCCAATCTTGAAAGAGACATTGACCTTGGATGTTATCTTGAGTGCTCCATTTTCATCAAGCCATTTGACATGGTAGGGGTGGGGATGCTCTATGTATTGCAACTTGAGTTTCTCACAAAGTTTTGTACTTGCAAGGTTGTGGCAACTCCCTCCATATACTATCACCTTTATGGACTTTTCATCAATTTCGGCTCGAGTTTGGAAGATATTGAGGTGTTGGTCCTCTCTTGGTATGGAGTTTGTTGTCAAACCTTGAGCTATGACGAGGGAGGGGCTTGTATCATGCTCGCATATAAGGTTTTCATCCTCTTCAATTTCGGCTTCCCTTGTAATTTCTCTTTGAGTCAAAGCTTCATATTCCTCTTCACTCATGGAATAGGTTGTGCCATTCTCATCCGTAAGCATAACTCTTGTGTTGGTGCACTCATATGACTTGTGACCCTTCACTCCACACTTGAAGCAAGTAACTTGACTATCCGATGTCGTGTTGGAGGAGGATGCTATTGTGGTTTTTTCTTGCTTCGACGAGCTTGGTACTTGGTTTGTTGGCTTGGTGGAGCCATTTGCATTGATGGAAGCAAAATATGCCTTGGTCTTATCATAAGCATTCTCTTTTTGCAAGCGTCGCTCGGCTTTGGTAGCTTGATGGAGGATCTCGGTGAGGTTCTTATACGGTTGGACGTCAACAATTTTCCTTATTGGGCAGATCTAATAGTTGAGGAACCTTACGATTGTTTGCTCTTCAAGTTCTCTCACATAGGATTGCATCATAGTATTTTCCATTTCCTTGCAGAACTCTTTCAATCTACCTTGTGCCTTGCCACAAATTTTGTAGCTTGTCGAAGAGATCTTATCTATAATGCTCGGGGATGAATCTTTTGTACATCAGTTCCTTCATCTCTGTCCAAGTGCTAATTGGTGGTTCTTCTTGCTTCTCACGATGCTTTTAATAGTATTCCCACCAAACATTGTCATAGTCCTCAAACTCAAGGGATGCCATTGCAAATTTATTCTCTTCGGAATAGTTGTGGACGCAAAAGATTTTAAACCTTGAGCTCCCAATAAATGTATGCATTGGCATCTTATTCACCTTCGAACTTGGGCATAATGAATTTGAGCTTCCCGAACTTGCCATCCTCATTCTCATAGTGGTAGTTGTGTTGTTCATGTCTCATGCTTGCTTCACTTGGTACGCGTGGTGGAGGAGGAGGAGCTTGATTGTCTCGAGATGGTGGCGGAGGGGGAGCTTGATGGTTCTCAAAGTATAACATCTCAAAATATTAAAAGGGAAATATCAATTTCCAATCATCCAAAACTAGGGTTAACAAAAACTTTTAATCTTAAACCCTTTTGAATGCATGTGTGTGTTTGTTAATGATGTATGAATGCTTGTTATGCCATGTTTGATTGTTATATATGTTGAGAATTAGATTAAAGATCAAAACAACCTCATCTAGGTCAAATCCAAACAAAATCAAATCAAAAGAAAATCAAATAATAAGGCATATGACCTAATGGTCATTTTTGCCAAAATTAACACCTAGCCCACTTTGGGCATCTCTATTAATGATTTCCAACAGAAACAATTCTATTTCTTTTCTCACCTTGCTAGACCAAGTGACAATGAACAGAAGTGAACTTTCAAAACTCACCAGAATATTTTCAAATCCATTTGAGGGAATTTTTAAAATTGAATCAAGTGTATGCATCTAGATAGCCATTTTTCCAAAACCAACGAAACCTTCTCCACACATGACAAATCCTAGAAACCAGAGACACGCAAGCATATGACCAACACACTCACCAAATATAATTTGAAAATTCAAATATTTCTTTCACTAGATGTGATCAATCTAGTGATTACCATTGTACTCGATTGAGCCTCTCTCACTCGCCCACGATCATCCCCAGCACTAGCCCGTGCAGCTAGCACCGCTCACTCGCTCCAATGACTAGTGCCAGCCTGTACCCGAGCGTGCCATGCCGGTCGAGAATGGACACAACGCCACAAGCCTCGCTGCCCTCTCCCATGACCACTAGCAGCTAGGCGTGACCTCACCGCACTCCCCAGTACACAGCTCGGCCAACAACAGCCAGTGGAGACGCCAGGATCGCCGCGCCCATTTATCTCTTTGCCATGCCGAGCGCACGCTAGAGCGCCGAGCCTCCCCGCACATCCACACCATGCCTTACTCTCTCCTTGCGTAAATGCATTCATCGCATCACCAGCAACCTCCCAGACACGACTGTTTGACGATGCGCACCCCGTGACCACCATACGCCATGACGAACACCGCGGTACCTGAGCAGAGCATGGATGTCTCCCGTCCGATTAAGACCACACCACGCCATGCCACTATGCGCATGACGATCACCGCAGAGCATCGCGTCGACCTATACCCGCAGCCATGCCGATAGCCCCCTGTAGCGACGTTGCCGACAAGCCCGAGCCATGCTGCAATGGGGCTTGTTCATCTGCGGTACCAAAGTTGGCAGGCCAGCGCATGGCGGTACCTAAGTTGCCTGAAATTACAGCATTTCAAAAATTTGGGCCGCCAACTACTGAGAGGGGCCATTTCGAGGCAAACTCATCTCACCCCTACCAAATACAAACATTCTGTTAAACCGCCCCGTGAAGTAGACGGTCGGGACCCACATGTCGGTTATCTCTCCGTGACGCCGGCGCCAACGCGGCAACCTCTTAGGCAAATCGAGCAGCTAAGTGGATTGGATGCGTTGACCAATTTCACAAATCCATTCCCAGCTTTCCCCTAGCACCGGCGGCGTCAGAATCCACCCTCCAGGCAGGACGATCCCTTCAGACATTTGACTTTCAGGGCCAAGTTGTTGCGCCCAGTTGCTGCGCCCAGTCGCTGATACCGAGCTCCAATGGCGCATGTCGTAGCCGCCGTTGCGAGGCTCTAGCCCGCCTCCGCTGCCGACGAGCCGAGCAGTTCGGAGGATGGCAGATCCTACTATCAAGGAAGAAGAAGTTCTGCCTACAAGCGGGTGAGCTACCCTTCTCTATGCTATTCGCACTAATTACAACTGTTAGCTGGCTACTGAACCTCAAATTGTTCATTAGCCCAACGCTGACAAACATATTTTGTCCACAAGTTTCTGTCAAGTGGGATCTGCGTGGACCCCCCTTACCTGGTTACGGTAGTCCTCTACAGGTACGACTCCAAGGGCAAGTGGTATGGAAGCCATTGTTTCATGATGGAAGAAGCGCATGCACAGATCTGCACTATATCTGGTATGGTTGCTGCTCTGCATAATCATGTTGAAGTATGGCCGAAGCAGACTACAAAGTTCAGCTTCATGGATGAACGTGGCATCCATGTTCCTATATCGTGTGACAGTCAGCTAATTGGGTTGATGAAAAGGTATGCTTCGGATTGCATGTTTGAGCTGAATTGTGATGTACTGGATGTGGAAGCTGCTGCAACTGGGAGTCGCCCTTCTATTCTTGGACAGGGTGGTTGCTCGAACGCAATTAGCTCTTGGTAAGCAAAGGTTGCTTGGGGTTCGCATGTTTATGCTGAATTGTAATTTTTGTTTTATTTACTCTGTAGATATTGGGTAGTTATGCAACAGTCTTGTTTCTTTGATAGGAAGCGCCGCAAGGTTAGAAACATGACTGCCGGGTCAGTCATTTTGCTGCCTGAAGAAATTAAAAACGAGTGGAAAGATGATGCTGGACACGATTCTGGTGCCCATTGTCCCGGCGATGCAGAGTACGTGAAGCTAAGAAAATTGGCACCGAGGAAGAGGAAGAAGGCAGGAAATGAAGAAGCCATTGGACGTGAAGGCTTGGCACCCAGGCTGCAGAAGAAGGCTGCTGGCAATGAAGACGCATAGTAATGTGTTGAACTTGAACCTATATATGTAATTCTGTTAAATTCTGATCGCTCTATGTGTGGCACGTTGCTGGGCGAAACAATCTACCCACGTTCTCTGAGTAAAATGTACCGCGGCTTAGGATTTGGAAACGCCCGAGTCGGTAGTTGAATCCAAAATTGTGATTGTGCCACTACTATCTGAAAACAATGATCCACCAGTTCCACGATTGCTGAGGGGCAGGAGGTCTCCAAATACGACGGAATGTAAGTGGCACATAAATAAATTATTTAAGCTGCCACTCTCCATGAAGCAGCAACTTATTTCAGATGCTGCACAACGACGTGGCAACATAAACAACAATGTTCTCACCGATAATGGCCAGATGAGGAGGAAATGGGTACCACTTTCTGGCCTAATCTTGAGCCCGTCTATCTCACTGCCTCTCTGCTCCTGCATCCCTTGCATCTGGCGAAGCTCCCGGATCTCCAGTAACCGGGTGTACGTGCTTTCACTTTATAAATTGTGGTTGTGCCATTTGCATGCGGCACAATCCACGTAGATTACGTTTAAACAAACCACCAGTGTCAGAATACACTAGTAGAAAAGGTGTCTTTGGTCCACGGTTAAGTTCCCAATCCGGGAAAAATATCTAAATCGAGGCAGAAATTGATCTAAATCACAAATTCTTCCACAAATTAATGCGGGGTCAGAGCAATTTTTTTCCTCCCTGGAATTCGGGACCAATAGTTTAGACCGCTAGGTTAACAAGTACAAATATTACAACTTAAAATGGCACGGATCTTAAGCTAAATAGAACTAGTTATCACACATCTCCTTGATCTTCCTAATCTTAGCCCGATGCGCATCTTCCTGCGAGAGCAAGGATCGAATTATCTGCTCCTTCCTTTTAGCATCTTCCTTGCACAGCTTTAATTGTTTCTCTGCATTTTTCCTCGTGCACTTATCAATACTCGTAGTTGTGTACTGCAGGACTTTGCCCTGGTGGAGATCGTTCCTTGCTTGAGTCAGTTCTTGTTCTGCTTTAGCCTTCAGGGCCAACGTCGCGTCCCTCTCCTTCTCGACTTTGATAACCTTGTCTTGCACCCACCTGAGATCTCGCTTATGCTTGGTCGTGTCAACTGGTTCCCATATATTCATCTCAACACTGTCAAGAAGTGAGATGAATACGGATTCTTTTAACTTGATAGTCATTTCCCATAGTTTGTCCAGCGTTTTCTGCATCTATTTGGGCCACTCTGGATCCACCCATTTGACAACACCGCAACTTCTGCCTTGCATCATTGCACGATGTCCTTGACACCGTAGAAACCTCCTGCCTGCGTTTCGTCCTTCGAAGGCTACAAATTTAGCAGGCACATATCCATGTTTACATACCAGAGAACTGTCTTCATCCTCTAAACCGTGATAGTCGGAGTCATACATCGTCTGGTTGGCCTAACACATCATACGCGCATGAGTAAACAGATTAGATCTAGCTCAAAAAATAGATAACAGGCCACAGATGATAGAAATAGAGATGAGACGACTCACATCAAAATTACAGTCCCTGTCGTCACGACGCGTTTCCTCATCGTCTCCCCTTGAACCCATGGCCAGAGGGGTGGGGGTGGTTGCCGGAGAGGGGATTGGGATGGAGGCGCTGTCGGCTAGCGGCTATAGCAGGATGGGAGTGAAGTGGGGAAACTGGCTTTGAGGGTAAGGGAGAGAAGTACGGGGAGGAACAGAAGTAATGGGGACGTGACACCTGGATGTGTCCCACTGATCTCGTGAGACGCGACACTCGAAATAGGGGAGCGCCCGGTGTTGCCAGTCTGTCCAAAGCAAGCGTGGCCAATCATGCCGCAGAATAGCCTACTCGAGGATCGCTCTCAGGAAGACCATCCCAATCGTCCAAGCGCCCCAATCGAACGGTATGTAACAATCGTCAAGCAGAACAACTATGTTAGGGCGTGCCTTCTAGAAGACTCGATCTAACGGCTACCCATGCATTGACACTGGGTGTGGTTCATGAAAAGAACAAACATACAATGACACTGGCTGTGATTCATGAAAAGAAGAGACATGCAATGACACTGGTGGATCTTTATGCGGTTCATGAAAAGAACAGACAGGCAATGACACTGGTGGATCCTTATGTGGTTTGTTTAGAAGAACACACATGCAATGACACTGGGTGTGGTTCATGAGAAGAACACACATGCAATGACACTGGTGGATCCTTATGTGGTTTGTCTAGAGGAACAGACATGCAATGACACCGGTGGATCCACATGTGGTTTATGGAAGTAAAAGACATGCAACGACACTGGTAGATCCTTATGTGGTTCATGAAAAGAACAAACATGCAGTGAAACTGGGTGTGGTTCATGAATAGAACAGACATGCACTTACACTGGGTGTGGTTCATGAAAAGATCAGACATGCAATGACACTGGTGGGCCCATCCTTATGTGGTTCATGAGAAGAACAGATAGGCAATGACACTGGTGGATCCTTATGTGCTTTGTTTAGAAGAACACACATGCAATGACACTCGGTGTGGTTCATGAAAAGAACACACACGCAATGACACTGGTGGATCCTTATGTGGTTTGTTTAGAGGAACAGACATGCAATGAAACCGGTGGATCCACGTGTGGTTCATGAGAAGAACACACATCCAATGACTCTAGTAGATCCTTATGTGGTTCATGAAAAGAACTGACATGCAGTGACACTAGGTGTGGTTCATGAAAAGAATAGACATGCACTAACACTAGGAGTGGTTCATGAAAAGAACAAACTGGCAATGACACTGGTGGATCCTTATGTGGTTTATGGAAGGAACAGACATGCAATCACACCGGTGGATCCACATGTGGTTTATGGAAGTAACACACATGCAATGACACTGGGTGTGGTTCATAAAAAAACAAACATGCAATGACACTGGTAGATCCTTATGTGGTTCATGAGAAGAACACACATGCAATGACACTAGGGGATCCTTATGTGGTTTGTTTAGAGGAACAGACATGCAATGACACCGGTGGATCCACATGTGGTTTATGGAAGTAAAAGACATGCAATTACACTTGTAGATCCTTATGTGGTTCATGAATAGAACTGACATGCACCGACACTGGGTGTGGTTCATGAAAAGAACAGACACGCAAATGACACTGGTGGGCCCATCCTTATGTGGTTCATGAGAAGAACAGACAGGCAATGACACTTGTGGTTCCTTATGTGGTTTGTTTAGAGGAACAGACATGCAATGACACTGGTGGATCCACATGTGGTTTATGGAAGTAACACACATGCAATGACACTGGGTGTGGTTCATGAAAAGAACAGACATGCAATGACACTGGTAGATCCTTATGTGATTCATGAAAAGAACAGACATGCAATGACACTGGTGGATCATTATGTCGTTTGTTTAGAGGAACAGACATGCAATGACTCTAGCCATGGTTCATGAAAAGAACAGACATGCAATGACTCTAGCCGTGGTTCATGAAAAGAACAGACATGCAATGACACTGGTGGATCCTTATGTGGTTTATGGAAGGAACAAACATGCAATCACACCGGTGGATCCATATGTGGTTTATGGAAGTAACACACGTGCAATGACACTGGGTGTGGTTCATGAAAAGATTAGACATGCAATGACACTGGTGGATCCTTATGTCGTTTGTTTAGAGGAACAGACATACAATGACAGCGGTGGATCCACATTTGGTTTATGGGAGTAAAAGACATGCAATGACACTGTTAGATCCTTATGTGGTTCATGAAAGGAACAGACATGCAGTGAAACTGGGTGTGGTTCATGAATAGAACAGACATGCACTGACACTAGGTGTGGTTCATGAAAAGAACAGACATGCAATGACACTGGTGGGCCCATCCTTATGTGGTTCATGAAAAGAACAGACATGCAGTGACACTAGTGGATCCTTATGTGGTTTGTTTAGAGGAACAGACATGCAATGACACCGGTGGATCCACATGTGGTTTATGGAAGTAACACACATGCAATGACATTGGGTGTGGTTCATGAAAAGAACAGACATGCAATGACACTGGTAGATCCTTATGTGGTTCATGAAAAGAACAGACATGCAATGACACTGGTGGATCCTTATGTGGTTTGTTTAGAGGAACAGACATGCAATGACTCTAGCCGTGGTTCATGAAAAGAACAGACATGCAATGACACCGGGTGTGGTTCATGAAAAGAATAGACATGCAATGACTTTCGTGGTTTGTGTAGAATAACACACATTCAATGACACTGGGTGTGGTTCATGAAAATAACATATAGGCAATGACACTGGTGGATCCTTATGTGGTTTGTTTAGAAGAACACGCATGCAATGACACTGGGTGTGGTTCATGAAAAGAACAGACACGCAATGACACTGGTGGATCCGTATGTGGTTTGTTTAGAGGAACAGACATGCAATGACACTGGTGGATCCACATGTGGTTTATGGATGTAAAAGACATGCAATGACACTGGTAGATCGTTATGTGGTTCATGAAAAGAACAGACATGCAGTGAAACAGGGTTTGGTTCATGAATAGAACAGACATGCACTGACACTGGGTATGGTTCATGAAAAGAACAGACATGCAATGACACTGGTGGGCCCATCCTTATGTGGTTCATGAGAAGAACAGACATGCAATGACACTTGTGGATCCTTATGTGGTTTGTTTAGAGGAACACACATGCAATGACACTGGTGGATCCACATGTGGTTTATGGAAGTAAAAGACATGCAATGACACTAGTAGATCATTATGTGGTTCATGAAAAGAATAGACATGCAGTGAAACTGGGTGTGGTTCGTGAATAGAAGAGACATGCACTGACACAGGGTGTGGTTCATGAAAAGAACAGACATGCAATGACACTGGTGGGCCCATTCTTATGTGGTTCATGAAAAGAACAGACATGCAATGACACTGGTGGATCCTTATGTGGTTTGTTTAGAAGAACGCACATGCAATGACACTCGGTGTGGTTCATGAAAGGAACACACACACAATGACACTGGTGGATCCTTATGTGGTTTGTTTAGAGGAACAGACATGCAATGACATTGGTGGATCCATGTGTGGTTCATGAGAAGAACACACATCCAATGACTCTGGTAGATCCTTATGTGGTTCATGAAAAGAACTGGCATGCAGTGACACTGGGTGTGGTTCATGAAAAGAACAGACATGCACTGACACTAGGAGTTTCATGAAAAGAACAAACAGGCAATGACACTAGTGGATCCTTATGTGGTTTATGGAAGGAACAGACATGCAATCACACACGGGGATCCACATGTGGTTTATGGAAGTAACACGCATGCAATGACACTGGGTGTTGTTCATGAAAATAACAGACATGCAATGACACTAGTAGATCCTTATGTGGTTCATGAGAAGAACACACACGCAATGACACTAGGGGATCCTTATGTGGTTTGTTTAGAGGAACAGACATGCAATGACACCGGTGGATTCACATGTGGTTTATGGAAGTAAAAGACATGCAATTACACTTGTAGATCCTTATGTGGTCCATGAATAGAACAGCCATGCACCGACACTGGGTGTGGTTCATGAAAAGAACAGACACGCAATGACACTGGTGGGCCCATCCTTATGTGGTTCGTGAGAAGAACAGATAGGCCATGACACTGGTGGATCCTTATGTGGTTTGTTTAGAGGAACAAACATGCAATGACACCGGTGGATCCACATGTGGTTTATGGAAGTAACACACATGCAATGACATTGGTGTGGTTTATGAAAAGAACAGACATGCAATGACACTTGTAGATCCTAATGTGGTTCATGAAAAGAATAGACATGCAATGACACTGGTGGATCCTTATGTGGTTTGTTTAGAGGAACAAACATGCAATGACTCTAGCCGTGGTTCATGAAAAGAACAGACATGCAATGACTCTAGCCATGGTTCATGAAAAGAACAGACATGCAATGACACTGGTGGATCCTTATGTGGTTTATGGAAGGAACAGACATGCAATCACACCGGTGGATCCAAATGTGGTTTATGGAAGTAACACACGTGCAATGACACTGGGTCTGGTTCATGAAAAGAACAGACATGCAATGACACTGGTATATCCTTATGTGGTTCATGAGAAGAACACACATGCAATGACACTGGTGGATCCTTATGTGGTTTGTTTAGAGGAACAAACATGCAATGACACCGGTGGATCCACATGTGGTTTATGGAAGTAAATGACATGCAATGACACTGTTAGATCCTTCTGTGGTTCATGAAAAGAACAGACATGCAGTGAAACTTGGTGTGGTTCATGAATAGAACAGACATGCACTGACACTGGGTGTGGTTCATGAAAAGAACAGACATGCAATGAAACTGGTGGGCCCATCCTTATGTGGTTCATGAAAAGAACAGACATGCGGTGACACTGGTGGATCCTTATGTGGTTTGTTTAGAGGAACGTACATGCAATGACTCTAGCCGTGGTTCATGAAAAGAACAGACATGCAATGACACCGGGTGTGGTTCATGAAAGGAATAGACATGCAATGACTTATGTGGTTTGTTTAGAATAACACACATGCAATGACACTGTGTAACTACCTCGGTGAATTACGCTCTTAGTTACATGCCTGGATGAACGAAAGTGGTTAAAATAGTACGGTGGGGCCCAGGGCCACTCACAGTAGACCTTTCGTTCGTCCTAACCACTTTCAGACATCGGGACAAGAACGAGCGGCGTAATCGGCAGGCGAAGCGATCAACTACATACACAAATGAGTATGTATGCAAGCCACATACAACAGTCCTCAGAACCATTCCATCTAAAAGAAATAGAAATATTGCAACGCCATACGGCAAGATTCAAATGTCCTAGATAGATATAATAATTTAGGATAGCTCCTCATACATCACACATCAGAGTATCAGGCGGAAGCGGAAAACAAGATCCGAGTACGGATAAGAAGCAAATCGGCATAAGATGCCCCATAAATAAACACATCCCGCCCACAGATCTCACGGATCCCCGTTCCCGGAATCTCTACACCGAATGATCGTTGCCAACATCATCTGTCTCTTCCACCCAGTATCCATCTTGCAGGTAAACCTGTTCATCTGAATCAAACAATTTATCGTGTGAGACCCTAGGGGTACTCAGCAAGTCTTTATGCCACTAAGGGGGACACAACCTGGGGTGACGCAATTGCAGCAAAAGATAATACCTAACAATTCTACAGATACTCGCTAACCTTCCGCCTAACCAATGATAGACGGAAGTCCGTGCATTAAGAACAACAGTTATAACAGTATAATTAACAGATCCATCCTCCTCCTCGCTTACCAACGAGGAAGCGGACGAACAACCCCCATCATCCGTTGGCAGTTTTATTAACCATTCCATGGGTATTGCATTATTTACTAGTCAAGTACTTAGTCAAATTAAAACGGTACTTTAGTTATACTTGTCTATGATCGAGAAACTGTGCTCCAAGTCGTCCATAACCGCGGACACGGCTTTCAGAAAGATTTACCCTGCAGGGGTGCACGAATAGCAACACACACTCGATCAACCTCGGAAAAACCAAATCAAAACCCAACGAGGCATTCACGACAAAGCAATCACAGGATTCAGAATTATTTCAGGGGGCCACCCCATTAAGCTACCCGCAACAAAGTTGGCCGGCTCCGAGACGGACCCAAGGTTTGTGTGGACGGCGGTAAACGACTGGGAACCCGAAAATGTGACTAGGCTTGTCGATACAGCGAAAACGTGTCACGATCCAAAACAGTACAGGTGCTCCTCGCACAATCTTAAATAAAGCAGTAACATGGCATAAGTACAGGATAGTAATAAAGCCCCAAACTAATTGTGGCCCCAAGAAATAAGAATGAATCAAGCTCTGGCTCAGGGGGGTCCATAAGGCCTCCCGGATATGGATAGTGCGAATAGTCAAGGAACAGGAATCATGTACTCGGGGTCCTACGGGACACAAGTGAGCATCAAAAAACAAATAGCAGATATTGCTCACCGGTGCCTCTTTCATTAGTTATCCCATTACTACTCAGGTTATGTTGTTTGGGTACCTCATTATCCATCAGACACTCACATACCCTACTCATGCTTTTCTACGACTCGCATGGCTCAAACAACTCCTGTAGTAAGGTTCATGGGATGGAGGAACAAGCTTCAGTGGGGTTTAAAAGTAAAGGCTATGCAGTACTTGGGATTCAATTTAATGCATTTGTGACTCAATGATGCAGGAACAAGATAGAGGCAATAGGTACTGTATGTATGCAAGCATGTGGTAGTGCTTGCCTGGCAGCTCAGTTGAAGCGAGAGATGGATCTGGGTAGTACTCCTGTGATTCCTGGTAATTCTCCTGCTGGGCGTCTATCCGGCGAAGAACCAAACAAACAAGGGCCAACATAAATAAAGTACACAAGCATATGAATTAAAATGCGACAAGCAAACAAGCATGCCATGATGAATGATGCACAATTTACATGGCATTAAAATAGCATGGCAAGGGTGAGGTGTGGTGCAAGAATTAAAGCATTTAATTATTTATTTAGTCCAATTTTTATTGCCATAAACAGTTCAGATTTGTAAGAATGACATGATTCATGCTTCAATTCAGAACAAGGACTGCATAGATAGAACGGGCTCGTCGCGCTGATCGATTTAGACATATTATTTGCCAAATTTGGAGTTATAGAATTAAAGTTATTATTTTATTAAGGAAAAGGGCATTTTATTGTAATTTTAAACATCTCGAAATTTTAAAGTGTTCAAACAATATTTTGAAGGGCATATTTGAATTTCTCACATTTTTCTGATTCAAAATCATATATTATTTGTATTATTTGGATTTGTAAATTAAAAGAACTGATTTGAATTTGAATTTAAATAATTTCTGGAAGTGTTAATTGAAAACAGAGATTGGGAAATACTTTTCATACTCAGGCGAATTCATCCCCAGCCACAGACGGGTGGGCCAGCGCTGAACGCGCGGGAAAGATGCGCCGTCAACTTTTCTCACCGGGACCTCCCCTAGCCGCAACCGCTGACAGGTGGGGTCGAACTCAGCGGGGCCACGCGCGCGCGTCGCCCAGCAGGGGCGTGACACGTGGGCGGTCCGGGGCTGCGCGGGTGGAGAATCTCCAGACCGCGGGGGTTTTCTTGTAAGATTTCACCGGGGCTGACAGGTGGGCTCCTGGGACTGCGGGTTTAGGCGGGAAAAAGGGCAGGGGCCCAAGTGCAAGAAGGTCATCGGCTGCTGCTGCGCGCTGACGGTCAGGCTCTGACGGCGGCGGATCTGGCCGTCTTCCGTTGACGGTGGCGACGAATTGGCGGCGAATCTCGCTAAGCCGAAAAACAAAGAGGGGACATCGGGCTACAACTTTCATGCAGGGAGAAACACCGGAGGGTGGCTGTGCTGGCCGGGCTTCGCGGGGGAACAGAGAGGGTAAACGCGTCAGGGCTATTGCTTACAGCACGCGCACGGCTCGCGGCGGCGCGCAGAACGCTCGACGGAGTGTGGCGGGGCTACGACGCAGGAGGGAGGGGAAGACCATGTCCAGGGGTTGCGGGAGCTCACCGCGGTGTCGCCGGCGTGGTCATACGCGCGGAGGTGGTGTGGATCTGGCGCCGGGCTCGCGGACGGCGACCTTGGCCTTCTCCAGTTCGCGGCGGTGCCCGGCTTGTTCCGGCGAGGCTGTGGTCCCGGGCTGGTACGAGGCGAAGAAGGGGACGTGGACGACCTCGTCGGTGCTCCTGGCGGGGCTTGGGGAGCGTCGGGGCGCGCAGAACTCGAGCGAAACGTAGGAGCTAGGGTTTTGGTTCTAGGTGGTGGTCTTGTCGTCTAGGGAGGAAGAAGGGGAAGTGGAGAGGAACTTGGGTGGCTCATGGACAAGATCTGAGGTGGGTGAGGTAGTAGAGAGGGAAAGGGAAGCACATGGGTGGTGGTAGCTTTGCAAAAAGTGAGGAGGGGGGTCGGGTAGGTCTTCTCTTCCTCCTTCTCCTCTTTGTCTTGGAGCCAAAGAAAAAGGGTAAGGGCAGGTGAGGTGAGACGGCCAGGTGGGGCCAGCATGGAAGAGAGAGGGAGTGAAAAAGAGAGAGGTGAGATGAGGTTTATATTAGGCTAGGTTTAGAGAGAATAGAGTAAGAACTAGGGCTAGGGATTTAATTAGTTGTGTAGGTTTTTATTCTTGTTTAAAGGATCAACCCAAGAGGAGCTAGTGAGTGCTTTGGAACTATCATGAGATGAGGTGGAAGATTAACCAAGAAAAAGAAAAGAAAAGATGTATGGGAAGAGGCCTCATTTGAATCATGCATGGAGAAAATAAAATAAAAGTGATGTTGAAGAGAATATGAGGATGGTGGAATGGATGGAGATGGTCCACAAAGAAAAGATCCATTAAAACAAAGGAAAAACCAATGGGATAAAAGGTGGTGATGAAGGTTGCATGGCCCATGCAAAATATTAAATGCCATGATTTATTTGTGAAAACAATAATAATAATATGGCATTATTATTATGCATCCCTAAGAAGTGGAATAAGGCCAAGCAAAAGAATTGGATTAGACCCACCCCATTCACATGAGCTAGAATAAAATCAAAAGAAAAAGAATTGCAAGCTCATGGATAATAGGATGGTGGGATTATAAGGTGGTGAAAACAAAAGTGATGGAGTTGAATAAAAGATATGCCCCCAACTCAACTTGGGCATTAAACAATATATCAATAACCAAATACAATATCAAGAGGCAAATACAATTAATAATGCATATGAGAGAAGAACCAAAGAAACAGGGTTTGTATGATGCTCAAATGCAAGGTGGCATGATGATATGAGCATGATATATTTATGATGCAACAATTATATATAGGAAGTAGCCATTTTATTACTAGACCAAGTAGCATTACAATTGTTAGACAATTGGGATGCTACAACTCTCCCCCACTAAACAGGAATCTCGCCCCGAGATTCTAGGAAGAAGAAGACTCAAAGAGGGTAGGATACTTGGCATGGAGCTCATCTTCACGTTCCCAAGTGGCTTCATCAACGGAATGGTGCGACCACTGCACCTTGCAGAACTTGATGGACTTGTTTCGAGTCCTTCTTTCTACGACTTCAAGAATTTTCGTGGGGTGTTCTTGATAAGATAGATCTTCTTGGAGATTGATGAGTTCATGGTCCATAGTCCTGCCGGGATCCTTGAAGCACTTCTTGAGTTGAGAGATGTGGAAAACATCATGGACTTTGAGTTGTTCAGGGAGCTCAAGAGCATAAGCAACTTCTCCTCTTCTTCCACGAATTTTGAAAGGACCGATGTATCTAGGAGCCAGCTTTCCTTTGATACCAAAGCGGTGCGTGCCTCTCATGGGAGTGACACGAAGGTGAACGAGATCACCAGGGACATACTCCATGTCCGTGTGCTTTTTGTCATAATTTCTCTTCTAGCGACTTTGAGCAATCTTTAGATTTTCAAGAATGATGTGAACTTTCTCCTCCGCTTGAGTTACAATGTCGGGGCCAAACAATATTCTTTCACCTGCGCCCGACCAACCAATCGGAGTTCTGCACTTGCGACCATAGAGAGCCTCAAATGGTGCCATCTTTAGACTTTTCTGGAAGCTGTTGTGGTAAGAGAATTCAGCATAAGGAAGACATTCCTCCCACTTCATGCCGAAAGATATAACGCAAGCACGGAGCATATCTTCCAGAATCTGATTGATCCTTTCAACTTGTCATTGCGACTGAGGGTGGTAAGCTGTGCTGAAGTTTAATTTTGTTCCCAAGGCATTTTGGAAACTTCCCCAGAAATTGGAAGTGAAGATGCTTCCACGGTCTGAACTGATCTCAAGAGGAACTCCATACAGAGAGACAATTCTGTTGATATAGAGCTCAGCCAACTGAATTGCAGAAATTGTTTCCTGGGTGTGGTTTATGGAAGTAAAACACATGCAATGACACTGGGTGTGGTTCATGAAAATAACAGACATGCAATGACACTAGTAGATCCTTATGTGGTTCATGAGAAGAACACACACGCAATGACACTGGGGGATCCTTATGTGGTTTGTTTAGAGGAACAAACATGCAATGACACCGGTGGATCCACATGTGGTTTATGGAAGTAAAAGACATGCAATTACACTTGTAGATCCTTATGTGGTTCATGAATAGAACAGCCATGCACCGACACTAGGTGTGGTTCATGAAAAGAACAGACACGCAATGACACTGGTGGGCCCATCCTTATGTGGTTCATGAGAAGAACAGACAGGCAATGACACTGGTGGATCCTTATGTGGTTTGTTTAGAGGAACAAACATGCAATGACACCGGTGGATCCACATGTGGTTTATGGAAGTAACACACATGCAATGACACTTGGTGTGGTTCATGAAAAGAACAGACATGCAATGACACTGGTAGATCCTTATGTGGTTCATGAAAAGAATAGACATGCAATGACACTGGTAGATCCTTATGTGGTTTGTTTAGAGGAACAAACATGCAATGACTTTAGCCGTGGTTCATGAAAAGAACAGACATGCAATGACTCTAGCCGTGGTTCATGAAAATAATAGACATGAAATGACACTAGTGGATCCTTATGTGGTTTATGGAAGGAACAAACATGCAATCACACCGGTGGATCCATATGTGGTTTATGGAAGTAACACACGTGCAATGACACTGGGTCTGGTTCATGAAAAGAACAGACATGCAATGACACTGGTATATCCTTATGTGGTTCATGAGAAGAACACACACGCAATGACACTCGTGGATCCTTATGTGGTTTTTTTAGAGGAACAGACATGCAATGACACCGGTGGATCCACATGTGGTTTATGGAAGTAAAAGACATGCAATGACACTGTTAGATCCTTCTGTGGTTCATGAAAAGAACAGACATGCAATGAAACTTGGTGTGGTTCATGAATAGAACAGACATGCACTGACACTAGGTGTGATTCATGAAAATAACAGACATGCAATGAAACTGGTGGGCCCATCCTTATGTGGTTCATGAAAAGAACAGACATGCAGTGACACTGGTGGATCCTTATGTGGTTTGTTTAGAGGAACATACATGCAATGACACCGGTGGATGCACATGTGGTTTATGGAAGTAACACACATGCAATGACACTGGGTGTGGTTCATGAAAAGAATAGACATGCAATGACACTGGTAGATCCTTATGTGGTTCATGAAAAGAACAGACATGCAATGACACTTGTGGATCCTTATGTGGTTTGTTTAGAGGAACAGACATGCAATGACTCTAGCCGTGGTTCATGAAAAGAACAGACATGCAATGACACCGGGTGTGGTTCATGAAAGGAATAGACATGCAATGACTTATGTGGTTTGTTTAGAATAACACACATGCAATGACACTGGGTGTGGTTCATGAAAAGAACATATAGGCAATGACACTTGTGGATCCTTATGTGGTTTGTTTAGAAGAACACACATGCAATTACACTAGGTGTGGTTCATGAAAAGAACAGACACGCAATGACCCTGGTGGATCCTTATGTGGTTTGTTTAGAGGAACATACATGCAATCACACTAGGTGGATCCATATGTGGTTTATGGAAGTAAAAGACATGCAATGACACTGGTTGTAATTCATGAAAAGAACAGACATGCAATGACACTGGTGGATCCTTATGTGGTTCATGAAAAGAACATATAGCCAATGACACTGGTGGATCCTTATGTGGTTTGTTTAGAAGAACACACATACAATGACACAGGTGGATCCTTATGTGGTTTGTTTAGAAGAACACACATGCAATGACACTGGGTGTGGTTCATGAGAAGAACAGACATGCAATGACACTAGTGGATCCTTATGTGGTTTGTTTAGAGGAACACACATGCAATGACTCTAGCCGTGGTTCCACATGTGGTTTATGGAAGTAAAAGACATGCAATGACACTAGTAGATCCTTATGTGGTTCATGAAAAGAACACACATGCAGTGAAACTAGGTGTGGTTCACGAATAGAACAGACATGCACTAACACTAGGTGTGGTTCATGAATAGAACAGACATGCACTGACACTGGGCGTGGTTCATGAAAAGAACAGACATGCAATGAAACTGGTGGGCCCATCCTTATGTGGTTCATGAAAAGAACAGACATGCAGTGCCACTGGTGGATCCTTATGTGTTTTGTTTAGAGGAACATACATGCAATGACACCGGTGGATGCACATGTGGTTTATGGAAGTAACACACATGCAATGACACTGGGTGTGGTTCATGAAAAGAATAGACATGCAATGACACTGGTAGATCCTTATGTGGTTCATGAAAAGAACAGACATGCAATGACACTGGTGGATCCTTATGTGGTTTGTTTAGAGGAACAGACATGCAATGACTCTAGCCGTGGTTCATGAAAAGAACATACATGCAATGACACCGGGTGTGGTTCATGAAAGGAATAGACATGCAATGACTTATGTGGTTTGTTTAGAATATCACACATGCAATGACACTGGGTGTGGTTCATGAAAAGAACATATAGGCAATGACACTCGTGGATCATTATTTGGTCTGTTTAGAAGAACACGCATGCCATGACACTGGGTGTGATTCATGAAAAGAAACAGACACGCAATGACACTGGTGGATCCTTATGTGGTTTGTTTAGAGGAACAGACATGCAATCACACTAGGTGGATCCATATGTGGTTTATGGAAGTAAAAGACATGCAATGACACTGGCTGTGATTCATGAAAAGAACAGACATGCAATGGCACAGGTGGATCCTTATGTGGTTCATGAAAAGAACATACATGCAATGACACCGGTGGATCCTTATGTGGTTTGTTTAGAAGAACACACATGCAATGACACTGGGTGTGGTTCATGAGAAGAATAGACTTGCAATGACACTGGTTGATCCTTATGTGGTTTGTTTAGAGGAACACACATGCAATGACTCTAGCCGTGGTTCCACATGTGGTTTATGGAAGTAAAAGACATGCAATGACACTAGTAGATCCTTATGTGGTTCATGAAAAGAACAGACATGCAGTGAAACTGGGTGTGCTTCATGAATAGAACAGACATGCACTGACACTGGGTGTGGTTCATGAATAGAACAGACATGCACTGACACTTGGTGTGGTTCATGAAAAGAAAAGACATTCAATGAAACTAGTGGGCCCATCCTTATGTGGTTCATGAAAAGAACAGACATGTAGTGACACTGGTGGATCCTTATGTGGTTTGTTTAGAGGAACATACATGCAATGACACCGGTGGATGCACATGTGGTTTATGGAAGTAACACACATGCAATGACACTGGGTGTGGTTCATGAATAGAATAGACATGCAATGACACTAGTAGATCCTTATGTGGTTCATGAAAACAACAGACATGCAATGACACTTGTGGATCCTTATGTGGTTTGTTTAGAGGAACAGACATGCAATGACTCTAGCCGTGGTTCATGAAAAGAACAGACATGCAATGACACCGGGTGTGGTTCATGAAAGGAATAGACATGCAATGACTTATGTGGTTTGTTTAGAATAACACACATGCAATGACACTGGGTGTGGTTCATGAAAAGAACATATAGGCAATGACACTTGTGGATCCTTATGTGGTTTGTTTAGAAGAACACACATGCAATTACACTAGGTGTGGTTCATGAAAAGAACAGACACGCAATGACCCTGGTGGACCCTTATGTGGTTTGTTTAGAGGAACATACATGCAATCACACTAGGTGGATCCATATGTGGTTTATGGAAGTAAAAGACATGCAATGACACTGGTTGTAATTCATGAAAAGAACAGACATGAAATGACACTGGTGGATCCTTATGTGGTTCATGAAAAGAACATATAGCCAATGACACTGGTGGATCCTTATGTGGTTTGTTTAGAAGAACACACATGCAATGACACTGGGTGTGGTGCATGAGAAGAACACACACGCAATGACACTTGTGGATCCTTATGTGGTTTGTTTAGAGGAACAGACATGCAATGACCCCGGTGGATCCACATGTGGTTTATGGAAGTAAAGACATGCAATGACACTGGTAGATCCTTATGTGGTTCATGAAAAGAACAGACATGCAGTGAAACTAGGTGGGGTTCATGAATAAAACAGACATGCACTGACACTAGGTATGGTTCATGAAAAGAACAAACATGCAATGACACTTGTGGGCCCATCCTTATGTGGTTCATGAGAAGAACACACACGCAATGACACTGGTGGATCCTTATGTGGTTTGTTTAGAGGAACACACATGCAATGACACTGGGTGTGGTTCATGAAAAGAATACACACGCAATGACACTGGTGGATCCTTATGTGGTTTGTTTAGAGGAACAGACATGCAATGACTCCGGGGGATCTACGTGTGGTTCATGAGAAGAACACACATCCAATGACTCTGGTAGATCCTTATGTGGTTCATGAAAAGAACTGACATGCAGTGACACTGGGTGTGGTTCATGAAAAGAACAGACATGCACTGACACTAGGAGTGGTTCATGAAAAGAATAGACAGACAATGACACTAGTGGATCCTTATGTGGTTTATGGAAGGAACATACATGCCATCACACCGGTGGATCCACATGTGGTTTATAGAAGTAACACACATGCAATGACACAAGGTGTGGTTCATGAAAAGAACAGACATGCAATGACACTAGTAGATCCTTATGTGTTTCATGAGAAGAACACACACGCAAGGACACTAGTGGATCCTTATGTGGTTTGTTTAGAGGAACAGACATGCAATGACGCCGGTGTATCCACATGTTGTTTATGGAAGTAAAAGACATGCAATGACATTGGTAGCTCCTTATGTGGTTCATGAATAGAAGATACATGCACCGACACTTGAAAAGAACACACACGCTATGACACTGGTGGGCCCATCCTTATGTGGGTTATGAGAAGAACAGACATGCAAGGACACTGGTGGATCCTTATGTGGTTTGTTTAGTGGAATATACATGCAATGACACCGGTGGATCCATATGTGGTTTATGGAAGTAAAAGACATGCAATGACACTGGTAGCTCCTTATGTGGTTCATGAATAGAACAGACATGCACCGACACTAGGTGTGGTCCATGAAAAGAACAGACACGCAATGACACTAGTGGGCCCATCCTTATGTGGTTCATGAGAAGAACAGACAGGCAATGACACTGGTGGATCCTTATGTGGTTTGTTAGAGGAACAGACATGCAATGACACCGGTGGATTCACATGTGGTTTATGGAAGTAACACACATGTAATGACACTAGGTGTGGTTCATGAAAAGAACAGACATGCCATGGCACTGGTAGATCCTTATGTGGTTCATGAAATGAACAGACATGCAATGACACTGGTGGATCCTTATGTGGTTTGTTTAGAGGAACAGACATGCAATGACTCTAGCTGTGGTTCATGAAAAGAACAGACATGGAATGACACCGGGTGTGGTTCATGAAAAGAATAGACATGCAATGACTTATGTGGTTTGTTTAGAATAAGACACATGCAATGACACTGGGTCTGGTTCGTGAAAATAACATATAGGAAATTACACCGGTGGATCCTTATGTGGTTTGTTTAGAAGAACACGCATGCAATGACACTGGGTGTGATTCATGAAAAGAACAGACACGCAATGACACCGGTGGATCCTTATGTGGTTTGTTTAGAGGAACAGACATGCAATCACACTAGGTGGATCCATATGTGGTTTATGGAAGTAAAAGACATGCAATGACACTGCTTGTGATTCATGAAAAGAACAGACATGCAATGACACTAGTGGATCCTTATGTGGTTCATGAAAAGAACATACAGGCAATGACACTGGTGGATCCTTATGTGGTTTGTTTAGAAGAACACACATGCAATGACACTAGGTGTGGTTCATGAGAAGAACAGACATGCAATGACATTGGTGGATCCTTATGTGGTTTGTTTAGAGCAACACACATGCAATGACACCGGTGGATCCACATGTGGTTTATGGAAGTAAAATACATGCAATGACACTAGTAGATCCTTATGTGGTTCATGAAAGAACAGAAATGCAGCGAAACTGGGTGTGGTTCATGAATAGAACAGACATGCACTGACACAGGGTGTGGTTCATGAAAAGAACAGACAGGCAATGACACTGGTGGATCCTTATGTGGTTTATGGAAGGAATAGACATGTAAT